>OX438664.1:8141123-9391123 GCA_949316385.1 Globia sparganii | reverse complement strand
AGCGAAATTTTCGCAATTATCGCTAAAATTTCGCAAATCCGTATTAGGTAACAGCGATAGCCACAGCATAGCAAACTAGCGATAGTGCTGCCTCTATGGAACAATCAGTTAACTAAAAAGTGCAGTTTCCTACTGTGATCGCGTCTTGTTTGCCACTATTTCGTATTACGCATGATTTTTGACAGCAGAGCGACAGCCATTGGCAAGCATATTTAGCTGTCAAATTGCGATAACCTTTTCCCTTGTTGTTAATCGCTCGTTGATTGCTAGTCTTAGAATTCGAAGAATTTTATCTAAAATTGTGTACATTTTAACTCCGTCATATGTCGTGTGCTTATTAGAACAAACTGTGGGTACCGTAAAAGACTATTCATCCAGTGTAAATCAAAAATTGTTTGCGTCTCTAGTCTCTATTGAGGTGTTGCGGAAGTATGGCTCGTGCTGTTCTCTTGCTTGAAGCACTTGAAGCTGAAGCCAGCAGGATTGAATGCCGTAACACAGCACGGTTGCGACGTAGCCTGCGAGATCAAGCCAATGCTTTGAACTTATCTGACGCAGAGTTCAAAGCTCATTACAGACTTTCCAAAGAGCTGTTTATGAATTTGTGCACTGAACTTAGACCGTTCATGGCACGAACGAGAAGAAGAACAAAAGTTAGTGTAGAATGTAAAGTAAGTAGGTGTAAATGATAATATCTTTGCATTGTTTAGTCTTTACTATATTAAGAAGCTAATAATTATGCTTTTAAATAATATAGGTACTCATATTGTTGTGATTTTACAGGTGCTTACAGCTCTCTCATTCTATGCTACAGGCTCCTATCAAAAACCTGTGGGAATGAGTTATCTGCATGGGCTTAGTCAAGCCAGTGTATCCAAAGCTGTAAAAGAAGTGACCATTGCTTTGAATACACAAAGTGTTTTAAGAAAGCATATTAGATTCCCTCAAACTCAACTAGAAAGAAACACAATTATTAATGGGTAAGAGAACAATACATAACCTACACTAAAGTGCTTGAAGTATCTATACATATAATAGGTAGGATACATGTGAGTTACTATGCTAAGCATATAGGTAGATTTAATGTTTATTTTTCTTTTAGGTTTTCAAACAAGTTTGAATTTCCTGGTTGCCTGGGCTGCATTGATTGCACTCATGTAGCTCTAATTCAGCCCAGTGACCATGAAGAAAGGTTTTATAATAGAAAACATTACCATTCAAGAAACGTTCAAATAGTAAGTCATATAGTTTGTTTTTGTCCTGTTTACATTATAGAATATTCTATCTAAGTCCTACAAAAATTCTGGAATAACAGTACAAATAATATTGTTTGATAAGTGATATGCAGTGCAAGGTAGTGAAATGACACATTTGATGCATTATATTTTACATTTTTTTTTTAGATATGTGACAGTGATTTGAATATTATTAATATTGATGCATCATTTGGTGGAGCTACTCATGATGCTTACATTTGGAGAAATTGTGAGATACAAGAGCATCTCCAGGAGCTGCAGAACAGAGGAGAGGCTATCTGGTTGCTAGGTATATTTAAATAAAGGCTGTTTTAAATTTTATTATTCATATATATACTGCTTGTACACCTTTATATAATGCAATTTTAATATTTCAGGTGATTCTGGATACCCGCTGAGACCATGGCTTTTGACTCCAATTGTGAATGCTGAACCTAATAGTGCAGATGAGCATTATACTAATGTTCACTGTTTAACCAGGAATACTGTAGAACGCTGCATAGGTGTTTTGAAAGCACGTTGGCGATGTTTACTGGCACATAGGGTGTTGCATTATGATCATCATGTAGTGGCTATGATCATAAATGCCTGTGCTGTATTGCATAACATTTGCAACAAACATCAGTTGCCAGTATCACAGATGACAAATGAAGATATTGAAGGAGATATTAGCAACCAAGTCACACCACAACCACAGGAGGATGCAAGTGCTGGTGCTGAGCTACAGCTCCTAGCTAGAGGCCGACAACAACGAGATCGAATTGTCCAAAGATTATGGTCAGCTAGGAGGCTATAATACAACTAATTTCTAAACTGACAAAATCAAAGTAGTTGCTAATTTTAATTGTATACTTATTATTTTTATGACATTGACTTATTTTCTGTGATTAGGTACTTTAAGGGGCCGTCTCGACGAGCGAGAGAATCGCGGCGATATTATCGTCGTGCCATCAAAGTCAATAGAAGAAACTCTATGCATCAATCTCCACACGACGATATCATCGCGACGATAATTTGATGGTACGGTGAGACTCGCCGCGATTCTCTCGCCCGTGGAGAAGGCGCCTAACTCACACTCTGACATAATACTTGTTAAAATATTAGGAAAATCATAAAAGTTGTACTTTTAAAATATTTGTAAATATGAGAGCACCATTGTATCTATCACATTTATCTGCCATTGATTCCTTTTATTTTTTTTTACATATTGTGGTATAGTAATTGAGTTCTAAGTCATCACCTATACCTAATTAACCTTTTAGACGCCCATCTATATAATACGCGATGTCTCCTCCAGCGCCACGCAACAAATGTATAACGTATCTATAGTAAAACGTAGGGATGGGATAAATTTTCTATCGACAAATAATATTATAAGTTGAAATTAATGTTTATTCACCAATTTACGAAGCTAAATAAAAACTGATACCGTATTTTCATATTTTGTTTTATTTCATTAAAAAATCAATATGAAAACCTGGATATATTTCCCATAATAAAAGAAAAGAATTGTAAATTTATTAGACGTGTGTTCTAAAAGGTACATCCCTATTTGTCTCCAAATGTAATCCTTCTACTTCATATCAAGTGATTGGCGCTCGAGGCACGTCAAAATCCTTTCTGGCATAAGGATGTCTAGATGTCTATGGTATTTTTCATTTTTATATTCACTGTGGTCGAGTTACACGTGCATAACCTCAACTCAGTTTACAACAATAGAAGCTTGATACGTGGTTTTCGACGTTTTTTTTTTTAATTAAGGTGAATAAAACGTAGTTTATAGTGTACAATATTCATAAAATATTATTTATTCACGTCATTTTCTTGCAATAATAGTATTAATGATCGTTTCGACGAGATGAAATATAGCGAGGTCTTCATCGTGTCCCATCACTGGCTTACTTTATATCAAGTACTTGGCGTTGGGGGCATTAAAATATTTTCTGGTGTTTTTGTTTCTATTGAATATAAAACAAACAAGACCTTATTATGTGTAAAAAGGTAAAAAATATGGCTTATAACAGGGCAATTTTCCATAAAAATAAAACAAAAGGTCTTGTAAAAGTCGTAAATTTATTTTATACTATGATTACTTCTAATCAAGTAGTGGCGCTGAGGGCACGAAAATCTCGAACTTGTATACAAGTGATTGGCGGTCAAAGGGTTAAATAATTAATATATAAGAAATATTGTAAAACATTTTAAATGAGTAAGGGCGCCTTCAAATTAGGTGCAAAGTGCCGCGCGACAGCAGCGCGGCTGCAGCGCTGCGGCCGCGGGTCAGTTCATCGATCGACTAGTGACGCGGTGCGCACGTAGTTTTTGGTTAAGTCTAAACACGAACGAAAGTCAGGTTGAAGAATTTATCGATAAGGTTGAGAGTCGTCCAGCGATATGGGATTCTAGTAGGGAGTAGGTAATAATGACAATGAAAAAGAATAATAAGAAAACTGTGTTATGTGATTTATACTTAAAAAAATGTATTTGATGGCAATGGTTTTTTAAGTACCTGAGTGTTGTAGAGTCTCTTCAACACAAATAGTATTTATAGAAGATTGTATTTTTTTTTCCAATATAATGTTCTTAACAGGGAATTAATTCGTAGAAATGTTTTCTATAAGTAATCTTAAGTAACTCTGAAATGTTTTGGCACTGTAGTAAAGACTACAGTAGACACTTTATAAAATTCATTTCGTTGACTTGTACAAAATAATGGCAATGTTTTCTTAGATTTCCTTTTTTCTCTTTGTCTAAAATCCTTTTTCGTTTTAATAGCAGAGCAGTGTTTCTTCGTCAGAGTCTATCGTGAAACTCGAACTATGTTGAAACTATGTTACTCGAACCTAGCGACAGCAGCGCGGCTGCAGCGCTACCGCCGCGCTGTTGTCGCGCGACACTTAGCGCCTAATTTGAAGGCACCCTAACTGTGGAGTTTTTTCCCCATTCTTCTTCATACGAAACTACTTGAAGGGGCGACTAGAATCAATTCTATTTTACTGTAAAATTTAACGATCAAAAGTGCCTTTTATGTGCCTATTTGAAATAAATGCTTTGACTTTTGACAAATATTATTCAGTATAACAATCATTAAGTTATTATGTAATTGAACTCAGTAATAGTACTGTTCGCGACGAAGCGTCATCAATTTAATTAGATTGTTGTTAACTTAGAATCATTTGTGGTCGCGAATAACGTGTAACCAACATTATAGGGGTTTGATAATAAGGGTTTCCTCGCATCCGTGGATCACGCCCGTCCGGCACACATTTTAAAAATCATAAATACATCTATAGCAATCAATAAATTCATTTAGTACAATAATTAAAATACATTTACAATTCAACATCAAAATTAAAATACATTAGTTTAATACATACATAGAAAACTATAAATAATACATAAAAAAAAAATATTACATTTATTGTTACACTGTTTAATTAATTAGTGTCCATAGCTGCTGGTGCACTGTTTGACTGGCTAATCGCCTTCATGACCTCTAACTGCATGCGAGACGTCTCAGCATTCATGCGAGATGTCTCAGCATTCATGCGAGATGTCTCAGCATTCATGCGAGATGTCTCAGCATTCATGAGAGACGCCTCAGCGATCTTTTTTGCAGCGTCAGAGATGATGAGAGTAGCATCAGCCATCTTGTTCTCTGCCTGTACTCGATTAATTTCTAATTCCTTCACCCATTCGGGGTCAATTCTTGTTCGTGAAACTGTAATGAGAATTAAAAATGTCATTATAAACATTGAAGTGGTAGGCAGAGGTGCATTTGTACACCCAGTTTGCCAGAGACGTTGATAGATCTCCCATGTATACAAAAGGGGGTAAGGTTATTGCTATTCACTACCTTGTTTGGCCAGCCATTCAGGCTACTAGGAAATTTCCGCAAGATACCAATAACACTGACCAACCTGAGAATCGAACCCAGGCACAAATCCAACTCGTGTGAGTCACAGTCGTGAAAATATACCAACAAATGTATAATTATTACATTTAATATCTAAAACAAATTGAATCCCTAGAGTCAATAAAACATACTCACTACTAGTACTATCTCTATTATTTCTGGGGCGGGGACGACTTCTAGCAGGCTGAGGCTGGCTCACGGGACTCTCTAATCCTGTAAAATATGATTAGGAAAATAATTGCTTTGCTTACAATGCGTCTTACAGAAGGTACCTATATTTCTGTAATTTTTATTTATTCAGGCACAATAAACAGCTACAATATGTGTTGGAATAGAGAAAGGATAATACAAAATATTAGCAATATTGCAGCCCACTACATTATCTGCATATTAACAAAAGACAATATGATTATGAGTGCCACTAGATAAGTGATAAATAATTAATAAATAGTTACATCACACTATTAATACTTAATTAATTACATCATCCAAAATAGAAATTCTAATTGATTGAATTGATGCATGGAACTACATAACAAAGTTTGCTTGTGAGATTGATACAATCAAAATCACCATGGACAATACCATACAGTACAGAAACCTCTAGATACATACATCTAGATTCTTATAATTGTCATATTTAAAGCATTTGAGGTATATTACCTGTCTGATGTGGCTCAGGCACTTGTTGTGTTTGAACTTCTACTGAACTGGCAACAGGCTCAGGAAATTCTGAAGTGTCTGTAATTAAATAAAAGTATAGTATTGGTCAAAAATATAAATCTAATTATATAGAGAGAAACAAAGAAAATAAGTAATAGGTACAAAGCAAAATGTAGTAAACACAGATTCTGAAGTGATGGATTATATAGTAAAATATATGATTTATAAATGATTGTGCAGATAATGATTTTTATTTACCTGATATGAGAATGTCTTCTAATACAACAATGTTGTCTGGCTCTGATTGGACTTCAGGTTGAATGTTCTAAAAAACAAAATGTGTTATAATAATAGATACCTAATATGAATTCAAATATTATACAATATAGTAGGTAACTTACAAATACAGGTACTCTGTGCTGAGTATCACCATAAACAGCTTGTTCCCCGATGATAGCCAAGATTTTTTTATCAATTTCAGACAGATCTTCCTGGTTGCTTGGACCACCACCAGTGCCTCGAGCATCCTCTCTCCGTTTGGCTAGTCTGGTCTTGCTTTTGTGTTTCAGGTCAGCCCAGTACTATAAAATCAAAACAAATAATATGATAAATCTATCAAAATAAGTTACAAAATTAGCATGCAGTTATTAGAAACTAATAAGAATTACAAAAACTAAGTATACCATTTACCTTTTTCCACCGGTCGCCAGTCTTTGATGACCCAGAGCCAAAAGAATTGAGCTTGTTGGCAAGATCATTCCACTGCCTCTCCACAGTTTCCTTGGATCTTGAGCCAAGACCAACACCCCTGGCTAAAGCGGGATGCTCAGCTAGAAAATCTAATAATTCTTCTAGTTGAACATTGGACACTCTATTTGCCATTTTATACTGAAACAAGAATATGTATTTTTAATTTCAAAGTTAATTTTTACACCTTTGTTTCACACCAATAATATTTTAGAACTTACTTGTTGAACAGATGAATATAGCTTCGAGTCCAAGTTAACACTGATTTCACCCACTTATGCATCTTGTAACCGACGCCAAGCTATTTTTGGTAAATTTTAAGAGGGTCTAAGTGGATTTTAAGTTTTTTTCGTAACATTCTTCATGTGTGATGTGATTGACAATTGACTGTAGTTCCGTCTGCTACATAGTGGTTTTGGCGCTAGTGTCGTAGCGATAAGTGCATAATACCAATTGGCGAGCGATCAGCGATCGATTTATATATAATACCGATTTTTTTAGCGTTTAGCGATAGATCGCGCGATTGCTGCGCGACAATGGCTGATTGCTCTTTCTTACGTAGTAAGCCTGCGGGATGCTCAGCTAGAAAATCTAATAATTCTTCTAGTTGAACATTGGACACTCTATTTGCCATTTTATACTGAAACAAGAATATGTATTTTTAATTTCAAAGTTAATTTTTACACCTTTGTTTCACACCAATAATATTTTAGAACTTACTTGTTGAACAGATGAATATAGCTTCGAGTCCAAGTTAACACTGATTTCACCCACTTATGCATCTTGTAACCGACGCCAAGCTATTTTTGGTAAATTTTAAGAGGGTCTAAGTGGATTTTAAGTTTTTTTCGTAACATTCTTCATGTGTGATGTGATTGACAATTGACTGTAGTTCCGTCTGCTACATAGTGGTTTTGGCGCTAGTGTCGTAGCGATAAGTGCATAATACCAATTGGCGAGCGATCAGCGATCGATTTATATATAATACCGATTTTTTTAGCGTTTAGCGATAGATCGCGCGATTGCTGCGCGACAATGGCTGATTGCTCTTTCTTACGTAGTAAGCCTGCCGCCGGTGTTCTTTCAATAAAGGTGATGGTGACCTGTCCTTCTCTTCATTGTTGTTATATCGTTTACGCTACCGAAATCTGAATCAGCTTTTGTACTCAAAACGATATTTCGCACAAATAAGACTTATCAACATTCTCACTGATTCATGCATACAACCAGTTGCATACGATGCAGTTGCCAGCTACATTACGTCCGATTGTGATTGTCCGATACGTACGAAGCGGTGTGCGGTGAATCCAGTGAGCAATACTGGCCGTTACGATAACATTAACCGGTTTCAACCGGCTTGACGGATGCCGCCGTCAGCACTGATTCCGTTCGATTCGCTAACTCAATCACAGAGCTAAGTTACCATACTTCAACAGTTTGTAGGACAATCTAATCAGTGTTTTTGTTATACTACACGTGGCCTGGCCGTGTGAGAATGTTGAAATATTTTTTCTTGTTTGGAGATCTTTCGTAGTGGAATATTATGCTGATTGAAACAATAATTTGTTATGAAATTTAATTTAATAGCGCATCTGTAAACTAAACATTTCTCGATTTCTAGTTCGTAAGGCTGTGCTGAGACTTAGGTACCTACATTTTGACAATATTGCTTTTGCTTCGGTTCTATTGGATTTAAGTTTTGACTAGTACCTATATTATAACTAGATACAACTCTTTATTTTGTTAATACATGTGATATCCACACCGTTCTTTCATTAAACTGGAACAAAATATTTGTTATACGTATTTATCTGTTATCAAGAACTTTCATGACGTGGTCATCACAACCATTGTTATTATTTGCAGCATGTACTGTGTCGAGTGCTTGCAATTGCACTTGAGTACAATGTCGGCTATTCAAAGTACCGTAATCAAATATTCCACGCCGGCACTACAAAAGGGTTCATTTGGATTTAGCTAATCTAATCTGAACACTTTAGTTATTATGATTTTTGGGAAAACAGAATTATTCTAAATGTCAACTCAATTGTAAAAGTGAGAGTAATTTAGATTAACACTTTGCATTATCAGGATGATGTAGGTAAATAAAAGCTGATATCAACCTCAAAATCGAAATTTCTGTTTTACCAGCCTATAATGATTTTTATTTAAAATCATTTCCTAAGGACGGGACGAAAAGTGATAGACAATAATCATTAAGTAGTCAGAATCTTTCGGCTCTTGAGTTAATTAAAGTATCTTATGAAATAGTCGTCGTTGTAGCTTTTAAAACCGGACTATTTTGGCCAGCGATAGGTATACAATTCTTCTTCGATGAGGCTAAGGCCAGTCAGTTTACGCCAGCAATTTGTAGAAGAACAATAATTTATATTACTGTTAGTCTGTATCATCCCACTGCTGGGCAAAAGCTTCTAGTTCTTGCGATCCAGGGCTAATGTGGACCACAACTCTTTTGTTTGCTCCAGCTCGTCCTGCCTTCTTTTTCGGGGTTTGCCGCGCCGCTTTTGGGCTGTATCAGGGCTATTTTATATGTTAGAAGAAATACAGGGCATTTAATTTTGTTAAAATTTAGGGGTAGATAACCAAAATGTAACAAAAATGATTTGTACTTCAATCAGGTACAGCAACCCACATATCTCCAGTTTCGTGGAAAACAGACAAACAATGGATTACTATTTTTGGATTTATTTATAGGGAGTTAACAGAGCAAAATATAATCGAAGGTCTACCAAGAGCGTCTGTAACTCATTTCCCTTGTAAGACTTTCTATCCACGTGTAAAACAAAAAAGTTTGTCGTCATAAGACATATATACCAATTTCTTCATTATCTAAGAAGACATAAAGAAAATAGTTCAAATGAAGGTGTAGTTTTTAAGCAAGAAAACTGTCTTGATTCATCTCCACGATCTTATCATGCCTTTAGCCCTACTTCACCCATCACTGTTTTCTTTTCTTGTGCCAATTTCACGCTCAACTATTTAAGATATTTGGATTTAAGTTTTGATTAGTATATACAGGGTTATTTGTAAAACACCAGCAACCTCTTAAGAGGTCATTGTACTCATCATTATGAACAACTTTTACTATGGGACCAAACCTGAAATCGCGAAAAAAAAATCAGCTATTCCCTACATTTATGTTCGTGTAACTCGTCAAAAGGTAGGGAACAGCTGATTTTTTTTTCGCGATTTTAGGTGTTTAGGGTTTAGGTGAAAGTTGTTCATAATGATGAGTACAATGACCTCTTAAGGGGTTGCTGGTGTTTTACAAATAACCCTGTATATTGATTCAGCCATTCGTTTTGTTAATACCTGTGATACATAAGTAGTTCAGCGGGGTGATTGCGTAACAAACTAACAGTAGCAATGGCTTTCATTTTGACAGTTCAACAACATTCATTGCGTTATTTATGTTATTGAGTAGACAAATTGTACGAATATATATTCGAGAAATTTCTGCTGCTCCATTCGTAATCAATCAGCAATATCCTTCAAAATTATTCAGATCGTGATTGATAGGTAATGTGTTACGCAATTTGGGTGCAGGTTCTACCCGCGATGGCAACAATATCGTCCACCCATCGTTTTTATTTATTTTACTTTTTATTGCTGCATGGGCCCACTCTTGACCTCGATCACGCCTGATGGAAAGCGATGGATGAGGTCTATGATGGAACGTGCGTGCCCAGAAGAAGCTTAAGGCACTGGAACTCCCACGCATCGACGAAACACAGCAGGCTGCTTGACGGTGGTCGCAAACCAGGAGGGCATTAGCCCTATCACCGCAAGGCAACAATCGGCCAGTCAAATAAGGTGTTGGGTGTGACTGTCCAGGATACGCCTAGCGCTCGGTTCAGTTCGTCGCCAACGCCTCAAAGGTGCGAACCTCATACAAACGGTCAAAAATTAGTTTGGTATACAAAAATGCTCCATTTGTCAAGCTCTATGTCGTCACAAAAGGACGAAGCTCTAAGACTAATAGAAAAGAAAAAAGATTGACGGCGTATCTCAAAATCACTTCTAGCGAACGAAAAGATGTTTCAAACTTCGGGTTTTGTCTTTTCTTGCGGGTAATGCAGAAAGCCCTAAAATCGGGAGAAAAAAACGTTTAGTAGCTTTCATGTAAAATTTTCTAAAGTGAGGTTCGCCCCTTTACCGCGAAGGCGACGAGTTGAGTAACTGGCGGAACAAACTGGCTTCTTCATGCATCTGACCGCACAATTCCTCGTAGGTACTGATTATTTCTGGAATCTCAGATTTGAGCTAAAAATGATGTACTTATTGCGAAGCTATCAGATTGCTTCTTGTGATCCATCTCTCTGGCTCGTTAAGGAAACCTTTTTGCATCTTCAATAAACCTAATTAGGTTTAACTGCAGCGAAAAATGGTCACGGGGAATATATGGCAATTACTGCTAATAAAGATAAACAAGGGAGAACCCGGTAAGAGGAGGATACACTTCTCCAAGAAAAAACACTTGCTTGATTGAAACCAATTATTTTCAGCCAAACACACATTGTTACAAACTTGGTCAAATCCAGATTATTCCAGCTCCTAGAACAACACGTTCATAAAAATATGACGCATTTCAGAACACAGATATACATCTAGTTAATATCAATCTGGAACGTGTTACGTGTCTGTTCTATTTTCGAGACATCGACCACGAGGAGATGTGACATCGTAACCACGCCTCCGACCGCAGCCTTGAGGACGTAGGTGGATCAGATAGCTAAAACTGAATCCAATGTATTTTTAGATCTTTGTGTTATTTGTATCGGCTATTGGTCACGTGTCAACACCCTTTGTTTATTTACTGTTGGTGTTCTCAGATTTCTGTGAAACGTGGAATGTTGTGTTATTGATTGATGTATTTAAAACATTGATTCAATTGAAATCTGAAGATTCATTAGAATCGCAGGGATGAATGAATGAATTTGTTCTAGGTGTAATGGCTTAGTTCTATCTCATATGTAAACTAATTTGGTCATGAGTGATCGTGATAGCAAACACGTAAATGGCAAACTTGGCTTATTAGTCGATTCGCACGAATTTACTTACCCGAAACGGGCGAATCATCACTTTTAAATAATATTGTTTTTCTATAGGCGACTCGCGCGAAGTTAATTTATTTGTGGGCGAGTCGACAACTCCAGAAAAATGTATTAGACAATTGGCACATCTTGAATCTTTTGCAATGAAGTAACTTCATTGAAAAAAAAGGACACTACTAATAAGCCCCAAACTTTGTTCTCAAGAAATATTTCAGATAAACCACGCTGTACAGTAATCAACCCACGGGGTATATATGCTTTCGATAGTTTTATTTAATACAAGCATATCAGCTATGAGCTATGCTGAGTGCTAACATCAACAGATAAAAAACTTTAAAAGCATCAAAATTAAGGTACAGATAAGGAGTATACTAGAATTCTCACTTTACACAGCATAGTGTCCACTTAGCACGAGAATGTTTAATTGGAAGTCAACAATATTGATTGTAGACTTTTGCTGACGTAACCACGTTGGTGTCAAACTGTTAATGAATAAGGCTCCCGCAGACTGCTGCGTCACGACTATGGTGGAACAATTTTTATGAAAACTTCATGGAAATTGTTCTACCGGAGTCGTGTCGCGCCTTTCAGCGGGAGCCTTTATGTGAATGACATGATTTGCAGACGCAAGTAATTTGCAATAGTTAGCAGTACATTGACGTCAAGCAACGCATGTCTGGTCGTAGTCCTTATCGGTTAGTGTCACGTTTAGTAGAGTTATGGGGAAATTATGGCTATAAAAATATAATTGGTTGCTTAACAGAACCTCATCTTTTAATGATATCAGAGAATCATAGTTATATCAGATGGCAAGGTGGCTGAATCTTGATCATCCTCCTGCCCTTATTACCAATTTATTTGGGGTCGACGTAACATGTTCTTTTTTTCAATTTTTTTTTATTATTATTATACGTCGTCTCGGTAGTCACTCCCTTTCTAGCCATATCATGTTTTACACAGTTCATCTATGATAATGCCAATTTATTAGGGGTTGGTTCAAAGAGTTTTCTTCTATATATCTTTACCACGTGACGGCACAATGTATTTATATAGGGGCTAATTAAATTAGCTTGCGAAACACCGCAGACGTGACGGTATCGATATTCAACCATGTTATAACAAAAAAAAAAAAACGATTTAACTCCTATTCCAAGTAACTACACTATCAGTTGTCGTGGCAGCCCCATTTTTTTTATAATGTTTAGATATCGAGTCCTGTGGAGTTTACTAAACTAATTTAATTTGGCAAGGCAAGTTTCGCAAGCCAATTTAATCTAATAAATGGCCCGTGGCCCGTGGCTAAATAATAACATAAGGTCGATCGATCAGGTTAAGCCACGCTTGCCGTGGTTGGTCTGTGGATGGGTGACCATCTTTACATACCGAGACCCCTCAGTGCCTCGGATAGCACGTTAAGCCTTTGGTCCCGGCTGTCATTCGTGGATCTTTGACAGTCGTTACGGGTAGTCAGAAGCCCGAAAGTCTGACAACCAGTCTTACCAAGGGGTATCGTATTACCCAGTAACAGGGTTGTGGAGGTCAGATAGGCAGTCGCTCCATGTAAAATACTGGTATTCCGCTGCATCCGGTTAGACTGGAAGCCGACCCCAATATAGTTGGGAAAAGGCTAGGCAGATGATGATGTATATAGGAATATACATGGTTAGGAAACCAAATTATCTAACTCTCCTCTTATAGCCATACTTTTGCTTTAATTAAAACGTCCCGGAAACCTGCTCTTTAATATCAAGGCATTAAGGCTTATCTTTTTATTATATGAAAAAATGCAGCTTTACACACTCTGGTAATACATTCTGAGGCCCCTCATAATGGCTCAATAAAAATAAGTCCTGAAAACAAATTGTAAAACAAAATTAAGGCCAAAAGTCAACATTTGTGAACGTGTGTGTGGTGCAGATTAGCGCAGATTAATATTAATCCCACGTGTACTACCTGCTTTACGAATGGCAAATTTTGTTATCTGTTATAAATAAAAGTGATTAAATTACGATTCATTAACGAAAGTGACGTTAGTACGTAGTCATAGTAGCGTCATTAAAGATGGAGACTCAGATTAGCTATGTTTATTGCGTATGTTTATGGCAGTATTATATCGTTAATTAATATTTTATTTTCATAACCGGCGAGGAAAGAGAAATTACTATCACCTTTCCCTTTAAAGACTGGAGAAAAGTTTTCACTTACCACTCATTCAAGTTTGTGCGAAGTTCCTTTTCAACGTTGACGTTCCCCTACACCCCAAAAAGTTTAAATTGTATAATAATAATTTAATAATCTGATAAGCGTGATTATTATCAAGTACCTAAGTATTTTCTATATCTTGGTATCGCTTTAAATACCATTCAGTAGCACAAAAGGTGCCACTTGAAGCATTTCCTTTGGAAATATCCATTAAATATTTCTACAGGAAAAGTTAAGGCCTTCATTTCTTAGAAAATATATGTCCACTCTTAAGTATTTATTTAATATTAGATTAGACTAGCAGCCCCCGGGGTTTCACCCGCATAAGTTTCGATCCCGTGGGAATATTAGGATAAAATGTATCCTATGTGTTAAGCTTGTATAAACTATTCTGTGTGTCAAATTTCATCAAAATCCGTGCATCGGTTTATGCGTGAAGAAGTAATAAACACACTCACAAACTTTCGCCTTTATAATATTAGTGTGATTAGATTTAAAAGAAGACTGTATTTTAGATTAGATAAACAATATGGATATAAACAGACGTCATTAGTGATAATTGTCTACCGTGACCACTTTCCTAATATAAGTACCTAACCTAATAACTAATACATAATATAGGATTATAATCATTAGAATCGTATACGTGGCAAGTTTCAAGTTTATTAAATCAAGTGTTTTTCATGTTTGAAATTATTGTTTCTTGTCGTTTCTTGCCAAACGAATTTGCGCACATTTTTAACGACCGTAGTATATTACTATGAATCGTAAAATACTAACCTCATGTTAACAATAAAATGGTCGAGCCGTTGCATATACGCGTAATATTGTACACACGGCTACACATCAAGCTATACGTTTCCAGTTTTAGGTGACTTCGCATTGTATAGGTTTTTCGTACAATCAGAGGTCAGCTTATACTCGTTATTTATAGCTTGATGTGTAGCCGTGCGTACCTAACCACAGTTTTTTCAGTACCTAGGTAATACGTTATTGCGTATGCATTCCGAAAATCAACAACATTTCATGCTGAAATATAAATACGTATTATTCACGTTGAAAATCTTCTGTATGTACCTTTTTCTTTACCATGTGACTCAGTATTTTCTTCCCAATAGCGAATATTTACATTACATGCACGTGTATTACGAGCAATGGTGGCCTAGTGGTAATGGCCCCGACTTACGAGTTGTATGTCGTAGGTTCGAACCCAGACAGGAACTTTACTTTGTGTAAATAATTTCATCACCACTGCTCTCAAAACGGTGAAGACTAATATTTTGAGGAAACCGGCATGTTCTAGAACCAAAATTTGAAGACATGTGATATCTACCAACCCGCACTGGGCCCGCGTGGTGGATCGTTACCCACCACTCGGCCGTACGGCAGGCAGTGGGCCGTTGCCCACTCTCCCTCACAGAGAGGAGGCCTGTGTCGAGGGGACAGTTCATATGGAATCATCAGGTTAGCTAGTATACCTACTAACATTAGCCTCACACGATTCGATGAGGTGTTTCAGATGGAAATTTCCTACAGTTGAAAATGTTAGTTACGACATGACGTAAGAAACAATGACTGTGTTCATAAAATAGTATTATCGTTTCGGTCGCGTTCGCTTAAATTGCATTAAGTTATGTCCCCGTTTGAGTACATCTGTTCCATTTTTGGAACAGTAGAGTTAGGATTTTTGTTCAGATATTTTCTAGATAAGTATCTAACTATTTTAGAAAACGCTTCAAAATCTTTGCTTTGAATTTTTTTTATGTTTTGGATTTTTACAATATTTAACACAACTATTTACACTAGGTACTAAATTATATAACTATAGGTACAAATAAATACAAAAAGAAAAGGACAGCGTCGAAGTGCTTACTCGGTCTTTCTTTCTCTTTCTTTAGTAATGAAATGGTTGAAAACAAGTTATGTACTGAAAAACAGAAAACGCTATACAATTGAAAAAATAAAGACTGCAATAAATAGCTTTTCTTAAAGCCTAATCAGATTAGGAACAGCCAAAATTAAACATCGGACATTTCACAAATACCTACACCGGGTAATGTGGCGCAATTTGATAGAAGCCATGTCCGGTAGTTGACCTCGAATACTCCAATAGGCTGAATTGTATAAGGAGATTAGCTACCACCCGCGACTTCGTAAGTGTGAAACTTCTTGTTCCCCGACCCGCCCCGTCGCATCGCATTGCCCACCGGCGCTATTACTTCGATTTCGCTTAGCGATCTTTTCTGGCTGTTTTTCTTTTTGCCCGGCTCCTAAGGATCGTAGCGAGATGTTAAATAGCCTATAACCTCGATTGGGCTGTCAAATGCAAAAAGCATTTTTGATACCTATCATTCTAGTGGTTTCAGAAATTTGCGCGTTCAACCAAAAAAAACCTTTGAAAAGTTTTTTAATCTTTATTATTTGTATAGTCATGTTACGTCCTGTTACGAAAAACATACTCAGCCACCAATCGTTTTGCAAAGCGTACCTTGCTCGTTACACATAGCACCAGTCTAAACTTTCAGAATATCGTTTTCTTGGTTTTATGGGTCGGTACATATAAAATTTACCTATCAAAGTACATAAAATACCTACTACAACAAGATTTATTTTCGACCTTTCCAGTTCCCATTCCGCTCCAAAATAACGCCTTACATAACTCAAGCGCCCTCCATCCAATTTTAGTGCCAAGAATTTTTCCATCGTAATTATGTCTACGTGCCGCGAAAACTCTCATTACAAAGCTATTTGGAGTCATTTTTGTCAGGTCAGGGAACGCTCTTCATTTATATATGATGCCGTCATAAGCGTGCAAGCATAATCATGCTTTCAAGGAGCCTACCACCACCTCTTTAGCAGTATTTTTTAATCTTACTTCAGTCACAGAATACCTAATAGTATGCTTCAGTGTGGGAAAGAGATGGAGCAATACAGGACATGTAGCTCCATCTCTTTCCCACGCTGAAGTAAGATTAAAATAATACTGCTAAATAGGTGGTGGTAGGCCCCCAGAAATTTTTGAGGAAATAATAACCACAACTAACTGTGGAATCTATGTATTGAATGTTTAAAAAAAATCTGATAAAAAAGAAAGGTATTTATGAATTTACTTACGCACGAACAAATTCCCAAAACAATATAATTCCTAATCAGCTAATCTTAATCGCGTAGTAAACTGGTAAATTATGAGTAGTTTACTAAGTATTTCCGTGAATAGCATAAACGCTATCAGTTAGTATCGCCAGTCTGGAACAAAATGAAAGTATTTAACATTTAAATTGATGGCAACAGACACAGTGGGGCTCGTGGCTAAAAAATAACAGCCGCACGGGCTGATCGAATGCGACCATCGATTCTATTACCTACATATCAAAAAGCACTTTAAACCGTTGGTCCCAGCCACAGAAATCTAAATAATAAGTCTGTGGTCCCAGCTGTCATTCGTAGATCTTTGCCAATCGTTACGGGTAGTCAGAACCCCGCAAGTCTGGCGTATCGTATTACCCAGTAACTGGGTTGTGGAGGTCAGATAGGCAGCTTGTAAAATATTGGTATTCAGCTGCATCCGGTTAGACAGGAAGCCGACCCCAACTTAGTTGGGGAAAGGCTAGGCAGATGATGATTTAAATTGATGGCAACACCGCTGTTACTATTTAGGGGAGTTCCAGATTTCACACTTCACACACCTATAAATGTTATCGCATTTCCTTGAGTACGTGGTTGTTGAGTCATTTTAGAGTACCTGCTTCTTCTTGGTCGCGTACTTCATGGCCTTCGTGGTTTAATGAATGATGGTCTTCCACTTCGTTTGGTTCTCGGCTTCTCTCAGGACAATCGAAAACCAGCGTGATAATTGCGTAACACACTATCGGTAGCAATGGCTTTCATTTTGGCAGTTCCAACAACATTCATTACGTTATGTACGTTGTTGAGCAGACAAATATTTCGAACATATGAAGCAATGATTTAGCAATATCCTTCAAAATGATTCAGATTTTGATCGATTGAGTGTAACGCAATTAGGTTGCTCTATACGGACTAGTCTAGTAGGTCCTCAGACCAACAAAAAGACTTTTTTTGTTGGTCTGAGAGTAGGTCCTAATCTTGGTGACATTGGAGTCTGTCCTGCCAAATACGGGTTAGCTTAGTTACTTATCGTAGCTTTGGCCATTTGAGTCCTTCTCTTGATTACCTAATAAGAATCTATAAACAGAATTCAAAAACCTTTTTTTTAAATTGGCAATACATATGTACAGAGGCCAGCACATCAAGCTACCCCAATCTGTCAAATTTCTTTGATAGATTTTCAACTTTACTACAAAGGAATAAGGTTCATATTCAATTGGGAAAATTTGACAGATTGGGGTAGCTTGATGTGCTGGCCTCTGTATTAGTGACATTGACATTGACCCTCAAACTGTAACCATGAATTCAGCACATGATTCTAAACCCACTGCGTTGAAATTTTTCGCCGGTTAAAAAAAAAAAAACTAAATGGAATGGATCTCTAAAACTTCAACTAACAGCTCTAATTCAATTAGCAAACCGTAAAAGTGAAGTATATGCCAATAACTCATTCTCTAATTGATCGGTAACGGAAAATATCTATCGATAGTACCATTTAGATAATCCCGATCCCGTGATCATTAGCAGGTTACTGCAAAGTAGTTTAGAGTTAACTTACTGATTAAAATTCTGAAGAATGGAAACAATTTTTTGTTTGAGTTTAGAATGTGTCTCTTTTATTTTATATTTGTTGGAACTATGGTTTAATGATGTAGTAGCTTAGAGCATAGTAGGTACCTAAATGGTTATAGGTAAGTATTAACTTTTTTAAATTCTCTCGCGCGAGCAACAAAATCGACTCAACCCCTAATCGTAGGTACATATAGTTAGAAGTTTTTTTCAAAATAGGCTAGGGGTAATACCAAATATAGATTAAAAAAAATATTTATGTTTCGTAGTACATTAAGACGTTTAAGTGTTGTAAGCTAAGCATTCCATCAAGGCGAAGTGTCTACAAAAAACCCGAATATAATAACATTAGATTTAGTTCAGAAGACTTCTATTTTGCTGTGTTCGACAGAGTCCACAATGATCACATACCATTTATGTTATCAGCTAAGTACACATTGTGGAATACATTAAACTCTTTGACTAACTTTAAGGGGTTTATTTATAAACGATGATTAAAGTTAAGTGACGTTCAAACATCAAAAATGTATGGTTAAACAGTCGCAAATTACTACTTAACTTTAAGCAACGATTATGAATAAAGGGGTAACTTTTGGAGTGTACTGTACACCAAAATTTTTACAGTCATGTCGTTTAAAAATCTAATTTTCACGTTGGCGTCAAAGAAGTATTCGGGGTGACTTTTAAATCGACGAGTTTTTTCTAGAATGCGGTACAGATAGTGCAATCCACGAAGCCACTTTTTCCTAATGCTTACAGCACAAGTGAGCAGCGTTCCGCTAGCGTTTTAGTTTTGTCGATACACACTATTTACTATTGGCGGGTAATTACTAATTAGTGTGTATCGAAAAAACTAAAACAGTAGCGGAATTGAATAGCGATAACCGCTAACGATTAGGAAGAAGAGTGGGCGCGTCTTCGTGGATTGCACTATCTGTAGAATGTCACTTAAAAAAAAAAACACAAACAATTGATAATGATAACAAACTGTGTTAATCTCACATAGGTACCTCACTAATTGATAACATTAGACGGGTTCCGCTTATACGCCGTACTTTATACGGTGTAAAGCGTATCTAATTTTCCAGATTTCTCTAGAAAGATTAAAATGTTTCATGCCATTTATTGCGCCGTATTTTGAAACGTTATTGAATGAATCAATCTTCAGAAAGTACGCACTATATTGAGTACCTATTCTGAGTAATCAAACCACCTTCACCACTTAAGGCTTATTTCACAAATAAAACTAAGTAAGTAAACTCCGTTCTAGAGCTGTCAGTGTAAATATTCACCTACAATGATGATACTGACAGCTCTTGAACGCTGTTTAGATGTACCACGGGGTAGGTGATTGCGTACACACTAACAGTTGCAATGGCTTTCATTTTGACAGTTCAACAACATCCATTGCGTCATTTACGTCGTTGAGCATACAATTTCTTTGAACATAATAAGCAATGGATTAGCCTCCTAGAAGTGATTCAGCTTGTGATTGAAAGTGTTTTACGCAATTAAGGTCCAGCAGTGCGATTCTGTGACCATGTCACCGTAAAAACTTAGGTGAAGTGAGCGTGGAGTGAGCTGTCAGTGTCATCTTGATCTAGGGATTGATACTCTTGACAGCCCACTCTAAGCTCACTTCACCTAACTTTTCACGGTGAGATTTTTCCAGAATCGATCGGCTGATCGCGTTCAGTTCCGTTGGTGAAATTCACCCTAATTAGTTAAGTATCAAAACGTTTTGTCCCTTTAAAAAATGTACTGATAATACCTAGATCTAACATTAAATGCTACCAAAACGTCTCTGTTTGTTTGTCTGTCTAAGTTGTATTGACAAAACCGCTGATCTAATATCGATGGGTGTCGAGAACCCATACGAAAAATCAACCCTTAAAGGTGTGAAAACTGACATTAAAGTTTGTATTGGAAAACTCATGCGGACGAAGTCGCGATAAAACGCTTGCTACTTATTATAATCTTATCATTCCCGGAAAAATCAACCAAGGTTTCATTAAGACCTAGATTTCAAGTACATAAACATATTAAAATTGTACTTACGTGACATTCAACACGTCACGTAGAACCATAGACAACGTCATAGTTTTCACACTATGTTCGCAATAATGTGGTTACTTGGGATGATGAAATTGCTAGTAAAACAAAAACATCAGTATTTTCTATCGTAGTATTCGTAGCATGTCGTTAGTATTTTGTTCTATCGTATTGTCTTTCATGTTCATGTTGACGTATAGGGAATTACGTGAACGTCACTACGTATTAAAGGGAAAGGTCACGACTGATTGTTATTGTTTTCTTCTCTTGTTTACTAACAACTGAACTTTAATATTTTCCTCGTATAACTCACTCTTTCAACTGTAGTGACGTTGGGTAAAGGTTATGACCTAATTTCTACGCTACGCCCACGGAAGACGCTTTTGTTTATTTTCTTGACGGTAATGGAGTTACTTTTAGAGATACCCACGGGGAAAGAGTTTAGTCTGAAAATATATGACATTAGCAGCGCCAACGCAGCGTAGTCGTCGTAAACGTGAGAATATTTATGACTGTTTGAAGTTTCCCGTAAAGGGCGTCATCATGTGTCCATTCTTTTGAAGTACAGAAGTATGATTCATGGGGCTTCGAAAGATTAATATTAGCGATCTGTTAATTTTATTCGTTCTGTCATCACAACGTCTTTTAGAAAATTACGTGTGCGTTGTGAGTAAAGAGAAAAGCTCGTAACTCCTATAGCCTAGTATGATTATTATACGATGCCTACAGCTAAATATGAGCCCTGCCTGAGAGACTGCTGAAATAAAAATCTCGTGGGAATCTCCATAGACTCCCCGCTGGAAAACTGTACACTCTTGAAATTGTTCCTTATTTGTCTTTTACGACACCCAAACGTATAGGATTTTCCATACAAGCTATTAAAGGTTTAATTTTTTTACATTGTAGTCGACAGTGCACACTTCATCATCTCATAACAAATTGTAAAAGTGAAGGGATTTTTACTGAGATAAAAACACTAACCTAAGCGGGTCACCTTCTGAACCTACAAGGGAGTCCCTATCACTGCAGAACTGACAGCAGACGGCCATAAACCCACGACCTCCAATTTGTGTGTGCCTCCGACTTAGCCACTGTACTTACATTTTTTAAAAATATACGTTTTAAAGGTGTCACACTTAGTTTTACTCAATTTTCCGTAGTAGAAGGGAGGAGGCTACACCCGTTCTACTACGGAGAATTGACATACAAAGTACATCACCCATTCTGAGGTATTTTTTTTGGCAGGCATCTATTAAATTACTTATTTTTAAAGTACACATTATAACTCATTATTTTTTACTAAGTCGCCAAGTCGAGAACACTTTGATTCGGAGATAATTATATGTATATAATTATTTGCAGGTGGATCGAAAGATAAGGTCGTTGTATATCTTTATTCTCAAGTTCATTAAAGCGTTGTCGCTAAACAAATAAAATAGTGTTTCTACTACTGCGATCATTCAATTAATAAAATGTACCTAATTCATTCCTGGTCGCCAACTATTTATTTTTTATCCCAAGTCACCGAAAAATGGGTGATCTCCTTCGTAGGTCGTGAGTATAAGGCCGTCTGCTGTCACATGCAGTGATAGGTACTCTCCTGTAGGTCCAGAAGATGACGCTTGATCCAAGATGGAAGATGGTCCTTTTCGTGCTGTACGGCGAGGATGACGGTTTAGCTCGGTGAGTTAGGGACACCGGCTCGGAGCTCGTGCAGACACTGGATCAAGCGCGCCTGTTGGAGATTTGGCGTTGAAAACTCGTCGCGGTAAACTGACCGTCGTGCTTTTTCCCTATTCGGAATTGTGTCAGCTAAGGCGCTCGACAGGATGCAAAACGACTTTTCACATCAGCCTAGAGGCGATACACGTCTCTTCGGTTCTTCCCGTAAGCAGCGTCATAATTTTCCATAGCCTGTACCTATTACCTACTGCGGACACGGCGTGGAAAGATAATAATGGTTACTTATTAGTGATGTGTTTATTTTTGACGTTTTGTCGCCACCATGAGGCCTCGTTTACGGAGTCGCGGCGCGTCGCGCGTCGCGTTGGGCTTCGCGGCGTTGTATGATAGCGTTTACGGAGAAGCGACTTTAAAATCGATTATTCGACGAGTCGCCAGACGCCACGCTGCACGCGACGCGCGACGCCCTTCGTCTCCGTAAACGAGGCCTAAGGTGACGACAAAACGGCAAAAATTGCGACATGTGACATTTGTGACGATTTATAAAAATCCTCACAGATGTCGCATGTTAGGGAAATACGTTTACGTAGTAATTAGAAGGAAAAGCACGTGATTGTTACCTTTGTCATTGTTTATTACCTTAGTAGACGTACAGTTCTGGGAAAATTAAAATGTTATGCGTAATCTATGGAGACTACGCATCGGGCCCCTACTTTGGTACTTCGAAAGCATGTCAATTCCTTAGCTGTTCCCGCCAATATTGCGTTCATTGGTTTCGTTCATTGTGTCATAGAGAATAAGGCCCCTGATTCTTTTCTGGGAATGCTTTTCCTTTATAAATAGCTACTAAGATGAGGGAGGTAGCACTTAGACCATGTTACTTAATTTGTTTAAGTACTGCAGTAATTAACGTAACATTTTAATGAAGTACACTCAAAGCCTGGCTTAATCATAAATGCGTCGTTTTGGCGAAGTGTCCTTTGCTTGTAATTTATCTTGATCTGGGGGCACGGGAGTGCCCCCACCAAGACGAGCAAAGCGAAGCGCAAGGGCACTACCCACCTTTTCTCGAAGCACTTCGTCGTATTTTTGAACCTTCTTAACTTGGGTTTGGATTATACCAGATAAACAAAATTTTTGGGATATGATGTCAGTGGTTGACTTATTAAACCTATAAAGTTTCAATTGGATAGCTCTTATACTTTAGATTTTATTGATATCTAAAATACCCCGATTTCATCACTGACTCACTGACTCACTGATGATCATCAAAACACTTAGGGTATTTCCTGAAGTCCTAGAAAGCTGAAATTTGGTACGTAAGTTAGTAATAGTACAAAAACAACAAAAAATTCTTAAAACTTGAAACTTTTACCCCCCAACCCTTTAAACTAGGGGGTGAAAGTTTGTATGAGACTTCCGTAAATTTTGATGCTAGAGGTCTGAAAATTTATATAGGGGGTCCTTGTTATAAATGATAAGATATGTATTTCAAGGTTTTTAGTAAATCATCCCTTACCCTTTAAATTAAGGAATGACTTGTTTCGGTTTCCCATACAAACTTAATTTCATGCTTGAGATCTGAAAATTATACAAGTACATTCTTCTTACAAATTAAAACATAATTAAAAAAAAAAACATCCCTCAAACCCTTGCATTACGGGATAAAAGTGTATCATAAGCAACTTACAAAAAGAAATGAAATCCCACAAACCATTTCATGTTAAATGTTGCCAAGACGAGACCATGTAGCTCGCACTGTCAAAAAGTAATCAGATCTCGTGTAGAGCCAAGCTTCTAACTCTACACGCCCTAACTCTACAAGACCTAACTTCGCAAACTACACCTTAGTCAAAATATATGGCTTGGCCATTTCGCTACATTCACATGAGCGTAAGGTGAAAAACTCTCATACTGTTATACAATGGTTCTTGTAGTAACGAAACGGCCAAGCCATATATATTTTCACTAAGGTGTAGTGTGCGAAGTTAGGCCGTGTAGAGTTAGGGCGTGTAGACTTAGAAGCTTGGCTCTACATGAGATCTGATTACTCTTATCTGGGTTTTCGGTCCTTAAAGCAGTCAGAATAGTAAGTACATCCTGCACATGATTCTAGCTTAGAAATTTTTAGTAGTCTATCAAAAAATAAATAAAAATCTGTTGTGTCATAGAAAAGTGCAACTTACGCGGTCAAAATGTATGGAACGTCCAGGGACGTAAAAACACCTTCATAAAGGTTACAGAATTATAAGTGTTACATATTGAATTGATAACAGAAATATGTAACACTTTTATATGTGTTTTTAATGTATTAACACAGAACACTACAAAAGTGTAATTGTAATATATGCATAATATATGTAACAAGTAACAGATATATGAAAGTGTTAACAGTGTTAATAAGTGTAACCGGTAAACGCGGCGTTGTCAAAATAGCCGCAATACCGACTAGATGAGGCTGTTTTGCCATCGCCGCGTCTGTCTGTCCGCCGCGCATTTTTGCGGTATAATACCTACAAATGCTTATTTCTGTTAAACTTATTAATACACTAGCTGCGCCCCGCGGTTTCATCCGCGCAAGTTTTGATCCCGTGGGAATGTCGGGATAAAAAGTATCCTATGTGTTATTCTGATGTATAAACTATATTACTGTAAAGTTTCATCAAAATCCGTTCAGTAGTTTTTGCGTGAAAGAGTAACAAACATCCATCCATCCATCCTCACAAACTTTCGCATTTATAATATTAGTAGGAAAGTAGGAATAGTAGGAAAATAGGATATAAAAGGTTACACTTTGTCTGTCTTATCTGTTATATTTAGAAGTATTTTTATTTTAAAACAGTTTTAAAAACACTTATTCGGTACGGTTACAGTTTGAGTTCCTGTAAATTTCAACGCAAGGGGTTCAGAATCGTGTACTAAGTGCGTGGTAACAAACAGGTTGTGAGGCGATGTCCCTGAACCCTGTAAACAGATGAAAGCTTGTTTTTACTAAATACTAGCGGCCCGTCCCGGCTTCGCGCGGGTGGACATTTATTTTTTAAACATTTTATTTTTTCTTGCAATTAAAAAAGCCTATATTAATCTGTGATAATGCAGCAATCAAATAGTGAAAGAATTTTTAAAATCGGTGCAGCACTCTTTGAGCCAATTCGTTACAAACATACTTACATACAAATATTTTCTCTTTATAATATTAGTATAGATATAGATTGGCGTTCATGGTTACCTACTCCTAAATTCTCAAACTTAACCATTCATCTTCCTAACAAAACGTAACAATTCATCTGCCTAGACTTTTCCCAACTACTTTTGGGGTCAACTTCCAGTCTAACCGGATGCAGCTGAATAACAGTTTTTTTTTCCAGTATTTTTCTTTCTTTCTTTTCTTTTAACGTGGAGCGACTGCCTATCTGATCTCCACAACCCAGTTACTGCCACTGGGTAGACTGATTGTCAGACTTTTGCCTTCTGACTACCCATAAGTCCATAACTTATTTTAACCGTTCTCAAAAGAGTTTTCATATAGCTAAAATGCACCTTATAGTGACTGCAAGAGACTTTACGGAGACAAGCCATCGACCCAGCTTTACTTATTAAAAACACTTCAGCCGATCGATCACTTCACCGTGAAAAATTAGGTGAAGTGAGCTTAGAGTGAGCTGTCAAGAGTACCAATCCCTAGGATCATCAGGATCATCAGGATGACACTGACAGCTCACTCCACGCTCACTTCACCTAAATTTTCACGGTGAGAAGGTTACAGAATCGCACTGCAGTATAGGCTATCTATAGGGATGATGCTGATAGTGAATAGGGCAATCGATCCGCTCACCTCTTTACCAAAGATTTTTAATCAGAAAATTAAAACCAATTTGTAACTTTATGCGATGATTATACCTAAAATGCTTAACGATACGGGATCATGCGTACTGAATAAATGTCAATTTAAACTATATTACATCCACTTTTGAACAAGTGCATAAAATACCTCAATCATCATTATCATCACATCAGGCGCGGTCGCAGCCCAAGATTTGGGGGGGGGGGGAGATCACCATGAGTTCCGAGGAAATTTTTTAGGGAGGTACTTAGATTTCCTCGTTGGCCAGTGGTCGCAAGCGTTTCTGCTGAGGTCCTGCGTGCGATTCCCGTGGCTCATGTTAGTAAGACAAGTAAATCATTCAGGCTCTCGACAGCTTGAATGATTTTGGGGGTGGGGGTCACGACCCCCATGTCCCCCCCCCCCTCGGACCGCGCCTGCATCACATCCTAAACTCTCAAACAAAACCGAATTTTAAGCTGTTTTTATATCACTGTAATGCGCAGAGAGAGTAACTACACGAGACTCATCGGCGACAAGTCATAGACCAGGGGCCCAAGTCTGCTATTTTTATAAATTCGTCATTCCAACACGATCCCATTGTCATTTTGCTAAAAAATCGTAATCTGCTCATTGATATATAAAAAAACCAATGAATCTGCTAAATTCATAATGGTCGATCATTGGTCAATGGTCTGAGAAAAACTACTACTAAACATGCTAGATTTCATTTAATATATATTTTTACATATTACGTATTAGTGTTTGCAATCTGAAGTAGGAAGAAGTTCATATATAGCAATAAACATTACATTTAATCATTTGTCATTATGTACGAGATTACCATTTTATGCCATTTCTTTCAATGGAGTGTCAGTGGTTGACCATTGGAAAGTCATAATGACGCCATTATATTATTAGATTACCAAACTTGTCAAAATCAACAATTATGAAATCAATGATAGACCATTCTGACATTATTGTAGACTTGAGGCCCAGTTTTGCTTAACATATCAGTACAACTATCTAGGTATAGGGTTGGTGCTCATAGCAACTAGGGCAATCGATCCACTCACCGTTTGTCTCACGACTCGCAACGCAGAAATAAAGGTACACATAATAAGGTTTCGGTGCAGCCCTATAAACCCTGGAAAATTTTTACCCTTGTCTTCGTAACGGAAAATCACGTTACCATGGTCTATAAAACAAGTTGATGAAAATGTTTTACCGTTCTCCTAAGTGGGCTGTAGTCAGGTAAGGACTTACCTACTTAGCAAAGATTTTTAATCAGAAAATAAAACCATTTTGACATGTCCGATTTGTGCGATGATGATATCTAAAAAGCTAAACGATACTTACTGAATTAATGATAATTTAAACTATACAGGGTGACAGGGGACATCGACGCACAACATGTTACCATGATTTCAGTAATATCTATTCGACAAAAAATTACAACGCGGGGGGGAGACACACAGAACTACGTTGAAACTTTATTAAAAAAAAAAAAAATCATCTGCCTCCTACAAAATTGCAATACTTATGCGGTGAAAATGTATGGGACAGTTACCTAAGTTTTTTTTTAACTGACAAAATGTCCGGAACCATGTCCCTGTCACCCTGTATAATTATTACGTAGCCACTTTTGAACAAATGCTTAAAATACCCCTCCGAGAAACGATCATCATCATCACACATATGGTCTGTTCCAAAAGTATCTGATGAAATTGTAAACAACCCTGTTCCAGTTAAATTCTCACGCAATCAGTCACTAAAGGGAATTAGTAACACATTCATCCATATTTAGAAGGTTTCAACTGTATATCTCCCACATTTTTCCAACAATTATTGTTTGAATAACCTTATTAAATTGTGATTGAAAAATAATCGACGAAAATTGAAGTTATAAAATGTAACCTCTATCACAGAATAACGTACACACGGCTACACATCAAGCTATACAAAACCAGTTTACGCTGGTCTAGCATCGTACGAAAATCCTATACAATGTGAGATCAGCTTATACTGGAAATGTATAGCTTGATGTGTAGCCGTGTGTACCTCTATTATTACACTTTATGTATTTCAAATAATCAAACAGCCATTACGTTTACATTTTCGTCAGATATTTTTGGAACAGGCAATGGAGTAATGGATGATCACTGAAAAACTAATTCTACACAAAAAAAAAAAACAAGTGAAGTAAATAATAAAAGTGCAGCGTCTATGAAAAAAGCTATCGTTTCAGACTGCGACGCCTCTAGGTACTTGTTAACTAAATTAAAACAGCGTTTCAAACCAGGGACCGAAACCGGTACGATCAATACCGGTATTTTTCGGTTACAACCTTTATTGATTTACCGGTATTTTACAGGTGGTTACCTTAATTCTTAACTATTGAATACAACCGGTATTCATACCGGTTACCGAAATAAAAATTACCTCTATCTTACACGTGCCGCCGACATTAGCTGTTAAAGGGCGCGCATCGCCTGTGTATGTGTCAAAACTACCGAGTTGATTTCTATGATGAGTAGGTACCTATAGATTGCAGATTTTAATTTCTTTCCACTTCATCATAATTGTGTATGTATTTATTATTTTGATTACGATATAATTACATATTAACATTCTAGTGATATTTATTTTAGAAGTAAGTATGTATGTATGTTTATTTGAATGTAAGTATATTCTCATAAGATTTATTTATTTTTATTAAGTGGATTGTTTACGATTTTATGAATTTTTTTGACGTGATAACGTCTTTTAAATCGATGAACACCGGCTGCACGCACGAAAAAGTGTCACGTTCCGCCTGAGCCTGATCGTGCAAGCGAGAGCGCGGAACAAGCGATAGAGAGGCACGATCGGCCCAAGCGTTGGCTTGTGACAGATTTATTCATCAATGTTTCTTTGAGACGATGACGTTATCACGTAAAACTATCGTCCTTAAACCGACTTTACAGACAACCAATTTTTTTGTCTCCTTTACTCTTTCACACGCTGTCTACATCTTTCTATTTATTGTCCTATCGCAAGTTCGCTGGAAGAGATTTCTTATGAAATAAGCGTCACCTTTTCTATTATTTCTTTCGGTATAACTTTAGAATAGTGCCGCAGGAGGGGGAAGTTGGTACTTGAGGGGAGGAAGGGGGGGTTGACCCCTCCCACCTGGCACCACTCCCATGAAAAGGTAACTCACCGTTTCCGAGAAAAACGATCTTTTGTAACCTACCCTCAACACTCAAAAATTGCTTAAAAGGGCACGAGAAGGGGGTAGGGAGTAGGAGGGGGGAAGTGTAACCTCAAAACACTTGTTGTCAAAACAAAGTTGTTTCTGCAACGTCTCCGGCGCTGCGGGAAGTGCAGCCGATTCGCCCTTACGTAACAAAGCATAGGCACCCGTGCGAGCCGTAGCGGCTGAGGCTGGTCGCCGGACGCGACCAGCAAGCCGAAGCTGCGTAGGTGAGCTGCTCTCCCTCCGCGCCTCCGGTTTTTTATAAACACTCTAGGGGTAACAGCTAAAAGACTACGTGGAGTCGGGGTGCCCCGATTCGGTTTTGGGACATATAGTGACATGACGCAAGTGGCGTAGTTTTTTTTTTTACGTTCAGACAATATACTGGACAAACTGTACAGATTTGGTTGTCAATCGCCCATAATAACGTTTCGTTTTCCCTTTTTATCTGAATGAGGTTAGAAACAATTTTTATTAATTTCTCGAAAAATATGAATTACCTTGTAATAAGAGTGGTAGCGTTATAATCGGGGACTCAAGCCCTACCAGCTTTGACACTTTTTAGCCCGCAACTTCTGCGGCACTATACTAAAGTCAAGCCTTTCTGTCCCCACGGGTATAAAAAGAAGGAAAGAAAAGATATTGCAGTTAAGAAGAATTGTTCAAAATGTGCTTTTTATGGAGAGGGAGAAGACAAAAGAAATAAGCTATTCGGAAAATTTGTAGCGAAGGAACTTAAGTAAGTATATTAAGCCATGTGCGCACCAAATGATAAGAACAAATCTTAAAGTATTTACAGGAAGCTAAGGGGTATCAGAGTATTGTGTGGTGCGTGGTGCCGGACTTAAAGAATAGCAACACCCTACTTCCTGTGGGTGTCGTAAAAAACGACTAAGGGACGTAGGTACCGGAGAAAGGGCAGCAGCGTTCTCTAGACATTTTACCACCATACTGCGATCACCAACCCGCCTGCCAACCGTGGCGATTATGGAAAACCCTCCCGAGAATGAGAAGCACAAAAACACTTGGCCCCTAGTACCCAGCGGCCCGCCTACTCTTGGCTACGGTAGCGGCCAAGGTCACGGTAAGGGAAAGGGTGCTAAGAACCCCCGGAAGAGATTTGACTACCACAATCACCGAAAACTGGACCTGGCAACATACAACACGCGTACACTCCGGACCGACGCCAACGAGGTGATCACCGAACTCGAGAAAGAATTGAGCAGGTTACGATGGAGTATAGTGGGGTTATCTGAAGTCCGAAGAGAGGGGGAGGACTCGATAATCCTCAAATTTGGAAACTTGCTCTATTTCCGGGAGGGCGACCAGCAGTCCCAAGGTGGTGTCGGGCTTATCGTCCATAAGTCCCTTCTGAGCAACGTGGTGAAGATCGACAGTGTGTCGACCAGGGTGGCGTGCCTAGTACTCAGAATATGCGCTGAAGGTCGTACAGGTTCACGCCCCGACGATGAGCTGGAGACCATGTATGAGGATATTTATAGAGCCATGCAAGGCTCTAAAACTCACTTCACCGTTCTCATGGGGGACTTTTACGCGAAACTGTGCAAACGAAACGATGATGAGCTCCGAGTGGGGCAATTTGGAGTTGGACGCCGGAACCCCCGGGGCCATCTCCTGGCCAGTTTTATGGAAAAGGAAGGTCTCTTTATGACGAATTCCTTCTTCAGAAAACGTGAGCACAGAAAGTGGACCTGGCAGAGCCTGGATGATGCAACTAAAAATGAGATTGACGTCATTATTTCGACGAAGAAGCAAGTATTCAATGATGTCTCTGTGACCAACGCGGTGAAAACCGGACGTGATCACCGCATGGTAAGAGGCACATCAAGCTGGAAAGATCTCGACTGATAAAGTCTACACTCCGCTCAGCACCGATCCAAGTCTAAAACACCGAGAACTTTCAGCTTGAACTTCAGAATCGTTTCGAGTGCCTAGGGAGCTTTGTGGACAAGTATAACGATGGGTTCGTAGAAACTGTCCACACGGTCGGGTCTAAGATCTTCAAGACCCGTCGTACGAATACAAAAAAGAGGCTCTCTGATCCTACTTTACAGCTCATGAAGGAGAGGCACGAGATGATTCTGCAGTCTTCAGATGATACGCTCAAGTACAGACGCCAGCACCAGCACGTCAAGCTGCTACAATCTGTCAAATTTCTTTAATAGATTTTCAACTTTATCGTTATAGTATAAGGTTCAAGGTTGATTGGAAAAATTTGACAGTTTCGGGTAGCTTGATGTGCTGGCGTCTGTACCAGCAGCTCAATAGATGGATCTCTAAGTCCTTGAAAAGCGACCTTCACCGCTTTAATACAAACCTTATTAAGGACGCGATAGAGCAGAATAAAGGCTCCAAGGTCTTTGCTAGACATCTGACTATAGGGCAGAGTCAGCTTACGAAACTGAATACCGATAATGGCAGGATCGTATCTGCCAAACCTCAGCTGTTACAGAGAAATCGAAAGGTTCTAAGGACAGTTATACATGTCAACAAGTAACCCCGTTACGAATCTGTCAAACGACCCGAGAGCTAGACTTACCCGACACTATACTGAAGACATCCCGGACGTCAGCCTGTATGAGATTAGGATGGTTCTGAAGCAGCTCAAAAATAAGAAGTCGCCGAGTGATGATGGAATTACGGCCGAACTCCTAAAGGCCGTCGGAAAACCCGTGCTTAAGGCCCTTCAGAAGCTGCGTGGTTCAGTCATACTCGAGGGTGAAACACCACTGGCATGGAACAGAGGTGGTGATACTTTTCTTTAAGAAAGACGACAATGCCCTTCTTAAGAATTATAGGCCCATCTTACTTCCGAGCCATATCTACAAGCTGTTTTCAAGGGTCATCACGAACCGTCTCGCGCGCAGGTTTCACGACTTCCAGCGTCCCGAATAAGCCGGATTCCGTAAAATGTTTAGCACCGTAGACCACATACATACGCAACGACTGGTTATACGGAAGACCGAAGAGTATAACCTGCTTCTCTGCTTAGCGTTTGTGGACTACGAGACAGCCTTTGATTTGATCGAGACATGGGCTGTACTGCAGTCTCTTCAACGGACCCAGATCGACTATCAGTACATCGAGGTGCTGAAGTGTCTGTACGAAAATGCCACTATGTCAGTCCGACTCCAGGACCAGACCTCGAAATCTATCCTTCTGAGAGAGACAGGGAGATGTTATCTCTCCGAAACTGTTCAGCGCAGTACTGGAGGATGCCTTCAAGGTTCTGGACTAGAAAGGGGCTGGCATTAACATCAATGGCGAGTAAATAACTCACCTTCGGTTTGCCAACCATATCGTAGTGATGGCTGAGACTATCTATGGAGGACCTCAGTACAATGATCGATGACCTCAGTAGAGCCTCTGAAAGAGTGGGTTTTAAAATGAACATGGACTAAACGAAGGTCATGTCAAATGCCCATGTAACGCCCACTCTCATGAAGATCGGAGACGCTACACTCGAAATCGTGAACGAATATGTTTACCTAGGACCAACTGTCCTGTTGGGTAGGTCGAACTTCGAAAAAGAGGTCAATCGTCGAATCCGACTCGGCTGGGCAGCGTTCGGGAAGCTAAGTAATATCTTCTCGTCCCACATACGGCTGTGTCTCAAGACGAAAGTCTTTGACCAGTGCGTGTTGCCACTGGCAACTTGCCAGTAATGGCCTATGACACGGAAACGTAAAAGGCTAAATGTCACCCAAAGGGAAATGGAGAGGGCTATGCTTGGAGTTTCCCTGCGTGATCTAATTAGAAATGAAGAGATCCGCAGGAGCACCAAAGTAACCGACATAGCCCGAAGAATTGCCAAACTGAAGTGGCAGTGGGCAGGACAAATCGCTCGCAGAACAGATGGCCGATGGGGCCTAAAGGTTCGGGAGTGGCGACCGCGTACCGGAAGAAGTAGCGTTGGAAGGCCTCCCACAAGGTAGACTGGCGACTTTGTGAAGGCCGCAGGAACACGTTTAATGCGAGAAGCACAGAACCAGTCGAAGTGGAGGTGCTTGAGGAAGGCCTATGTCCAGCAGTGGACGGCTTTCGGCTGAAATGATGATGATTATGATGAAGGGGTATCAATTAAATCAATTTACAAATGAAGAAAATGACAACTAACACGCTAATGCTCGAGTCTTCAATGCTAAGTAATCCCTTTGCAGACTTGTGACCACACAAGCTATTCAATAATAGAAAATGTGATTTTTCAAACTTCGTTTTTATCTCATACCAATTAATTTTGCCCTCCCTGATTCCACTAATATTGTCTAAAATGATGTAAGATGAATCAAAATCACATATATTGTTTAACATCACTAATGCAATTTCGTGAAATCAAGTACCTAAGCACCCAATTTTCTGGGTGTTTACCTTAGTTTAAACACGGTGGATTGCCCATCTATAATGATGAGAAAAAAAGATAAACAAATGGTATTTTACCAATTTACAATTTAATATTATCTTAATTACCTTCGTTCATTTTCTTTTTTTACTTTAAATCAAATACTCCTCAAAAATGCGAACTAAATAAATATAAACAGTACAGGTACAGCACGCACGACGATCTCCCTAGTAATGTATTTTCTAATGCCAATAAATTGTCGGCATTGCGATATTCTGTTTCTTTCTCGTAGTCAAGGTCATTTTTAGGTAACCGGTATTAAAACGGTAACCTAAATAAAGGTAACATATTTTTTCTTCTTGGGGTTACCCAGATAGCGGTTACCTTAATCGTAGAGGTAACCGAAATTCTTCGATACCGGTACCGTAATTTATACAGGTTTTCGGTCCCTGTTTCAAACCAATTGGTTCCGATGCTTCGTTCCTTTGAAATGAATTACATAATACGAACTGCGTTGCAAAAAGATCACCCAGCCTTGAAGTATCATCATTATATGACATGATATAATGGCATAATGGATGCGCAGGATTCAGTACCTATGTTATGCAAGGTTTTACAAGTGACATAATAGCCATTACCGACTTATTATACCCATTGATGTGCTACACTTATTTGTACTGCAATGGGTATTTCAAGGTTATTCTTGTGATTCATCAGTGCTTTTTTACTATTGTATTACATATTAGCTTCCACCCGCGTGGTTAGTCGATAAAAATAGCCTATGTCCTTTCCCAGTGTTCAAAGTATCCCCATACCAAATTTAATAAATAATATTGAACTGTCAAAATGAAAGCCATAGCTACCTACTGTTAGTGTGTTACAATTACCCCGCAGTAGTTCTGTAACTATTTCTACTTTCTTTTTAATTCAAAAACTAAGTAGTAGAAGAAAATCCTCCATGTGGCAAAGTTCGTCAGAAGAAAATCTACTTCAATTTTAATTATAAAAACATGAGCTGCTAATCATACATTCACGTGTATATCTTGCTGAAAGCGACTGTATCTTACAGGTTAGGCTAAAGTGTAGCCTGTGCCAGTCTGATAGAACAAGAGCGAATAATTAAAGCGAAGTGTGGCAGTAAACAGTGTCTGAAGCTGGGTCAATTTTGAATAACGGCGCTACGGTTTTTTCCTTAAGGAAATAATAACCGAAGACGATTGGCGCCGTTATGTATTAATGTGCTTCTAGTATCAAGCTTGTGTATCTAAGGTCTGTTTTTTAATCTCGTAGACTAAATTGACAAGTGAAAATGTCAAAACTGACAAAAATGGTATTGAAATCTATGTCAGTTTGCCATTTGTACTTGTCAATTTAGTCTACGAGATTAAAAAACAGACCTTAGTTATTTATTTAAACGCTGAACCGATATACGGTTGGAATATGTATTTTTTTTACAGGGTTATTGGAAAAACGTTAACAACTTCCTAAGAGGTCATTGTACTTATTACTTCTTCTCCTAAGAGGTCATTGTTTTCATCACAACTTTTACTATGGGACCAAAACTGAAATCGCGAAAAAAAAATCAGCTGTTCCCTACATTTTGACGAGTTATGTAAACATAAATGTAGGGAACAGCACAACATTCAAGTGATTTTTGATAATAAAGATAGAAATTATGAAACAGAAGACAATAAATACATCTACGGGTCATCCATAGTATGCATGAATACTTAATATCATAAATGATAAAGTACCTAACTATATCTGTCCGTTGCATTTTTACGTCTAAACCACTGAACCGATTGTTATGAAATAGAGGTTCAAGGTTTCGTGGGACCTGGCGAAGGACTATATATATAGGGTGACTGGTAATTAGTGACCGATACCTAAACACGTGATTGTACTCATGATAACAAACAACTTTTAATATGGGACCAAACCTGAATTCGCGAAAAAAAATCTGCTGTTCAGTAGGTACCTACATTTTGACCAGTTAGGCGAACATAAATGACTGAACAGCAGAATTTTTTTCACGTGTTTAAGTACTCATTATAACAAACAACTTTTACTATGGGACCAAACCTGAAATTGTGAAAAAAAATCTGCTGTTCAGTCATTTATGTTCGCCTAACTGGTCAAAATGTAGGTACTGAACAGCAGATTTTTTTTTCGCGAATTCAGGTTTGGTCCATAGTAAAAGTTGTTTGTTATCATGAGTACAATCACGTGTTTAGGTATCGGTCACTAATTACCAGTCACCCTATATATAGGCTATTTTTTATCCTGAATATTTCTATTAAAAATGATGAAATACAAAATACACGCAGACCAAATAGTGGGCAACAGCTAGTAGGTATTTGGTTCGAATATTTCTGAACAGTCACGCGATTGTTTTTTGATATTGAGTTTATCTCCACAGATTTATATCACATGAAGTGTATCTAGATATGGCCTACTTCCTAAAATGTTATCATGATAATACTCGGTACGTTAAATATTGACTTAATCATCCAATTCATCATTCATATAAATCCATTTTCTAGTGGAAAATGTCTAAGTTATGTCTATCTACAATCAGTGATTGACTAGTGAATATTCCAAATATTTTCCGGAAATCTAGTAACAAAATACTTTCCTTGCATTCAGTTTTTGTAATGGAACTTGTTCAGCATAGCTATATTCACAACTATTTGACAGGCTTCCGAGTTGAAAATTACACATTTTCGGTCATCTGATTTGCCTATTATAGTCCCAACAGCAAATAGCTGTCGGAAGAATAGTGGAATAGTCTGTTTGGTTTAAAAAATACTGTCAAAAATTTCAAGATTCGGATTTGTGAACGCATCTTCGATAACATTGTTTGATGTTCGATTAGGCACGGAACCGTATCGGATGTTTTTGAATAGCTATGCTGGTGCACCTACATACCGATCAGCACAGAATACCTAGTAGTACTTCCTATCAGCCTAAACCAATGTCACATTGTATTTTTTAGGTCAATCTAAACAAAAATTATCCAATTAACAGTAGGTACTTATTGCATTTATTTACTTAAAACAAGATGCAAAAAGCCATAACCAACAAGAAGATTTTATCTGAAAACATGCAAACAGAACAAGTTTACAGACAGTATTACGGATTGTTTGTTTAGTTTTATATGTTTACAGACAACAAACTTGCTTTTATTTATAAAGAGCCGTCATAATATAATATGTAATTTTCACATAACGTCCGCGGGCACGCGCGTCCTAGGACAAGGCGTGACGTCACGGCTCGGGGTCGGCGACCTCAGCTGACTTGCGCATTTTGACAGATCGAACGGAAAATTACTGGCAGCGAAGCTTAGAAAAATGTAGGTATAGGTACGTATAACAGATCGTTTTATGAGCGGAGCGCTCGAGCGTGACTGAAATTCATAATGGAATTACTTGGTTCCTGCAAAAATATTTTTTATAGCTTTTTTGAAGTAAAAAATTGAGGAAGGACATTTTTCAGGGAGGTTATTCTCTTGCTCATCAATAAGCACTTACTAAAAAGGGGAAGATTATAAACGTAGAGCAGTTTGATGTTCCAGTATACACTTTTTGACTTTCGAAAGAAGAACACAAAGCGTTATCTATACTAATATTATAAAGAGGAAAGATTTGTATGTATGTTTGTAACGAATTGGCTAAAAAAGTACTGGACCGATTTTAAAAATTCTTTCACCATTTGAATGCATACATTATCACTGATTAATATAGGCTATTTTAATTGCAAGAAAAAAATAAAATGTTTAAAAAATAAATGTCCACCCGTGCGAAGCCGGGACAGGCCGCTAGTGTAAAATACAGACGCTCTACAACGTTTATTAGTAAGGGGGTAAGTCTTTTAGCCTATATATTATGTAAATATTATCTTGTTGGAAAGTATTAATTAGAACATATTTACATAACTAGGTCGTTTCACGTGTTAAAAATGACAGAAAAGTTTTCTTTCAAATGTTTTTACCGTAATTCCATGAAACAATGGGAAATTATAAATGTTCTACTGATCTCTTTCTAATTAATTCACTATTGCTTCTTTGAGATCATAGTAAGCACATAGCATAATTATATGAGGCTTATATCAAAATAGTACTATCATCCTTTTGTGTAGGTTTGAGCATTCTGTAAAGCCGGCTTAGTACTGCAAGCCCCTTGGGGTCCTACACAAATAATCGATCGAACCATAGAGCACGGAGAACTCTCGGCGGACGCTGCTAGAGGTGGCATTGTCAACACCTTCCATACAAACCAAGCGTGTCATCGTTTACTCGCGCTACGACACTAATAACGGCAGTGAAGGCGATTCGTGACAGCTAAGGGCTTGTGCCTACTATTGGCACGGCACGGCAAGGGATTTTTATGTAGGAATGACAATATAATTGAAATTTCAATGATAATCATTGTAGGTACAAAAACAAAGCTGCGGTATGTTTAGGCATACCGTGTCGGCAGCTTTCAGAATGTCTCCGAATCCCTCGGGATGCTTTGGCCGCGATCGGCATCCCTCGGGATGCTTCGGTAGCCATAGGTATGTCGAGGCAAGGCCGCGTTACGGGTGTTCTGATAAAGATCTACTGTTGTGAAAAGACCACGCGATGTCGCAACCGGTCGCAACGGTACGCATCGGCGGGTCTCAGGAATCCGCGGCATGCTTAGAGGATACCACGGCATAGTTGCCGTCAGTATTCGCTTGCATGTAGTGATGCCGAAGGATGGCCTGCCGATTCGTACCGCCAGTGGACGCAGGCCCTTGCGCTCAACGCACTTTCGGTTCCAAAAATATTAATACTGTCATATCTAGACGCTGCCTGAGTGGCAAGGCGATTCTGTGCTCTATGGATCGAACGCTTCCAGGCTTTTAACATAATAGGTTCGTTGAGCCTGTTCCATAAATATCTGTCCTTCCACTTAGGTATAGTAACCCCAATTTATATAGTTAAAGTAAATGAACTAATAGGCAACGCTAAGGTAAAGTAATGGGTTCGTCGACCTCAAAAATGTTAGTGACTATATGAGATTTGCAGAAAATGTTGATAATTGAAAGAGATGGAGGCAAACTAAAGGAACTATTTAAAATCTTAAAGATTTTAATTATTTATGTTTTTTTGTCCAGAAGTGAACTGCAAGCATAGCGGTGAATCTTGAAAAGATGATCTGCCTATGTTATGAATATTGGAAAAGCAAGTCTTGAGACAAAACGCAATTTTCAGAGCGCACAATATAACGTGTTGCTTGTTTATTATCAAAACACGTTCGTGAAAGAGTTGTGAACCATTTGGTAATGTGACACTATTATTCAAGTTGGTACCAGTAAAAATACGTGTAATATTGTTATTCATACTCTCAAATAACTCGTATTTTTTTTATTCCTGACGTTTTCCGTTCAATTGCTAGCTGAATAATAAATATCATCATGTTTTAATAAGCCAAGAAGGTATCATTATTGGAGTTTATATATCCATTCACAATATCCATTTAAAACTTTTTATTATTTTTCAAACACTTAGCGACGAATATAATTGACCTTTAAAAGCTGAATCTGAAAGGGAGAGGCATTTTCACTAAGATAAAGCAATTCGCTACAGGGAATGCAGTTAGAGAAACTCTTGCTTGCCTGACCTTTGGCTCAAAATAGAACGGAACACAATTTCGAGCGTTCAAGTTTAAACTGAAAGCACGAGCTGATTAGATTTCCTTTTTTCTTGAAAAACAATATGATCATTGATCTTTTTACGTATGTAGTCGAACATCTGTTAAATTTGATTGCTTGCTGTAGATTGGCTTTTCGAAGTTGCAAAATATCGACCAAGTTTCAATTTTTCACTTTCAGTTTTTTTTGCTTTCTTTGGGAATATACGTACGTTGTTGTTACCTATTATTTGTAATTAGTCTGTAAGCCTTCTTAAAACTAATAAATAAATTGAAATGATTGGAAATGATTTCTAGAATTACTTTAGTTATCATTCTGATAAAAATTGGGTTAAGTATTTTCTTTATTAGCGAGATACTGATAAAAAATGCACTGTATTATCTTGATAAATCACCATGGGATTTTTCACAGGAAAATATTTGCTTAAATTATCTATAAATAACATGGTTTACCCATGCATATTCATACATTATTAAACGTATACTATACCTATGTACAAAACACTGCTTATCATTACATTCAAGTAAGTACACGGATCACAGAAAGAGGAAAAATATGATAACTAGTTACCATAACTAATCGATCGCAACCATCGATATAATAATATGCGTTTTAATTACAAGTGTTAGATAACGATAATTGCAGATAGTTTCTGAAGATATCCGTAGTAGTTTTTCCTTTAACTTGGTGGTTTAAGGAAAATAATAATTATTATTTATGACTCTTGTGGTCAGTAGTTTTACAGTGGACGTACCTATATGAATTTTACTGTTTCACTTTGCGGGACAATTAGGGTCAGGAGACATTGATCGACGGCGTTCGACGGTTTGTCCAATCAAAAAGAGAGCAAGGTACGGAACGTACGCATCCTTTCGCATCGACGCGACGAACATCGTTCCATACTTTGCTCTCTTTTTGTATGGAAAAACCGTCGAACGCCGTCGATCAATGTGTCCTGACCCTTAACGCCCCTCGACGTAATATCAATAAAACTTCCATTGTGTCTCGTTCAGTGTCATTCAGTATGTTAAATAAATAGCTTCAGCACGGTTCTACCTAGTTCAAAAGCCTCGTTTTCCGGAAAAATATAATCAAAAAGAAACCCCTTTCTGTGCATTTTCATGTCTTTGGGTTTTCTATTTCAGCTGAGCTCGCATAATTTCCGGAAAATCTGCAAATAGGTACAATTTGCATTTTCTCCTCTGTCCCAAGTTTTGTTCGTGAAATCAATCTACTTTCTACTTCATTATAATGTGTAGCATTTCCACGTTTTATTAGCATCATATTAGATTAGGCTTTTGCCACGGTACTGTGCTTTTACTCTGTGAAATACATGACACACGCAATCACTAGGCTTGGCAGACAAATTGTTGTTCGTGCGTTATCATATCGCGTTACTATTCGAAGCTTGTCGATACAAATACATTGTTCTAATCCTACCCATATCAACGTGGCAACGGTATACTATTAAGATTTAATAATAGAGTTAGTAAACAGTGCGTTTGTTGGCAAACACATTCCCTAGAGCTTAGAGCTATGATGCGGAAGACGACTGTGCAAAAATAGCGAAAAGAAAATGGCGCTAGACGAATCATTTTAGAATAATAATAGAAACTTTTGTAAATGTTGTAAACACATTAAAAACATTCTCTAGTGTAATAAACTTACCGGATTTAATATCTACATAGCCATAAATTATCTTTACATACTTTACATACGTTACGGGTCGTCAGAAGCCCGAAAGTGTGACAAGCAATCTCACCAAGGGGTATCATTTTAACCCAGTACGGTTGTGGAGGTCAGATAGGCAGTCGCTCCATGTAAAAGATTGGTATTCAGCTGCATCCGGTTAGACTGGAAGCCGACTCCAATATAGTTGTGAAAAGGCTAGGATGACCTCCTTAAAAATATCTAAATTTCTTATCTCTTCCGCCAAAAAAGTAGAAATATTTACAACTAATAAGTTATCTGAACTTTGGTTGTTTTTATCATATTGGGCCAAGTTAAGCAATTTTGTTTGTTGTTTTGATCTTACAACCGTCAAAGTCTTTCTGACCGTTACTTGAAGAATTGCCAACACCTTCTTTGGTTAACTTCACATAGCCAAATGAAGAAAAATAAAACACTTTTTCACCAAAATCACTTCTGGAAGGCCTCAGAATTGCAGATGTTAGGGTTTAATCTACCAATGCGTCACCTAAGTAATGTTAGTGTGCGTTGACACAGGTTTCACTTTGCTTTCGTTAGTGGTACTGAGAACACTAGAAGAAATAATTGGCATATTTTTTTGCGGATATCACTCAGCTTGAATACCTAATCTATTTCATACTTACTGAGTGCAATATTGATTATTTTTATAAATAAAGAGCTTAGGTACTACAGAACATTGTTCTCGTAAAGTAATTGTCTAATACGTGTTGATAATTAAAACTTCTGAATTTGATAAGGCTAACATCATCATCATTAAAAACAGACCGTAATGACGATAACCATTAGATATACAAAACTGAGTATTTGTAAAGTCATGCATGCAATTTTAAGCTGTATGCACCTTATTACAAAGCATAACATCGAGGTGAAATTAGATCTTCTTGTTAACTTTGTCTTGAAAGTACAGTAGACAAAAGAAATAAGTTAGCAAGTGATATATTTACCGATATTGTGGCCTGACCTTTTACGTAGCTTGTTTGTCTAATCAATACCTGGTTGAGAAAGTTCATGAAGATTTTTGGATGTCAGTTACTCCGAATCAGACATGGTATATCATGGTATATGATATACCATGTCTAGAAAGCCAATTCTCGTAATTAAAAACGCAGGGAAATTAGAAGTATTTTTGACAGATTGAGACTGAGATCAGACTGTGAACGTTCTTAAAATTACGAGAATTGCCCCCCTAGAATAACACGACTCTTCATTCGGGTATACTCGTATGAAGAAATTTCCCTAAGATGACACAACACAACTGGCGAAATGTGGGTGTAGATACTACCTTTTCCTAACCCGTCGGGGCTTACAGGGTGGCTGATATGAATCATAATCAACCTATAATGTTCCCAGTGCTGCTGGGACACATGCCTGCTCTCGGTGAGAGGGAGTGGGCCATCCACCACGTGGGTCCAGTGCGGGTTGGTAGATGTCACATGTCTTCCAATTTTTGGTTCTAGGACATGCCGCTTTCCTCATGATGTTTTCCTTCACCATTTTGAGAGCAGTGGTTCGTACCTGCCACTGATCTCCAGTCACACAGTCAGGGCCTCAAGTCTGCTATTACAATAGTGTCAGGATGGTCTATCATTGATTTCATCATTGTTGATTTTGACAAGTTTGTTAATCTACTAACATAATGGCGTCATTATGAGTTTCCAATGGTCAACCACTGACACTCCATTGAAAGAAACGGCATAAAATGGTAATCTCGTACATAATGACAAATGAATAAATGTAATGTTTATTGCTATTTACGAACTTCTTCCTACTTCAGATTGCAAACACTAATACGTACGCACGGCTTCACATCAAGCTATACACAACCAGTATAAGCTGACTTCTGATTGTATGAAAAACCTATACAGTCCGAGGTCAGCTAAAACTGGAAATGTATAGCTTGATGTGTAGCCGTGTGTACAATGTAAAAATATATATTAAATGAAATCTAAAATGAAATTTGGTAGTTTTTCTCAGACCATTGACCGACCAATGATCGACCATCATGAATTTAGCAGATTACGAACTTTTAGCAAAATGACAATGGGGTCTTGTTGGAATGACGAATTTATAAAAACAGCAGACTTGGGCCCCAGTACGCATGAAAATATTATGATCGTTGTTTACTTGATTCTGAAACTCACCTACCATCTGTATCATTATCTCTATAATACGTGTTTCTCTAAACAATACTTCGTCTTAGGTATTCTGTTATCGTAATGAATCACTAATACCAGGCTCACGTGAATCAGGGCGTTAAATGATTTAAATCTCTTCATTCAGATAAGCGTCATACGCCTACAAATTCCTAATGGCTCATTGGTTTGAAATAAGAGTAAAGGTACTATACTTCTATCGGTAATCCAGTGAGGTGTTTGTTTTGTATTAGGTCACCTTGCATCGTTTTTCGGGTAGGGTGCACCTTCCAGCTGATGATGATGATGCTATGGGCACTTCTTAGTTCTATGAAACATCGCAAAGGGAAGATTAGACACTAATGATATGTGTTTATTACCTACACCAAAAATAAAATTCGTTTCCCGGCAGTTATTTTTGTACTATGTAACTTAATTTTATGCAAGAATGCCTAGATGTGAACCCTGTTTGTGTATCACCTTAATCATTATTTAATTATTCAGTAGTACTCATACATTTTATAAATTTAAGTTGGTGGCAAGTGGCAACATTAACTCATTAGAATTTTACCGTGCACCAAGAGAATTAAAACGACTTATACTTAGTACTTAGTTAAATAGAAACAACAAATAAAATTACAACGACTATGAGCGAAATATTTTCTAATACTAATGAGTGACAAACGGTGACCAATCTGGCCGTGCATCCAAACAAAAGTGGTGTAGGAATGTTTTTGAATTGTATAACACATACATACTTTTAGGATGTATCAATTCTTTCAGTAAGTAATAGTTTATTTTCTATTTTTTTTTGTTTTGATATTATTGTTAGGTATTATTTTTGCTTCATTGTGTGTGTTTAAACTATTTATCTATAATTAATTAATAAATATATTTAAATATAAGATTGAGGTTAGTACTTAGTAAGAAGTTAAAAGACACTTACTTTCGAAATGATTTCCCATTTTTTACCACCTAGGTAGTAATAATCTAAGTTATTCAAAACATTAGATAAATGGCACTCCAGGTAAGAATTACTTAATTATTCCTAGGAAATCTACTACCTCGTTAATATTCTAAAACCATTCATCATTAGAGCAGCTAGCTAGGTTATTGCTTTTCAAGTAGCGTCCTTGGTATGAATTCGCTGTAAAATATTCGACGCAGATGTGCCCCTGAATACATCAAGAGGTATTAAATCAGACACTGAATACCTAATGATTTAGATCTTTTGAGTGCTGGAAAATTGTTATTTAAAAGTATTCATGGGTGACGTGAAAAATAACGAGTATTTAAAAAAAAAAACACATTTGTTGGCTCTTCATTGCCTGAAAAGCGCTGGCTGAAATGTTTCAGAGAGGATTAGCGAGATTGTTATCAAGAACGATAACTGATGAAATTAAATGTTTATTTATAGATGTTTTAAGACACTTTTACATATCAATATTTTGTTGGAAAATATTTTAAAAACTAGGTGGCGCTGGCATTTCCTGGCTGACTGATCTCTGAGAAGAAATTCCGAAAGAAACTCAGAGGTCATGGTCATGGACGTGGTGACATATAATTTATTGTTAGGTTTTCATGCGAGCTAACAATGCAGGACCATAGCTGAAAGGGCCTTTTAAAGAAACTCCATTGCAGCGTTGAGTTGACGGCATGAATGCATCAGTCATAGAGCTCAACGACCTGTCACACGACACTACCAGGGCCTCAAGTCTGCTATTACAATAATGTCAGAATGTTCTATCATTGATTTCATAATTGTTGATTTTGACAAGTTTGGTAATCTACTAATATAACGGCGTCATTATGACTTTCCAATGGTCAACCACTGACACTCCATTGAAAGAAATGGCATAAAATGGTAATCTCGTACCTAATGACAAATTAATAAATGTAATGTTTATTTGCTATTTACGAACTTCTTACTACTTCAGATTGTAAACATTAATACGTAATATGTAAAAATATATATTAAATAAAATCTAGCATGAAATTTAGTAGTAGTTTTTCTCAGACGACTGACCAACCAATGATCGATCAATATGAATTTAGCAGATTACGAACTTTTAGCAAAATGTCAATGGGATCGTGTTGGAATGACGAATTTATAAAAATAGCAGACTTGTGCCCCAGATCTGCAGGACATTTGCGTAAGCCATATAAGATAGGTGAAACTAGAAATTACTCCAGTATAGACTAATATGGATATTCTTAAGTCTTCTTACCTATCTATCTGAACATCGATCTAATCTAGAACATCAGTGTCAGACTAAATTCACAGAATACATTATTTATTTATAGCTACCAAAGTACCAAGTCCTAAGGCAGTGTTCTGAAACTCGTTAAAGATTAAAACAACAATTCAAACTGAAAGCTTTATAAAGGACTAACAATAAACAACCTTAAATTACTACATAAACTACTAAATTATTACAACGAAAATATGACCTTCTAGAAACTGTTAGAATAACATAAAAAACAGCAGTGCTATTCTGTGAAAATCTCACCGTGAAAACTAAGGTGAAGTGAGCTGTCATTCCACCTGATGTTGGGGATTGCCACCATTAATAGTTTACTTCACGCTCACTTCACCTATGTTATCACGGTGAGATTTTTACAGAATCGATAGACAGTTTCCCTAAGTTACGTTACATGTTGTAGAAAAATAATTATGTTATTAGTGGGTATTAATTAAGCATGGCTTGTAATTTCGCATATTACATGCAATTATGGTTATTATGTTATGTTGTTTACGTTATTATTAAGTATTCATATTTGAATTATGTTTCATAGAGGCTTTTAATCTAATTATGGTCGCTGTTATTCATCCATACTTACCTACATGTCCATAATAATAGAACATTGTCATATTGAACTGTTTGTGTTTAACGATATCTTTTATTTCTTAGAACAAAAATATATATACTGACTGGATAAACTTCCTCTAATAAATAAACTAACAAACTATCTAAATTAAAATACAATATCGTAACCTAATCAAAACTATTGAGAAACTAAAATATGTCGTCGAAAAAGTCATCTGCATCGCTGACGACTGGTAATATATGTTTGTTCTTTCATTTTATTCATTAATTTATTATTCTTAATTTGCCTGCCAATCCCAAGTGTCGCTCAGCCAGTTTTCTAACCCTGTTCATTCGCATTCAGATATAGTTTTGATTCTTCACTCATTCATTCATTTTTAATTCATTCGTATAATTTATTTCCTAAACAAACACTGCTCGATATCAGACACCCAAACAAAAATAACGTAATATGATAAGTTTTCTTATCACGTTGTCAATCTCATTTCCATTTGTATGAAACTTGGCCTTTATCCACAATCGCCTTATCGGGTTAATACGGTACGTGGGGAGTTTTGGCCCGGTTAGAGCAGCTCAAGGACAACACATTATTTGGGTCACCCGGCCAGGGTCGAATTTCCCGCACTGTTTTCATTACCATGTTGCCCGGGGCCGTTATTCGGGCACGTTGTCTCTGTTATAAACGTTATTAATAAAAAAAGAATGACGTTTAAAACAGAGACAATTTCCATTGGTACTTAGCGTTTTTAGTTTCCATCAAGTTTAGAAAAAAACAAAGTTAATTAAAATAAAATCAACGTCTAATAGTTAATAAGTAGCTCTGAAGCTTTCTTTGTTTGAAATTCATGAATTAATAACTAATCATTGGCTTCGTTACCAACGTCAATCTTCTGTGCACGTCCATCAGTGCAAAAGTTCATTCACAGATATTTGCATCAATCATTTACCGACGATTGTTCGCTAACCATCGTAAAATCTATTTAAGCGCCGTCTTACAGTTTTCAGCGAAAACATGGTTATTAATAAGCAGAGTCATCCTGAAGCTTAGAGATAGAAATAAAAAACTGTGCAAAGTGCCTTTCTTTATTCAGGTATTTACTTACATAAACTTGCTTCTGTATCTATTCCTGTCAGATGCAAACGTCTGGTACAAAAAGTCACGTTAATGTCAATGTGTTGTTATTACTTTTTTTTAAAGTAACAGTCACTAAAATAAACCTAAAACGTACGTGATCATGAACGTGTACCTATGACGTATTTTCGACCAGTTTCGTTTGAGCCATGCCTCCTCTTGAAAAAATATTTTAGCGAGTATTAAAAGAGAAGTTTTAAAAACGTTAGGGTCTTAATATAGTGGTGTAAGCGTATATTACAGTTTTGGCACTGATTCAGAAACAACCACAACGTAAACATCAGAGGAATTCGCTATGACGTGGATACAGGCCCCCTCCGGATACAAGATTTAAGACTTTCAAGGAAGTACCGATGGACCGCTGTTAACAAATTAATAATATAAGTACCAATATTATTTTCAATAGGCCATTTTGGGTTTTATTTGACCAGTCTTTTAATGTTTTAAGTAATTTTTGGCAAGAAATAGTGTAAAAATCTAAATGAGTTTTTGCTGCTGCTGAAGCTGTCCAAAAACAATTTATTTGCCAAAAACATTTTTCAATTCACTCGGGCTCTGTCTAATGGTGTCATAAAACATAGTTTTTCGCTTTTAGTAATCTACTTAAAGACTTTCATTTTAGTTTATTTACGGCTCCTAGAGATCAAACATAAACATGAGTGCCAAAAAGAAAAAGAAAGAAAAAAGAAATATCATCAATTATTAATTAAACACGATCAAGAGTTTTGGAACGAAAATTTTCTATAGTAACACCTCGCCTCCCCACCTCACCTTATACTTTGTGTCTACCGAAAATAAAGACAGGATTACTTCAGTTGATGGTCTATTATTCAGTTGTTGAAACTTTAACTATACGTACCAACCAAAGTAATGATATTTAATTTATTTCTTAGGCAAAAATATTACACTGACTGGATAAACTTCTAATACACACAAACAAGCAAACTAACAAACTATAAATATAAAAATGTAGTATTATCCAAACCTAACTAAAACTATTAACAAACTAAGGCTGAGGCTACAGTAGGGAGCGATTTGCGATGCGACTGGAAGAGCGAAACGAGAAAAACATGATATGGCTACATTACAAGCGAAATTCCGGCGTATATTCGGCGATGACATGGCTACAGTACACATGCTCAACAACGAATTAGCAAGATCCATCGCCGTTTACTATACGCATAATGTAGCCACACGCATATTTAGCAGCACTATTGAACTAGTCGTGCAAGTGAGAAATTTTCTAATAAATTCGCTTCAATTTCGCTCATATGTTAATGTAGCCGATGCCGTGATTTCAGTAATGTTGTTCCTATCGCATAAAGAAATCAAAGATCGCTAGTAATATTTGATGTACGGTGTAGCCATATACATGAGCATTCATTTACTTGTTTTAATCGCTCATGTGTCGCAGGTCGCGTCGCGGCCTAATGTAGCCTCAGCCTAAAAGATGTCGTCGAAAAATTCCTCCGCATTGCTGTCGACTGGTAATGTATCCAAAAGGCTGGAGCATTGCCATGTTGTATGGCAATATTTCGCTCTGGCGAAGGCAAAAGCCAGCCCTTGAGTCACGGGAAGTGTAATTAAATTAATTGCCAGTCAAAGATGTCCATTTCCAAGTACGAAGAGTAAGAACCATTTGTCGAATCCTCATTGGCTGAAACTGAAGGACAGACAAAATTTCACATCAAATATATGTATTATGATATGAGTCACCATCTGCCTAGCCTTTTCCCAACTATGTTGGGGTCCGCTTCCAGTCTAACCGGATGCAGCTGAATACCAGTATTTTACATGGAGTGACTGCCTATCTGACCTCCACAACCCAGTTACTGCATGGGTATTACGATACCCCTTAGTAAGACTGCTTGTCCTTTCGGGCTTCTGACTACCCGTAACGACTGTCAAAGATCCACAAATGACAGCTGGTACCAACGGCTTAACGTGCTTTCCGAGACACGGCCCCTCCGCGTCTCGGAAAGCACGTTAAGCCGTTGTGTAAGAATGGTCACCCACCCACAGAACAAACGCGGCAAGCGTAGCTTAACCTGATCGATCGATCTGTGCGGCTGTAATTATTTAGCCACGCATATGAGTATCGATCATAATGCACTGGAAGCATCCTTGTCCTATTTACCTAGTTACATTTCTTAAGTACCTTTAATGGCTGAAACTGAAGGATACACAGAATTTCACATCAAATATGTATTTTAATATGAGTATCGATCGTAATGCACTAGAAGCATCCTTGTCCTATTTACCTAGTTACATTTCTCATGTACCTTTAATGGCTGAAACTGAAGGCTGTTATGGCTAGTGTGTTTTGTTTGTGGCTTCCTTGTTTTTACCGTTGAATGTGTTGATAGCAGTTTAGAAGACTGTTAAAAATGTAGAACTGAACTGTAGTTGAATTATATTTATGAAGATTTTCAGATCCCAAAAAATCAATCTGCCTAGCCTTTTTCCAATTATAATTTACATAGACCGACTGCCTATTCAGATAGGCAGTCGCCATATGTAATCTCTACAACTCAGTTTCTCGGTAACACGGTAACCAGAGACTGGGTGCCCTAAAGTAAGGGTATCCCTTGTTGTCAGACTTCTGTCTACACGTAATGACTGTTAAATTATCTACGAATCACAATCGAACGACAGCCGGGAGTTATGGACCAACTGCACAACAACACAACACACAACTACAAGAACAACAACAAGTACAACTTAAAAGTGAAAAATAAAATCTTATTTACAAAAAAAAATCAACCGACTTCCAAAAAAGACACTACAAACTTACAAAGTGAAAAATAACTTTAATTTCGGAAGTTGGTGGCAAACAGCGAAAATGCGAACCCAACGACACCGAATTCCGAAATTAAAGTAATTTTTATGTAGTGTCTTTTTCGGAAGTCGGTTGTTTTTTAAACAGATCAAGTTATTAGGTATCGTGTGATCTTTCACACTTTATTATAGCCGAAATGTTCATCAATAACAGTTTACCTTATCTCATGCCTTTGTTTCAACAGTAAACGTCTCTCATTTCTTTCGTCTCATAAATGTACTGACACAATACAATGGAATGAGCTCTTTATCACACTGTATTTATTGCTCTCTGACCGTTAAGTCTGTGTGGTAATATGTGGGTTGAATAATTACGTAGGTCATATGCTTTGAATGTACTGAAATCCAGTTTTCAGCTGCATGGATTGTTCGGGAATTGTATGACTTAATTGGGTCATAATGAAGGCAAAGAACCTTCTTCTGCATTCCTGTCTATCGATTCTGTAAAAATCTCACCGTGATAACATAGGTGAAGTGAGCGTGAAGTGAGCTATCAATGGAATCCCTAACATCAGGTGGAATGACAGCTCAGTTCACCTTAGTTTTCACGGTGAGATTTTTGCAGAATAGCACTGCTGAACTGCAATGAAGGGCCGTCATAGGGAAGCACGTAGTAGATATACTTTGATAGATATATTATAAGTGTTCGCAACCTGAAATGGAGTTTTCAGCTGCATTCACCCCCAGATGTATATTATGTTCGCAAGTTAAATGAGTTATTTGGGCCATAATACCTATAGGTAATGAGCTTTCTCATGGATTCCTAAAACGCAATTGCAATTAACGATCGACATCGAGAAGCAGATTTACCTGTTATCACCAGACATGGTCAAGGGATTGGTGTAACGAATGGTCCATAAGCAATAATATCATACGATAGAATGTTCTAGAAATCTCAATACAAGCCCTCAGTCACCTTTGACATTATCAACATTTTTTTGTTGTTCTAGTGGTCGCAAGTGCTACTGCCGAGCGTAAGGACCTGGGTTCGAATTCCCAAGGGCAAAGTGTTGTTGGGTGAAATAGGCTTACATGGGACTCAAATATAACTGGCGAAATGTAGGTAGGTATACTATATACAGTGTACATAGTATACATATAGTATACAACGTGTAACATTAAATGCGCAAAACCTCATACACCCCAATTAGAGCATTGAGTTAAAAGCATAATACAATGACCGAAACTATTTTTTAAAGCTGTTTTTATTTAGAAAATCGTGTAGATCCTAGCATTAGTTTATGCATTCAAAAGTGAGTCTTATGGCCTTATTATAAGACTTAATTTTCTTTGGCTCAATCGGCGGATAGTATGGCAAAATACCTACATAATTTTTGAAAAAAAAAACCTATATTAAAAATTACTGAAATCGATTCAGTAGTCCATTATGAACAAACTATTTACAGGTTTTGCGCATTTAACGTTACACGTTGTATACTACAGGTACCTACACCTTTGCTAAGCCTGTAAAGAAAACAGGAGACCTACCATGATCTAATTAAAAACGATTCAAAAGCAAGACATTTCAGTTTAGGTTCCTAAACTGCATCGCTTCAAAGTCGTACCATGACGTCCAATACGCTCAGCGGCATTTGGATCGTTCTAGGTGAATGAAAGATCGCAATTTGTCGCTGAACCGCGTTTGAAACGTTTTTGGTGAAAAAGAGACAACGCTATTAATATCTAATAAGTTTGTTTCGCGCACAGTTTAGTGTCAGACACGTTCAGAACCAAGTAACATTTTATTTGTTCTTAACCCAGTATCATTACTTTAAAGTAAAATAGATACTCAACAGTTGTTTTTAAGATTCCACGTTAATACAGTAACTGTTTTATAATAATTCTTAGTCAAAGTAGATATTTATTTACCTTTTCCTATTAACTAAACGAAAAAAAAAAATTATTACAACGTTATAAAACAGTGTTTCTGTTTCGAACGTACCAGAGTAAAAAAAGTTGTGTGAGTTGTCATGTCACTGTCAATGTCAGTTTGACTCAGGGTTATCAGATTTGGTATTATTTTCGCATTTTATATTTAGAGAAATGTTTGGAGAGGAAAAAAATCATGGAGAATTTTGGGTATTTTTTATATTTTCAGAACGACATTGGTGATAGTACTTATTCGATGAGAGTACACACGTCGACATATTTTGTCAAGCTATACATTTCTAGTTTAAGATGACTTTTACTATACGAAAAGTCTATACAACGTGAGCTCAGCTAAAACTGGAAATGTATAGCTTGATATTATGTCATCGTGTGTATCTATATAGGCACCAAAAAAAAAACGGTGTGCATCATGGTACGCTATTTTAGTAAATAGAAGCTTGAAGTCCAAACAGTTTAAATAGATTACTGGAAATAATTTGCTTGATAGTTAGTTAATAAAATCTACTTACTACATAATACAGCGTGCAATGCACTTTTATAATTATATCGATGTTCTGTTCAGTTAGGTTAGTCTACTTTATTTTTGACATTATAAATTGTTCCCTTAATGTTACAATTGTTTAATACTAGAAACTTTTTGCCTTTGGACAAAACTTAAAAAAATTGTATCATTTTGCAGAAAACATATTCCAAAATTTGGGGAATAAAAACCACATCTGGCAACCCTTGACTATACGTAGGCTGTTGTGATTCCCCTATTTCAATTATTGTAGGTTGTTGTGACTACGGTGGGAAAATAAGTAGTGTAATTTTGAAAAAGTTTAAACATTATTTCAAGGAATGTCGTAAGTATTAAAAATTGTATAATTTGTCTAAGTACTGGAACTAAAAAATTCCTTCGAATCTATTAAGAAAGTGAATAAAGTACAACTTGCCTCGAGAAGCCACTTATGTCTTTGTGACAAGAATGTTTTAAGTGCTTTTTTTTTGTTGCGTTCTAGTCGAAAAAGGAGAGTAACAGTTAACCAGCTTGAGACCTTGTGGGAGATTTTAAGGATCTTTAAATAAATTACCCAACTCTCTACAATATACAAAATGAGACAACAGCTTATAATATAATATAAAAACTTTATTTTTCAGGCTTCCCGGGCTGCCCACAGCCGATGAACAAGCCTAGCTCTTGTGGACATGCCTTGCTGTAGATTATGTTAGCTGCCATCCCCAACATCAACATAGTTATGTTGCATTTGGGCTTCTTGGTGAACCTCAGCATCTGTCAATTCTGGCACCGGAAGTTGAGCTGGATTGCAAATGTTGTGTAAAATGACACAGGCGTTTACAATAGAGGCTGCAACTTCTGGCTTATAATGTAAGACTAGATGAACTAACAGACAGCGGAAACATGCTTAAAGCCCAAATGTCCTTTCAACAATTTTTTGGCCCGGATATGCATATCTGTATAGTGCCTCTCTGGCATATCTGGTGGAGCATCTAATATTGCTGTCATCATATATGGTCTTAGTGGATATCCAGTTACCTGTAAAGAAATATTTTACTTTATTACTACTGTTTCAAAAAGAAATCAAATTTAATATTAGAATATAAATATTCAAATGTAAAAAAAAAATAAAAATAGGTGTACTAATTTTGCATAAGTACATTAATTGTTTTATTTATGGTCGTTCCTCTGTGGTAGCCCACGAAATTCAAATTTTCTTGCATTTTTTGCAATTTGCAGGTCTATATAAGATTGTATTCAATCAAAATATGATCTCAAGGAATTTTTATTTATTTAGACAAAAAGGTATAGTTGGTGTACCTACAACACCAATACAGTTAAAATTAAAAGATGCATTGCAAGGGAACCATCCTTTGAAGATATGAAAAAAGATAATATGGATTGCATTCTGCTATCTTAATATTGACAGCAATAGGTACTTATAAATGTACTTATATCTTTATTTTAGAATTGAAGTTACCAAATTGCACTCTCTTATCTTTTTACTATTGTTGATAATTAATGTAAGAATTTAAATATGTACCTAAGTAATAATTGCCAAAGACGATTGTTAACCTGAATACTTAACTAATTAATACCTATTATACAAAATATTTAGCCAGAGCGGGGCTTCAGCTAGTTAGTAGCTAATTAAATTGTTTAATTTAAGAATAAAAACACAACTTTGTTAGTATTTAATTGTGATTCTCTACTCCTACTTTTTTATTGTTTGATTTGATTAAATAATATAATTGAAAAGGAAGCTTTTTATTTAACAATATTTATTTTACATCATGAATAATTTCCAATATATTTGTTACATTTAATGTGAATCATGGAGAGGGAAGACTTTGTGCCCTGCATTGGGAATAATTGGGATGAGTACCTATAGTGTGAAATGGTGGAAGTGGAAGCAGCTTTAGGTTTCACTTTATTATTCTTCGTGCCGAGACAATATTTTGATATTGTCTCGGCACGAAGAATAATGTTCCAAAATTATTGTTTTACTTACACTTTTCTTAGGGAATTGCTTTCCTCTAATGTCCTTGGGAAGACAATGTATTTATTTCTCATCTGGGGAGAATTTAATGCCGTGTTTATTTGAGACAATGCTGATGACACCGTTTGTTGTGCCACGGAATAACCACCTATATCTCCAACTGGTCTTTGTGGCATAGAATGACAATGCAGTCAAAACCTTAAACAAATATTACAACAATAATTGTACACGTATTATGGTTATAAGCCTTATAGTTTTAAATATTGGATATAAGGATAACCCACTGACTGTAGTTTCTCAAATCTTCACTCACAAACAAAAATATAGGCTATAGGTACTTAATAGGTAATACGGGCTGGTGTCCGGAACTCCACGTCAATGCGCGTATTTTGCGTACGGAAATATAGGCTATATGAATTAAATAAAGAGATAAGAAGTTATGTTAGGTTATCTACCTTGTTCTCTAAGGATAAATCCGTTGACTTGCCAGGCTCTTTGAACATTGGGCTTAACTCAGCGCACAAACCGAGCACTAATTCTTTGTATACCTAGCCTGTAGCGCCTAATGAATTCGTCATCCTCAAAATTATTGAAGGGGTCCAACTGGTCTCGTAACTGGAGCCTCTTACGTTTTAGGGCATAGTGTGAGGCAGAATCTTCATTCTTCCTCAAAAAACTCAAATAAAAGTAGTTCATCAGACATCTGCTAAAGAAAAACAAATGCAGTTAAAAAGGCATGTAAAATAGGTATTTTAGACTTTAAACGAAAGATTAACGTACACTTACCAGTGTTACCAACCTATACCAAAATTTACCCCCAAGGTTATTTAAAAATCCCCCTAAAAAACCCTAAAAATTTCTTTCATGTAGTGCCCAACTCCCTAAAATATGAAAAGATCGAGGCTCGCAACTGCCCTGCCAATCCAATACACTGTAACTTTTGAAAACTAAAGAGATTTATGACTATAGACAGTTCTCCAGCATGTTTAAACCTTAATTTGAACGTAGTCCAGTATTTTTTAGCTTGCCATATTTTGCAAAATATATATTAAAATGAAAAAAAATTGGTTGTCTGTAAAGTCGGTTTACGGACGATATTTTTACGTGAATTGGTTGTCTGTAAAGTCATTTTACGGACGATATTTTTACGTCATAAAGAAACATTGATGAATAAATGTGTCACAAGCCAACGCTTGGGCCGATCGTACCTCTCTATCGCTCGTTCCGCGCTCTCGCTTGCACGCTCAGGCTCAGGCGGAACTTGACACTTTTTCGTGCGTGCGTGCAGCCGGTGTTCATCGATTTTTAAGACGTTATCACGTCAAAAATTGTTGGTCAGGGGTATTAAACAGACACAGAAACTCACTAAGTTGATTTTGGATTGACACAGCAGCGCAGTTCGTTCCATTCCACGCACAGGCCACGAGAACTAAATCGCGGTGCGGTTATGTCATTCTATTCCTACTATTGTTCGATTAAAATTGCACATGGGTTTTGAAGCCCCTAAAAATATCCCCAAAAAATGTCTGTCCCTAAAAATCCCCCTTTTAACTCTTCTACCCCCTAAAATTAGGGGGAAAACCCTAAAGTTGGCATCACTGACACTTACGTTGGTTTTTGTGAAATTCCTCTAAAATAGCACTAAAAAGCTTTATTTTCGTCAATAATTCACCAAACGTTTCAGTTTAGCTACAGAAATAGTAACTTTTTATGAATCGCTTATTTTGACAGTTGAGCGTTTCAGTTGAGCTGCTGTAAGGACGTCATGGTACCAAACAAGTACAAAATTGACCGAATGAAACCAAAACTTGCGATTCAGTTTGGGATAATCGCTGTCAGATAGCACGGCCTAAATTGAATCGTTAAACTGACGTCATGGTATGAATTAGAAGAACAGTTCAGTTTAGGTCCTAAAATGGATCGCGTTAAGAGCTCGTGGTAGGACACCAGGTGTGTTTTTATGTTTTGTTTTATGTTAACACCAGCTGCCCCAGCAAACTTCGTACCGCTATCGAAATCAGTCAATCCGTTCTTGAGATATCATAAAAAACAAACATACATTCCATATAAAATGTATGAGAAAATGTTTTTTTTTGTGAAATTTTAATAGCTATTCGGGACGGAGATAAATCTATTTGTTAGATTTATCTCCGTCCCGAATAGCAGAATAACTATTAAAATTAGGAAAATTTTCATAAAAATCGATCATAAACAAATATCATAAAAATCGGTCTAGCCGTTCTTGAGTTATAAATGGTGTAACTAACGCTACTTTGTTTTATTTATATAGAGTTTATAACTTTCCTGAAAATTCACTGCTCCGTATTAAATAAAAGTAACCTTGAAGCTACAATCACAAATTCATATGTCGCGGAAGAAGTTGCCTTTGCCAAATGACCACTGTCCTACAATATAATTATTTTTCAGCCAGTTATTTCGTCCACCTAATGGTGAGGAAGCTCTATATGTATAACGATTTGACATTGAAACTGGCTTGTTCCTGTATAAACTGACCAGCATTAGTTTAAGATGGCTATGAGTACAGTGTAAGGTTTGCAGAAAAAAACTTCTTTACAAAAAAAAAAAAATAAACAAGATTTCCAAAAAAAAAAAGTGAAACAAAAAACGAATAAGTACTTCCAAAATTAGTATGTAATTTTTTATTTTTTTATTTTCACTTTTTAGTATCATTTGTTTTATTATTAGTCGCGGAATAAATTTCTACAACAAGCATGAAACCCTTCAAGTACGAGGAAGTGCGTTCTGGGGGATTGTCTTGTGTAATTCTGATGTTCAAAAAGTGCTGATTCCCAGGCGTTTTGGAATAAAGTATTGATTTGATTTTTTACGTGATCCGACACGCACTAAGCACTAAACAACAATAACATAACTGGAAATAACCCTCCTTTTTGCTTCGCCGTAGTCGGGTAAAAATGTGGGTGTTCTGGTCACATCCCTCTGACCGAGGCCCGTACCCCAGCAGTGAAACATTATAGGCTGATTATGCTGAAAACAGTCTTAGTATAATTTTCATTCACAACACTTACAACTTTATACTTGTAGGTACACAACCCACTTAGGGTATCTTCTGTCTGTACAATATTAATTGAGCGCCATGCTAACACGTAGTCCTCTCAATGAATATGTTATCTTGTTGTTGTGGCAATAGGAGAAACGTCACGCACCAATCATCGTGAATTATTATAGATCATCATCATGACAGCCTGGGGCCCAAGTCTGTTATTTTTATAAATTCGTCATTCTAACACGATCCCATTGTCATTTTGCTAAAAGTTCGTAATCTGCTAAATTCATAATGGTCGATCATTGTTCGGTCAATGATCTGAGAAAAACTACTACTTTTCATGCTAGATTTCATTTAATATATATTTTTACATATTACGTATTAGAAGTAGTAAGAAGTTCGTAAATAGCAAAAAACATCTTTATTCATTTATCATTGCGTACGAGATTACCTTTTTACGAGTAGGTATGCCATTTCTTTCAATGGAGTGTCAGTCGTCGACCATTGGAAATTCATAATGACGCCGTTATATTAGTAGATTACCAAACTTGTCAAAATCAAAAATTATGAAATCAATGGTAGACCATTCTGACACTATTGTAATAGCAGACTTAGGCCCTGACTGTGTGACTGGAGAACAGTGGCAGGTACGAAGGTCGAATTTCCAAAAACCCTTATTAGTGCTCCCCTACATAATAAAAGGAAGCCGTATGCAAAATTTCACGTTCCTAGTCCTTGCAGTTTCGGCTGCGCGTTGATATGCCAGTCAGTCAGTCAGTCAGTTTCTCCTTTTATAATAGCCGACGCATGTCATTGTGGATTATAGTAGACTAGCTGCGCCCCGCGGTTTCACCCGCGTAAGTTTCGATCCCGTGGGAATATCGGGATAAAAAGTATCCTATGTGTTATTTTGATGTATAAGCTATATTACTGTAAAGTTTCATCAAAATCCGTTCAGTAGTTTTCGCGTGAAAGAGTAACAAACATCCATACATCCATACATACAAACTTTCGCATTTATAATATTAGTAGGATTACTATTTTTTTATCACATGTTAGGCTTGGATAACTGAGTGATAATTAATTAATTGGTTTATAAGTAGTCGTTTGTTTTATACTCAGTATGTTAAAATGTGCTAACGTAGCCCGCGAAATTCAAATTTGGTTGATATTTCATGAAATAGTCATTCATTAGGATTATAAGATTTTTGTTTATTCTTTAAATGTATTAGAGGCTTTTATCCACAGTGGCATGTCAGCTTCGTCATAACTTAAACTATTCTAAACTACATCTACAAATATAATATACATTATTAATATCGAAACAAATCAGCAAGTAAGTTTGCTATCTCAGGCAGGGCCGTCTTAACCATATTGGGCGCCGGGGTGCGAAAATCAGCCTGCGCCCCCTTGCCAACAAAAAAAACACCTTTTTTTATACACGTCTGCCCAAAAAAATGAGTGTTATGTTTTCAGGGTTTATGTATGTTTCTTTATTCCACCATAACTTCTAAACGGCTTAGCCAATATCAATGTATGTGGTATCGTTACAAGCGTTGCGTAATTAAAAAATATAAAGAGGGTTAAGAAAAACACAACTTTTTCAACTTTTTGCATTGCTATATCTCCGAAATAGTGATTCTTAGGAAAAAAAAGTGTAAGAACAATTTTTGTAGATAATTGCATGATGAACAATTTTTTACAATTTTTTCGTATCTGTTTTTATGATAAACCTTACCGTTTAGCTGAAAAATGCAAAAAACCGATTTTTGCAATATTTGACCTTGAATAAAAATTCTTGAACGCTTCGGATCGATGGGGACATTTGAAAATTTATTTTTAATGGTGTTCTCAACCTTCGTACCAATTTCAACTTTATGCGAATTAATGTAAACATTGAATGTATATTTTGACCACCGGGCTAACACCACGATATGCAGATATTTTAACCTGAAATGGTCCATTTTCTGTTATAAATAATCTTAATTTATTAGGTATTGTTTGTGGACAGAGAGCAGGATCATTCGCGATATTTTCAGAAAATCGTGCATCCGATGACAGACGCCAGCACATTAAGCTGCTAGAATCTGTCAAATTTCTTTGAAAGATTTTCAACGTTATCACTACAGCATAAGGTCCAAGATTGATTGGAAAAATTTAACAGTTTGTTGCGTCTGTATCCAGCTGCACATTAATTTTATTATGTTATTCAAGGGACGTAGCCCTTACATGTCTGGGGTTGTTATTTAATAACGCTGCCAAATGAGTTGTATGTAACAGAACGGTAAAGTATGTAGGGTGGGGAGAGCAGGCGGAGCGAGCTCGAAAATTTTAACAACCCGTCTCGATTTGCTCAGGTTTTGTTTTATATTTTCAAATAGAAATAGGATTTACATTGTCTACTTATGCAGGCAAGCCCAAAAAGCAACTAGCAGAATGTAGAGTAAGAGCGAGCGTAGCGAGCTCGAAAAATTTGCACACTCGGATAGGTACGATTTTCTTTCGATTATTCCAAAAGGACTAGGAATTACTTGCTTTATCGACTTCTAAAGAAAAGTTCAAGAATCTACAGAATGTAAATTGCAAGAGCGAGCGAACCGAGCCTAAAATTTTTAGCACCACACCTTGAATAGTCTCTATTTGCTCTTAACCATCATATAGAAAGAGAACCTACCTTATCGAATTATGACGAAAAGCTTAAACTCGTTTTAAAGCAGTTTACGTTTTGGAATCTGGCCATAATCTAAGCCTTTCAAACCTTACGTACGAGCGGGGTGCCCAATATCCCGAGTTTGCTTCGCTCGCTCTTGGTAGCACGCGAAATTCAAATTTTCTTACGGTTTACGCAATTTTCAGGTCAGAGTCAGGATAATTTTGAACAAAATATGATTTGCGACTCGCGAATCATACGCGAGCGTAACAAGTACTCGTTAAGTTCATGTACTACTATTGATTGATATTTCATGAAATAGTAATTGTTTCGCGGACTTCCCTGGCGCTTCATCCTTAAAATTTTTAAACTGAAAAAAAAAACATGTCTTACCTCCCTTGACAACGTAAAATTAATTTCCACAAAACAACAATTTTACACTCCTTGCACATAATTAGCATTTCATTACACGAATTAAGTAAATAACTTTTTTCATTACAAAATAAGTAGGATGCCAAACGATGCCTATGGTCACTTAGGCACTATATTGGCCCATGGCTGTCGCAATTTTAATGGTAGTTGTAGACTGAAACTTTTGTTGACACAATTTTTATTGGTAACTAGATACCTACCTTCAAGCGCGCGGTGATATGTCAAAAGGCGGGCGTCCTGTATCAAAGGGCGCGCGTGCACTTGTAGCCGCAAGCTCTCTTTGAATTTGCCGCGTGTGTTTGTTGGAATATAAATTTAATTTCTTGTACTAATAAGATCTAAATTGGCTTGCACATTGCAAGTCAGCAAATAAATAATGAATATTTGTTAAAACTGATTTTGATTACGCATGGTTTGGGTAAGTACCTATAAGGCGAGCGGCCAGCGCCTCCTAAGACCCTGCGCCGGGGGGCCACGCACCCCTTGCACCCCCGGGTAAAGACGGCCCTGATCTCAGGTGAAGGCTGCGCTAAAACTTTAACATAAAGACCAATATCATATTCGTTTACTTTTACTCTAAGTACTCAACAGTGTTCCTCTTTCCGTGTTTGTCTTAGTTCACTCCATAAGTGGATGGTGAACATCTTCAATCGTTCCGTATGTTTTACAATGGGAGAACTCACTTTATTCATCAAATAAGTAACCAAACTTGCGGGATGGGTATTAACAGAGCGTAATCTGTGAAGTAGAACAATATGATACCTACTCATTTCCTCGATAGCAAACCACGGTATTATATGAACTTAGACGGTTGTATAAAACCAGAATATAACGAAAAAAAAATAGCAAAATTTAGATTAAGTATAAAAAGTTACGTTCGCGAATCATTCTTTGTTCAATATAAGTACTACTGACCTGCAAATTGCAAAAAACGTAAGAAAATTTGAATTATGCGGGCTTCTCTGGCGCTTCCCCCTTAAATAAGACTGAGGAATATTTAATTGATCCTCGATAAAGTTTTTGATCTTTTTATGATGATCGCCTTTTTTACACAGCGGCCATCGAGAGCACCTCCAAGTTCGCAGTTACTAGGCTAGGATACCTACATCACAAAAAGACGGCCAGTGATTATTATCTATCTTCTATCTATACTTATAATAAATCTGTAGAAGTAAAAATTCTGTGCATTGAAAATATCAAAAAAAGAAATGGCAGGAGGTGTTACTAGAGCGAAACCGAACCCAAAAATGTGATTAAAAAAATTTTGTCTGTCTGTCTGTCTGTTGGTTCAGGCATCACGCAAAAACTACCGGTTCGATTACAATGAAACTTGGTATAATTATTCTTTAATATCCTGGGCACCACACTGGGTAGGTACTTTTTATCCCGGAAAAGTATATACAATAAAAAACAAACTTGATTTTGCGGTTCGATCCCTAGACCCGATTACTGTACCAACCGCAAATAATAAGTTTGTCGTAGGTTACGTCACCCGCAGTGGAGTTCACTAAGGGGTGCTACACACGGCTAAGATACTATAATATTTTATCTTAAGATATAGCGCAGGCAGGCGATGCGATGCGATAGGGTGGGTCGGGGGAATTAAAAATTTCACGCTTACGAAGTCGCGGGCAGAAGCTAGTTGGAAATAAGAATGGAAACTATTTCAGGATAAATTAAATACATGCCATAATGTCAAACGTAAAGTTTTTTAAGTGAGAAGGCAGTCACTACCATCCGATCAACTCGTCACATGCATCTACTTAAGCTCGGTTCCTATACTTAAACAAAAACGAATCGTTTTGCTTACCAACAATGGTAGCATTTTTATTGGTACAATAATAATAAATAAATGGCCCTGGTGACCTCAGGGTAATAAGTCATATTTTTGGAATCGTCTCCTCGAGACCTTTACTTTGACGTAGGTACTACAATATTTTTTCACGACTTTACTTATTGGGATCTAAAGTCCGCCAGGTTCATTTTTGTGAAACCTCACCTAATGGATTAGGAATTTTCATCACATCAAAATCCTTCGGATTGTAATTGAGAGTGAAGTGCGTTGCGCTGGGCGGTCATCACAAACCTAACGACATGAATGCATCCAGACAGAGGTCTGCATGCTATGCGAGAATAAAGTATCCTACATACATAGATTATGCCATACAACGACATGTGCCAAAAACATAACTCTTCTTGTCAGACGGATCTCTTTAACGATTTCTATTTTATTTATAAGTGTGGTGTGTGTGTGACTGCATCATGAATGTTTTGTTGTGATATCTTGTTATTTGTTCAAAAATATTATTGGCTGTGTTTCTGGTTACCTTTTTTGCATTTCTAAATGAGTTCGTCTTTCTTGGACTATAGACATTGAAATTTACCTCGGTTACAATAACAATACCTGTAACTCGTCTCGGACTACTCTGATTTTGCCTGGTTTTCAACGGCGATCCAACATTCTATAAACCGGGGCATAGCAAATTAATAATTTAGGATACAGTCGTTAGATTTGAGCGAAATTCAATCTGTTGGAATTACTTACTCCGCGATCGGTTTGAATTAATATTTTTTGACAGGTTTGAAATCATCAGATTTGGGAAGGCTCTTATGGCTCTTCACAGAGTTTTACGACAAACAAAAATATAAAGGGCTTAGAAACACTATTATTGCTTTATATTCATTTTTCTTTTATTTGTGCCCATTTCTGGGCCAAGCTTGTATGGGACAAAAACCATCTCCTTTGGTAAGACATAGGGTTTTTATCGACATACAACGCGGGGAAAGCCGCGAGAGGAAGCTGGTACTAAATAAGAACCTAGGTCTTCAACCTGTTAGACAATCGAAAGATAATAAGACCAAGTTCAAAGCCCGAAAGGACTATTGATAATAATGATTAGTTTAGTAGTAGTAGTTTTAGTACCTACTTATAAATGGCGCAAATTCTGCCTGCTTGGTAGAGGTGGACTACAGAAGCCCTTTGGCGATTAAAGAAGTAAAATGAGAAACTGCATTATTTTTAAACATTTAATTAAATTCACTGCATCAATAGATTTTATAAATTAAAAAAGGCATTGCAAAAAGTCACGAGTTCCTCGAAGCGAAACCTTTGAAAGACGTCATTCATAGCCGTGTTCATAGTTTATGGGCGAGGTACTTACCCTTAAGCCAACGCTTCATTTTTTTAAATTTATGTTTCTATTAAACATTCTTGAAATTAAACAAAAGTGAACCTTCATTCGAAGGTTGTTTTTTGTTTCAATGCTCCTTTCATTTCATGTTTCGTTAGGCGAGTGAGGAATGCCGTGTCGAAATCCAACATCGTTGGACCAGTTTACTTATAAATTATTTTTTTACTTTTGATTCATTTTGTATTCAGTTACGTTCGACTTGGAGTGAATGATGTTCAATGAAAGGCAAAAATTAACATCAAGTGAGCCGTCTGTTAATCGCTTTACAAAGTTCAGAGGTAAGTTTATTGGAGCGCAGTCTAAAGGGGAACTTCGTCTATCTACTTATTTACAGCTTTCTCCCACGTAAGTACATATACCTACGTATAGACACAGTTTTCTATATATGTTTGAACAAAAATATCTAGAACTGTATCTATCAATGTTTAAGATGTTATACCTACAGGGTTATTTGAAAAACACCAGCAACCTCTTAAGAGGTCATTTGTACTCATCATTATGAACAACTTTTACTATGGGACCAAACCACAAATCGCGAAAAAAAATCAGCTGTTCCCTACATTTTGACTAGATAAATGTAGGGAACAGCTGATTTTTATTTCGCGATTTCAGGTTTGGTCCCATAGTAAAAGTTGTTCATAATGATGAGTACAATGACCTCTTAAGAGGTTGCTGGTGTTTTTCAAATAACCCTGTATATTTCGTATCGAATTGTGTTTGTGACTCCTTATGAGGAAAGTTTTTTTTTTTTTGGCATGTAAAGTAGCTTATCTATGCCAAATAGATAGATACTTTAATTTCATCTTAATCTTGTTGATCTGAGAAAATGTAGGTATCTATAGGTACTGATGCATACAATTTATTGTTTCTTGCTGGAATGTGCATTTTTTTTTTCAAATATGTGCATTATGCATACAGCATCATGATCAGCCTCTGATACTGGCCTCCTCTGAGTGGATCAACGTTGACGAATGTCAAAAGTCAGCACTGCTAGCATCATAATGTTAATATTTGCATTTTTGAAGGAAATAGCTTGATTTAATGGGTTAATAACGTCCGTTTTATCATCTAACCCTTGGGTACATCTTTATCGAGCAGGATTTGAGTCTTACGGCTTTCAACACATTAACCGAAAATAAAGTGCGAAAAAATTTGATACACAATGTATAAATAACATTATTTTGTATGCAGAACATTTTCTTGGATCGTTGGCAGTGAGTCAAGTGTTTGACGATGTATTGATGTTTGTGATCCATTTTATGCGCTTACATTTAGATGAGATTGGATTTCGTTTACAACCAGTGTTAGTGTTCATAGTGTTATTTTACTGTTATTGCTGGGTAAACATATTTATTGCTTCATGCAGCTATACAGGATGTCCTTGGAAGTATGGATCAAATCGAATAAGGGCGTGGGCAAGGTCATTTCCAAACTTTTTGATCCTGAGAATTATTGATGATTGAGAATTATTTTACGGTTCAAAAGTTGTGACCAATTTTTTTCAATCGTTTCGCATAGTGCTCAAAGAAAAAAAATCATTAAAAATATTATCATGGCTGTCTAAAAACCTTAAATTGACCGTTCCTGGTAGTTTTTTTTTTAATGATTTTGTTCTTTGAGAACTATGCAAAGTGATTGAAAATTACAAAAGTTGGTCATAACTTTTGAACCGTAAAAAAATTCACCAACATTCTCAGAATCAAAAAGTTTGGAAATGACTTTGCCCACGCCCCTATTTGATTTGATCTATACTTCCAGGGACACCCCGTATAGTGTAGTGCCGTTATAATCAACCTGCGGCCCGCCGCGCGCCGGGCCTTTGTTATTGGCCTACCTGAAGTTACCAATAATTATATTGTACACCATTTGAAATTTCGCGCCCATCAGAGAACGGGTGTTTCGGAACGGGAATGCGAGCCGAGCGCTATCAGGGATTTTAATGTAACGATTTTAAAGTAACTATAATTATCGTTAACTTGGAATTACGTTTTAATTAAGACCTAAATAATTTTTGCTTGCGGCCCTCGACACCATGACTGAAACGTGTTTGTGGCTCCTATAAAAAAAGTTGAGCATGGCTAGTGTAGTGTATCGAATTCACCTGTATCGGATCACCATTACCTTGTATAGCTCGAATAAAATTTGCGTTTAGCTTCCTATGTATATCTGATTAGGATAACCCTACTTTTTTATTTGCATTATAGATTTTTGGTCAATAAATTCATATACATTGGTACCTGCCCTTAGTGTTTATTTATTTTACCATTTATGTACACACATATACAAAGTGTTAATGAAATAACCCAAAACCTCGGACACCCCAACCGATTTTTATATTAATAAATTGATATGACATATAATTATTTATTTTCAAAAATTATAGTAAAAGATATTTGTAAATGTTGTTGTCGCGCTACTTCGTACAGATTCGTAGCTCTATCGCCGCCGGCGCGCCTCCCGGCCTTGGCGCCAGCTCTAGCAACCCCTCTCCTCACCCTCGCCCGCGCTGTTTGTTTTCATTGCGTTGGACGGTAGCGTACAACGTCGTTAAAAAATATTAGACACGGCATGACAAATAATTATTTTTTGGAAAAAATAACCCATATTAAAAATTATTGTATTCGATTTTGCTGCCGATTCTAAACAAACTAGTTTCAGGTTTTGGGTTATTTCATTAACACATTGTATAAACAGACAAGAAAAAAACAAAACAGAAAAATAGGTACAAAGGTGATGCTTATTTCATAAGAAATCACTTCCAGCATACCTGCGTTAGGACAATAAATAGAGAGATGTAGATAGCGTGCGAAAGAATAAAGGAGACAAAAAGAAATACATAAAATCATAAACAATAAAATTCACTTATTACAACTAAACAAATATTATGAGAATATACTTACATACATACCTACATGTGTTGTTGGGTTTTCCATTAGGAATTTCTTAGTAACAGGTCTGGAGTTTGGTAGTTGGCTGGTTAATACCTCCGTGCGTCGAGAAGCACGTAAAGCCGTTTGTCCTGCGCTTGATCTCTCGGCTCTCCTCGGTCGTGTCGGATTGCCGTCCCATCGGAAGGACTATGAGAATAAAGGAACTGAGATTGCACTTGTGTTTGCGTACACACTTGCGTACTATATCTCCTGTGTACTTGGCTAATCTCTGTTGAGATTATTACTGTCCCATTTCAAAAATATACCCTGTATAGATAAGATTTTCTTAGCATTTTTTCTATTCTCTTGGAAATCGGCGTTGGTGCCATTTTCCAGAAGTTTACTAGAGCAACATTTCAGAGTACCTATTATAAAACTATGGTTTTTGGGGTGGTTATATTTTCACATGAGTCATGATTACCTAATGATTATTCACAATCGTTCGAGATTTATGTGAAATGAGTAATTGTTATTGTGGACACTAATGTACTAATAAATTACAAATGGAATATCTATGTAATCTGTTTTAGCAATCACACACCTGCCTGCAGCCTGTACACTTTATAAGGTGTCATTCTACATACTTCAAACACAAAGAAGTTTGAATAAATAGGTATATTGGATGTAAATAAAGATATATTTACATTAACTTTTAGCCTTTGAAAATCTATTCGACAAATAACACGGGAATTGACATACATTGTCTTCTATTTCTGTCGTAAGTAGGCACATATTATTAATACTAAGTACTTATTTCATAATATTTAATTTTTAACACATTCAAAAATATGTATTTTATTAACCAGATTCATATAGGTATTTATGTTCATAGGCGTATATAGAGGGGGGGGGGGGAGTGCCCACCACAGATTGGTCTGATGCCCATTCCAGGATGTTTGGGGACCTATTCGGAATTCTAAGCTTAAGCTAACTTACATAATATAACTTCACACAAAAGCAATCAAATAAATAATCTACCACCAAGACCTACACAAACTTATTACTAACTACACAATACATTCCAGACGGAGGGTATCCATGAGAATTTACCCACAAAAAATTTAGGGCCAGGTCCTGGATAAAAGCCCTAGATACGCCAATGTTTATGTTCCAGATATTTCGAACTCATTGTATGCTTATTTTAGTCACCCTGTTAGTACCGCTTCTCACTCAGTTCACCTTTCATTACTCATATTTTCAGGAGTCTGTAATGAATTTCCCACGTAGGTAGGTAAGTAGTTTTTTCTAGAAGGATCATTGTTTTGTTGCATGTGAAATAGATACTTATTTGTTAAATACCTGAAAAAATTTTTTCTTGAAAGCAGAACTATTTAGATGTAGATGATATTCTTAATTACATATTTCCTTATTTTTATACTGGAACTTCTGAAAAGTATCTAACAAATGAAACAAACCTTATTAGGATTACCCTACAGTAAAAGTATTTGATACTAGCCGCGCCCCGCAGTTTCACCCGCTTAAGTTTCGATTCCGTGGGAATATCGGGATAAAAAGTATCCTGTGTTATTCTGATGTCTATGTGTTGTTCTATGTTACCGTAAAGTTTCATCAAAATCCTTTTAGTAGAAAGAGTAACAAACATCCATCCTTCCATTCCACAAAATTTGCCCATTTATAATATTATGATAGTAGGCTTAGTCCCAGAGGACTAAGTCTCTCTTAGTTATTAGGTACTAACATAGTTTTTAAGATCATACTAACAATATAAATGTAATCATTAATGTAATGGATTCATGGTTGTCTGAAGAAATTAAATTATTATTAGTAGGATAATACGTTCATACAAAACACTACTTAGTACTAGCGCCAAACATTTACCAGCTCTCTTCAGACAAAATGCAGACAATTTACATAACTAGAAGAGCCGTATCAAACTTCTATAGCACTACCAACAACATTCGATTCTCATTCGTAAATCTAGCTTAGACTGTAGATTTAAGGTCGGATTTGGCATGCAACTGTCAGACTTTACCGGTAGAATGAAGTGGGGCAAGAGCCGGGACATTGTGACGAGTCGACCTTGCCAACCACGTGCTCGCATCGTGTCAGCGCACTTGATTATAAATTGTATAGGTATTAAACTAATTATTATTCGCTAATGCTGAGTCAGGAACTTCCAGTGGAAAATATTGTAAATTGTTAGTGTGAGTTAAATTGACTGTTTTTAGCTGGCTAAGGGTGACACGTGTTCGGCATTTTGACATTTTCAGGCTTGTGGTTTTTGTTCGTTCATGTTTTGTTTGTAGTTACTGAAATACGCTGACGTCTAATTCCTATAAGTACTTATTATGGTTGTGGTTGGTGAAAATCGTCCTTTTCACAGTTAACTTGAAACAAATAGATAAAATAAAAAATAGGTAAAATAGAATTGAATTTAAAACTATTAAATTCTTACTACATACAAACTTAATCTGCGTTCGCAATTTATTTGTCAAAAATGTAAACAAATATGCTTTATTAGAAAAATGATTTTAATTCCTACAAAATAAAATTCAGTTTACGTTACAACTTCAAACATACATAACTTTTTCAATAGTGCTAGTCATTCTGAAATCAACTTATTATCATTGAAATAAAGTTAATATTTGTTTAACTTGAAATAGGGTAGGGGTGTGCAGCACTGCGTACTTTTACTATAGGTTTGATAAGGAAAATAATGTAACTTCGACGTCACTGCAGCGTAACATACTTTCAATTACAATCTGAATGATTTCGAAGGATATTGCTATCCATTGCTTCATAATTTCGAAAAATTAGTCTGCTCAACAACGTAAATAACGCAATGAATGTTGTTGAACTGTCGCATTTACTTCGCAGAATGTAATGTGCTTACGTTGCGAACTTATTACCTACATTTAAAATAGATTTAAAAATAACATTACAAAATTAACATTACCGTATTCAACTTTTTTAAACTCTGATTTTAAAACGGCTAGAATAGGTATAGGTAGTAAATTATGTAGACTCTACATTGTAGAGCATATTGTTCACAACCTAACTAGAAACTGATAGAGATGCTTTTGTAACCTCTGCCTTTCAGATTCTGATGACTTTTGACTGCAGATAAGTTATAAATATAGTTGCATAGTAAACATCTACGTGGAGGTAGTTATGTTTTCCTTTACGAATGTTATTATCATTTAAATGATAAAATGGGTATCTTCATGTTGTACAGACGCCAGCACATCAAGCTACCCGAAACTGTAAAATTTTTTCAATCAATTTTGAAGAAATTTGAAAGACTGTAGTAGCTTGATGTGCTGGCTGGCGTCTGTACAAGTACCTAGAGTCTGTAAAAAAGTATTTAGGTACCTACCTGCTTTTATATAAATAATTTTATAAATAACATTTTTCTTATTTATATTTAGTGATGAGTACTTCGACCCCTAAGTGTTCTTTTGGTTTCGTATTTAGTTATAGGTATAGTAAGTTAGTTAGCTTTTAATTTGGCGCCTATTGTAAATAGTTGTGTTATAACTGTACTAATAATAAAGCTGAAGAGTTTTTTTAAAGCGCTAATCTCTGGAACCAGTCGGATTTGAAAAAATATTTTTGTATATTTGATAGCCCAGTTCTTGAGAATGGCTACAGGCAAAATAAAAAAAACCAGCTGTTCCCTACATTTATGTTCGCATAACTCATTAAAATGCAAGGAACAGCTGATTTTTTTTCGCGATTTCAGGTTTGGCCCCATAGTAAAAGTTGTTCATAATGATGAGTACACACGGCTACACATCAAGCTATACATTTCCAGTATAAGCTGATCTCACATTGTATAGGATTTCCGTACGTTGCGAGACCAGCGTAAACTGGTTTTGTATAGCTTGATGTGTAGCCGTGTGTACAATGACACCTTAGGAGGAAAACGGTGATTAAAATTTCAACCTGTAGACTTTTTATCGACACACCACGCGGGCAGAAGCTAGTCTGTAATAAAAAGATGCAGGAGGGTACTATATTTATGTGTATTGACTGTACATTTTTGAAACATAGATATGATAATTTAATAAAATTTAATAAACATTCTTGACCACTGTACTCATTTGGGACCACTAGATAATATATGTACCTATAGATAAGTAATGTACCTACTGTCTGTACCAGGATAAAACAAAAGTGGTCATAACATTACTTTTAACTAAGGCCAGTAAATATGTATTTAACCTTTGTGATAACTGTGATAAGTTTTAAGTAATATCTTATCATTTTATAAGGTTATCGGGAATGTAATAATAAACCAAATAATGGCGGCTACTGAACTAGTGACTGTCGAATAAGCATAAGCATAGTCAACGTATAATGTTCCCAGTTTTTCACTGCTGGGACACATGCAAAGAAAGAAAGAAAGAAAAAGTTTATTTGGATACATTTCGTGAAACACAAAACACAAGACTAATTGAAAATAATGTTGCAAACAACGATAATAATAACGATAATTGTGTGTGCCTCACGGCTGCGCCAAGAAGGTTAATTTCAGCATTAATGCCAGACAGATGCTGTCTGACGCTGGTTTTCTAATGAACCTTAGGGGACAAGTGACGGGGAGTACACACAGTTTCAACATACCTTATACATACTTTTTACACTTATAAATAAATTAGAAAATTGTGGGTTGATTGAAAAAAAAACAAGAAATAGTCGTAATAATAATAAAAACTAAGATAAAAAATGCCTCCTCTCTTCGAGAGGGAGTGGGCTGTAATCTACCACGCGAGCCCAGTGCGGGTTGGTAGATGCCACATGTCTTCGAATTTTTGGTTCTAGGACATGCCGGTTTCCTCACGATGTTTTACTTCACCGTTTTGAGAGCGATGATGAAATTATATTTACACAAAGTAAAGCCTGCTTGGGTTCGAATTCATTGCATTCTTTATTTTCTTTAAATATCGTTTGTAGGTCACCACCATTTCATTTTGCAAAGGGGTTGTTTACGCTTGAGAATTTTCAAGATAGCTCTCAAAGGAAGTTAGGCATGAATAGAGCTTTGTGACGGGATCAAGTAGGCATCAACCCCTCTTTATATTTCGGTCTCTTTTGTGTTGAAGAATACGGGGTTATCTCGAATGTAATCCCTAAACTCTGTCCACTAGGTTAACCGTTTTTTAACAGCCGACTTAGAACGTAACTATTCTAGATTACGTAAAAGTTAAGAGGCCTAGCTGTTACAAAAATGCGCAGAGATGCATGATTTCCTCTTTGAAATGATTGAATACTATTCGTTAGTTGGTATAAATAACAATTAATTGGTAAATATAGTTCCTTTTCTCTTCTACAATAATAATGAAGCGGATACTCATGGAGAGCTAATTTGAGAGCTCTAATTTGCAGGTTTTGTTGAATATAATACATGAAAACAATTTTTCTCATATCACAAATATCATATACTTTTATAATAATAAAATACATTTTTGTTATAATCCTTATAAATAAAGAAAAAAAACCGATCAAGTGCGAGTCAGACTCACGCACTGAGAGTTATGTACTTACGTACGTATGTCAATAGTTTATCACGGGATTTTTTTTTGTAATGTAACTACAAATTTACGGTTTTAGGATTTTTTACTTTACTTGTGCTACATGAAATTACTTCTTGCCAAATTTCATCAATTTTTTCACCGGGAAGTACCCTATAGGTTTCGATTCCAAAACATAAACGCCCGTATCTTTTGATTTCGTTGACTCAAAAGTTTGATTTTATGACTGCTTCAAGGGGTTGCAGCCCTGAGTATTTGATATTAATTTTAACTTTGATAACTCCACGCGTTCCTGAGAAAAGGGGTCTTGACCACGGACAGACAGACGGACAACGAAGTGATCTTATAAGGGTTCCGTTTTTCCTTTTGAGGTACGGAACGCTAAAAAACAACTGGACCTAATTCAATTTTCCACAGGAAACAAGTCTAAATACCTCCAAACTTCTATATTATTTTCACGTAGTATGTATACCAAAATAGTCTCCAATAATTGCTTAAACAATGCCAATAAAAATATATATACATACTTTGATTTTTTAATAAATAAAATAAAAGTACTATATATACTGCGCCGGCGATGCGTGATCGCCCTGGCTGGAGGCCTTAATTTATTGAGGCATTCACAGGCAAGCCCGGTTAAGCAGACGACAACCTCATAGGTTGTGCTGCGAGATGAAATTAAAAAAAAAGTAACGCAAGTACCGAAATGTAAGAGGGCTCTTTATTTAAAATTTAATAAAATAAATTATACACAAACTGCCTTATCTTATTGAATTATCTTATTTATGACCTCTTACTGACATAAGGCGTAAAGTGAAAAAATATTCACTGTTCAAGTGTTCATTAATTTTCTGTTATACAATAGTTCTTGTAGTAACGAAAAGGCCTTCCTCATATTATTATGATTGAGGTGTAGATTTTGTGAAGTTGGGGCTTGTAGAGTTAAGGCGTGTGGGGTTGGAAGCTTGGCTCTACATGGTATCTGGTAACTTTTTAACAGTGCGAGCCGTAGGGTCTTGTCTTGGCAACATTTCACATGAAAATGTTTTTGGTGGGATGTTTTTTTATGTTTTATTACGCATGTTATATTTCACTGGGCCCGCGTGGTGGATGACGGGGGTTGTTATTATATCGATGCCGAACCCGAAATTGTAATTAGTTAATTTTTTTTTGTCTGGTTGTCTGTTTGTCGGTTTGTCTGTGTGTTTATGCACGCTAATATCAGAAGCGGCTTATTCGATTTAGATGCGGTTTCTTATGGTAGATGTGCTCCACTTAACATTTAGTGTTTATTTCATGTCAATCGGTTCATAAACAAAAAAGTTATCTCAATTTAAAGAATCACGGCGAACATTAAAAGGTATTCTATCAGAGTACGTACACGCCTCGCGCCTGTGCGTCCGTGGCTATATCAGATGTTTCTCGCACGGTTAGTTGTATGTGGCTCTGTCACGGGTTAGCAATCCTAGGAGCCTGTAGGTATGCTTTCATCCCCGATGGCCATACGTCAAATATCGGATACAGAGAAGCATTACTGTAAAGTAAATTTTTGGCTACCCAAACGACGGTAAGTATATGTAATTCAAAATATGCTGCCCGAAAAGTCACTACCTATTCCACGCGGACAAAGTCGCGGGCACAGCTAGTGCGTATTAAATTACATTCTATCGTACTAAGTGACAGTATGAGAAACCACACCATAAGTGTAGGTTACTTTATTTATGGGTGTAAATACAAAAAGAACGGAGAACATAAAAAAAACTGGGTATGGCGAATGTAAAATTTTGGTTATGAGTAGGTGAAAATATTTTTTTATAGGTAATTTAAAGAAATTACAAGGTTTTTTGTCCCCACCTGAGTTGGATAAGTAGGTAGGTATACGAATCTACGAACATTACTACCTAAATAAAGATCGCGTGGGATATAAGAAAAACACGTGTTTTTTTGGTCTTGAACTCGTGACATAATTATTTAAATCGGTGTATTATACATTGTACTAGTTACCAGACCAAAAGTTACATAAACGTGTCAGATTCGCGAATCAGCAACACAAGAGTCGAGGTGCGATCACACGAAATAGAAAGCAACACTAGTGGGTCGATGAACCTTGTGACCGTTCGGTACTCGGTACACGCCATCTCCCTAGAATTCGTTTGTCTACAGAATACGTGCTGGACTGCTGGCTGGCTGCAAGTCTAGCGTTGCCACGAGTATAATAATGCTGGCTGGCTAGTCCAGCAAGAAGAACAAAAACAAAGAAAGGAAAAACGTCGCTCTATTTTTAAAAGTGACAGGTTAGATTTGGATTTATGAGATTGTCTTTTGTTTCTGTGTTTCATTCACATATCATTTACTGTACAGTAACCAAAATATGTAATTGTTATTAAAATAAGCAAATATTTTATGAAGATAAAATAAAAAGAAACAATCCAAACACAGACAGCAAACTTTCTCAAAGTCCTTGCAAACGAACTAAATAATTTAACTTACATAGGTATTTTCTGACGTCACACACAAATATTTATGAATTTTCCTTGAAAATTCGCAAATATTTCCTAGTTGTTTGTGTATCATACAAAATAGTAAGTCACAAGGCCGAACGGATTTAACTCAACCGCGATCTTGACTTGCGAAGAGCGCCTTGGAGCTACGAAACAAAAGGGAGACATACTCTTAATCCTTTTAAAAAAACCTTTTTGGTCAGAGTTTTTTATATAAAGGACGACCTTCATACATTATTTTTTACTTTACAAGCAACTAGTAAATATTTTTCTCCCTTTTGTTTTTCCTTTGTGATAATATTAATTCTTCTGAGTCGAAAAACGGAATTGATGCAATATCAATTCCCTTTTTCGACTCAGATGGATTATTTTGTTACTCATTAGGTAGCACAATTCTAATTCCTTTTAGGTAGGTACTTCGATCAATTTATTGATCGACAGGTAGGTAGGTAATAGTTCCATAATTGTAATTTTTATTCATATTACATCATGTTACTATTGTGTTATCTTTATGTCAAATAAGCATTTTCGTCGTAAGTAAATTATAAACAAGAGTAGGACAATATATTTTCTCGAATAGGGTTACAACAAAAACCAACAAAAAACATATTTTGGAATTAGATCAACATTTCTTAACATATTCTAAGCAGAGAAACACATTTGTTACGAATACGAAAGGTATAGTAGGTGTCACTCGTTTAACGAAGTAGGTAACACATGTCAATTGTCATGACATAGGAAATTGTATCGAACACGATTGTTTTAAAATAATATTATTGACCCAAGATTGAAATCGATAAAAAAGTTGGTGAACGGAAAATTGTACAATACTAAAAGCTGATTTGTTCAAAGCCAGATAATTTTATCCGAGGAATAATTTTGAATTTTTGACAGTTCTTCCATACAAAATCCGTTAGACGTCAATTTTATTCCACGAATAAAAAATATCTATCAATTGAGAAATCAATGAATAAATAAAAATACTTCTTTCTTGTACAGACGCCAGCACATCAAGCTACCCGAAACTGTCAAATTTTCCCAATCAACTGTAAAACTGTAACCATAAGCTTTAGCGATAAAGTTGAAAATCTATTAAAGAAATTTGACAGTGCTGGCGCATAAAAAATATTATCTTTTATAAAAATTTAAAAATGCCACGTGCATAATGGGATGATTCCGCAACCGGCCTTAGACCGATTCGCCATTGGATTGTTCGTCGACAGGATGATTAATTTATTTCCGTTTCCCCAGCAGTCTTTCACCTACGGACATTTCGTCGACACGACCTTTCTTTCATCTACGTCACTTTCGACGACAGGCCTTTCCAAGTTTCCAGTTACGTCGATAAACCATATCTCTTTTAACTACAGAAGTACAGACCTAGGTATGTGCAAAATAATTGGGACACCAGAAATACCTACTCTAAATTATTGGGCAATCGACCAAATTCTTTTAATTTTATTGGGCACACCTCCATTCATTTTTTTAAATAGACCACAGACTGTACATTTTTATTGATTTTCCGGTTCGCTTTATAAAAATAATATCGAAGTCATTAGAAGAAATAAGTAAGTGTTGCAGTATATTACATCAGACGCACTTCACTTTAAACTTGCAGAAGGCTATATTTCGGCTTTACAAAGGCTATGTTTTGCCTTTACAGTTAGGTACTATTTTATCGATAAAATTGCATCATTATTGTCCATGGTCTTTAAAAATAGATACCTACGCTAGGTACCTATTTATAGTAATTCTTTGCGTTTTACCGCAATTATCTCAGTGAGTTGTACATAAATGAATGTATGAGATACATAAGTACATAGTTTGCTATTCTAAGTACATATTATTCATTGTGATGACGGAAATGCCCTGACCTATCTTTATCTAACTCGTAATGGGTAGTAGTCGTATGTTTAATACCTATAAGTATATTTCGTTACACGTAGGTAGGTACGCATACCTATGTGACTTGTCGTTTAGTTATGTACTATGTATGTACACGCAATTAATTTCATTCATTTTATTGTTATTCGTCATCTAGTTCCATATAAATACATATTTCATAATTTTTCCATTGTAAAATTAATTCTACGATCGCTATGGAATTTATTTTTAAAATATTTAAAACGTTTATTAAAGAGCATTTGTTCCTCATTAAACATTTTTTTCCTTCCGGTGGCGTTGGATTTGGCAAGATGCCATCTTGAAAAAAGTCATTGTACAGGCAAAGAGAGCTAGGCAGACGTGTGTATGACCGTTAAATAATTATGCAAGCAAGCCTGTGAGTTGCAAGTCGGCGGCGAATAGACGACCAAGCAGCCGCGAACGAGGGCTCCGCCGCTAGTGATGTGCGGTTCGAGGTCATTCGGCAATCGATATCGATGGAAAGTATTTTTTCCTTGATGGAGGTGTAGATCTACTTCGGTTTTTTTAGCAGAGATTTGGCTGAGGACGTGAGGAGTCATCTGGTATACTCACATTTGGCCCATTTCATACCAAATTAAGATTATGAAGTTTTTAATGGCTCTTCTTCTTCTTCACTACAGTCCAGCCAGAGTGGTCTTTGCTGGGACTCGACGTTAGTGTAGCATACTTCAGAATCCGACGCCATTACCTACACCCGCACTGCTGTCCTTCTGGTACACTCATAAAGAAGACTATTGATTGCTGCATTTATTTAGTCAATCCTATGATCTTTAGAATCCGCTTTTGCTTTCAAAATTCCCTGTACCTAACATACACGGTTAAGGTAAAGCTAATTATCATTTATCGGAACTCTGAATCAAAACCAAATTCTGAGCTTACAAATAAGTAGTTGCAAATTGACAAGACCTGTGATATTAGGTATTTTTGTTGATAGGCTTTTAATTGGGAAGTGATATCATGTTACTTTTTTATGCTGGATTAGTTTCTGATAACCTATATAAAAGGTCCATTGACGCCTTTGAAGACACAGACTCAGTTTATAATAGTCTTGTTATAGTTGAACTATCCCCCTCCAAGGATACACATTATATCGACATTATGGTTATGGCAAACCAGCAGTGATATGGCAAATGTACACATTATGAGCATACGCTAAAGGCTGAAATGAAAATAAAATGAAAAGGAGTCTTACAATTTTTCACGCATGTAGCCCCAAAAGGTTTGGTTTGGGTTTGGTTTCACTCACATTTTACCAGTTATGTTGAGCATACTGCTACTGAGAAATTCATATTAAGAAATCCCAATAACACTTTGCCCGACCTGGTGATTGAACCCAGGGTCGTATAATTCACAAATTGATTCTACATTTAACAGAGCTTCTATAATTAGGTATTTATTTTACCTAAATGAAACCCTGGCTATACACCCGGAAATGTCTAGCTTAAAAATACCATTCCCAAGTTATATTTATACTTAAATGTGATAAGGAGGCATGTGTTGTGATCAATAAAATTCATGTCAACAATACAATGTTATCGGAACGAGAGCTTTCAAGATTAGATAAACTCCGTTGTTGGTCGCGAGCCAAGTATCGTAGAATTGTTTTATAATTTAAATCTGTCAACCCGTACGATGCCCATGCTAATATCACTTATGCTAAGTATTTTAAATACTTTGGTGTTTCGTCAAATGTTTATTTAAGTATGTACTTATTTTATTTTTGTCTGGACTAGGAATAATTTCTAACCGCCGGCTTATTCATCGGCTGGCAGAAAACACGTATAATAATATTTGAAAGTGTCATTCTTGTGCCACACTATTTTCTTATAGAACTTGGTCTTCTTTGTTTTCAGGAAACCAAAATATTATTGCTGAAAAAACCTTGTAATTCTAATTAGAATAAAAGTATTTATAAATAATATCGATATTAAGAACTAACCATCACTAAACCTCCCATATGTTCAAGTTTCAATTGTCTGCAGTGGAAATTTCCACGATAAAACATGTAACCTTCGAATGTACTGCTCTTACACGGCTCACTTGGTATACTTGCATCTCTATCGCACGGAATCGACGCAGGCGCTCTGACCTAACCGGTCTGGACTGCTCTCGCATACGGGTACACTTATAAGTCTGTCTCTTTCACTCCGGACAACTTATCGTTCTATTTTACGAATAGCTCACTGCTATGTATACTTCTCGGTCGTCGGCCAAATGATTTTTGTTACCTGTCTTTCTCTAGAGCTTGAATGAGGCAAAATTTGTTTTCTTGGTGCAGAGCTACAGCTTCAAATCCAACAAAATACTACAGTACTACGTCCACGTGCTCGAGAGGTTAACGACTGATACAACAGATAACATTGAAAATAAATAAACAATAATTGAGTCATATACCCGTTAATGGGAGCAAGAAAAAGCGCTGTTCTACGTTACTTTTCTTTTTTCTTCACTTGCCAATATTTTATTTGATCGCGACGAGTATAGGTAGAGTTGTGGTTGAAGAGTATTGGCAGGGTTAATTGATGATATCAAAAGTAGGTTATTCTTATATTATAACTTATTAGCGGTTGATTTTTGAAGTGTTCTCAATAATTATGTATCGTCTGTAAAAATCCTTTTGTGGGTAAATAATGTTGGCTGTATTTTAGAATGAGAATCAATTTCAAATTATTATGAAGATAATGAACTCTTGCTATTTATGTAATTAGGTGCGATAGTTGCACATCCTCTTAATTACACTTATAGTTATCATAAAAGTGGAAGTAATTATGAATTAATATAGGTATTTTTGTTATTAGTGCTAATGATACAGGATAGACCCGTTCTACATGGATGATTTATATCCAGGAAGACGGGCTGAAATATTACAGACTAAAGCTGAAATTTCTGCACTTCAGCCCACGGATCGGATGTTCATGAAATATTTGTATAAATATTTTCAGAAAGGTTTATAAACGGAACGTCCTTAATGGCCTTTCGTTTGGCCTCATATTAATTCTCACGTTTAGCAAATAAATTAACGATATGAAAGGTTAGCTGAAATAAATCTTAAAACTAAGTAAATAACTTGGTATTATAAGCTGTATGTTTGCAGGTAGGTACCTATTTTAATTTAAAACTCAATTGTTTGAAGCAGAAATAAAAAAGTAAAAGTAATCGCACTTGCGCCACGATACAAATCGCGCGTCGTGGAATTTTCCATGCTTCGGACGATTGGAGAAATAATTTCTTAGTATTTTCTAATCGAAACTATCAGGGATCCATTGTTGATATTGCGTATTGCCAAAATACTCGCGACATTGGCTACGTCACAGGCGTCGCAGAGACGAGTCGTTTTAAAATTACTTTACTCTGGAATCCGACAGCAAATGTTCCTGTATCCGTAATAAATCGTACGGTGAGTTGGTAATACTTTAATAAACAAACACTGGATAAAAGCCGTAAACTCCCACGGAATAACGATCTGAATTATGGATGAATTATTTGGAGAAATTCGTCCACTTATAAATTCACGGGCAAGGTGATTTATGACTTGAATAACGTTGTTAGACTTGCCTACTTAACTATTTCTATTTTTCCATTACCTACTAGCTATTATGGATATAATTCCGCTTAGTGGTTGGAATTGGAATTATATTCGAGCTCATAAAATAAATACACCGCGTGACGAAAGCACCTACTCGTATATGCTGTAACTTTATAATTTGGCACAGAATTTGTTTATCCCGAGTCCCGCCCGTGAATTTCGTGTAGGTTGGTAGAGTTCATTGCTAGACATCCGGCTACATTCATAATACTATAATAGGGAATAGTGTAAATAATAACAGAGAACAAAACTTAAAATAAGGTTATTGCACGAACTTGATATTACTTATTTAGACTCTACGACTCTACCTTCCTGTTACGTCGTTGATACCGTTTGGATTTGAAGCTTTAAGTCAACAAAAAATTATAATGTAATCTTTATTATATTAATTATACTAACAAAATTGAGCACATATACAAAAAAAAGTTTTCAGACTAGAATATTAAGTTGAGTGATAGCGACGTGTAATGATGCAAACACCTTGTAGGTACCTATCTACCTAAATGCAGCATTGCAGTTACGTGTCTATAAAGAATAGACTTCTCGCAGACATCTGATGAATTTGATATACCTAGATAATGCTTTAAGTAAAATGTGTACCGTTAATTAAAATGTTGGTATTAACTTAACCTGGTGCACTTATGTTACATGTTTTTTACACACGTAAAATTTCTCTATCCGATGTAAGATTAATATTTATTAATTTTACTTAATTACTTACATCGGTTATTACTTATTTTTGTACTTTCAGCTTCAACAATATTGCTCATTCTGAAATGTAGTTATCGCCACCTAGCGTAGAATAGCAATTTTATTTTTAAAAAGAGGGTATAAAGTTCTGCTATTCGGCAATAGATGGCAGCATAATTACTAACTTAGTACGCTGCTTTGGTAAGTAGTAGTAAATAATGACACTAGATGGCATTTTTTAAGATTTAAAAGATTGAAACTTAACGCCAGTAATGTCCAAAGAGGTTAGGGAGAATACGCTGAGTCGGGGAAATCACACGACTGACGGCTTCAAATAATATAGGCAAATGTGCCTAGATATTTACTTGAAAGTAATTCTGAAAAATAGCGACAGTGTAGTATAACGTACTCTAGGCTTATGCCGTAAGAGTTAACTTTGCCGGGTCTAAGGTAAGGAGCCAGACCAAGAGAGATACAGAAACCCGCAGGGCAGCATATGGCGAGCTGTTGGGCAGCAGCGACCCCACGGACCCTATCTCCCGGGAGAAGTCTTATTCCTCACCTCTGGTTTGCCTTTATTGGCCGGCTGGAGTGAACAATGACGAGGAACAGAGCTCCCACCTCATTCTTGCCTTTATTGGCCGGCTTGAGTGGAAATTCGCAAGAGTAAACGTTCTCGGAGGAAGGAAGTATTCCAGTAAGATGCTGGTAGGGATCTTGATCGTAGTTCCGGGATTGTCCTGATAACCGTGGAATACCTCTCCACTCCTCATAAGCACCTCAGTAAATGTTGCCCCCTTGTCGCTACGTCATTATGTGCTAGCGACCGTTTCCGGGGGCCCATTATTGAGTGTGCAAATCACGCCCTGCCATTTTATCCGTGTATATATAAAACATTGATCAGGCAGGGGTCATAGTTCTTCCCTAATTCTTGGTAACCAGTACACTTTAGCCACCCAAACCCATAGTCCAACTTTTTATTTTCCTATTTCCCGCAATAGTCCTACACCAACCGAGGCTTATCCTTGGGTGCACTTGCATAGTGCATACAGGGATAATCGTCGGTTGGTGCTGAATTCCATTAAAATGTCCTGAGCTGCCTCTGCGAGTTGGCTTCGGCCCCTCGTACGCCTTCCAAAGGACCGGGACCCCATGGTCCCGGGATATATGAAAAAAAAAAATTATATTAATAAGTTTATTCATCAAAAAGTAAAATACAATGTGACGGATTCGAGATCGTGAGCCACAAACTAGGTAAGCATCGCTTGTATCTTGTGGCTTTGATGTAGTATATTAGTGTGATACCAACCAGTTTTTATATATAAATATAGTTTATGTAGATACATGTATACTTATACCTACCCAATAGAAATAATAAAAATCGTTAATTTTAAAAGCCAACAGAATAACTCTGTTAACATACATAAGTGTGGGAACTTATGGGTCCAGTAACATACTTGGCCACCCCTACCGTGATCGGTATCAATTACATCAGCATTAGAACTGCAACGGTTCCGCCTCGCGCCGTTGATTTCCCCAGACAACAATTAGATGATCAATCTAATCAACACGCGACTTGTCACCACCTACTTACTCCGTATTGTTACAAGAGATTACTGATATACAGGGTCAAATTAAATTAGCTAGCGAAACTCCGTAGACGTGATAGTTTGTGGGGTCATTGACCGCAGTTAGTATATCATCATCTGTCTAGGATGCAGCTGAATACCAGTGTTTTACATGGAGCGACTGCCTATCTGACCTTCACAACCCAGTTACTGGGTAATACGATACCCTTGGTAAGCCTGGTTGTCAGACTTTCGGGCTTCTGACTACCCTTAACGACTGTCAAAGATCCACAAATGACAGCCGCAGTTAGTTTAATCACTTGAAATACGAGTACCTATTAGCTTTAAAAACCTGTTTTTTTTTTTGTGTGTAAACTTCAGAGACGTGACGGGTATCGATATCTAAATACGATAAAACAAAAGAAAACAGATTTTCCCAACTCATCGTTCAAGCAACAACACTGCCACCAAAAAAACATCAAATATATTATTTTTTTATCATGTTTAAATATTAAATTTTAAATTATGATTAGTATTGTTCTCAAGTAAGTGACATGTTTTTATTGAGAATAAAGTTTCTTTAAACCTAGATATCAATATCCACCACGTCTGCAGAGTTTCGCTAGCCAATTTAATTTGACCCTGTATATTAAAACCATACGACTATAGATAGGTGTGTGTCCCTCTCTTATCTGTCTTATTTTTGGAATACGTAACCGTCGTTACATAGTTATAAAAACTACAGCGAAATAAAATAACATTTACGACAAAATACGATACTTACGGTAGACACAATTTTATTAAAGATGACTAAATTATTGACGGTGTTTGTCGTGGTGTTTATCGATAAGTACATAATTAGGGAGTAAGTAGGAGTGCCTAAGTAGCTCCTTAAAATGTTGGCAACTCATTCAAAAGAGGTGGAGTTTCTAAGCAATTAAAGAATGGATTGAAGTTAAGAGTGCGGCCAAAGTCGCAGACAACAGCAATTTTAATTATATGTCTTGTAACGATGATTAAAGTGTTTTGTCTTCATCAGCACCAGTCCAGGTGTTCAGCATCAAGTGTTTTTTGGATTTTAAGTTACGACGTGTAAGTCAGGTGGACCGGATGTATGTTCATCAGCATCATGAGCCTACAGCAATCCACTGCCAAACTCCAATTGCACGCCAAACCAAAAAAAACAGAAGTTCTCAACTCATACTTCAATCAAGTATATAACGGTATTCATTAGAAAAGGGAAGGAGTAAGAAAACGTTAATTTCGGAAGGTTCCGTATTCTGGTTTTTTGACACCGACTTCCGAAATTAAAGTTATTTTTCACTTTATGGTGTTTTTTTTGGAAGTCGGTTGTTTTTTTCTTTTTTGTAAAAAAGTTTTTATTTTTCACTTTTTAGTTGTACCTACCCCACACAAATTCATTTAACACTACTTGCTATGAAAATATCAGTGACAGGAAATTATTAAAACATCATCAATATAAACTAGGTCGAAAAAGTCGTATTATTGAAGCTAACTCAAAAACTACCCAAAAGTTAATTTATATGGGATCACCCCTGAGGCATACCTTATCCATTAAGAATTTTGTATAAGTATCCGTCTATATATGACGGAGTTATGCCCGAACATACGTAAAAAAAATGTATAACATCCAAATTGAGAATCTCCTCCTTTTTGAAGTCGGTTTAAAGACATACATAAAAAATGTATATAAACATCCAAATTGAGAAGCTACACTTTTTTTGAAGTCGTTAAAAACGATAGGTTCCATATTTTAAATCCAAATTGAGAATCTCCTCCTTTTTTGAAGTCGGTTTAAAGAACATACATAAAAAAAATGTATATAAACATGCAAATTGAGAACCTACACTTTTTTTGAAGTCGTTAAAAATTATAATTTCTATATGTTAAGGAAGGATCTAATTATACAACAATGAGATAGAGGAGACCTAGTATATGGCCTATGTTTTAACGTCTATGCAAAAACGGGTGTCGGATACCCATTTTCAACTGGGATAAAGTCAGCGCAGTTCAATGGCTGCTTTAACTGCATCTACATAAAAAAAAAAACATTGTCTGTAAGGTATTACTATTTTATTGTAGCTTTGGGCGCATAAAAAAGCGCAGCGCCTGGTGCCTAGCCTAGATCAATAAAGCAGAGTCTAAGTATACCGTATTATAGAACATCACTCAATACTCAAGCATTACTTAAAACTAGTTTCAACCAATCAAATAGCTTGAATCTAGTTTTAAGTAATGCTTGAGTATTGAGGACGTTCTGTAATACGGGCCTAAATCTTATCCCGCTAACACAGTTACTCAAAATCAATTATAGTTTTTCTTTTGATCACACTTCTTCCAAAATAGTTTGGACTCTTTGTAAATTATCTGTCATTCACCCTTAACACAATTTATTACCCATTAAACACGTGTTCACCTCGGCGAGAAATTCACTTACGATTCTATTACATTCTAACTTGATTAAATTGTTTTATTAAAAAGTGTTGAAGGACGAGTTATGACGAGAAGGCACGACACACTGGGCATCTAAATACGCGTATGTAGGTCTTTGTTATGGTCTGAAGATTTTATCATACCTATTTAAAGTAGACAATTTTCAGGTTAGTTTAGGTGCTTTTCTGTCCTGAGATGAATATTGTTGTGTAGACTAGTGTCCTATTTCTCCTCAAACATATACCAAATTTAATATTGAAGAATCTGCACTGGCCCCCAAAAGGCCGCGCGGAAGCGCGATCAGATTTTTTTTGCAACCAGCCAATTCATAAATCATTGTGACGACATATTTTAAAAATGCAACATGATGTCAAGTCGTCTGTTTCCGCATATTATTGGCTTATTACGAATGCATGGGGACATCGAAACGTGTTGGAAAGCAGCTGCGGTGTGAGTCGGGGACGCCGTTCCCTCGAGACACTGGGGGACTAAGGGCTAAACAGTCTGCACCTGTGTACCTACTCATTTCATTTTATTGCCGTCTTTAAGATAAAGCTTTGAAAAACTTGTATATTGTTGTAATCACTGACAATATTATCTCACACCTGCGTTAAGTTTTGATAAGTTATCGATTACTTAGCAGCAGATTAATTCAAGCGGCCGCATTTTTTCCATTTATATCGCCATAGTAGCTGGCGATGACAGCCCGACTATCATAGCAATGATTTTTTCAAAAATAAATTAAGTGATTGAATAAATAAGCGAAACTGCCAAAATGAAGTTTCTTATTGCATTTTTATGTTTTCTGACCCTGTGGTGCAGTGTTAATGCGAAATGTGTCGTACGTGGTGAATGCTACGAAGCGTCGAATGGATTGTTTAAACCATGTCATGTAGACGAGGAAGCAACACCATTAATTGAAGGACTAACCGAAGAACGGGCAAGAGAAATCATAGATATCTTCAGCACTATATGCCCAACATTTGTTGTCGACGATGAAGGCAATAGATTACCAGATGGTGACATATTTACTTGTTGCGATGCAGACCAAGTAGTCAAGACGGCCGATAGTTTAGTTCTCGCTGAGGGTGTCCTCGGCCGTTGCCCAACATGCTACAGAAACTTCGCGAGGCAAATCTGCGAAATGAACTGTGCTACAGACCAGGATCGATTCTTGGAAGTGCGGAATACGACCACAGACGGTTATACACACGTCGATGAAATAGACTATAGAATGCATGAAGATTTTATGTTGGGAGCCCACGCATCCTGCTCTGGCGTCATCGTACCTCAAACTGGCTTGCCAGCTATAAATTTGATGTGTGGTAATGCAGTAATCTGCGATGCAGAAGCTTGGTTTGGATTCACTGGTGACACTTCAAGCAATCCTTTAGCGCCGGTTCAAGTGAATTTTCTTAAGTGGCCTACTACAGAAGATTCTATGAGCAAGGAGGCTTTACCTTGTAGTTCAACCTTCGGTGATGACCTGCCGTGCAGCTGTGTGGACTGTATACAAACCTGTCCTGTGACTGAACCTATCATCCCTGATATTTGTACTGTTGCATCACTAAATTGCTTTGGATTTTCTATTGGGTTAGGTTTCTTTGTATTCAGTGTTCTCATATTTATACTACTAGCATTTTTGGAGCGTAGAAAAGTAAACAGAAATTCTGGAACAAAAGAAAGTGGATCAGGTGCAAATAAGCTGACAAAGGTATTTCAAATATTATTTGCTAAAATCGGAGGTATGTCCGCGAGTCACCCTGTCCTAATTATTATGGTAACATCTTGGGTCACTTTCGCTATGTTTTTCGGTTTAATAAAGTTAAATCTGACTGCGAATCCTATAGAACTTTGGTCTTCGCCTGATTCTCGAAGTCGTCAAGAATTAAACTTTTTCAATGAGAGGTTTGGTCCGTTTTATCGAACTGCGCAGGTTTTCCTAACATTTGATTTGGATTCTTTTGTCAACGAAGAAGGCGTCACTTATGGTCCGGCGTTTAGACTAGAGGCATTACAAGAATTAGTTAAACTTGAAGATGAAATTATTGCAATAGGCGAAGACGATGGTGGTGTTACGTTAAAAGACGTCTGCTATGCTCCACTTCGACCTCGAGGTGGAGATAATGAGATTGGACAGTGTGTGTCAATGTCTGCAGCCTCTTTTTTGGGTAATGATAGGGATAATATAAATTCTTCTACATACCTCAATAGCCTTCAAAACTGTATTAACAATCACTATAGTTTCGATTGTTTGACGTCGTGGGGTGGTGGTGCTGAGCCCGATCTGGTATTTGGAGGATTCGAAAAAGGTAACATTTTGAGTGCAAACACCCTTCTGCTAAATTTTCCTATTTCAAATTTCCTTTTACAAGAAGAACTACAACCTGTGTTGGAATGGGAAGCAAAGTTTATAGATCTTTTGCATGATTACCGAGACAACAGGAAACCAGATTATGTCACGGTCGCTTTTGCTACGGAAAGGTCCATTGAAGATGAGCTTCAACGAGTTTCTGTTGCAGAAGCTGTACCTATTGCCATTAGTTATGTTCTAATGTTTGTTTATGTAATTTTAGCTTTGGGAAACATAAGATCATTAAAAACTTGGTTAATTGATAGCAAAATTATGGTTGCTCTTGGTAGTATTTTAGTAGTTCTCGTAGCTATTTTCTGTGCGATAGGTACACTGGGGTATGCCAATATTACCTTAACGCTGCTAGCTATTAATGTCATACCATTTTTTGTTTTATCAGTCGGTATTGATAACGTTTTTCTTATGGTCAACTCACTGCATGATATTCAAAGTAATTTAAAATCATTTGACGACTATAGAGAAGATTTCAGTTTTGAGAAGAAGAGAATCTTTGTCTTTGAAAAAATGATGAGTGAAGTCGGTCCTTCAATGTTTGTGACGTCAGTGACTCAAATAACTTGTTTTGCAATTGGCAGTATTGCCAACTTCCCTGCCGTAGTGACCTTTGCAATATTTGCATCAATTTCTTTAGGATTTCTGTTCGTTTTTCAGGTAACCACAGTTGTTGCATTATTATCTATTGACTACAAACGGGCCTCTAAGAACAGATTAGACTTGTTCTGTTGCATTCAGAAAAAAATATTAGATGACGAAAATCCTCTACATTCAGAAACACCCCACAAAGGTGTTACTCAAAGATTAATGGAACCATATTCTAAATTTATTCTTGATTGGCGCGTAAAAATTGTAGTAGCTGTTGTATTTATGGGCATGGTTTCTTCAAGTGTCATGTTAATTCCTCAGCTAGAAATAGGATTAGATCAAGAATTAGCATTACCACCCGATTCTTATGTGTATCAATATTTGCAAGCTGTCAGTACCTATATACGCATGGGACCACCAATATATTTCATTCTTAAAGGAGGCTTAGATTTTGCTAATCCCAACCATCAAAACGTTGTTTGCGGTGGGCAGATGTGTCACGACGACTCTGTAGTCACTCAAATATTCTTGGCTTCGCGGTATAGTGAAATTACTTCTATTTCTAAGAGTTCAAACTCATGGTTGGATGATTTCATAGACTGGACTAATTTATACGGTGGTTGTTGTAAATACAACACCACAGATGGTGGGTTTTGTGAAAGTACAAGTGTTTCACCTGATTGTTCTTACTGTGAAATCGAGAGGTCAGACTACGCTAACGGCATGTTGAGACCTCACAGAGAAGCCTTCGAGAGGTATATACCATTCTTCTTGCAGGATCCACCCACTGAAATTTGCAACAAAGCTGGATTAGCTAGTTATTCAAGTGCTGTTAATTATATCCTCGATGCAGAGGGTCGTGCAACCGTCCATGATACTAATTTCATGGCTTATTTAACACCGTTAAGTACCTCGAAAGACTATATTAATGCTGTCGATTATGGTTATAGGATCAGTGCGGACATAACCGCTGCGATTCAAAAACACACAGGTTTGAACGTGGAAGTTTTTCCTTATTCCTTGTTCTTTGTATATTATGAGCAATATTTGACTATGTGGGCAGATACGTTTGTGTCAATCGGGTACTGCCTTGTTGGCGCCATGGTGCTCAATCTGCTGGCTTCTGGGTTTAATGTTATAACTACGTTTGCGGTTATGTTTAATGTAATCTTGGTAGTTGTGAATATGATGGGTGTCATGTACATTTGGAATATTCCTCTTAACGCTGTCTCCTGTATTAATTTGATTGTATCTATCGGAATATCTGTGGAATTTTGTAGTCACATTGCTCACACTTATGCCACAGGTGCGGGAAACAATAGAGTAGAACAGGCCATTCAAAAAGTCGGAGCGACGATAATTACTGGTATTACGTTCACAAATATTCCTATCGTAGTTCTAGCATTTTCATATACTGAAATTATCGAAGTATTTTTCTTTAGGATGTTCTTGTCTTTGGTCATCCTAGGTTTCTTACATGGATTGGTTTTCTTCCCAGTACTCTTGAGTTATTTGGACAGTTTAAAAAGAAAATGATGTTGCGTTATATAAGTACTAGATCTTGAAATGCCTTTGTAAATTAATTTTAGGATCTACATCCTTAACATTAATTTACAAAGACATGGAAAAAAATTAAATTAATTAAATTAAATTAATTTAATTAATTAATTAATTAGGGAAAATTAAATAGGTACTTACCACTGATTTATCATATGGATTGTGTATTACAGCTAACTATTGATATGACATAGGGTTATATATATCTTAAACTTAGGACTAGAAAGTTAAGTTGTAAATAAATAGTATAATTTTATTTTGTTTTTTATTTTATATTCTATATTTACAAAAAAAAAAAAACATAAATAATTGTGGGTACCTAAATTATTATTTTTAAAATTATGAGGAAGACAGTGACTAGTAACGATCTACTATCGTTTCTGTAACATCTCTGTTGAATTATCAGCTTATAATGTGCCCACTGCTGGACACAGGCCACCTCTATTCGAGAGGGAGTGGGCTGTAATCTACCACGCGGGCCCAGTTCAGGTTGGTAGATGTCACATGTCTTCGAATTTTATTTTGGTTCTAGGACATGCTGGTTTCCTCACGATGTTTTTCTTCACCACTTTGAGAGCAGTGGTGATGAAATTATATACACAAAGTAAAGAAGCGTCTGTCTGGGTTCGAACCTACGACCTATAACTCGTCAACAAGTCTGGGCCGTTACCACTGTACCTGCTCCTCTCTCTGTTGTACCTACAATATTCGGGCAAAAAAACCGCAGTTACCACGCTGTACGAAAAGAGGCCAATGCCTGCAGTGGAACAATCAGAGGCGGGCTCATTAACCAGCGATAAAATAATAATATCACTAAAACGTTAGGTAATTATGCCTATCAGTTGAACGACTTACGCATCCAACACGTGATTGAGATAGGCGATATAGCAGATAGCTAGTCGCAGGATTTCGATTTTTGACAGCTTTTTGTCAGGTGGTAATGTTGGCAGAAGTCTTCTGAGGGATCCGAAGGCTGCGTTGAATGCTTCGACACGGATTCTTTCGCGGGTGGCGTGCGCTGTTCTGTACTTGAGGGTAGCCCGGCGTCGTCTGCGTCGTTCTTCGCGGGAGAGACCGGCGCAAGGGGATCCAGCTCCACTTGATAGGTAAGCCTCTTCGGACATAGCGCATGGTTCCAATGTTCTGTCCCTAGAACAAGTTTTGCCTTATCATAAGAATTAGTCATTAAAAGATAAAACCATACATAAGTTTTAAAAAAACGTGTCGCTAGAGTCCAAAAAATAAACTCCGTTTCAGTATTTCATGGCAAAATTCGTACTGCCTATCAAACTTGAATTAGAAGTGTAGTCTACATTGCCTACATTTTATAAAATAAATATTAGGATAAGCGGCTTGTTAGATTTGATGGATGGGTGCATTAGCCATACTACTTTGAATTCTTTTGGTTGCGCGCTGCACGCATTCCTAAATAATTGGTAATAGTAATAACGGCTGGTATCAAAAGAATTGCAGACAAGTAAATTATAAAAATAAACGAACTGCTAACAGTTTGAATCAAAACCTGCAGTGCGATTCTGTAACTATTTCACCGTGAAAATTTAGGTGAAGTGAGCGTGGAGTGAGCTGTCAGTGTCATCCTGGTGCTAGGGATTGGTACTCTTGACAGCTTACTCTAAGCTCACTTCACCTAACTTTTCACGGTGAGATTTTTACAGAATCGATTGGCTGACAGTCAACTACATGAAAGGAAAGATGTAATTTTTAGTGTTCCGTACCTCAAAAAGGAAAAACGAAACCCTTATAAGAACACTTCGTTGTCCGTCTGTCTGTCCGCCAGTCAAGACCATTTTTCTCAGGAATGCGTAGAGTTATCAAGTTGAAATTAATATCAAGTAGTCAGGGCTACAATCCCTTGAAGCAGTGAAAAAATCAAACTTCTGAGTCAACGCAATCAAAAGATCGGGCGTTTATGTTCCGTTTATGCCGCATATTTTGACACTCGCAAGGGAATCAAAACCTATAGGGCACTTCCCGTTGACTTAGAATCATGAAATTTGTCATGAATTAATGTCATGTAGCACAAGTAAAGGAAAACATACGAAAACTCGGGAAAAATATCGAGACACGATTCCCGTGATAAAATATTTACATACCTACAAATTTGTACGGAACCTTCGGTGCGCGACTCCGATTCGCACTTGATCGGTTTTTATTCATAGCATGACTAATTTTATGCAAATTGCAAGAACCGTTTTCAAGGTTTATCTTCTACTGTAAAAAGTGTTGCAACCATTTAATAGGTTTTAGCGTAGCGGTAGGGAAACATAACACCACGCATGTACTACCCGAAGGGGTATGCAGAGTTATGTTTAAGACCCATGTAATGGTTGAAGGAAGACATCATCCTCTTGCCCTTATCCCAATTTATTTGGGATCACAGTAAGTCTTTTTATTCCATACCTCTCTATTAACCGTCATCTCGATAATCTCCTCCTTTAAAGAAAGAAAGAAAAAGTATTTATTGCGACTCGTACAAGACGATCACAAAATAAACACAGTCAAAAATAAAAAACCAAATTACATAAAAAAAAAAGAAAAATGAAACAGAAAGTCCTATGCGAGGCCAAAAGGCTCCTATCTCAGCATGATGCTGTGACATTTAAAAAATAAATGTCGCAGCGTCTTTCTATCCATATCATCTTTTACAATATCCATCTATCGTTCCTTTGATCGTCCTTTACTTTTATATCCATATTTATACTAAAAACTTTCCTCATAACATGTTCTTCATTCCTCCGTATCACGTGCCCATTACCGCGACAACCGATTACCGGAATGAAAAATATATGTTCGGTATAAATTACCTCTTCCTTGGAGCCAGGTTCTCCCTGCCAGTGATAGGCAGCAGGGCCTCCCGCGGTTCCGCCAGCATACACGACAAAGAGCCATCATCCATGCCGCTGGCTTCCAGCCAACTCTTCATGGTCACTCTAAACATGATGGAAGAGGAGAATTAGGTAAGTATTTTGCAATTATTTAAAGTTTGCGGAACTTGTTAGTAAAATGTTAACGCCCAAATCTAAAAATCCAACAATAATCGAATATGTATGTACATATTTACGTATCTTGCACCGTAGCGCCAACAACTACTCATCCGAGGAAATCTTTGCGCATGTGCTCTTCTCTTCGAATGCACAGGCATCACCCAGATTAGGACAGAAAGCCTAGGGGCACCCAGATCTTACACAGATGTTCTTAAAAGATCAGGAGATGTAATCAACTTCTGGAGTGAGATGGGCTGGTTGGAATAACCACCAACGGCCGCCATGCCCCACGCACAATGGTCTACCTGAAGGACTAAGACAAGTGCGGAAACCAATGATGAATGTGGTGTCAATCGATTCCTTAAAATGGTCCGTAAAACAACGCAACGTACACAATACACATGTATAATTTACGCCCAATTATACATGTGTATTGTGTACGTTGCGTCAACATATAAAATAGTTGTTTAGTAGAGTATTAACTACTATTAGCCTGGATTTAGTCAACGATAATTAGCAAGGCTAATAATACAAAAGCCAAAACTTCAGTAAAAATAGAGGAAGATCCGAGAAAGCCATCAAACGAATCGATTCGCTACGGTTAGCGGGCATGATTCGATTACCAGAAGGGTTGGGGCGATATAAAAAGAATAAATACGGATTTATTATCCCCTAAAGGCCCCGCTTAGTGCTAGGTGTGAACGCGTGTTGTAATATTTATCTCGAGCACTCTACCCTTGCGGGCAGTCAATTCGATTTGATCGGAAATCAAAACATACGTGTCTCTAAGGGTTATTCGAGGCGTCTTTATGAAACACCATGTACGGAGAGAAGCTTGGAGATCAATGCGATACTTGCATAAAGGCTGATCAAAACTAGTCCGTTTTTACACGACTGCCCAAAAAAGGAGTGTTATGTTTTCAGGGTTTATGTATGATGTAGAGCCTAATTGTGTAATACATAATGGCAATCCGAATTTATCGAGTTATTAGCGTTGTTGAACAGACAAATTTTTCAACAATGTTTTTTTGATTTCATTCAATAACCTTCGTATTGAAATTGAAGAAGACACAATTTGGGTGTAGCTACCGACTCTAATGACCAGAGTAACATGGAGAGGCGTGAAAGACTATGCATGTCAAATCACAGAAATCTATAAATGTTTACGTGTGACTGAGACAGGGGTTCTGTAGTTTCTGCCTATCCTAATGGGAAAAAGGCGTGATTTTATCTACGTGTGAGACCTTCGGATTATGAATGAATGAATGAATTGCACCGATCCCAGCGTGGTTAAACCATACTCGATTAATCGAATGAACCCCAATATTCGCACTAGCTCCTGTAGCCTCATGTTCATGATGCTACAGCGACCATTGCATACCAAGGAATAGACCGGGGGGTGCGGTAATGGTAAGGAAGACCTGCCCGTAGGATGGGGAAGGATATAAGAACCTACGGATGTAAAATATAATTCAGCCTAGAACGTTATTTTCAGGTTTGCTTTTTCCCAAACAATAGTTGGGGTCGGCTTTCGATGTAGTTTCGGTGTAGTGTTTGATTCGAAATCTTATACAAAACCGCTGTCACCTGGGTCTCGGATAATAAGCTACTTATAAAAGGGTATGTCTATGTCTAAGTATTTTAAGAAGAATCTATTTTAGGTCTTCTGATGGTCCTTAGAATTGTGGATCGGAGTCAATCTGTCAGTCATTACAAAAATTGGAATTTTCATTGACTAACCTGACGGCTTAATGCATGCCTGAGTGCGGTTTTCGATGGGTAAATATTTTCTCGGTGACCTGAGACAGTAAGGCGGTGTCGCGGTAGACCACGGATGGCGGGACAAGCTTGATAGGTTCCGTCAAAACCGGAAGGAGGATGCGCGGGCTCGCGAAAGGTGGAAGGAGTAGAGAGAGGCCTTTGCCCAAGAGTGGGACAGAGTAGGCTAGTAAAAAAAAAAAAGTAAAATAAATCGATTGGGTAATTAAGTATTTAATCGTTTCTTTGGTCTCTCTCTATGTTTATGGTTCAAGAATTCATTGAATTGTTTATTTATCCTGATTCAAAATTTTAGCGTTCATACAAAGACATCTATCAAGTCAAGTAAAGCATTTATTTTAAAAAGGTACTTTTGAACGTCAAAATTTTCAATTTAATAGAATTGGTTCTAGTCACCCCTTCCAAAAGGTAGTTTCGTATGGAGAAGAATGGGTAAAAAACTCAGTCGTAATTCTTTTAAAATGTTTTACAATATTTTGTATATGTATGCTAATAATAAATAAAGCTGAAGAGTTTGTTTGTTTGTTTGAACGCGCTAATCTCACGCCTAATACCTGAGTTCTAGAACTACCAATCGGATTTGTTAGTCCAATTCCTGAGGAAGGCTATTTAATATCACGCTAAGACCCTTAGAAGCCAAGCAAAAAAACAATTAGAAGAACGCTATGCGGAAGTACAGAAAGTACAAGAAGTACCTACATAAAACGGAGTAACAGCGCGGAACAAGAAATTTCACGAGCACGAAGTTGCGGGCAGAAGCTAGTTAATTAAATAATTGTCCAAGAAATTTCGTTAGATAAAATATTAATTACTCACGTTTTTAATCACTGGGTTGTTAATCCTTTATCACATGTTTAAGACATTTTACACAAGAAAACGGAGAATAGTCACAATACTTTGAGTATTTACGATTTACACAAGTTTTTTTTAATAATATTAAAGCAAAAAATATAAGAAAATGTGTGTTAGTTATCCCACTTATCACTAGACTGTATCTCACTCAGATTCACACTAGTTAGGAGGCCAGCATCCCTCAGCTTTTTATCCTCTCTGGAAGGGGATGGACCAACCCTCTCACAGAGAGGGCGGCGCCTAATAACATTTGGACGAAAATACAAACAAGAAAATACACATATTTCTGGATAAACGAATGTCAATGTTCAAACATTTTAATAATTAAATTAAATACATACAATTTATCGTTGAAAATAAATATAAGTATGTTTCATCTCTTTGGGTAGTTTAGTAAAATTAGCTTCTTGAAAATTCTCATCAGTTTGATGGATAACTTTATACGAACACAAGTTTACGATAAGCTTTGTCGAACAAGTGGACCACAGATTCCATAATTATTATCTAAATAAACATAGTTTTCCTGAAAATCTGAAAGACGATCATGCCATATGGACCATTCGAAAAAAATGTCGTAAAAATCCGTTTATTAGATACATCTAATAAACGGATTTTTACGACATTTTTTATCAGCTTTATTATCAAGTAGTATAGATACATCTATACTACTTGATAATAAAGCTGAAGAGTTTGTTTGTTTTTCAATCGACAGATACCTTAATTTTTGTTCGTGGAATGAAATTGACGTCTGACAATTTCTGTATGGAAGAATAATTGTCAAAAATTCAAAATTATTCCTCGGATAAAAAAAATTCTGGCGTTGGAAAAATCAGCGTTATGTCGGATTTGAAAAACTTTGAAACATTATTTTTGGATTTAATAACCTAATTCTTGAGGAAGACTAGGCTATTAAACTTTACGCTATGACCCTAACGAGCCCGAAAAAATAAAAAGTCAGAAAAAACGCTAAGCGAAAACGAAGTGACACTGCGGGCAGGTGAATTGATTCGACCGGGTGAGTCGAGGTCACGGAGCACAAAACCAGTGTGCTCCGTGGTGGAGGTACAGAGGCCAGCACATCAAGCTACCCCAATCTGTCAGATTTTCCCAATTGAATAAGAACTTTATTCCTTTGCACTAAAGTTGACAATCTATCAAAGAAATTTGACAGATTGGGGTAGGTTGACCTGCTGGCGTCTGTACATGAGATTTCACGCGGACGAAGTCGCAGGCAGAAGCTAGTCAACAATAACCACGATTTCTCACCTATAAGTTAGGTATCTATCTATTTACTATCAAATCTATAAATGACCGATAGTGGGATTACAGTCCAAGGTTGAAATTAATTCGTAGGTACCTTCTTACGACATATCGACGGTTGAAAGGCTAATTGATCTAAGCGACATTTTGTAAAACTTGTAGTAGGACAGATTAAAGTTTTTTTTTATAATTAAAATATTCATAGACATATAATATATAAATATTCATAGATATTGCATAGACTTTTATTTAAATAAAAGTCTATGCAATAGTTCTTTTTTATGAATATTTTAATAAAAAAAAAACTTTAATCTGTCCTACTGCAAGTTTTACAAAATGTCACTTAGATCAATTAGCCTTTCAACCGTCGATATTATTATTACCTACTTACGACAAATTAATGTGAAATTATTATGAAGTTACAAAATTATATGTAGGTATAACTTATGTATGGTTGTAAAGTCCCTGGTTTCATGTCCCTGGCTGTATATGTATTTGGAAAGAGACATTAAACATAGGCGCTTAATGTATACAGATAAGTCTTGTAACACTTAGTATCTGCCGTACTTACCTAAGTATATCTAAAGTATACTGACCAGTGACCACAGTGATCTCTCGTTTAAAAGTTTCAAAAATTCAGTTCATGTCGTGATGGTCTAGTGGTTAAAGCCTCGCCTCTCATACATGAGTTTGTGGTTTCAAATCCAGGTTAGTACCAATGTGACTTCTCAATTCCTATTTAACTAGTTTTTAAAGTTTATCTAGTACATTACTGATATCAATACATCGTGAGGAAACAAGACGGGTTCGTGATTTCAGACTTATATTGACATAATTATTAGCTGCACCCCGCGGTTTTACCTGCATAATTCTCGATCCCGTGGGAATATCGAGATAAAAAGTATCCTATGTCCTAATACAGGTCATGGTCTACCCATGTGTCAAATTTCATCCAAATTCGTTCAGCCGTTGTAGCGTGAAAGCGTAACAAACAAACATACAAAAAATCAAATCTTTTCTCTTTATAATATTAGTTTAGATAAGTCTGAAATCACTAACCCGTGTTGTGCCCGTGTTGAGCAAGTGTGGCGAGCAATACTTGTGCCTTCTCTATATGAAAAAAGGCTTTAGCCCTGCATTGAGAAAATAATAGACTGGTGTTATTATATTATTATCTCTGTTCTCATCCGCAGCATCCGTGTGTCTCAGTCCCCGCCCAGAGTAGGGCTGCGCCAATCCCGGTCGACTCCGCCTATCGATCCTGGCCATCCCGGGACTCAGGTGTTCCCGGGTAATTGACGATCCGAAATGGATTGTATCCAAAAACATCTCCATGTCTCGCCAATATTCAAGTTTGATTATGCGTATGTTTGGTTGATTTTTGTATCTGAAAATAATCAAGCTTTATGATTTGTTTTCTTGAGTGTTATTGCAAATGCTATAATAGATACCAGGGTAACATTGTTAGACCATGAAAAACCAACGGCTGAAATTGGGCTTCTTCCTAGATTTTGACCTGACAACCGACTAGGCTGGCGTTCAAAATCAACACAGTCTGAATATGAGTTACTTGTTCATAAGGATGCACTTAAAAGTTATAAAAAGCTAAGATAAAAGGTCATGCGAATGAAAGAATTTCACCTAGTGAGGCTTAACTTACTTTCCCCAACACATCATGTCACCAAATAGTGCGGCTTCAAAAGAATTTGGGCCTGTGTTAAGAAAAATAAGTAACCTTCTATGGATGTGGACTCTACATTTGGAAGATAATACATAAATCACAAGCTGCTATATTCGTAACAGTACGCAATTTACAAATAAAGCCTATCCATTTGGCGCCTAAACTTGCTGAAATTGTCACAAGAAATGTTTATGATAAAAAAGTCAACAAAATATTGCTATGTTGGCATTCAGAAGTTATTAGATAACAAACAAAGTTCGACCTTTTTAGGTGAGTTAAACTGTAATCGCCGCAGAATACAATAGGATTTTTTTCTGGTGCGTAGTATAATCATCCAAGTTTTAAAGCTTTTTGTCACACAATTTTCATTGTTATCATTAGTTTCTATTATTACTCTTTAGGTAGACGGTAGTTCACCAGCAGTTAAGAGAAGCTCGTGGCTAAGTTAACATCCGCGCGGGTCGGTCGATAAGGTTAAACTACGTTTGCCGCGGTCGGTCCGTGGAAACTGATCATCTTTAATTACCAAGAGCCCTCCGTGCCTCGGACAGCGCGTTAAGCCGTTGGACCCGGCGGCTGTCATGCTTGGAACTCTGACAATCGTTTACGGGTCGTTAGAAGACCGAAAGTCTGACAACCAGTCTTACCGAGGTATCGTGTTACCCAGTAACTGAGTTGTGGAGGTGAGATAGGTAGTCGCTCCATGTAAAATACTGGTATTTAGCTGCATCTGGTTAGACTGGAAGCCGACCCCAACTTACACTCGAGAGCAATGAATTAGGGTCACATAAAGATACTTGAAAGTCTCGGAAACTAAGAATGCTAGCTTAGTAAAATAAATTGTGTTTAATAGACAATCAAATGTTCCATAAATGAAAGTAATAAAATGTATGTGTAAGTGACACATTTGTTGTATTATATATACTCATAAAAAATTACAGAAACCAAAAAATAATCAATCTCACCTTATAACAAAAATAGAAAAGATTTTTTTTTTATACCACTACTTTGTCTTATCCCCACGTGCTATCATCACTGCGGTTATGCGGTTTGGCACGCTGTACACCAGGTTTCTTATACGATGTTAGGGAATATTCTTCCATTCCTCTACGAGTGCAACTATGAGCTCTTGAAGCTTGATCGGGGAAGGGTTTCGGTGTCTCACACGTCGTCCGAGCTCGTCCCAAGCATGCTCGATTGGGTTGAGGTGCGGGCTGCGTGCTGGCCACTCCAGACAGTTAATGATCACCTCTTGAAGGTTCACATTCACAATTTCACCAGTATGAGGCCGCAAATTGTCATGCATGATTTACCATAAATGGACTAACGTATTCGTTTAGGATTTCTTCCACGTATCACTCGCTAGTTATAGTGCCATTTTCTATAACCACCAACTCTGTGCGACTCTCTGCAGAAATTCCGGCCCATACAAGTACGGATCCAACGCCATAAGCCACATTCTCTTCGATGTATGCTTGCTTGAATCGCTCCCCTGGTGTATACACTCTTGTTCTTCCGTCGTTCTTATAGAGCATAAATCTTGATTCATCTGAGAACATGACTCTTGGCCAATCTTCAGTCCGGGCATATGTTAATCTCAAAATAGGATGCCCACGCTCCAATTTAGGGCCGTTTGCTGGTCTTAATGGTTTTAAATTTGCTTCAGCAAGTTGTTGTCTTACAGTCCATCCACTTGGATTACTTCCTCCGAGGTGTCGGATCTGATAGGTATGTAAGTGCAGTTCCTGTGAGAAAGCGGTTTCGAAGTATTGTGTTGACAAAGTATCGATCTTCTCGTGCTGTGGTACACCTGGCAGATTGATTGCAGATTAAGGTAATCCACCAGCATCGGCAGCGGCGATGGGGTCAAAGTTACTATGAGGTCTGGGCCACAATCTTTTGACAGTGCAAGAGTAAGTGGCCCGTTCGAACATTGTGTATTGTTGATTTTACATCTCGTATAACCTACTTGTCCCTACAACAGTACCTACAATTTTCCGTAAGTCAAAAGTAGTTTTAGGTAACAAATCATATGTTGTTTATGAATGAATGTGGATAACAATATATTTAACACCTGCAATTTAGCGTGATCCACGTTTTTGACAATCGTTATTGATTAAACTTTGTATCCGTCTATTCTAAGACTTATAATATTTACAAAAATGTCACGTATACACCAACAATCTAATCTGTATAAAACTATATGTGGATTACAACACAAAACCTCTTTATTCAGGCATCGTCAATCAGGCGCGGTCGCAGCCCAAGATTTTGAGGGGGGGGTCACCATGGGTGGCGAGGAATATTTTAAAGGAGGTACATCTCCTCGTTGGTCTAGTGGTCGCAAGCGTTACTGCTGAGCATGCAGAGGTCCTAGCTGGGAGTCTGGACTTGTGCCCGGTTGCCGGCCTAGCCTACTGCCGCCCCCTATGACATGGCACTTATAACTGGCGGAATGTGGGTGTTAATAGGTACTATATGAAGGTACACCCCTGCCTAACCTTTTGGGGAGTAAAAGGGTGATGTTAAGGTTTGTGTTCATCTTTATTTGCATATTACTTACGATATGCAGACAGCTTTTACATGGGGAGGGGGTAGGGGAGTTACTTAATAATGCTGCCAAATTGGTCCTATATATTAGAACGGTTGATAATGTAGGGTAAGGAGAGCAAGCGAAGCGAACTCGAAAATTTTAACAACCTGCCTCGGTTTGATTATTTCGTTTTATATTTTCAAACAGAAATAGGAGTTACTTTGTCGACTTATGCAGGCAAGCCCAAAAAGCAACTATCATAATGTAGAATGCAAGAGTGAAGAATGCAAAAGCGAAGCGAGCTCGAACATTTTGCACACTCTTGGATAGGTTCGATTTTGTTTCGATCATTCCAAAAGGACTAGGAATTACTTGCTTTGTCGACTTATGAAGAAAAGCTCAACAATCAACAGAAAGTAGATCGCAATAGCGAGTGAAGCGAGCCTGAAAATTTTAGCATCACACCTTGAATAGTCTCTGGTTTTTATAACCATCATAGTTACAGAAAAATAACTTTCTTTATCGAATTATGATGAAAAGCTTAAACTCGTTTTAAAGTAGTTTAGGTTTTGGAATCTGTCCTTAACCGAAGCCTTTCAAACCTTACGTACGAGCGGAATTATTTTAGGGGTCGGCTTCCAATATAACCCGATGCAGCTGAATATCAGTACGTAAAGTACTGGAGTGAGTGTCTATCTGTCCGTAGAATATCAGTTTTGCCCAGTAATTGGGATGTGTTGTCCATTCATAGAGAGATAGCTGTCGCTGGCGATGTTTAGAAGCATCCTGCACCCTAATTGCGTAGCACACTATCAATATCAATCTGAATCATTTTTATAGATATTGCTAGTCCATTGCTTCAATGTTCGAAAAATGTGTCTGCTAAACAACGTAAACAACGCAATGTATGTGTTGAACTATCAAAATGAAACCCATTACTACTGATAGTGTGTTACGCAATTATCCCGTTGTATCTTTTGATCTGTTCATAGTTCAATATATAGGCAGGTGTACAGGATTACCTATACAAAATTTTTTAAATATCTTCCTATATCTTCTGCCAGGATTACGTAAATTAGGATTCTATTGATAATGAAATGGAGTACGTAGGTTTATTATCATTAATATAGATAGGGACGGAAATACTTATAGATACGAAAGAGATATTATTTTTTATAGTTTTATTGATTTGAATTGATTTTGAATATCTTTGCAAGGGCTGGATTTATAGGTACATTGTAAATCAATTGCGAAATAACTCTAGTGTTGTGAAGAAAGAGGGGCAGGTAAGAAAATAAAGTTAGGATTCCAACCGTTTCCAAGTTCATATACCTAAACCTATTGATTCATATTTCATGATAAAGTCATTCAATGGGATTACAATGTTGTATTGATGATTTTTATGAATATAATTCTATAAATAAATATTTTTTACGGCCGCGAATCATATTTTGATCAACATATAACCTGATAATGGCCTGCAAATTGCAAAAAACGTAAACAAAAATTGAACTTCCCATTTTAGAAACTGGCTCAGTGCGGTCACCCTTTCATAAAGTGTATAATATCAACTTATTCAAGCTCATTGACGTGTTGCCTGGTCTTTCGACCTCTGTTTATTTTCTTTATAGTCCTTGGGCTTGGAAATGCTCCACAGCCAGGGGGTAATTGTGTACACACTAACAGTTGGAATTGTTTTTAATGACAGTTCAACAACATTCATTGTGTTATTTACGTTGCCGATAGACAAATTTTTCGAACATATGAAGCAATGGATTAGCAATATCCTTCAAAATGATTCAGATTGAGATTAATAGTGTGTTATGCAAATAAAAATAAACCATCTACTATCCATCTACAAACTATAACAATCATTTTACAACCGTTGTTAGCTCGATAGTGGTTCTCTGCCAATAAATTCGAAATTCGAAACGTCTGTTACCTGAATTTCAATGGCTTCTCATTTCCATTTTACTGCCCAGAAATTGATTTACTCGATCACAAAGTAAGATAATTTATGCAAAGAATCATGTACCGGTCCGCGACGTCCTCGGTTTAATGTCAGTTCGCAATTCTGTATTAATAGGTACTATAATAAACAGTTGTACGTAACAAATACAATGCTGTGACAACATATTTCTTGAAGGTCACGGCAAACGCTAATTTTCTTTATTGCGACGTCGCAACGGGTCACGCGATGTACTCACCTACCTAAATAAAGCAATATTTTTTTGTTTTCCATTTTTTTGAAGTTGCAATTATACATTTCTGTTTGATTATCTTGCTGTGGGTCGTTATGAGACATAATGAGTGATGTTATAGGAGTCCATAATGCCTCACACCATTTAATAGCGTCGTCTTCAGAATCATTACTTTTGAAATGTGAAAAGGCTCGATTCCAATTGCTGGATGATGATCCTCTAATGTGAGATGGTTAGTACAATTATGCAAAAGTAGTAGGCAACCTACATAGGGACAATTTGTTAATAGTTTTGTTAAGAAATCTAGTTCATCTAGTAATTAATCTAGTAGTTTTTAATAGCTTTGCGAGAAATGCATATAGATACCTATCGTTAGTCATTGCAACGTCAATGGAAACTCTACATGAGTTCCCGCTTGCCCCTTTTTCCAAAGTAAAAATAAAAGGTACATCTACACTCATAGAAGTGCCATACTTTTGAACATAGGTAGATATTGCAGTTTATAAAAGTTGTAATAAGTATTCATGAACCTGAAAACACGCCATCGTTTTTCGGATCTATTATCTTTCAAAGATAGAAATCTACGTGCCCTGGTACCTATACAAAGTAAACAATTAAAACAAATATCATTTAGCATAATAATAATTGTGTTATTATGGTAATGCACGATAGATAGTAATCTGTCATCCAAAGTTCAAGGTATTTTCCACAAATACCTACAACGAACGAACGAACTGTGATATCAATTATTATAAATTCGGTTAAGTACGGTAAATATTACTTTCATGGCACAGTTTTGATTAAGTTTACTGCTCCTAATTTGTTCAGGCCGCATGCAAGAATTTTCTATTCAGGGGAGGCATTGAACCTTTGAAAGCAACCTACGTCGTGAACGTACCTATACACGTGGCGAAAACTCTGTCGCCATAACGACCACGCAGTTAGGCCAATAGACTTTCCCATTTTCCGGAAAACAACTGAAGGCTTCCTGCTATTTTGACAAATAATGTTCATTTTGACATCTAGAATGTGCCCAAGACGTCTGTGATAATTTTACATGTTTTTTAATCATTTGTGATTTTAATAGTGATTTTGTACGAGAATGTCTTACAACTTCGACAGTGGTCAAGTAAGTGTCCAAGTTTTTCCTGTAGGTTTTTAGAATAATTTCGTTTGGTACTTAAAGAATTAAAATTATTTGCATTGTTTGCAATATTCTAAATGCTTTTATCACGAGGATTTTATTTTGATAGGTTCTTAATTAATGATAATGCTAGTTGCTACGTCGCCCTGCGTCGATAATCTAGTTATCGGTCCGTTTGACCAATTTATATACGACCTTAGGTAGGTATCTATCTACTGTAGTGTGCATGTGAAAGTCCGTTTCATGTGTCTTTATCACAATATTATCCATAATATACATTAGCCACCGTCCACCAGAGTAGTGGAAGTGATTCGCTTTTGGTGGACGGTGGTTGTCTGAAAGTTCTTGTAGCCTAATTTACTTCGGAATAAGAACGTTACTATATTGGTGTATGTGGTTTTATTCCGAAATAAAATACTAATAATAGACTACCGGCGGCTACGGACAACCTGTAAGGTGTCTTCTTTTCTATCTTTCATAGATTGTAACAGTTTGATGACAAGGCAAATGGTCTGATTCATAATCAACGCAGTTTTTACATAGAGGGTACTCATAATCGGGTTCAGCTGATATCAAAACCGTGTGTGAGAATTGGTTGGTGACTATGGTGGTATCTCAGGGGTATCTGTGACTCGTCGTCTAAGGGCCCTACCCTAAGGCACCACAAACTTACATTAAGGAAACACGAGTACATGAGTGGGTGGTACCTATAGGGAAAACAGTTATGAGAAGCTGTTTTTGCCCTGAACTGGAGCAATTGCATCCTTTTTTTTGAGGGTGGGAAATTGTCAAATAACTTCTCCCGCTCTGGGGGAGCGGGAGGGCGTGTCAGACTTCTACTGACTAAAACCCACCCGTGTTCCTTCAGTTGCCTGTGCCAAGGGCCACGGTATCTCTCTCGAACAACCCGCGACCCTGGCTGGCGAGCAATTGCATTCTGACATTGATATAAATACCGATAGGAAGTTCCAGTATTATTTACTGTAAGTGGGTTAATTGCAATACTATCCCATAAATCATCATGTCCAGCTGATCCAATGCTGTTAATCCCATAAATTTTATCGCCACTGCACCTGCATCTCGCTTTACTTTCCCCTACAATAGTGCCGTTTTTTACTTACTTACAAAATTGTAATTCCTTTAATCCCAGTTAGATACATCCAATTACATTGTAAACATCCTTAGCCCTACTTACATCACTCGATTATTTATTGTATTTGAGAGAATTGTAGGGTTCAAAATCGTTTGCATTTTTGTCGTTATAATGGGTCATTGGATAGAGGGGTGATATTTTATTTACAAGCGAATGACAATTTTTTACGCCATTGTGTGCAATGTTAATCCGTGTTTGACACATCGTGCTGGTAGTCTTTAGTTAATAGCTCTCGTCTATTCTCGATAAATTGTTTTCTGTATTGTTGTTGTGATAGAATAATGCTTTAGTAAATCTAGAGATTGTAAAGAGACAAATGGTGTTTTTTATTCGCCAGATCCACTTGCTATTGTATGTCAGCTGTAGGAGTCAAATGGGACTTGTGTGTTTTTGTGGGCTAAACAAGCGGGCCGTTATCGATTACCTAAAACCATAGAGAATATAACTACTATTTTATAGTCTTTGCCTAAAATCCTAAAATGGACCACTCTGTCTGATACATAATCAACGACTGACCGAAAAGAACTGTAGTGCGATTCTGTAACCATCTCACTGTGAAAACTAAGGTGAAGTGAGCTGTCAGTGTCATCCTGATGCTAGGGATTGATACTCTTGACAGCTCACTCTAAGCTCACTTCACCTAACTTTTCACGGTGAGATTTTTACAGAATCGATCGGCAGGTGCTTATTCAAATAAAAACATGTATCTATATTGAACTCCTTAGTTAATCTGGGTCGTTTCCATTAAACACTGTTAAGACTGTGCCGACCCTACAGTGGCGCCCTCATCGTATGTTTGGTTATTTCATACAATTTAGAATGAAAATGCAGAAAACAAGCACGTTAAGTTGTGCTTCACAAGATTATACATTAATATTATTAGAAGCGGTAGTTTTATATTGTTTAGTTTTATCATAATCCTTAAAACGGAATATAGTGGCCACTTTTATCCGTTTTAAGGATTATAATGAAACTAAACAATATAAAACTACCTTTTATAATAATATTAACGTATAATCTTGTGAAGCACAACTTAACGTGCTTATTTTCTGCATTTTCATTCTAAATTGTATGAAATAACCAAAGAAACGATGAGGGCGCCACTGTAGGGTCGGCACAGTCTTAACTTCTCTCTCTTGTTACGTGACACGCAACATGCAACATGTGACTGTCTCTAAAATATTGATAAAATTTTTGTTTTTCCTAATAAATTATGTTAAATATTAGATAGTGGTCGGCTCCCCTAATATAGGTACCTATACACATGGGCAAAAAATCGTGGATCAAACGATACAGGGCGACAGTTGGGGTTATTTGCAGTAAAAAAAATATCTATAGCAGAGCCCTAACTTGATCTCCTTAAAAGTTATGACAATTTTAATGTTTACAGTAAGGTTCTAAAGTTACAAATAATTTTTCGCGAGACTTAAAAGATATTGAAAAAAAACTTTTTTACAAAAAAAAACTACTTACCGACTTCCAAAAAACACTACAAAGTGAAACATAACTTTAATTTCGGAAGTCGCTGTCGTTGGTTCCGCATTTTCTTTTATTGACACCTACTTCCGAAATTAAAGTTATTTTTACTTTGTAGTGTTTTTTGGAAGTCGGTAGTTTTTTTTGTAAAAAAGTTTTTTATTTTTCACTTTTTAGTGGGCCAGTTTGTAACTTATCTAAGTTACAATAGCCTAATGTCAACTGCTCATCACCTTTTACAAAATATTGCTTTTCCCGATGCAGGGACGTTATGTATATGTATATACAGGATTGTTGAGGAGTTCTCCTTGTAAGAACCAGGAGAACTGGAGCTGATTGAGAAGTCACTATCAGCTCCACTTCACGATACATTGTACTTAGCAACCACATTAAAGTACCTAATCGAATCGCAAACCGTGAAATATTTATTATTGAGTAGTTCCCATGGCCATCTGTGGTCTTCATCATCAGTTCCACTTCACCGAATGGTGCTTTCTGAGAGCAAATGCACGAGTTACTATAAAAAATACCCAAATCGCTATAGGTGTGCCTACAAAATTTGAGGGTTTGCCTCAATTTCCATGGGATCCCCTCATCAGATTCCGATTTGGTGACAATGGGATCAATGGACCTCGAGAGCATACCCTTTCAAACAAAAAAAGAATTTTGAAAATCCGTCGACAACTGGTGGAGTATTCGATGAACAAACATACAAAAAAAAAAACAAACATCCGAACATAGTACCTCCTCCTTTTTGTAAAGTCGGTAAAAAGTGCCAATACTGATAAATAATGTACCTACCCACTGTCATAAAAGCACTTTTGTAGTGATGATACTTTTTAAAAAGATTTTTTTATAGGTATTTCATTTTTTTGTATTTTTTTTACATTTTTTGCAAATATCCCCAAAAGACTATAGTCTGATAGAACAATACAACTTTACCACTACATTCTACATTCTAATTATAGGTGTTACTAATCACATCAACCCTTTTAACACTTCCTCGCATGACAAACCAAAGCAGTCTCGTTATGGGGAGAATAGATAGACATCTACGCATGAATAGCCTTTTAATGGAACCCAACACTAACCGAAACGCCAGTCACAAATCATGCCTTCGTTAGCTTTTAATTGGAATTCCCTAATCGATATGATAGATTAGTAGGTAGATATAGGAAGTCCATACCAATAATACAAAGCGTGTTAAAAATGCGAAAGGAATTCTGCTTGGGGCCAAAGTCTGCTATTTTTATAAATTCGTCATTCCAACACGATCCCATTGTTATTTTGATAAAAGTTCGTAATCTGCTAAATTCATAATGGTCGATCATTGGTCGGTCAATGGTCTGAGAAAAACTACTACTTTTCATGCTAGATTTCATTTAAAATATATTTTTACATATTACGTATTAGTGTTTGCAATCTGAAGTAGTAAGTTCGTAAATAGCAATAAACATTACATTTATTCATTTATAATTATGTAGGTACGAGATTACCATTTTATACCATTTCTTTCAATGGAGTGTCAGTGGTTGACCATTGGAAAGTCATAATGACGCCATTATATTAGTAGATTACCAAACTTGTCAAAATCAACAATTATGAAATCAATGATAGACCATTCTGACACTATTGTAATAGCAGACTTGAGGCCCAGTATGTTTGCCTGTTACTTTTTGATGGCTTAAGACTGTGCCGACCGCACAGTGGCGCCCTCATCGTTTGTTTGGTTATTTCATACAATTTAGAATAAAAATACAGAAAATAAGCACGTTAAGTTGTGCTTCACAAGATTATATGACAACTGCTTAGATGACAACTGATTAGATGACAGATATAGCCACAGCTAGGTTAGTATACTTTGCTTATTTCCACAGTATTATGTCTTATGGTGTTCTGCTGTGGGGATCGGCAGCTGACGTAGATTCAATTTTCATTTTACAAAAGAGGGCAATCCGCGCAATTTATAAAATGAGTCCTCGCGAGTCTCTTAGAAACAAATTCAAAGAAATTGATATACTAACTCTGCCTTCTCTTTATATTTTAGAAAGTATTTTGTATGTTCGCAAAAACTTAGGACTTTTTAAAATAAGAAGCGATTTCCATAATATAAATACCCGTAGTAAAAATGAAATTGTGATACCTAAATTTAGATTAACAAAAACTAGCAAGTCTTTTCATATAAATAGCATCCGTTTTTATAACAAGTTGCCAAAGCCGGTTACAGAACTTAGCGATGGAAAGTTCAAAACCCTCATCAAACGTGTCCTTATCAAAAAAGCATATTATAAGATTAAAGACTACGTTGAAGACAAGGTAGTTTGGCAATAATTGCTTCTGCACATGTGGCTTCCCTGGCATCTCATTAACGGCATAACTACATAAACGTCTATTAACTGCTCTCAAATTACGATTTTTATTTAATTTTTACATACTTCTTTGACATTTAATCTTTTTACTATTTGACATTATATAGAGACAATTCTAATCCTCCAACTCTTTTTAGTGGTTGTAATGGAAATTATGATCACTTGGTTTTAATAGGTTTTTATATTTTATTTATCTTTTTTTGAGTTTAGATTTTGTAAATGTGAGGACTTTGTAGGCCCTGTAGATTTTAGGTCTGTAGATCATTTTTTATTTTATCAAGTACCTGGCACTTGTTGACAGGCCTACGCTGTTCTCCCATACCTACTGTAATTAGAAAACATTGTAAAAGCCAATTATTTTTAAAAGAGTAACCGTGGAGTTTCTTGCCGGTTCTTCTCCATAGGAAACGACCAATTGGAACCGTGCACCTAGCTTAATAACCAAACAAACGATGAGGGCGCCACTGTACGGTCGGCACAGTCTTAACGGATTTCGATGAAACTGGCTGGTACACAGGTATCTCAAACTCAAACTCAAACTCAAAGCATTTATTTCAATTAAACCATTTACAGGCACTTTTGAATTGTCAAGAAGTCGGTCAGTCAGGAAAAAATGAAGCTAGATGCCCATTCCAAAGCGTAGTAGGTACCTATGGAGAAGAACGGTCAAGAAACTCCATGGACACTCTTTTTAAATAATATTTTTACAAAATTATTAGTTACATCATATGTTGAATTTATAATATGTGAGAACGATGTAAAAAATAAATAAAAATCAAGTACGCGTTAAAAGTGTCCAGAGTACAGCAAATAGTAACAAAATAACAATCCAAAAATAAAATAATTAAAAATAAGCCGTGGCAGCTAAAAGATGACCAGCCCCAACTGACGGCGCCCGTTCACGAACATGACGCATGGATCAGCACCATCCAGCTCAACCATTTTGTAGGGAATCGAATGATCCAACACACACGCCACCGTCAGCGAGACACTTGAGCGAGCATGACATACTATCAGCCGCCAGGGCACATTCTAGTCAATGAAAAACATATTACCCGGTAAATGGTAGCTCAATAGTACATAGAACTCACATCTGTGCTATGCAGTTATACAATACAAAGGAAATTGAGTTTATACAATGCAAAGATAGTCTTACAATCTTCAGCAGCTCCAACAGTATTTTCAGGTGTTAATCAATTAGTTGTGGTTGTGGAGCAGGACCAGTATACCATGATGACTTGCGTAAAGTAGCCTATGTCCTGCGTAGGATACTTTTTATCCCGGTAGTACACACGGTGACATATCAAGCTATAGATACATTTCTTGTAGAAGCTGACTTCTCATTGTACGAAAAGGCTTAAGACTGTGCCGACCCTACAGTGGCGCCCTCATCGTTTGTTTGGTTATTTCATACAATTTAGAATGAAAATGCAGAAAATAAGCACGTTAAGTTGTGCTTCACAAGATTATACGTTAATATTATTATAAAAGGTAGTTTTATATTGTTTAGTTTCATTATAATCCTTAAAACGGATAAAAGTGGCCACTATATTCCGTTTTAAGGATTATGATAAAACTAAGCAATATAAAACTACCGCTTCTAATAATATTAACGTATAATTTTATGAAGCACAACTTAACGTGCTTGTTTTCTGCATTTTCATTCTAAATTGTATGAAATAACCAAACAAACGATGAGGGCGCCACTGTAGGGTCGGCACAGTCTTAACAATGCGAGGTCGGCTAACACTGGAAATGTATAGCTTGATATGTCGTCAAGTTAGGTACGGTCCCGTGGAATGATTTCTAAGCAGGTGAAGCTGCGGGCAAAAGCTAGTGTAGGTAGTATAGTTTACAGCAGGTTCATTAACTTAAAGACTTAACGAGTGCGTGATTCTCACAGGAAGCTTAAAGGGGGTGCAAGTAGGTATCGTGTCGTGACTTAAGTCGAACCGAAGATGTTTAACAATCGACCTTAAGTTTTACAACTTAAAATAGTCGGCTATTTCTGTACGGGACATTGAACAAAGTCATGAAGTTTTGGCGAATGGAAGTATTGAAGGACGGCTACGAAAGAATACGACAGTCGCCAAAAAGGTTTCGTAATAGTGCCATAAAATTGCCAATTTACCTATTTGTAAAATTCCATGTCAATTATAATGGACAATTTATTCCATTATTTAACTTATTTATGAAGCTACGAACAATCCTTAGCCGGTCACGACAAATTAGATACTGTCTATAGTTTAAGAACTTCTTACTTTATTAATTCACCATAATAATTAGACGAGCTATGTTAAAGGCCAAAGGGCTAACCGTAAGATTAGACTTCTTGACATAATTTAACGTTCTTAAGTCCTAATTAGTACCTAATAACTTCGGTATTAATTAGGACTTAAGGTGTAGCTTAGGGTGTAACCACCCTACCAAACATACCTATAGCTTACTTGATACCTATTTTTATTGTGAAGTCTGATTTACAATACCTACTCATTGTGGATCAGAATTTCACACCTAATTTCAATCATCTATCTTCGTGTTCCTGTGACAAATAAACCTATTTCTATTACTTTCTATCTCTTATGGTTTTAAATTAACAGATCAAGATTGCACCTACCTACGTACCGACAATTTTCTATAAAATTTCTCCGATTATTTAAATCCAAACCGCATAAATAAAAATCAATAGAAACGGTTAACAAAGCTAGTAGGTACTGCTGTACTTTTATTGATGTGAATACAATGGAATTGACTAGAAACCCTGATCTCGAATACGTAACTTTTACTCTTTTATAGTCCATTTCTATTTGGTATGGAAATGTTATGGAAATTGTAATGGTAAAAACGTAATGGATTGCCAAAATGTTTAAAGACGTCTGTTTTATATACTATCGTAGTAGTTTCCATGATAGTATCCAGCTAGAACACAATTTGATGTGAGTAGATCTACTCGTTGATCGGGTGTTATTCGTGAACGCAAATAAATTTTAACAAAAAGAACATACGCATAGCTTTCAGTTTTAGTCAATAGAATTCTATATTTAGCTCACGATGACGTTGCAAAAAGCCAATCGCGCAACCCTTACGTAAGCTGCGGTTTGAGCCGAATAGCTATTTAAATATGGATGACTGAAGACCGCGAGTCCGTGACAAATGATCAAGTTCAGGGACGAACCGCAAATTGATGTCATTACGACGCAACACGCTATAAGGGAATCAATCACAATTGGTTGAGAATGTGGCGATGCGGACAGTCGAACACCGCTCCAAACTCCGAAGCGAGACCACGTCTCGTGTAATATCCAACTGCCTATTTAAAGAACTATGCAGAAACGTATTATTAAAGAATATTGTTTGTACGGAAGCCTTTTATACAGGGCTAAAGTTTATGTTGACCTAGATCCTTTAAGAGGTTGTAGTTTCCATCATTCCTGATTGATTTGACTATGAAACACCGTACCCCATACTTAACCATTTTCTAGATATTGGACTTTGAAGTTTAAAAAAAAATGGTTTTTTGTCTATTGACCTATTTTTTTTGTGTTTTGCCTCTAATTTATTTGTTTGCGATTTTTGTTTAGTAGATAGGTTGTTTTATTATTCTCTACACTAAAATTGCAAAAAAAAAACTTCAATATCCCATATCTTGAAAACGGTTAGGTTTGAGGTGTGATATTTCATAGTCAAATCGGTCAGGATTCAGGAATGATGGAAAGTACAACCTCCAGGATCTAGGTCGACTTAACCTGTAGATTAGACAAGAACCCGACCAACTCAACACGAGCTGCTCGTTAATAACAGCTCCGACAACTGGCCGAGTGATGACTTAGATGCATAAGGTAGGGTTCGATATACAAATAAAACTAGAATAAAAAAAACCGGCCAAGTGCTTGTTGGACCGCGCACCAGACTTACCGACACGCGTCGACGGCTGCAGTTGCCTCTGCGGTGCCGTCGACGCGTCTCGCTCGTGTGTGAATATTCCCGACCAGTAACACCTTGTCGGTACAATTAAGGTCTTTAGGGTGATAAAAATCTAGGCCTAATTGCCACTCAGTTGCTAGTCCTATATATAACAACATTTCAGTGCTAATTGCAACTGGCAAATGACATGGCTCCTCTGATTATCGTGTTACTTACGTTAGCATATCGTCATCATCATTGATGAGTAGGTATTTATAGTAAAGATGCAATTGAAAGCTTATCCTCCCGGGTGGACAACATAATTCTATGAACGGATGTAAGCATCTCCCCGTACTACTTAAATTAAGAGATCATCAGCTCTAGATAACCAATAGATAACCAATTTTAAGTTGATGTTAGTAGATACATCTTGCGACTGCCAGTTAGTCCTTTTGCTTTCATGTTTGAGCCGGTTTATTTCATGTTTCATGTTTTATGCCTTGCACTTGGAAGTGCTTGTATGTTGTAATAAATTTCCGCGTTGCAAGAATAGACCAGACACATGCAAAACTTTAATAACACCTACGATATTTTTCTATTTTCCTCGAGACTTTCCATTTACGGGCTATTTGGCCTGTATCTTCGCTTTATTTTTGTTACCACGCCAAGCGATTCAATGCAAGTAGGCAAGCATGCTCGAAAAAATCTGCATGAAAAGTATTCACAGTAGGTATATATAGGGGGGATGCCTATGTTGTTGGATATAATGTATTGCTTTGACAGTATTCTTTCAAATGTATTTGGAACTTAACCTCGAATTGGGATGTTTCCTTTCGCAAATTGCTTCTTCCTTTTCTGCTCTTATACATCCCACTTCATGAGATTTCTCTTTTTCATTTATACAGCTTTATCGCCTGTCATCTTATTGTTCAATTCCTTTCTAGTTCAAGAACGACGAAGACGAACCACTTATCGACCGTAAATATTCAATACACACCCACAAACTTAGGTACCTACATCACATACATCTAAACCATTGCACAGTAAAGTATATAAATTTTTTCGCAAATTAAAAGCAAAAAGAAAGAGAGGATGCTTTCTTTTCTTATAGCGATCCACTTGCAAAGGGCTTTGAACGGCTTTGAAGGTCCGTGGCATACTTACCTATCCGCCATTTTGTTTTTTTTTTTTTTTTTTTTCAAAATGGCGGCCACGCTTGAAACCTATATAAATCTATAGCTGACATCAATGCAAATAGAAAACATCACATGACCAAACTCCGTAAAGCGTCACGCTTCCCAGATACTCATTTTTTTTTTTTTTTTTTTTTTTTTTTTGTGGATGGGAAATCATCGAATGACCCCTCCCGCTCTGGGTGGAGCAGAAGGGAGTGTCAGACTCTTACTGACTAAAACCCACCCGTGTTCCTTCCTTAGCCCTTTGTGTTCCGGGGTAGCGGTAACCCTTTCGGACAATCCCGCTGCCCAGGACAATCCCGCTGCCTGGACAATCCCGCTGAATGCCGCTCGCTAGCCGTTGCGAGCGGACGTGTGCGCGGAGCTCTCTCGCGCTCCGTGCCTACTGCCTCAAGTGACGTAATACTTTTATAAGATTACCTACATCAGTTTGCGCTCATATTATTATGAGTGTGGAGTCTAAGGGAGGCCCTGTAGGCCCTCCCGAAAACAGTGAAACTAGTGAAATGGACACGGAGAGTGCAATAGTGAAAAATAAAAAGAACAGTGACTATAAATTAGCTAGTTTAAGTGAACTTTCCCCGGACAATGAAGGACAATACGCAGTTGCTTGTTGGTACTGCGCAAAAATTAACGTAATTAAAAAATTCCATGAGTGGCAGGGACTTCAAACTAAGATTAAACAATTAACTTGTAGATTGTGTAACAAGAGAAGTGCCGTGAAATGCTTTATAAAAACTTCAGCAAATATTTCAAACGGACACCTAGTGAACAGTGTAAACGAAATTAATATATATTCGTGTAATATAAATTTCTGCAAAATAAATAAGATAGACTGCCGCAAGTGCAACGGACAGTTAAATGTTAGGTACATGCCAATTATAGGACTTGAAAGTGAAGAAAACGTGACCTGTGAATGTGGCACAGTGAACAAAATAGTATCGAAATATACAGAGGTACCTAGGACCCAAAGTACAAGGGCTGAGCCATCGCTGTATGGGTCGGGCGGCCACACTCGCCGGACACCGCGTCACGCCTTGGGTGGCGCGACTGCTGCGACGGCGCCCGGCAGCATGACCGCTGGCGCCGCGCGAACGAAACCGACCGAAGCCACCGCTGTCGCGCCAGCTCGAAATGTCGCCTCCGCCGTGTGCGCGCGCGAAAACATGAACATCTCGACGCTTCTGCTCGCTGACTCCACGACTCAGTTCGGTCACGCAACGGCGCAAGCGCGCGCCACTAGTCCAACCGTCGCCTCACAGCGACAGCCCATAACAACAAGCAACCGCTTCTCCTCGCTCTCCACCGAAGAGGAGCACAAAGACGAACTGGAAAAGGATAAAGACTACGCCCACGCGACTTTTACCTCACCCAAACCCAAGAAGAGAAAGAGAGGTGCCGTCACTCCTAACTCGACAGCGACTCAGCGACAACCGAGAGTGATCACATCATCCAGTCACATCCCCGACATTATTATAACAGACGTCAAGAAAATCAACGATCCGGAATATCTTAACAAAATTAGAAAAATAACCACAGAGCATGGAGCAAGACACGCCATGGCTAGTAACAAAAGAACCATTACGATCCGCGTATACAATGCGGACATGAGGAAAATAATTATAGAAGAGTTGAGGAAACTTGACGACGGGCTCCGCTTCGTGGCACGTGTCCCTAAAGCCCAGCAGATCCATCAGACGAAGGTTGTGCTTACCACAAACATCTACGATGAGACGAATGAGGCACTCTCTCACACCGATGCACCTCTCCATTTCCTCAAGGCATGAGGAAATGGAGAGGTGCATCGGTGTGAGACCGATCAAAATGAGAACAATTAAAGGTAACCTACAATTATTTATCTTTGATGGTGCCCACTCATACGATGAAATCGCCACGCTTATGAAGACAACAAAGCATGCGTACTTCGGTGCTTTCAGCATGAAGCCTCAAAAATACAAAGATAACCCCAGGAGAGTAGTACAATGTAAGAAATGTTACCTCTTCACGCATGCGACATCGGCGTGTCACGGTGACAACAAACACCCCACCTCCACAATTCAAAATGAAGAAGGCATAGATATCGAAATATGCACAGCATGCAAAAAACCGGGCCATGGGGCCAACCAAGCCAAATGCGAGAAGTTCCAGAAGGCAGTCGACCGTCAATTGGCACAACACGAAGAAAAAGAAAGGAAAAAAAGAGAAGCAGCTGAACGCAGATACGCGGCACTGAGATACCGTCGGGAAAACATCTCGTACGTGAACATAACGTCCACTTCACAATTTCCACCGTTACCAAAACAAGCACTCCAATCACAATTACAACCACAGCACCAGCCACCAATGCAACTAAATGAACACACATTAAACAAAGAAAACGGAATGGTGCCCCTAGGGCAAGAGCTACAAACAACAATGAAACAAATATTACACCAGCTACAGCTCCAACACGAAATCCTCATAAAAATTCTCAACAAATAATCCGAGAAATCAATATCATAAGTTGCGCATACTGCACCTCAATGCGCAAGGATTGAAAGGTAAATTCCTCGAGTTAAAATCCTTAGCCGATCGTTATAAACCACATATAATCGTAGTCAACGAGTGCCGGGTGGACTTCTCCAAAATTCGCATGAATCTCCTGAACTACGACAAGATCACGCACTCGATCGCATCGCATCTAACTACAGCCATGTATGTGATGCGAGGAATACGCTGGAGTCAGACCGACGTGACCCCAGGTACCGAAGAAAGCGACCGCCTCATCGAAGGCGTCGCTATCAACCTCACTTATGATCATCTGACCGGAGATTCCCTAAAAATTAAGGGGATATACATACCGCACAGATCAGAGCACTTCGACGCCGTAGCGCTTAATGATGAGCTAGAAGACATCATAACCGAAGCTCCAAACATCACCATCGGGGACCTCAACCTTAAAATGACCGCACTCAACCAGACGAGAGACGAAGGGGCGGGAATACTCGTCCGCGACCTCTGTAACTCCAACGTCTGCACCATACACCATACGGGCCTACCCTCGCGACCTAACAGTGCGGGCTATGGCATCCTCGATGCAGCCATCTTCTCGCACGATGCGCAAGCTTTCGACACCATAACATGCCGACAAACAGCACCGGTTGGCTCCGATCATATGCCCTGGCTACTAGAACTCAACATAATGGTGGACAGAGAGAAAATACTGGTAAGAAATACCCGCGCTATTGCAAACAATGAAGAAATCAGACAACAATTCCAACAAACCCTATGGGACAAAACCATGCACCTACCAAAGGAAATCACAACCGACGCAGAATGCGAGGAATACATACTACAATTAGAAAAAAACATCACAGAAACCTTGGATGAGTATGCACCGTTACATGAAAACAATAGAAGAGATCAACTTCCAAAAGAGATTAATGAATTGATCGACAAAAGAAACCAAGCAAAAAGTAAAGCGTGGCGACTACGCCTCAACCAGGACAGAATAACGGAACAAAGAAGAACCTACAATCATCTGAAACGCCAGGTCCAACAAGCACTCGTGGAATATAGCAGCGAAAAATGGACCCGGATAATAAACAATCCACAGAACAACAGAGCCCACATGTGGCGAATCCAACGCACCCTGAAGGCTCCAGTACAGAAACTCCCCCACATTGAGGGTTGCAATAGTGAGAAAGAAACCATCGACACCCTGGTCGACGCAGCGATCGTCACAGAAGCCGAGATAAACAACAACGAAGATAAGAGCACAGAGAAGACCACACCGTTCAAGCCTCTCGATCCCACCTCCATAGAGGAAATCAGATCCGCGTTGAGGCGCTTTAAAAATAAGAAGGCGCCTGGCCCGGACAAAATCAAAGCAGATGCCCTTAAACTCGGAGGCGACCCCTTTCTCATTAGGTACAAAGTGATAGCCGACTACCTGTTACTGACAGGATATTACCCCAACAGATGGAAAATCGGGGAGTGCATCTTCCTACATAAAGCAGGTAAGAATCACCGTGACGCCAAATCGTACCGACCTATCACTCTCCTAAACATCATGGGTAAACTACACGAACGCCTACTCTTGTCGCGTCTGCGACAGACGGCTGACAGACTACAACCGCCGTTCCAACATGGCTTTACCAAAGACAGAGGAACAGGCACACAGATCCTTCGCACCGGCAAGTTCATCACGGATGCGCTGGAAGCGAAGGAAAGCGTGGCCATGGTCCTGACGGACCTTTCGAAGGCTTTCGACTCGATAAACCACGAAGGTCTGACGAAGAAGCTTCAAACAGCTGACGTCCCGAACAACATCATCAAACTAATAGAGAATTACCTGAGCGGTCGCAAAACCTACGGACGCTTCAGAACTACCAATGGCGACGAAAAACTGGTGCCACACGGGGTCCCCCAGGGCTCTATCTTGGGTCCGGTAATTTTTAATCTGTACGTATATGACGTTTGGGACCAACGGGACCGTATCCGCGGACTCAAGCTCTCCCAATACGCCGATGACCTGTGCATCCTTAATAGGTCTCCCGACCCGAACTGCGCGACACGGCGCGCGGGCTGGGCCGCTGACACCGTCATCGACTACTACCGTCGCTGGGGGCTAAAATGCAATGTAGACAAAACGGAGTGTGCTATGTTCACTCACAAGAGAAACTACCGCAGAACCATTCGCATCAAAGACGAGGTAACCGAATATAAAAATAGCATAAAATATCTGGGCGTACACTTGGACAAGACCATGACCATGGGCAAACAGACAGATTACGTCGTGCAGAAGGCGCGACGAGCACGCGGCGCGCTAGCCCCCATCATAGGCTGGCACGCCAAGACGGATATGACTGTGAAGCTTGCTGTCGTTCAGGCCTGCCTACTTCCTATATTGGATTATGGCGTGGTACAGCTGCTCTCACGATACAGTAAGAGCAACTTACTAAAAATTGAACGCCAATATCGAATGGCTCTCAAGACAAGCGGACAGTTCCCAAAACGCCTAGAAACATCACTACTTTGGGATATGCTCGATTGGGATCCATGGCACCTCCGTGCACAAGACTTAAACGAGGACATGCTGCGCCGACTCCGCGAAATGCACATCGAGGATCTAGAGACCCCTGGTGACGCCTACCTCGGATACGGACAGCACAACCCCCTCCTAACTAACACTAGACTAGGCGAAATCGACTATGTACCAAAAAAAGACAGGAGTCGGCTGCTCAGTAAGCGAACGACCGCTCCACGTCCCCATAAACTGTAATTAGCTGTAAATATGATAGGACAATATAGAACAACATTATAAATTTATATAAATTTATTCTGTACACACTAACAAGCTCACAGCACACACTACACGATACTTATATAGATCTCTTTCAGACAAACATAGGTAGACTGTAAGTAGCTGACACACCCACAGGCCGAATACACCACCGACCTGTGGACATAATGTAACATATGAACCAGGGAAATAAACATCTTTCTATTCTATTCTATTCTATTCTATGGACAATCCCGCTGCCCGGACAATCCCGCTGCCCGGACAATCCCTCAAAGGCGATCAATTTTCAGGCTCCATAGAAAAAGAAGACCAGGGCACAAGTATTGCCTTCAAATCGTGCCTTGAAATAACGTTGATAGGTTGTTCTTGTACAGAGGCCAGCACATCCAGCCTCCCCCAATCTGTCAAATTTTCCCAATTGATTATGAACCTTATTCCTTTGAAATAAAGTTGAAAATCTATCAAAGAAATTTGACAGATTGGGGTAGCTTGATGTGCTGGCCTCTGTACAGTCAACAGCAAAAGTAGATGATGAAAATCAGAAATTCAATACAAATGAACGGAGTTCGCGTCAGAACTGTGTGGCGTCGAAGTGTCGTTATGTGATTGTATATTACACCAAACATTTAGTACTTCGACGCCACACAGTTCTGACGCGAACTCCGTTCGTTAATTAGTATTGAATTTCTGATTTTCATCATCTACTTTTGCTGTTGACTGTACTTACCTATTGCGTTTTTGATTATTGATATTGTATTTGATTATTGGCATTACGAGTATTAGTACCTAATTATTACCAAAATTTGCCAAATGTGTACTAACAGTATAGGTAATTAATAACAAATGGGATTTTATGATCTGGATAAATAAATTATTTAAATAAGAATCCTGAATTCCCTTTAGACACAACAAACACAGATTGACGATACCAATTAAAGTTTCTCAAGTAGGTAGGTATAGTTATTGACGCCATGTTCTCTACGGCTACGATCGTCTAGTGTAGAAGTCTATAAGAGGGCTATATTTGGTAGTGGGCATTTACGAGTTGTTATGATAGGTAATGTATATCGCTGGCATTGTTTTCGGGAAATTTTGCCATGTTTGACATGCGTGTTTGTTATGAGCGTAGGTAGAAGTCATAAAACAAGACCTTACCCGACTTTCTTCCACGTGTACCACAATTTTATATCTTTTTATGAATGCGTTTTTATCAGAATACGTTTTCAAGACCTCGGAAAATTAATGCTTCTGCTTTCCTTGCGTGGCCATCATGGCAATCCTGCTTTGCTTATCGTATAGCGATCATTTGTAGACACATAATCATCAATAGATCCTATGGGCTGATATCTAGAAGTTTTCCTTTATGAAAAAAAAAAAAATCGTTATAGTACCTATTACTTAATTCTTTTACTTACGAACTTTTCCTGGTCCAAAAAAATATTTGTCAAGATAATTCTAAATTATTGCGGACATTTATAATTTAGGCAAATGGGCGCGTGATGTATGGGGTAAATAACAATTTGCAACCCTTTGTTGAGGGGATGATTATTATAACGCCCGCTCTACGGGGGGTGAGTTGACACCTGATCAATGGGTGGCGGGTGTATGGTGCTATTGTTATATTTTATGGGATTCTTTTTTATTTAAAGATCTCTTGACATAGACAAAGACTTTTTTTCACTTGTTATCATTCAAGTTTTGGAAGTAGGAGCAAGCTAAGGGCCTTGCAATAGAAAGCCATTGCTAGGGACTGGGCAGTATATTTAGAATAGAAAAGAATGCAATTTAGTACTCTTTATTATGTTCCTACACCATATTAATTAGGGTGTACCTACTTGGGTATTTTGCTTCGTATAAGTATCTTACGCAGAATAAATTGCAATCTCCTTGAAAGTTAACCGGGAAACAGCTAACGTTGGTATCGAAAAGGATGCACCATTTGTTCTGGATCTTTTGAATGATTGATGCAAACATGATTACTTTGTTCTGTGGGGTAGGACCTGTTTAATTTTAAAAAGTAACTGGCACGTGCCTCAAATTGTCACCACAGGCACGTGTCAGCCGTTGTCGCGTGATCATAAGTGTATTGAGAGTGAAAACTTTGTTTTTCCGAATGCGATGATTTAAAATATCAACTAGATTATTCTTCGAGACTTATATTCTAACTTTAAAACTACTGTTTTATAACAGTACAACAAGGAATCAGCACCGAGGCGACTGGGCAACTGGCAGGTCCCACGATGGGCGCCAACAAGAGCAAGACCTTTAGAAATGCGACCAGATCCCAAGCCCATATGTGACATGAACGGCCACTTCCTACCCGGAGCCCCGAGGGGCACGTCACGATGTTTTGGCCATTACACCGGCACCTGGGAGCTCCCGAGGAAAATAACAAGAAAAGTCGGTACGTAAAAGCGTGTTTCGGCACCAATAAAGTCCCATTCCTGATGCTTTGCCGAATTATATCATTATTGTTCGACCTTGGTGGAAGTCATAAAGCTCCGTCATTTATTTGTCAACATACACGCAAAACACTTCCTACTTCCCAAAAGTATCGTGATACGCAGTAGTTAAGTGACTGATTTTGAATATTCCGCTACTTACGATTTGCTCAATGGCTGCATAAAAATGGATTTTTGTTAAAATCGATGACCTATTAATGTCTGCACGAAAATATTTTGTATTTGAGCGAAATTGAAATCAGGACATGTTTCTGTCACATGCATACGGAGTGTGGGGCTCTTCATAGGAAGACGTGCATTGTTATCGAGTGCTCACTTGTTTCATTTCAGCGGAGGAACTAGCGAAAGAGCCGCCCATTGGAAGATTTCCAGACTGGCTGAATCTTCGCGTTCAGAGGCCGAAAGCGGCAGAGGCGGCGCGCCTGCGCTCTGAGAAACGCGGCAAACCTAAAAAGGAGCCAGGCAAGACTAAATTGAAGGACCCCCAGACGTTCGAAGTGAGTGAATAAGGTTACACGCGGGTTTCGATTAAGAGACGGTTGCGCGCGAAACGTGCTGTTTGTTTGTGATGGCGTGGTAGTATGTCGACGTCACTGCTACATACGTCTCCTTAAAACTTTTGCATTCCGAAGTAGGTCAGTGTTGGTGATAGCTGTGTTAGTTGCTAGTAGACTTTGTTTCTTTTTGTAGTCAGCGACCGGTACGTACCTGCAAATAACCTTGCCCGTTTTTCATTTTAAATAGGTACGTTACTTACATACTCAGCTGTTGAAAAGGAAAAGAACATGGGTAGGGATAAACTAGGTAACGATTTGAAAAGATGGAATAATCATATTCCAATTATATAAATAAATAAACACTATGATATCTTAAACGAGAGAACGTATTATTAGTGTTACCTTCTACTATTATGATTTACAATAAGTACCATAACTTTTTCTTTGATACCTACAGATAACCACGACAGTTTTTTTCATTTTAAATAAGCTACCTAGACACTAGGCTGTTGGAAAAGAACACAGACAGGCATAAATTGAAAGAAGGTACAAAAATACACTTAACAAAGCCGAGAGAACTTGTTCTTCCTGTTAATAATACTTTTATGATTGTTTTTTTGTACCTTCTGATTATAAAGATATTGAAGGTTCCTAATTATTAAAACAATTTTTTTTTAAATATTTTTTTTAGACTTTTAAACAAAATGTATATGTCAAAAAACAAATCTTAACTTCGATCTCTGCACCGTTGCATGCACTCATAAATACAATGATTTGAGAGAGATAGGTACATTGCTCACTACCTATAAATAACAGATTTTCACATCAAAAATATAAATCGTTTCCCAGCAACCGTCGTCTTAATCGTTTACTATTTTTGCACAAAGAGTTTGTACACAATGCGTAGATGACGGTTTCATGGTGGGTCTTGTCACACCCTGTATGCTAGCTTAAAAAAATAAGTTGTACGTCTATTAAAAGTATCTACCTGGAAAATATTTACGTATTATGTAAGACATACAAGTCTGTCATAAGAATAGAGCTTAAAATGATCTCTATACTTAACTAATAAATTTTTTTTTAGTCTAACAGTTTTTAAGTAAATAGAAAATTCACCTACTTCTTACGTGTTTTATAAGTTCACAGTATTTAGATTATTAATTTTCTTTTGTTTTTGTTTTATTTCAGCCACTGAAATGCCCGTACCACCGTAAAAAAAAGAAAATAATTGAACGATCTTTAATTAATGTTGATTGAATGAGGCACCGTTTAGTATCGTAATTATCCGTACACCGTTTAGTATATAATCTATTTACAAAAAAAAAAAAAATATTTATTTAATAGTTGTATTCGTAAAAAATATGAATTGGTTATTTTAAATTTTTACATGTCTGTACATAAAGGAATCTGAATCTAAAAATGAACAAAATAAAACAAATGGACATGAAGATAATAAAGTCCATGAAAATGTTGAAAATGAAGTAAATGATAAAGAAGACGATCCATTAGAGCTAAATGATAAGAAAGAACCAATAGACACAGAGGGTCGCGGACCTTACGTGCCTGGTTCACTGACCGACCCTGACAAGAGGCACGACAGCTATGAGATTTTGGTGAAGGACGCTGTCGAGCAAGTACACGGACCTCAAGAGGAAGAGGTTGACAAGTTTTGGAGAAAAGTAGCTGAGAACGCCAAGAAAAATGATCGGGTTGCAGAACAGAGTAATATGAGAGACATCAAAACAAGTGGGACTCCTAAATTGCCTCACGTTAACGTCGCGCAAAATTTTCAATTTGCGAGGAAGATGCACGTCGGAAATCTGGAGCATCAGCCGTTGCCTGATACTTTAGGATACCGAAATTTGACAAAAATTGCGGAACATCGTGATTCTGATATCATTGTTAAGCCTTACGCTATCGGATGGAAAGGATTCGGAGCATCTGGACCTACGTGTTGCACTAAGATGCGCGTTCATAGGCCCAAGACATGCGACCCAAAGAAAACTGACGGTGATAAAGGAGAAGGTCAAAGGCCATTGACATCTGCCCCGGATTTAGGAGGACAATATACAAAGGCTATGTCCCTCATGGATCTCGCTATCTGCTGGGATTTCAGACCAGAAGACCCCAAAAGGGAACCGAGACCACCAAAGCATATAGACGGTTCAAACGGCTCTAAGGCGCCAGCTGTGTTTACTATGGTACATACATCAAAAGAAGAACACGAAGGCCTCACCACTGGTCACACAAATCCGATTTTTAATCAAAATCGTGTGGTAGGCGATATTGGACATCACCCTGTGCCATATTTCGAGAAGGATATGACAAAAGAAAGACGCAGAGATTCTTGTGATGTTCAATATTGTCCTCAACATGTTGGTGCTAATGAGAGAGGTTCCAGATCCGCGTCATCTAGTAGGAAGAGCTCGGGTCAGTCTGGGAAGAAGCCGGAGTGTGACGGAATCCATGGATGCGGCACTCCGAGTGAAATGAGTCGGAAATCTAGTCGCGGTGACACAAGGCCGGAGAAATTACAGCCTATAAAGGATGCATGGAACAATAAAAACAAGAATAACAGAAGTGCCTATGACGTCAATCGCAATCGTCACAGTTTGGAGTCGTATGAGAAGACTCCGCTAGCGCAAGGAAAGTTGCACCACAGCTCGCCAAATGACTCGCAGCAATTTTCACGACGTTCAACAAAAGACGATTTATTGAACATTAAACATAAGAATTGCGTGTCTTGTAATGGCGCAAAATTATCTCATGAAATGAAACAGAAGGAAGACTATAAGTTCGCGTTTAAAGCTGGTAATCCTAACTCAGTGCAGAGCGTGACTAGCTCAACTGACTCTAAAGGAGTAAAAATGCCTAAGATGCGTCATCCGTACAGTAAGAAGTCTTATACGATTCCGACGTTGGCTCCTCCGTTTAGTATATGGCGTGACGCGGACGCGTCCGGCTACCCCGAACATTGGAGATTGGCGAGCGTTTATCAACACGCTTACAAACCACCCGAGCAGAGGCGCAAACCGCTTATAGACAGCGTATATCAGTGATAATGAAAATGCACCTTAAGATTATCCGTTTATTGGGTCCAATAACCAATAACAAAGTGTACATTAAATTATTTTATTCAGCTGTTTCAGAATTAAAATATTTCTTAAACGATGTATCGCGTTTCAATTCTTTATCATTACATCTGCGCAACACCTGCGTGCTATCTGTCCAGATATAGAAATAATCCTCGTGCGCGAGGTTGGTAACTATTCATGGTAAGAACCTTTCATATTCCATGAAGAAAGTGCATTTTCTTATGGTTTCCCAGGCCTTGCTGCAGTAGTGGAACCATCCTTTTTCTGAGAGATTGGGTACATTGGTGATTTGATGTCGGTTCACGCCGAGGATCATCCAGCGTAGTCGTTTCGCTAGTTGCTCGAAGGCTGGATGACCGCGGTATATGTCTCGATTATCTGTGGAGTCAACATGATTTAGTTAAGCCGTTCAGACGAGGGCGAGTTTGTGGCCGGTATTACAGAACCTAGACTCAAGCCTAGTTTCAACCAATCAAATAGCTTTAAACTAGTTTCAAGGAATGGGTCTGTAATATTGGCCGTGTTATAATTTTTCGTCTGTGAAACCGAACACTTAAGACGAAAGCGTCAGGATAGCCCTCATAATTCAAATTTTCTTACGTTTTTTGCAATTTGCAGGTCTGTATCATGTTGTATGTTGATCTAACTATGATTCGCGGTCGAAACAAATATTTATTTATAGAATTACAAACATAAAAATCATCAATACAACTCAAGTTCATAATTACTGTATTGAAAGACTATTTCAAGAAATCATGACATTTGAGGCCAATTCTAACTCAAGCAGTTGTATTACTGATTCTAAGGCTGGAAATACTGTTACGCCAACGTCAGTCGCTGATGTCAGTCGCGTACCGATTTATATGGACTCCGCTCGCTGACCGTCGGTGCTACAGTAAACACGTCCATTTATCGTCAGCGTCTTGGTACGCGTGTCCGACGCTACGTGATCGACGTCAGCGTAAAGCCTAATGATTATACTTCTGTAATGCCATATTCGTTACGGTTGCAGATCATATTTTAAGCAACACTGATTTATTGACACTGACCAGCACCCTGATTGCGGAACACACTATCAATATCAATCTGAATCATTTTAAAGGATATTGCTAATCCATTGCTTCTTATGTTCGAAAAATGTGTCTGCTCAACAACATAAATAACGTAATGAATGCTGTTAAACTGTCAAAATCAAACGTATTGGCTAGTGATAAGTAGTGTTACGCAATTACCCCGCTACATTGCAAAAAAACATATGTAAATATGAATTTCGCGGGCTATCTTAGCGCATCCCCTTTAAGATTGCATACGGTTACTGCCAGTCCGTGTGCGTTAATACTATGCAATTCATAGTAATTTATTTTCATGGATATAAAAGTGCGTCTAGGACTAATTATGTCTGCTTGATAATAAAATAATGTTATTAGTCATATGCAGCTGTTCATTCCGGTGATTAGATAAAATGTTTATCTAATCCGTTCGGCTAGATAAAAAATTGTTAACCCTAAGGCTACGTACGCACGGCTACACATCAAGCTATACATAACCAGTATAAGCTGACCTCTGATTGTACGAAAAACTTATAAAATGCGAGGTCAGCTAAAACTGGAAATGTATAGCTTGATGTGTAGCCGTGTGTACGCACTGACAGGTGGCTTGATTAGCGCCTAGAGCCTAGTGACGTAACAGGTTCCGGTGCGGTAAACGAAACACAACAGATGTTTTATTTTTATGACGGCTATAGCCGTATAGTGCCATTGAAAATGTTAACATCCTTCGATACATGGTAGGCGACTAGCGAAAGTGCCAAGCGCGCAGTGCGAAAATTCTAGAGCGTTCGTTTCATTTCGCTACTTGCAAGGTAGTACGCGCTAAGCAAGCTACCTGGGCTTGCTTAGCGCTAGGCTTTAGGCGCTAAGCAAGCCCAGGTAGCTTGCTTAGCGCGTACGTGAGTGTCAAGCTTCATTTACACATGCATTACGATTATTTGCGCGATAGCTCACCACACGGTTTTCATCTATATCAAAATACGTGATGAAAAACCCTCACATTCATATCGATTATAGTGTTACATTTGACGATGATGAATAATGTTAATTTAAACCTAAATAAATGACATAAAATTCATGACTACATGCGCCTTAAGGTGAATGGGAAGAGGTAGACCGCGAAATTCAAATTTTCTTACGTTTTTTGCAATTTGCAGGTCAGTGTCAGGTTGTATCTTGATCAAAATTTGATTCGCGACTATAACAGGTACGTATTTACAGAATTATAATCATAGGAAACATTCATACATCTTTTTAAGTGAGATTTGTACCATAAACACTTTTCCCTAGGAGATTTCTTCTTGTGGTACAAATCTAAGTTAGGAAGATGTATTAATGATTCTAATTCTTTAGACACGTACCTGTTATAGTCGCGAATCAAATTTTGATCAAGATACAACCTAAAACAGACCTGCAAATTGCAAAAAACTTAAAAAAAATTGAATTTCGCGGTAACCACTGCGCAATCACCTTAAGACATGCAACAACTATACCTAAATGTTTTATACAGGGTTACTTTTCAATGACCAGCCAAATTTAAGGATGTGGTACAGACCATCAAACTAAACAACTTTCTCCATGGGACTAACATCGTAATCGCGAGTAAAAATAGAGCCGTCCCATACGTTTAGGTCCAGTAGGTATTGAAGTTTTCCATGGGGCAGTTGATAAATTTTTCGGGATTACGATATTGGTCCCATGGAGAAAGTTGTTTAGTTTGATGGTCTGTACTACATCCTTAAATTTGGCTGGTCATTGAAAAGTAAACCTGTATAAGTGGTGGAAGCGATCCATATCGCCTACTTTTACAGGCTGTAACGTGCTCGAGACACTCTCCTAGTGTAAATGAGCCCTTAGTTTTATAATTGAGTAAGCTTTAGGGCTGATTTTTCAATTATCTGATAACTTTGGGATAATTTTGAAATTTTGACAGTTATTTCATACAAAAATTGTTAAGCGTCAATTATATTCCTCGAATAAAAGTTATATGGAGATGGAAAAATCAGCCCAAGTCATATAACACGTGCGCATTGTCAAACGCTTTAGGGTTCAGTGCAGTATTTCTAGAGTAGTGATAGAGTAGGTAATATTCTACCAAGGATAATAACAGCTAATTTGCAATAAAATTACATTAATTTCACCTTTCATCATAAATCACAACGAATTATCCAAAAGACATTAACGAAACTTAAATCGAATTCCTCCGCCAAGAAAATGCTAACTACAGCTTGATTTATCACAAAACTTTTACCGACGAGAAACGTAACCTTCCCAAAGACAAATGAACGCGAGCGACTGAATGAAGTAACCTTGGCATTGCGAACAAACTTACCGAAGTCGCTGTATATTTCCGGCAGTAGGAACAAATTGATGGGGGTTCCACACTTGTCTATGCTGTACCCTTTACAGACACTGTCCACGTTCAAACTATTCTTGTTTGTGTCGCTGTACATGTACATTCCTGAGTACAGTTGTAGGTTTGATTTTTGGAATGCTTTTCTGAAAATTTTAATGGGATTAGTATTTTGAATTGGATTATAGATATCACAGTCCCGCACCGAGCGGCACCCTCAGGCAACGTCTTATTTCAAGCCGTCAGACTATAGTCTCCTACGTCTTACAATCATCATCATCTGCCTAGCCTTTTCCCAACTATGTTGGGGGCGGCTTCCAATCTAACCGGATGCAGCTGAATACCAATATTTTACATGGAGCGACTGCCTATCTGACCTCCACAAACCAGTTACTAACCCCTACTGCCCTTTGGTAAGACTGGTTGTCAGACTTTCGGGCTTCTGACTACCCGTAACGACTGTCAAAGATAATAAATAAAAGTACGTCTACAATATAACTACATAATATGTAGGCACATATGGCCTTCACAAGTTAGTTGACATTTTTCCACTTCAGCTGAGATGCCACATTGCGATTCCAAATAAAAAAAATCAGGTAATCTTTAGGGATTATGATAAGTCAGAAGTATTTGCATTTAGTCAATAAAAACGTTATCGTGTATATGTTGCAGTCAAAACTCTTAACCAGTCGAAAAGTATTATTGACTAGCAAAATCAGTCAAAACAACTTTTGACTGAACAGGATGGTCAAAAGTGGTTTTGACTGAAAATTATTAGTTATTAGTACTTTTGACTGCAAATTTGCGGTTAAAAGTACTTTTGACTGACGCTCTTCGTCAAAAGTAGTTTTAACTGCAATAAAGCATCAGTCAAATTGTTAATAACTTTACAAGAGTAGAATACGGAATTTCGACGCACAAAATATCGATAAATGCTAATATGACGCTACAAAATTACGATGCACGTTACTGTGAAAGACCGTCTCTGCGAAGCCACTACACTTCGATGCACATTACCGCGATAGATCTTCACTGCGATACTACACTTCGATGCACGTTACCGCAAAAGATTTTCACTGCGATACTACTTGACTTCAATGCACGGTAAAGGTATTTGTATTCTCATTCGCTCGCTCTTGGATCCTATGTCGACGGAGCCCCGCTTGGCGGGGCTCCTATTTCTGTATAAAGGGTTTAAAGTAACCTAACCAAACCTAACCTCGGGGTGCCCTTCGTTCGCTCTTGCATCCTACGTCACCTATTGCGTTCGTGCATCGCGCATTTTAAGAGTTTTGACTGATACGACCAGTCAAAACCACTTTTGACGGAATTACTTAGTCAAAACTACTTTTAACCAGCTCCATTGGGCAAAAGTACTTTTAACTGTTATTTTAGTCAAAAGTATTGCATACGGTTAAAAGTACTTTTGACTGATTTTGCTAGTCAATAGTACTTTTGACTGGTGAAGAGTTTTGACTGCAACATATATACAGGGTTATTTGAAAACACCAGCAACCTCTTAAGAGGTCATTGTACTCATCATTATGAACAACTTCAATTTTGATGAGTTACACGAACATAAATGTAGGGAACAGCAGATTTTTTTTTCGCGATTTCAGGTTTGGTCCCATAGTAAAAGTTGTTCATAATGATGACTACAATGACCTCTTAAGAGGTTGCTGGTGTTTTACAAATAACCCTGTATAGTTCAAATATTTGGAACTAGAATTTCAAATCATAATGTGGTGTGTCACAGCTGAAGTGGAAAATATAACAATTAACTTTAGGAGGCCACTGTATTATAGCATCGGACGGTAAAATTTCTTCCAAATCAATAAACTCATAAAACATTATTATTACGTAATTAACTTGTAGGCGTATTCAATTTAAATGTGTGTAGTGTATTTTATACATGTGTGTGTGGTGTTGGTTTGTGATCATGAGTGAGTTAAGGTGGGGTGCATAGCTGTTTAATATAGGCGGCAAACTTAACTCACCTGTAAAGATCCTGCATAATGCACAAAGATTCCGGAGTAAAGTCTTCAAGCTGACAGCGGTTGTGTAGCAGCAGTAAGTGTGGGTGACTCTCACCGCCACCTGTTGATTCTGAACCTTCTTGGTTAGTTAGCACCGTGTTTGAAGCTGATAGAGAAGGTTTTAGCATCTCAGCTGCTTGAATGTATCTGGAAAATATAAAATTGCATTTTAAATAACATTAAATACTTCTACTTTAGTTTGGGACTGGACAGGGTTACTAGGGTTGCCATTACGTAAAACATCAAATCACAATTTTGGTAAGTAGTTTGTGATTATGATGATCAACATCATCATTGAGACGTAAAATATACTTACGGAACACTACGAAGTGCCCAGACACACAGTAAAGTCACACAGTAAAGTCTTTACACACGGAACGCGAACACACATTTGCGTGGGCATTCCCTAAAGCTATGGGAAAACTCATAAAAAATAGCCCTTGAAGCAATTCTTGTCTAACTGAGTTGTAGCAGCATGGAATAGGATCCCGGAAAATGTGACGGCTCCCACACTGAACAATCATTGGAGCTCACGGCAGAATGATGTCCTGCTGGACATAGGTCTCCTCAAAAGTCGCCACATCAACCAGCCCCGTGCTTCCCGCATCATCGATGTCTTATTTACAACTTACTGTGGAGATCGGTTATAAAAAAGATTGTAAGCGAAACCCTGCTAGGCGGGGAGCAATAACTGGTCGTCGATGCAATATTACCGTCTGTCACATTATATATTTTCAACGGTATCATGTAGTCAGTTGAAATTTCCAAAGGGCGTGTTACTATGGCCTCTATAATGCCAAAAAAAAACATGGTTTCTATGTTACGGAACTTTTAGTGCGCGGTAACATGCTGGTGGGCCCAACTGATGGCGAGTAGGGGCTATCGCCGGTTTATCGATGAGAACTTCTTTAAAATGCACAAACATAAATGGAAATCATAATACAATTACTTACCTCAAGAAATTATAATCTGTGAACCAGTCCTGCACGGCAATAAGTACGTGGCATGTAGCCATCAAATAGGACGCTATTTGGAGACAGTCCACCGTGACTACGTTAGCACTCCTGGCTGTGACGGTCGTGTTAGACTCTTCAATCAATGATGGCGACCATAGAGCTTGGCAGTCCAGGAGAATCACTCGATCGTTAGTGATGTACATGTCGATACCTGGAATGGAGTAGTATTGTTTAATAATGAGGCTATAATTATACTAAAGGCATAAGGGCTTGGCTTGGGCTTGTTACTAGCCTTCAAAATAAAGGCGCAGTCAAAGTCAGCTGCCGAATAAAACCAGAGATTACATAATATTATGTGGCCTTACTCCAAGGAAAGAAAACAAGGAGTAATATTTTTTATTCATAAATGAGCCTGCTCTTGCCCTCGATCCTGCCCAATGGAAAACGATGGATTAGTGTTTGAACTGCAAAAGATGACGAAGAAGACTAATCTGGCTTCTTAGCTGTTAGGCTACTGCGAAAGATTTAGTATACCATCGTCATTATCGTCGTTTATCGTCATTTATATTTACATTAGCGACTTGCCCCTGTTTCGCACGGTTTTTACGACTTGAAAAAACATCGAGATCTCTAAAAGGTGGTGAAAACCACAAAAAATCCATTGCGTAGTTTAGAAGAACAACGCACAGACACACGAAAATCAACTTTACTTTATAATACCTAGTTGTGCTACAATTCATTTTCAAATAAGATAATATTTACATCTATACATTATTTTTAGTTGCGAAACCTGAATATAGTTCAGAATAATTAACTGAATCGATTACAATAATTTATACAACATGTTATATTTTGTACCAAATTTTTTTAAAAAAGGTTACATGTTGGACACCGAGCAACACTACATAATCATTATCGAACGCAATCGAGCGTGAGCTGCGCGCCGCGCGGTGATCATGTTTTTGTACGGTCAACTAGGTAACATAACAAACTTATAACTTTGTGATTTTTCATGATGTACAATTTAGAATTTTTGTACTTAGATTCTTTACATAATAATACTACATACGTGTTTCGGGTTTCGCATATGCTAAAACTAATGTTCTATAATATATAAAATTCAAAGTCCTGACTGCCTGATATGTATAGATTACCTTTTGTGCAATGGACCCCCCTCTCGATCTGTTCAATATCTTGCATTTTGAATTTAAATGTACTATCAGCTTTCTCCTGTACTTTTGGCTCTGGGAGCCCGGCATAGTCAAGTGATTCCAGTGGATTCTCTAATCCAACCTCATTGCTATCAAATGTGTTATCAGCTGGCATTTCGTGAGAGTTCAATATTTGCGTGCAGAGATTCTGATCGTGAACATTAGTAGCAATCAGGTTTAGTATCATTGACTTGCCCACACCTTGTGTGCCTGGAACAAGAATATTTTTTTGTTAAAGAAAGGGGTTCAAACCTTTTACTATGGGAGCTGGCATAGCCCCCCGTCGCCATTTTGATATGTTAACCAACCAGCCTTTAGACAAGAACATTGGTTAATATATGACATCGATTCTTTGTAATAGCCACTAGGGAAAGTGGCGGCCAGTGGTATCGGCCCCGGCCTACGATTTGTAGGGCGTGATTTTGAACCCAGGCAGACGCTTTACTTTGTGTATTTAATTTCATCATCACTGCTGTCTAAACAGTGAAGGAAAACATTATGAGAGAACACATACAATACATTCAGAACCCACACTGGGTCGTCGGCATGATGGATTATGACGTACCAGCAGTGGCGTGCACTCCATACATGCAAATAAGCTCTGCATACCCTGTAGTCCCATACATACATGCCCCTCTAAAAGTTAGATAATTAATTTTAAAAAATCATGGTAATTTAGCTAACGCGCCATCTATTACATTTTTTGGAACTAACTCGTTGGAGCGGCGCCGGCGAACACCCGCCGCAGGCAGCGCTCCCGTGAGCAAAAGCAACACTACGCCTTGCTTATTCTTCATAGAACGCACCTCGTGTAGTACACAGCAAAAGTGTGAGTGTGTGCGTGAAAATGTGCGCGCGTGTTGCAGTTTTAGAAGCATAGCTTACATTGCAAGCCGGCCAAATTGAGAACCCGTAAAAGCACCGCTTAATTGTTGTTTGCAGAGGGTCGACTTTTTTAGTCGGATTGTTGAAGTTTTTTCGCCATTTATTGTTTTCTTGGCGCAAGTGATTGCCTGTCAAGTAATTATTTAGTAATTTAAAAACATTGATAATTATACATATTCGATACCATAATGGTATCGAATATGTATAATTATCAATGTTTTTCCGAACTTCCGAAAATATGGAAGTCAAATGGTATTACCATTTGACTTCCATATTTTCGGAAGTTTACAAATAAGGAAAATTAATAGTTACGATTCCGGTCAGCGCATCGTCCGAACGATCATATTCTAGTCTAAAAAGAATTCATCAAAGAATAGGTACCTACTTGAATTTATACAATGTCATATTACGAAACACACGGGGCCAAAACAGACTCACAGATTTAGGTATCTATGATTACCTACAATCGAAATAGAACTTTAGTCAGATAGGCGCGTCGATTTGATTTACAAACATTAACTTGTAGAAAGTATTGAAGTATTGAATTAAAATTTAAGTAGTAGGTAGGTATGTAATTTATATTAAATTTTAATTGATTTGCACAAAGAGAACAAAATTAACATCTCCAGACCTTTTCAAATTCTACTTTTGATATAATTTATGTTTATGTTAGGTACCATAAATCACTTATTTAGATATTCATGGTGGTTTGAAACAAACATCATTCAAAACCAATAATGGCGTCTGCGGTAAAAGTCAGATAGGTAGGGTAAAAAACTTACCAATTTCAGCTTGTTGACTTGTACAACAAACTGTAACTGGTAAGTTTTTTTTTTTGTGCATACCCTGTCAGAAATCTCTGTGCACGCCACTGCGTACCAGAGAGGAGGTGTATGTCCCAGCAGTGGGAACATTACAGGCTAATTATATAACAACCACTAAGCAATAAGATCCACAATCCTTTTTGGCACTCATATCTTACCTATTATTCCAACCACCAAATAATTGGTGCTAGAGTCATGTAGGAATTCTAAAGCAGCAGTGTTAAGTTCCAGATTCTCATCCAGAAGTTTCAAAGGTTCTGTCATAAACTTCAGTGGTGGACTCTGCTTTTGTTCTGAAATTGATATCAAAAGTTTACTATATTTGTAAGGAAAATGGTTGATAAAGCATAATATATCAGTGATATTATTACTATCGTTAAAGTCCTCGCTGGTGGGCCCACCGCACACAAGTGGGGACATGGAACAAAATGGGAACATGCTAAGTATTGGAATCACTCCTAATTCACTTAATTAACTTATGAAAACAAATTCAGAAAGCTGTAAGTATACTAGAAAACACAGCTCCTTTACATGATTATTTTCTAGAAGAGACAATTTATTCCTTACCTGTGTTTTTCTTTTCTTTATTTTCATTTTGAGCAATTTTATGAATGGATGGATGTCCATCACTCTCAGACGTAGAAGTTTTTTTTGGGCTCTGTGGTCGTTCATCTTTGGGAGCACTCTGTTCTCTCGTCTTCAGTATGATAGTGGGCTGCTTTTCTTTTTCTTGTTTCTCTTTAGCCTGATCTTTAGAAGATTCACTGCGATCTGATTTCAAAATTACCGGCCTCCTTGGTGTTGTAGATTCCTGCATAAAATTGTTACAGGTTAAATTCAAATAGGCTTGACTACAATTATTACTGTTGGAAGAGTATCAAGTAGGTACCTAAAATAATTATATTGAGAAAGCTTGTTGGCTGGTCAGTACCACACCTCCTTTGTGGATGTACTGAACAGTTAATTTATACATCTCTGATTACCTCTTGATGAGGAACCCAGGCGATATGTTATTGAAAAGGTGCCCCCTTACCGAGAGCATTCGCCTGCATGTAACAATCTAAGGCCCGTATTACAGAACGTCACTCAATGTCCAAGCGTTACTTAAAACTAGATTCAAGCCATTTGATTGATTGAATCTAGAAATAACGCTTGAATATTGAGTGAAGTTCTACAATACGGGCCTAAAATTCCACACTCCACAGTAACGGATGGAGCTTTACAAGTACTCTACGAAAAGACTGTGCTGGCCCGCAACTGCTAGGTAGTGTAGATAGATAAGTGAAACTAGCAGGATAGGTAAATAAATACGTATTATTAAATAGGTACAAGTATTCTATTCTATTTCTATTCTATTTTTTTAAGGTTCTGGCTCCATCGGTAACATTCGATGATTTTGCCAATGTCAAGGTATGAGAAAATAATGATCGTAAACTTTACACAACTATTGATTAGTGTTTGTAGCTGTGGCATCCATGGATCCCCATGCTAAAAAAGGACAAAACATTTTTGATTAGTAGATGTAAACCGTCACAAAATAAATGTTAGAACATTCAGTATATAATAAGTAAATAGAAATATCAACTATAGCTGGATTTTATTGATGCTAATGAATTTATAAAGGATTCTAACTGCAGGAGTATGGGCTAAAGATAAAAGAAAAGGAATGTTAATTGGGCGGGGAACATCAGAAGGGAGTATGTCGTAAAGGGAAGTGGTTAAACGAGGACAGGAAAAAAACAAGTGTTCCAGAGTACCCTCCTCCAGGCCACATTCACACAAAGAAGAGTCCCTCACGCGGATTTTGGCCAAAAAAACTGGAGTGCAAACGAACCCAAGTCGGAGTCTAATTATGACAGAGGTGGCTATTTTACTAGAAAATTTTATTTTGCTGAACCAACATTTAGATGGAATGAATGGTTGGATAGAGCCATAAAATCTTCCCTTCAGTATTCGAGTTTTCTGCCAATGCTCATTCCAATTCTTCATCATCTCGGGTTTAACAAGACAGTGCAGATCTCGGGGATAACAAGACGGATGAGATTCGATCCCATTCCGAGTAGCCAGCTTAGCAATAGAATCCGTATTCTCATTATCAATAATTCCAGAGTGACTGGGGATCCAAGCCAGTGCAATCTCTATGCCTAAGCAGTGGCATCTATACAGGAGTTGTTTTATCTTTAGAATAAGGGGAAAATTGTGACGAGAGCGAAAAGGCGATTTTATTAAATCCTGTAGACAGCTAAGAGAGTCCGAGAGAATAAGGCTTTTGTTGAGTCCATGTGATTCAATGTAGGAGACTGCTTCCAAAAGAGCTATTGCTTCCCCTGTAAATATAGTGCCAAAAGCAGGACTACGAAAATTAAGGATAATTTTGTATTTTGGGATCCACACAGCTGATCCGACATTACTATCTTCGGACAACTTAGAAGCATCTGTAAATAACGTCAGCCAATCGTGCCAGTCCTCTGCCAGAATCCTATTGAATTTGACATTAGCAGCAGGGTCATGTTTGGATATACCCAAGTTAAAAATAACTTTTGGCTGGAAGAGCAAGGAATCAAAATTTACTTCAAACTAGCTTCTGCCCGCGACTTCGTACGCGGATCCTGTTGATTATGCCAGTGACAACGGGGTCGTCAAAATCGAAAATCTGAAACGTCTGATGTCGAATTCTAAGAACCCGGGGACGGGAAAACAACGGGATGCGCGAGACGATTCGAGACGTTCCAGATCTTTCATTTTTGTAAGTCAACAGAAAATTCCCATCAGACTTGACAACTTTTGCTAAGACGTCATTCCTATATATGTTGTAGTGTCGCTGGGCTTTGGAGTTCCACAACAGGTGTTCCAGATCTTCAGATTTTACTTTTATTCTCACAGCAGAAAATGCTCTTCACGTGGAATAATTTTTGCTATGGCACCATTTTTATATATATTTTTATAGATTCTAAGGCAGATTTAAAACTGTGTACGTAGGGATTTACTTCATGCAACATATTTTGAAGCAGTGAAATCAGACTATTTGTTCAAGTGCGGAAAGTTTTGGTTTCTAATATTTGCCTGATCTTGATAATTGGATACGAAATATATTTGGAGAAACTTGGGGTCATATTCAGACAATAATGAACCAATAAGTGGTAAACTTGGCCTTGCACTTTGAATGTTGGCATAAATGGGCCTCCTGAAATCTGTTTCGCACCAAAAGATGTCATTTGAAAGGCATTGTATACGGATGTTGTCCAAGAAATGTTTTGACTGTGGATGGTCACCTATTAGCAGTGATCTTAATATTTCTGGAGGATTTTGTAATATTTCAATATGTACTTTCCACTTGAGCAACACATACCGTTTGTTTCTTTTTGTCATTTAACAGCTTCACAAAAAGTACAATTTTGAACCATACCTCCGATGGCGGAATACGTGGCGTAGTCAATCAAGTCATTCATAAGAGTATACGTAAATGCACTCCGTTCCTTATCAACCCAAGGAAGGTTGCCACGTCTTACGGCTATATCTCTGTCGGATCGGATGTGTCTCTGTCTTGAGACACATCCGATTCTTCAGATGATATCGACATTCTGTTCAGAGAATGTCGAAGTCGATCAGAATTCAAACGTTCGTTGCGCTCTTCTTCTGTCTCTTCATGCCGTACTCCAGCAATTCTTTCTCTCTCACTTTCTAACTGATTATGAATATTTTGTTGTGTGCGTGTTCGGGACAATGTATGATAATCTCGATCACCAGTTACTCGTGCATCACGTTCATCACTCGTTTCAAAAGACCTGTTAGTAGATGTGCGAATACGCTGAGAACGCAGGCGTGCTTCGCGATCCGAAGAGGTTTCCACGGAGCGAGTTGCAGCTGATGTTTTCGAACAGCATCAAGTCTCTCCTGACGCTCTTCGGTAGATTCTTGGGATCTTATGATCCTCAATCTTTCAGCTCCTTTGGAACATTGGGAAAGATTTGACCTCTTTCTAGGCATGGTTATAGTTTTATTGTGAATATACCTGATCAATTAAAATCTAAGTGACTGCTACCCGGTAACGCAGGGGGCGTTACCGGATAGGCTACCGTGTCACGAAGATAAATGGCAAAGGAAATTAAACACTCAAATAACATAAGCCCGAAGGCATATTTATTGATAAAGTAAAAAAATAAATGGGAGTTTTGACCAGTAGAGTCAACTTTTCAATGATATACCATCGTCACCGAAAATCAGTCCTAAACTGTTACCGCCTTCACCGCGTGGAGGTACTCTCAGCTTATGTTATTTTATAATTATACAGTGAAATTAGTGATAGCTTTGATTTCCACATCAGATGTTTCTGAACTTCGATTTTTATAAGTCAACAGGAAATGCCCATCAGATCGAACAACTTTTGCTAAGACGTCATTCCTATATGTGTTTTGGTGTAGCTGGGCTCTCGGAGTTCCACAAAAGGTGTTCCAGATCTTCGATTTTTATAAGTCAACAGAGAGTGCTCATCAGATTGAACAACTTTTGCTAAAACGTCATTCCTATATATGTTATAGTGTAGCTGGGCTCTTGGAGTTCCACATTAGGTGTTCCAGATCTTCGATTTTTATAAGTCAACAGAGAGTTCTCATCAGATTGAACAACTTTTGCTAAAACGTCATTCCTATATGTGTTATGGTGTAGCTGGGCTCTTGGAGTTCCACAACAGGTGTTCCAGATCTTCGATTTTTATAAGTCAACAGAGAGTGCTCATCAGACTGAACAACTTTTGCTAAATCGTCATTCCTATATATGTTATGGTGTAGCTGGGCTCTTGGAGTTCCACATCAGGTGTTCCAGATCTTCAAATTTATTCTCTCAGCAGAAAATGCTCATCACGTGGAACAATTTTTTGTATGGTACCATTATTGTATCTCTTATGTTTTAGCTGGTCTGTTGCGGTTCTGCATCAGGTGTTCCATTTTCCAAAATAAATTATAGCCTATATGTTGCCTAGACTTAATACCTATACAACAAAAAAAAAATCATTCAAATCCGTTCAGTAGTTCCGAAGATTAGCGTGTACAAACAAACAGACAAACAGACAAACAGACACATTTTTTTTTTTGATTCGTGCTCTATTACTGTTTCTAAACCCCCCTCAAGTATTTTTTTTTTAATATATTCAATGTACAGACACAGTTTTTTTACTGTTTTATTATATGTATAGATAAGGGATTTTTATCTAACTGGACTAAGGAAATGTGCAAATTATTGAATTTATTGAAGCTGTTAACGAGAAGTGGGGGATTTTTATGAGACCAATAGCGAGATGTTGGGATTAACTGACAAAGTGAACGAAGAAGAGGGAGAAGAGGATGACATTTATTCTATATGACTTTATAAAAAAATCTGTCACATAGGTATTGTCTACGTAAGTGAAGGGGAGGCTCTAAACATTCTACCTGGAGGGCATTAATAGGTGAGCATTTCATAGCGCCCGTGATAATTCGTAAGCATTTGGATTGAATTCTTTCCAGTTTGGCCAGGGCTATTTTGTTGCATGGTTCCAACAGAAAAATTCCATAATCAAAGTGACTACGAACTATGGCGTTATAAAGAATTTTCTGTGAAGTTGGGTGAGCTCCCCAGCGAACTCCAGAAAGGGCACGTAAGACATTAACACCTCTTTCGCATTTCTTTGAGATGTAATCCAGATGGTAGAGTCCAGATAATTTTGAGTCAAGAATGAGTCCAAGAAATTTTACTTTGTCACAGATCAAAATGGGTTCGTTTTCAACATAGAGGTTAATATGGGGAATATTACGCTTACGAGAAAAGGCAACTGCATTACATTTGGAAACTGACAAACTTAAGCCGTGATCTGTCAACCACTGGTTTAAGTAGTAAAGGGCAGAATTTAAGCGAGATGAGGCATCTGAAAGCGAAGCTGAATTAAAGTAAAGAGCAATGTCGTCGGCATACTGTAGGCTTTTGCAGAAACAACTCACTGAAGACTCCAAATCATGTGTGTATATATTATAAAGGATGGGGCTTAAGACCGACCCCTGGGGTAGACCTTTCCACACTAGACGGGATGGGGAGAGGTAGTTTTGATGACGGACAGAAATAGAACGGGACATAAGGAGACTACAAATGATGTTGACCATCCTCACAGGGATACTCAGCTGTAGCAGCTTTTGCCTGAGTATTGGAAGTTGGACATTATCATAGGCTGAAGCTATGTCTAGGAATACACCGAGAACACTTTCATTATTGGAAAAGGCAATGCGAACATCAGACATGAAGACACTTAGGCTATCTAGAGTTCCCATACCTCTTCGAAAACCGAACTGTGAACTGGATAAGATGCCTTTAGTTTCTAAGATCCATTCAAGTCGATTCTTGATGAGATTCTCCATAATTTTAGCCAAGACCGAAGAGAGGGCTATAGGACGATAGGAAGTAGGATCTTTTGGGTCTTTCCCAGGTTTCAAAATTGGAATGATTATTTGGGATTTCCAAGACTCTGGAACTTGGCCAGTAACGAAAAAGGAATTGATTAGGTTAAGAAATATTAGTTTACAGTTAGAAGAAGACTTGGAAATAAAGGAGTAGGGTATTCCATCGACCCCTGGAGCAGAATCCCGGAGATGATCTAGGGCACAAATAAGTTCTGAATAAGAGAAAAGGTCATCAAATCTATCGGAGGAAGTGGTAGGAGGAGGATCTATAATGGGAAGGCAATCGGAGCTAGGAACATAGGGGGGGGCTAATTTGGATATGAAGTCTTCCAACCAGGTGCTGTGGTCATTGGTAGAAACATCGGGAGAGTGGTTGTCGCAAGCTCTGCGGTAAATTTTAATTTTCTTCCATACAAGGGAAACTGGAGAACGTGGAGATAGCGACTCGCAAAACTTGAGCCAGCCACATCTTTTCTTTCTTGCCAATAACCTACAAGTACCTGCAGAAGTCTTTTTAAAATTTAAATAGTCGGGCATATTAATACTAGAGGAAAAGGTATTTTCTGCTTCTTTACGTTTACGAACGCCATCAGTGCATTCAGCATCCCACCAAGGTGGAGAAGGTATAAGGTGACGGGCAGAATTTTTTAAGGGGATAGAAGAATTGGCCGCTCTCAACAGACACTCAACAAAATCACTGTAGAGAATTAGGGAGTTGGATGGGTTTATTTGGGGAAAATTTTGAAGTTCTGCATCCAAATTGGACAAGAACTTAGACCAGTCAGCTTGGGGTAGGCGATATTTTTGTAGGGGTTGGATGGGGGGTAAACGTGGATGAGTGCTTGGAAACGAAATTAGGATAGGAAAATGATCACTGCCATATGTATTAGGGAGAACAGACCAGGATAGAGTTGTTACTAGGGAAGGGGAACAAAAAGTAAGGTCAGGAACACTAATATTTTGGTTAGGGGAAACGCGACGGGTAGCAGATCCATCATTAAGAACACAAAGGTTGCGATCATCTAAAAGGTCTAGCAAAAAGTTGGAGGAGGGTTCATTACAGTGAGAGCCCCAAAGCGTGTGACGGCAATTAAAATCACCTGACACAATCAAAGGGCCAGGAATAGAAGAAAGGATAGAGTTAAATTCAGACAAAATATTAGCATTGGGGTGGGGAATGTAGGCAGATACATAGGATATGTCCATGGCTCTAATAGCCACAACATGTAGACCAGGATCATGATGGGGAAGAGGAATCTGAGAAAAAGTGATAGATCTGCTAACCAATAGGGCGCAACCCGCCCATCCATCATCTCTATCGTCCCGAAGGCATGAAAAACCAGGAACCCTAAAGAGAGATCCAGGCCTGAGCCACGTCTCCGACACGGCAAAGACAACGGGTTTATATCTATTTATTAGATAGATTATATCATGTTTTTTCCTGCGAATGGATCTACAGTTCCACTGAAGGATTTTTTCCATTTTGGCGAATCCAGGTATCGAGGAGTTGTTGAACTAATCTAACGACATTGTCCGGTATTGCATCACTAAATTTAGATAATATGTTTATAAGGGAGCAAGTCAGGAGCTCTATCAAATTGTCATTGGGAGTGGGAAGGGGAGTGGTTTCAGTGTAAGGGGAATTCAGAGCACAGCCATTAGGCTGAGAAGACTTAGGGGTATAGACCATTGACTTATGGGCTTGAGTGTCATATGACTTGCCCAATTCTGGCCTAGGTTTTGGAGAACGATAAACCGTCTTTGTATAGGAGGTTTTAACAGGGGAGGCATATGGAGAAGAAGTAGGAGTGTTAAGAGGGGACGAGAAGAGAATGGGTTCAGAAGGATAAGTTTGAGGTAGTTTTGATTGGGAGGGACCTGCTGTCACATTAGAGTACGGCAATTTACGAGGACGGGGAAACCTTGCTGAAGCCTCACGGTAGCTTAAATTTTCTTCAGACATTACCATTTTAATTGCCTTCTGTCTTGAGTGTTCAGGGCACTTATTATCAGTGGCCTTATGGCTACCACCATCACACAAAAGACATGAGACCTGAGAGTCGGGAACATTACAACTATCTCCAGGATGAGGTTGTGCACAACGGTAACAACGGGGCTTAGATCTGCACTGAATGCTTATATGGCCAAATCGTAAGCAGTTGCGGCATTGGATAGTGGGAAGTTGATAAGTAGAGACAGGAAGAGAAACATTGTAACAAAATACCTTCTCTGGGAGAATTTGGCCAGAGAAAGTAAGCACCACAGTCGATGATGGGGACCAAGTAACGGAGTCTTCTTTTTTGTTTTTAAAATTAAGCCTTCTAGCCCTAACAACTTCTCCACAATTGCGAGGGGTTTCTATACCGAGGACTAGCTCCTCTAGTGTCCAGTCAGTAGGGATATCCCTAACAACTCCCATGCGACTTACGTGAAAGCGAGGGATAGCTGCCGAATATTTGTTTTCAGTCAGGATGGGATTGTTGACAAAGTTGTTAGCGTCACTTACTGTCATAAAATCAACAGACATCCTGTTACGGCCCAAAGACCTGACACTGCCTTGGACAACACCTTTAAAACCTTTATTAAATATAAATTGAGCAAACTTGAGTGAGTTTAAGGTTAGGCCTTGCTTAGGGTCTGTTTCCACCCTAGAGACAAATACAGTGTAGGGAGCTCTGTCACTCTCACTATAGAGCATTTTGGAGTCGCTCTCAAAACCTGGCTTAGTAAAAATGGATTGGATTGAGTCAGACGGCGGCTTGTTTCTTTTTGCGTCAACAACAGTGGACTCAGGGTCTCCGGGGCGCTTTCTAACTTCGGGTCTTACGCGATCAGTGTTTTGAGAACACTCCACAATCTCCATAATATCCGGAGGAATCCCTCCACCCCCATCAGGGGGTTCCTCGGCACTCATTTCCTTGGGAAATGAGAGCCAAAAAGCTTAAATTACTAACCTTATACCCAAACCAGACGACACAAGACAATCACCACACTACAAACTGATTTTATTATTAAAATAAAGTGTTAGGTTATGATTCGCGTGCTTATTCTCACCAAGACAATAGCAAAAACTAGGTACAAGTAACACGGCTAGGGAGCGCCTACATAAATAAATTTTTGAACCTACCTTCGACGTAAAAATTTTTTTCTTTTTATCGGCCATCTTCTGACCTTTCTGGTGCTGCTGGGGGATGTATCATGTATTTATGTTTTACTTATTAACCTAAAATTCCATTTTCTAATGCACAGAATCAATGTTTACGTTCACATTTGCAAATTTTGCAATCAAAAGTTTTTGTTTTGACATTCTGTCAAATAGTCAATGTCATTGTCATGTCGATTTCGATTTCGACAGTAGAAAGCTGTGCTGCCAGCTATTTAAAATAGTCGTTGCAGTGTGGTGGCTTCGCTTTATTTGACAACAAATGAGAAATACGCCAAAAGACTATGAATTATGTCAATTAAAAAGTAAAATTTCGACAGCCAGCTGTAATAATCTTCTTAGTTTGTTGATTGTGATTGGGTAAAATAGAAATAGAAGGCAAGGCACGTCGTAAGTCGTACACAAAGAGTGAATTAATAATCCACACGGAAAGTATTACGTTTATAATAAAGTTATTTCCATCAAAAAGATGGGTTTCCTGAACATTTTCGGTTTTGGTGTGATTTATTTGATCTGCAAATCATCTTTCACTAATGCAGACACTTGTGTAGCGAAGACTCCGTGTTCATGTGAATTTTCGAATGGCACCGGAATCGACCTTACGCCCGCAATTTCGTCTGAGTTTTATACAGCGGATATCTATGCGGTCAAGATGAATGGTACGCAATACGAAATGAGTACCTATTACTATCATCCTTGTTACGACGTCAGTATGAACGTGAGCCAGCCGAACCCGAAAAACACCTGTACATCACCTTTGTCGGTAAGTTCGTCTTCGTTATAACATGATATTACCTTAGTATCCTAGAGCAGAATGCCCATATTACATAGGTATAGGTTTCACCACATTATAATTATTTTAGGACCTCATTTGTTAACTCATAACAAAACGTGTTTGTAGAGGTATTGAAGAAACCTGTTTTCCCTTAAAAAATGCGTAATCAATACCTACATAATTCTATTTTAATGAAGCCAAATATTTCAACATTGTATGGTGCTTACTTAAACTAAGAGAATGATGATAATGCAACTATTTTGATTATTATTAGGTATTCAATGCTATCATTTTGTTAATACTTATTTAGGGGACAGTATTACATGTTATAGCCTATGTTAATTTGGCTGAATGTCATCTAGGTACTTCTTTAACTACTATCTATCATTCAATGGTATACAGGGTAACATAGACATCAGTGAGCAAACTGTGACCATGAATGAATTTATGATTACAATTTGCACATGCTTTTAGGCCCTCTAGCACAGAAACTTTCAATGGTTATAAAAAAAAATCAGCTGTTTCATAGAAAAGTGCAATATCTATCCGGTGCTAATAAAAAAAAATACCTACCTAACCTAATCATAAACTGAATCCATGGCAACGTGTTGGTAAATAGGTTTATGATGTTGGGCTAATAGATCAGATAACTAAGTTAATGTTATTGCTTTGAACAGTATGATTTATGCTATTAAGTAGTAGATCTTTCAACTAACACTTAACAAACAATCACAAAGACGTTTGATACTGTTGTATTACTATGAAATGGAATTGTAGCCTCAAAACATACAAATGACCATAATGCATTTATTCAAGATATGCATAGAAATAAATTGTATTTAATTTATCCCGATTCAACAACATAATATTTTACTACTGTGTGGCAACATGGGCTGAGACATGATAGACTATTTTATTCTCTTTGTCAATGATTATAAAGTTAAACAAAAAGTTTAATTTAGCAAAAGTGCTCTTAGAAGGCTACTATTGTGTCTAATTAATTAGGCTAGTAAAAAAAAAAAATATAATTCAAACCATTTAATTCAATTAAACCATTTAATATAACCATAATAAACTTAAACTCAAACTAAAAGCATTTATTTCAATTAAACCATATATAGGCACTTTTGTATTGCCGAGAAGTCAGTCAGTCAGAAAAAAAGAAGCTAGTTGCCCATTCCAAAGCGTAGTAGCTACCTATGGAGAAGAATGGGCCCGAAACTCCATGGACACTCTTTTAAACTATATTTTTACAAAATATTAATTACATCACTAATGTTGAATTTATAATTATAATTATGTGAGAACGATGGCATCCTGAGTACAGGAAATAGTAGCAAAACAACAATTCAAAAATAAAATAATTAAAAATAAGCAGAGGATGCTAAGCGATGACCAACCTCAACTGACAGTGCCCGTTCACGATCATGACGAATGGATCAGCACCATTCAGCTCAACCATTTTGAAGGGAGCTAAATGATCCAACACACATGCCACCACCAGTGAGACATTTGAGTGAGCATGACATACTATCAGCTACCAGGGCACATCCAAGTCAATGAAAGACATTACCTGGTAAATGATAGCTCTATAGTACATAGAACTCACATCTGTGCTATGTAATTCTAATTATATAATACAAAGGAAATTGAGTTTATAAATACAATGCAAAGATACACACATCAAAAGTGTCTAGGGATCAAGCATTTTTATGCGGATTTCTTGAGATTGAGATGTGGCTTTGTAATAAATTTATGATTTTATAAATTTATATGGATCCTTTTTGGTGCATTTCATAATTTGAATCAGGAACTGTGAATCAAATTCGAGTAAAAGATGAAAATCAGCTGTCAATATTTTCCCTATAAAAACATACAACGCATTGAAGACATTATTAGTGCTACTGTTTCCCTACTACTGATTAAAACCAACGTTATTATGGAGCGGCGACGTCATTTAAGCAGGGAAGAAATGCTCAGAGCCGTGGGAATGATAGAAGCTGGTTCCCGGCAACGTACTGTGGCTTTAGCTCTGAATACAAGTCAGAGTGTTATCAGTCGACTTTGGACACGTTACCGAAGCACTGGTACCGTGGCTGAGCGCCATGGAGGACGGTATCGCTGCACCACACGGAGACAAGACCGATACATTCAAATCTTAACTCGAAAAGCTCCAACAATAACCGCCATGATGTTAGCCGTGAGGCTTCATCACTCTTCAGGGAACTTAATTAGCGACCAAACAGTCAGAAACCGCTTGCATGAAGTGAACCTTCATTCCCGAAGACCGCTACGGGTACCACCTATAGCAATGCACAATCGTAGGATTCGATATCAATGGGCTCTTGAACACAGAAATTGGGCAGAAGAACAATGGCGTTTCGTGTGCTTTTCTGATGAGTCTCGTTTTGGTATGAGACCGGATACAAGACGTATACGACACTGGAGAACCCCTGGACGCCAACAGCGATTAAAATCCTGCCAGGAAGTCCATCCTTATAGTGGTGGAACCATCATGGTATGGGCGGGTATTTGGATCGGCGGAAGAACTGAGTTGATTTGGATCAGAGGCAACCTCAACGCTCAAATTTATGCTGAGACGATTGTATCAGACGTCATCGTTCCTCTACAAGTGCAAATCGGTCCCTTATTTCAGTTAATGCATGATAATGCACGACCGCACACCGCAAGAGTTGTAAGACAGACTCTCGCCGCAGCTAACATCAATGTCCTGCCCTGGCCTGCTCAGTCGCCAGACTTGAACCCGATTGAGCATGCATGGGATATGCTACAGAGAAGAGCTCTGCCGAATATGGAGGGTATCCAGTCGCAAGAAGACCTTTTTTTGTTGTTGCAACGAACATGGGCGGCCATTCCACAGCGTGATTTGGATGAACTCATTTTGAGTATGCCAAACCGATGTTCTTGTGTTGTTAGTGTTCGCGGTAGAAACACGGATTATTAATTGTTTAAGTTACCCAATAAAATTTTAGAGAAAACTGTTATTTCAGTCTTTTTTTCGAACTTTTGTGTTAGTGGTTCAAATGTCAAAAATCCCTTTATTAGGAAAATGGCAAATTTCTTTATTAATGCAAAGGTGACTTGGTTTATCGTTACTGTGACAAACGAAAACACTTTATTTGATGAATCCTTAAAGAAAATTTTAATTAATATCAATCAGGAGAAAAGTTATTGCAAAAATATATGTTGATCCCTAGACACTTTTGATGTGTGTAGTTTTACAATCTTCAGCAGCTCTAACAGTATTTTCAAGTGTTAATCAATTAGTTGTGGTTGTGTAGAATACAGTTTAAATGTTTAAAAAAATATGTTAATTATTGTTATGTTACAGATCTGTCGTCATGTAAGCACAATGAATTTATTGAACAAAACTGCCAGTACATACACATTTGACGCAGGCTCATATGACTTTATGGGCCGAACAAATATATCACAGTTTTCTGATCAAGGCAACTCTATCATTTATGCCAATGGACCATCGTAAGTATGCATGTATATATTTAGAAAATGGTTGTAATATTGTTATCTTTTACCTATATCATCATCTGCCTAGCCTTTTCCCAAATATATTGGGGTCGGCTTCCAGTCTCGCCGAATGCAGCTAAATACTGGTATTTTACATGGAGCAACTACATATCTGACCTCCACAACCCAGTACTGCGTAGGTAATATGATACCCATATATTGTGAGACTGGTTGTCAGATTTCGGGTTTCTGATGACCTGTAACAACTGTCTAAAGATCCACGGATAACAGCCGGGACCAAAGGCTTAACGTGGTTTCCGAAGTACGGAGGGGTGTTGGTATATGAAAATGGTCACCCATCCAGGGACCAACCGCAGCAAGCGTAGCTTAACCTGATCGTGCGCCTGTTATTACTTAGCTACAACTTTTACCTACATATTAAATGTTAAGCTCTTATTATGAAATATTTGGGGTATCATGAAGAGCATTCTTATCTAATTCTACTGGTTTGAGATAAAAGCAATGTGCAAATATTAGGTAAATTACCACTACAAACATACAACAGGAAAACATTCAGTAAGCTTGATACAAAATGAGAATTAAATAAAAGGAAATGAATTAAATGTAACATTTTTATCATTCCAGTGAAACAATTGTTCTTTTGGAGTGTGCTGAGACAGAAAATAAATTACAGGTGTATTCAATGTCGGAACCAGATAAAATTGTAAGTCATTCTTGTTTGCTCATTATATCGCTTAATTATAATATTTTAGCTGATTATGAAACATATGGTTTAACAAGGTCAGTTGAAAAGACCACTTAGTACTTAACTTTTAAGTTACTTTTTTTTACAAATCAATTTCTCACGCTACTACATTTGGCTAATAAACTTACCAATACTATATGCCTCATTCCAAGTGTCTACTTTGATGACTGAGCTGCCTAACTGAATAAAAAATATGAAACAAAAAGTCAAATGAAACACCGATTTCTCTTTTATCTAAGCTTCATCTTAAAACTAAAACAAAAAAATTCACACATTTTTAAAATTGTGCACAATCAGTTAAATATAAACAAAATTACATCCTCTTCAAAATGCAATGAGGGAAAACACCTTTTTGCCTTTTATAGCTATAATTGTTCTGCTGCAAATTTAACTAAACACTTCCGAACAAAATATGTACCTAGTTAATTTACTAAGTTGGATTAAAGATAGGCTGTGTTATTTAATACCAGATAATCTGGTCATACCTACAATTATTAGTGGAGTGCACAGAAAGAGCACATAAACATAAATGACTAGCTGTTGCCCGCGACGTCGTCTGCATGTATTTTGTATTTCATCATTTTTTTGCAGCATGAATAGTTATACCTTCTCCAGGTCCCACGCTATCAAACTGTCAAATTTGATAACAATTGGTTCAGTGGTTTAGACATGAAAAGATAACAAACAGACAGAGTCAACTTCGCATTTATTATATTAAGTTAGTATGGATGATACCTAAATACGATGTTCCGGGCAGCCTAGCCAGTCACCTTCAATCCTCAGCATCATTCATCATTCTCCTGCCCTTATCCCAATTTAATTGGGGTCGGCGTAACAAGTATTTTTCTTCCATAATTCTCTATTAATCGTCATCTCAGTAGTCACCCCCCTTTCTAAACATAAGTATCATCATTCACACAGTCCATCCATCGTTTCTTTGGTCTTCCCCTACACTTATAGCCATCGAAATCCTTAATCAAAACTCTCCTCACGACATTTTCCTCATTTCTCCGTAACACATGCCCACACCATGACAACCGATTTCCACGCAACTTTTCAGTTATCGGTGCCACTTTCAAACTTCCTCTTATGTACTGATTTCTTATTCCTATCATAGCTCATTTGATATCTTTTTAAAGCTGAACCAGAGGCACCGCGGCAACGTACTCGCGTAGTATCTTTTTGAATAGAAAATATTGTAATAAACTTTCAATTTAAAATTCAGTCAACAGAGTCACATTTTAGAACTATTTAAGTATTTATTTTATCATGTGACGACCCAGTAAAACCACAATACAGACAGTCAAAAATACTGATAAAACCAGTTTTACAGTTTTTCATTTCATTTTCTGGTGTTTTTGTTAAACTGTTTGTAACAATTACTAATTCTGATGTTTTGGTGTATTTAAGGTGCTGGCATTCTATTCAAGAGACGCGTGTTTGAAGCAAATAGAAGTAGCTGGCAGGTCGTTTGGCTCAACGCTTTTGATAATATTCTTCTCCTTTGTGGTATTTTATCTAGTACTTGGGATCTGTACAAAGAAATTCTTGATGGGAGCGACGGGTGTTGAAGTAATACCCAACCTCGCCTTCTGGTCGGAGTTGCCTAACCTTGTCAAAGTAAGTAGATTTCTTTTTGTTTATACATAATCCCAAACCATTCTAAAGGAGATCATTCATCGTCCGTAAATTGGGCTAAATGTGCGGCGAAACAAAAAAGTATAAGTATTCCAAAAGAATACACTTTTTTCTTCATTTTTAACCTCCGACGGAAAGAGAGGGGTTTCATACAAATCGGTCCAGCTGTTTCGGAGGAGTATGGTAACTAACACTGTGACACGAGAATTTTATATATTAGACTAGCTGACCCCGCAAACGTCGTTTTGCAAAAAAAAAATAGATAGTAGCCGATTCTCAGACCTACCCGATATGCACACAAAATTTCATACAAATCGGTCCAGCCGTTTCGGAGGAGTTTAACCACAAACACCGCGACACGAGAATTTTATATACACACATCAAAAGTGTCTAGGGATCAAGCATTTTTATGCGGATTTCTTGAGATTGAGATGTGGCTTTGTAATAAATTTATGATTTTATAAATTTATATGGATCCTTTTTGGTGCATTTCATAATTTGAATCAGGAACTGTGAATCAAATTCGAGTAAAAGATGAAAATCAGCTGTCAATATTTTCCCTATAAAAACATACAACGCATTGAAGACATTATTAGTGCTACTGTTTCCCTACTACTGATTAAAACCAACGTTATTATGGAGCGGCGACGTCATTTAAGCAGGGAAGAAATGCTCAGAGCCGTGGGAATGATAGAAGCTGGTTCCCGGCAACGTACTGTGGCTTTAGCTCTGAATACAAGTCAGAGTGTTATCAGTCGACTTTGGACACGTTACCGAAGCACTGGTACCGTGGCTGAGCGCCATGGAGGACGCTATCGCTGCACCACACGGAGACAAGACCGATACATTCAAATCTTAACTCGAAGAGCTCCAACAATAACCGCCATGATGTTAGCCGTGAGGCTTCATCACTCTTCAGGGAACTTAATTAGCGACCAAACAGTCAGAAACCGCTTGCATGAAGTGAACCTTCATTCCCGAAGACCGCTACGGGTACCACCTATAGCAATGCACAATCGTAGGATTCGATATCAATGGGCTCTTGAACACAGAAATTGGGCAGAAGAACAATGGCGTTTCGTGTGCTTTTCTGATGAGTCTCGTTTTGGTATGAGACCGGATACAAGACGTATACGACACTGGAGAACCCCTGGACGCCAACAGCGATTAAAATCCTGCCAGGAAGTCCATCCTTATAGTGGTGGAACCATCATGGTATGGGCGGGTATTTGGATCGGCGGAAGACCTGAGTTGATTTGGATCAGAGGCAAACTCAACGCTCAAATTTATGCTGAGACGATTGTATCAGACGTCATCGTTCCTCTACAAGTGCAAATCGGTCCCTTATTTCAGTTAATGCATGATAATGCACGACCGCACACCGCAAGAGTTGTAAGACAGACTCTCGCCGCAGCTAACATCAATGTCCTGCCCTGGCCTGCTCAGTCGCCAGACTTGAACCCGATTGAGCATGCATGGGATATGCTACAGAGAAGAGCTCTGCCGAATATGGAGGGTATCCAGTCGCAAGAAGACCTTTTTTTGTTGTTGCAACGAACATGGGCGGCCATTCCACAGCGTGATTTGGATGAACTCATTTTGAGTATGCCAAACCGATGTTCTTGTGTTGTTAGTGTTCGCGGTAGAAACACGGATTATTAATTGTTTAAGTTACCCAATAAAATTTTAGAGAAAACTGTTATTTCAGTCTTTTTTTCGAACTTTTGTGTTAGTGGTTCAAATGTTAAAAATCCCTTTATTAGGAAAATGGCAAATTTCTTTATTAATGCAAAGGTGACTTGGTTTATCGTTACTGTGACAAACGAAAACACTTTATTTGATGAATCCTTAAAGAAAATTTTAATTAATATCAATCAGGAGAAAAGTTATTGCAAAAATATATGTTGATCCCTAGACACTTTTGATGTGTGTATTAGATTAGATGTTGTACGAGCATCGCCACACGATTTTAATTGTTTAACTTTATTCACTACTTAGCATTAAATTGTTTCGTCGATTATGCTATTTTCCTTACACGCGTAGTCGATGTTATTTAGGTTAATCTTTTGTAAGATCAGTGTAAACAATAAATTCACTCCGGTAGCACGGACACAATACAGCGGTTTTATTCCCTGGCAACATCCCGTCTACTTCAACTAACTACAACTCTACTGTACGGGCTAGCGGCCTGTACATTTTGGTCCTTCGAGCCGGATTGTCGCAACTGGAACTACAGTCCTGAACGGAGTGCAGGTACGAAGTATTCCTATTTACGATAGCGAATCGGTTTGGCTGGTCTTCCACAAGCGGATCGCCCCAGTCAGATTGAGAAGGCGCACATATCGTAGTAGAGATACTTTCTGATCCTGCGATCACAACAGGCAACATCAACAGAGAGAGATCCGGAAGCTATTGAAGTCAACAGGAATTAGTGTCCTACAACTGCAATGGACTCTAAACAACAAGAACTTCTGAAGCGGCAGGAAATCATTGCTGAAGGCATCAGAAAAATCGGTGTCAACTTCGGAAAAGATGGACCTGACCGCAAAAACAATACCTACATCAAGGTTAGGTTGGATAATCTCAAGGCTCACTGGAACGAGTTTGAGATGAACCATGGTATTCTGCAAGACGCTGAAAACCACACAAACGAATACTACACCATTCAAGTATATGAGAGAGTCAAAAGTGAATACCTAACCATATTACAGAAATTGTAAGCCTGGCCCTCTTATACTGCTGGCGACAGGGATTCTGAAACTCTCGGGAATCCAGGTGAAACCATAAAGAACGTTGGAGTCCTTTCGAAATCTGACGAGCTCAAAACCCAACAAGCCACCAATTTTAGAGCTTTCTCACGCTTCACACGCAACATGATTACGGCTGACTTAACTGAAAAATGGGACATCGAGGATAAACTTAAGACTCTCGAATCCCGATGGAAGGTGATCGACGAAGTACATTGGAAACTCGACAACATTCTCGTCGGTAGTGACGTAAACTATGAGCTTGAGTTTTCAAAGTATGAAGCAACATACGAATCAACAAAGCGGGATCTTAATCGCAAACTAAACCTTGCGGTCCAGCAACGCGACAGCGCCCCGAAGATCGAAATACCAGTGTTTTCGGGAAACTACTCGCAGTGGCCGACATTCCTAGACCTATACGCCGCTGCTATCCACAACAACCCTACCTTCTCTAAAGCCCAAAAGATGCAGCATTTGAAGGGGAAGCTGAAGGGAGAGGCTGAGCGCTTGGTGCAACATCTATCTGTTTCTGAAAGCAATTACGACTCCTGCTGGGAACTTCTTAACCACAGGTACAACAATCGACAGCTGCTCTTTACGAAACAGATGCAAGCCCTACTGGGTCAGCCAACGATTCAACATCAAAATGCTTACGAGCTGAAGCGTCTACACGACACTAGTCTGGAAGTCGTGCACGCCCTTCGCAACTTGGGCATAGATACTATTACGTGGGACCCCATTCTAGTACACATCCTTGGGGGGAAACTCGACTCTCTGACCTACTCCGACTACATGGAAGCGAGGAAACATCCCAGAGAGCTTCCTGTGTTTGATGAACTCATTCAGTTTATCGAGAACAAGTTTTCAGCGCTAGAATCAATGACAAAGAAAAAGAACCCAACTAACTTCCACAAACAAGCATCATCATCCCAGGACAAGGAGACTACAACATTCCAAAGGGACGCGTACAAATACAAACGGGCACCCAAGGCGAATCACACAAGCTCCGACAAAAATTGTCCTATCTGTAAAACAGATCACATCTTAATTAATTGCTCAACATTTCAAGAAATGAATCCGGAACTTAAATTGAGGACACTTGAGCAATTGAATGTTTGCAAGAATTGCATGTATTCACACAAAGAAAATAAATGCAATTCGCATAAAAGGTGCAGAGTGTGCAACAATACACATCACACCACATTACATGACATGTTTCGGGACACTGCGCTAATGACTTTATCGAACGGTCAACGACCCAACAACAAACCGTCGACCTCACAAGGCAAAGCCAATCACGTGTCTGGAAATTTCAACGAAGTTCTGCTATCAACAGTCATGCTCAGAGTTAGAGCCATAGATGGAACTTATACAACATTAAGATGCCTTCTAGATCAAGGGTCCCAACTAAACCTTATTGCTGAATCTGCGGTTCAACGACTTGGCCTTCGGAGATACAACCAAAACTCAACGGTATCCGGAATCGGAGCATTTGCCAGTCATAGCAATGGAACAGTTCAACTGGAATGCGAGTCACTTTATGGGGACTACCAGTTCACAACACAGGCATTGGTTATGGCAAAATTACTTAACAATTTGCCCAACTATTCCTTCGAGAAACAAGACTGGCCTCACATACAAAACATCAACCTGGCTGATCCACATTTCAACTTATCTCGGCCAGTTGACATCCTACTCGATGCTGGAGTATACGCCGACATCATCATGAACAATATCCTCCGAGGAAACATACACGCACCGATTGCGCAACAAACAAAACTCGGATGGGTTTTAGTTGGAAACACCAAAACATTTAACTGCCATGTAGTGGTAAACACCGAAGACATCTCTCGTTTCTGGGAGATGGAAGAGATCACAGCTCACAACGAATCCTTAACAATCGAGGAAGACTACTGTGAGTCACTGTATACTCAAACTACCAAAAGGCTTGAAGATGGGCGATACGCAGTTAGAATACCTATGAAACCAAACTTTGATCAACATCTGGGACAATCAAAACCACAAGCGGTCGCACAATTCAAACAACTGGAAAAACGATTCGCTCGAGACGAAAGTCTTGCGGCAAGCTACAAGGCTTTCATCGATGAGTACATAGCTCTCAAGCATATGAGACCGTGTACAATGCCGACAACACCAAGTTGTTTCTTACCTCACCACGGAGTACTGCGACCTGATTCAACTACGACAAAATTACGTGTAGTATTCAACGCGTCGGCAACCACGACCACAGGCCATAGTTTGAATCAACTAATGGAATGCGGACCCAATCTGCAACAAGACATTCAAGCCATGATTCTGCGATGGAGAGCGTTCCAATACGTATATACTGCTGACATCGAGAAGTTTTACCGACAGATTCGAATTCAGGAAACGGACCAACAATTACAGAAAATAGTCTGGCGAAATTCTGCCACAGAGCCACTACAAGAATTTCAATTGACTACAGTGACATATGGTACCAAATCAGCTCCATTTTTGGCCATGCGAACAATAAAACAATTGATCAAAGATGACGGCGCTGAATTCCCTCTGGCAGCGAACATGCTCTCAAATCAGCTGTACGTAGACGATTTGCTAGGAGGCTGCAACGACATCGTCACCGCACAGAAGGCTCAACATGAACTGATAACCATGTTGAAGCGCGGTGGATTCAACCTTCGAAAGTGGACCAGCAATAACAAATGCCTACTTGAGAATTTGCCTAACGACCTAGTCAGTCAAGGAATTTTCGATTTCAAAGACATAGAAACAAACAAAACATTAGGCATAACTTGGAATCCGCGCACGGATCAATTTACATATAAACGAATACCGCTTATTGACAAGCGTGACGTCAACACGAAGCGCACATTGCTATCTGACATATCCAAATTGTATGACCCAGTAGGTTGGCTCTCGCCCGTCACACTAAGGGCCAAGTTGATCTTTCAACAAGCTTGGAAAACAACGGCACTCTGGGATGATTGTCTCCCATTGAACATACAACAAGAATGGGAGCAATTTCGCCAACAGATGGGCTACATTCACGATATTTCTATACCACGTTGGATTGGCAACACAGAACTGCCTTTCGAAATCTATGGCTTTTGCGATTCATCTGAGCGAGCTTACGGATGTGTTGTCTACTGCAAATCCACTGATAAGGAAGGTCAACAGCTGATTCAACTAGTAGCAGCAAAAACCAAACTAGCTCCGCTGAAAAAACCCATTTCACTGCCTCGATTAGAGTTATGTGGCGCGGCCCTACTCGCTCAACTAATCAAAAAGGTCGAGGAATCGATCAACACGCAACAAAAGGTTGCAACTTACTGTTGGACAGATTCGATGGTGGTACTAGGGTGGTTACAAGGTGATGCAAAGCGCTGGAAGAGCTTCGTGGCCAACAGAGTCGCAAAAATAACACAGATAATTCCACCTAACGGATGGAGACATGTGAAGTCGCAAGAAAATCCCGCAGATTGTGCAAGCAGAGGAGTCTTGCCAGCCGACCTTATGAATCACACACTATGGTGGAATGGCCCTGCCTGGCTCCAAAACAACAGCATAACCAAACAAGAGACTTTCACAACCAACGAGGAGCTAAGGAACCGTGAGCAAAGTTGCGCAACACAAGCAAGTCAAATACCACTTATTGAGACACTTTTACAAAAACACAGTTCGATGACTCGTGTTACGAGAATCGTAAGTTGGCTACTACGATTTATAAACAACTCGCGTGACGTAACAAAGGCCAAACGGATAACTCAGCTAACGACCGAAGACTTGGAACTAGCAGAATACACAATCATAAGAATTGTACAAAACAACTCGTTTGGCGACGATATCGCAAACATTCAGAAGTACAAGAAAGTACGGGCCACGAGTAAACTCTTGAATTTGTGTCCAATCATAGACGACCAAGGCATTCTTCGAGTGGGCGGAAGGCTTGAACATGCCAATTTAACCAGCTCACAAAAACATCCGATTATTTTACCCAACAACCACAAATTATCAGAACTTTTGATTGAGCGAGCCCACAAGCAAACGCTTCATGGTGGTACCAGGCTCACCTTGGGACATCTTCGAAACAAGTACTGGATTCTTGGTGGAATGAAAACTATCAAGAAACAATTAAATAAATGCATAACTTGTCATCGCTATAAAACGCAACGCAGCAATCAACTGATGGCGGACTTACCGCCGGCTCGAGTTACGCCGTCCCGGCCATTCACCCATACAGGTGTGGATTTTACAGGTCATGTTGATATAAAAGCCAACAAAGGCCGTGGTATAAAGACAGTAAAGGCATACATTGCCATTTTTGTTTGCCTATGTACTAAAGCCACACATCTTGAGCTAGTATCAGATCTCAGGACCGCAACATTTTTGGCAGCACTGAAACGACTTTGCGCACGAAGGGGAACACCGAAACATGTCTACAGTGACAACGGAACAAACTTCGTAGGCGCAGCAAGAGCACTAGCAAAGGAACGCCAAGAGGCATTGCAACTAATAAACAATAACGACCTCATAAAAAACATCTCGGAGTGTGGCCTTGAGTGGCACTTCAATGCTCCATCATGGCCAACAGCTGGGGGTTTATGGGAAGCTGCAGTCAAAAGCATGAAGCACCACCTCAAACGTGTCATTGGCGAACAAAAATTGACGTACGAGGAGTTCAATACATTCTTAACACAAATCGAAGCCTGCCTTAACTCTCGGCCACTTGTCGCTCTAACAAACGACCCCAATGACTTGGACTACTTAACACCAGGGCACTTTTTAGTCGGCGGTCCTGTGCTGGCGCCACCTATGACTTCAGAAGTTAACAACACAACATTAACCATACGATGGCGACTGACAGAAAACATGTACAAGGAATTTTGGAAAAGGTGGTCCCAAGATTACCTACAAACACTACAAGTTCGAGGAAAATGGCAAACTCCCACACAAAACATTGCGGTGGGTGATGTCGTTCTTATAAAGGAAGATCAGGTACCCCCTGCTAAATGGTTACTGGGACGCGTTACAGAAACACATCCGGGAGCTGATGACTTAGTACGAGTAGTGACATTGAAAACTAAGTCAAATATTATGAAGCGGCCGATAACAAAGGTGTCACGGTTGCCCATTGAAACAGGACGCCATACTGAGGACAAACACACTGAGGACCCTGACAACAGACAAAAGGAGGCGATTTCAGCCACAGCATCGCAGCAATGTCGACAGAGACCTACAACTGCAAAGAAAGGAATCTTCACGACGTGCTGGAGTACGATGCTGTTGTTCATGATAATGTGTGTGGCACCATCCATACAACAGCTAGTGAACGTCACGGCTCTCGACCCATCCCGCCTTGTATACTTTGATAAAACCGCAGACATACAGATAATTCAAGATGAATGGCGATTGGTTATTTATTACAACATGTCGACATACTGGAGAAGTGTCACCGCTGTTGAACAATATGTCAAGCAATTACAAGAACTCGATCAGCGCAATACAGCCTACTTTACTATATCAACACAATTCGAGCACGAATTGAACGAACTAAGACATTATCATGAAGTCTTAAAATTTGAACACGGAAAACGTGTTAAACGAGGTCTTATCAATGGGATAGGTAACATTGCCAACTCCCTGTTTGGAGTGCTCGATGATAAATTCGCTGAAAAATACAGTAAGGACATAAAACTGATACAAATCAACGAAGATCACTTGATAAATCTCTACAAGAACCAAACATCAATCATCGAAGGTGAATACAATTTACTCAAAAGAAACGAGCAAGTGATGAACCGACAGTTCATCATAATCAATAAACAGCTAAGAGATTGTATTCAGCAATTGAAAACAGAGCAAGACAAGGCAACCTTCATCATAGCCACTGCAGTAGCCGCGAACATGATGGTCGATAACTTGCGAAGAATACAAAACACATTGATCGACCTTATCACAGATATTCACAACGGCAAGGTCGACACTCACTTGTTGAAACCAGATGCCTTTGAAAAACAACTAAATATTATATCAGGACAAGTGCCAAAAGGATTATCGCTGCCCTGTACAAGCGGTTTCAAATGCATCCGGAAAATGTACAAATTATCAAGTGTTCACGGAAAACTTATCGAAGACTTCCTCATTTTTGAAGTGAGAATACCTTTGGTAACAGACGAACAATATGAATTAACGCAAGTTATACCTATCAGCAACATAAACGGAAGCTCAATGGTCAGCATAATACCAACAGCTAAATACATGGCCGTGAACTTGAGAAAGGACATGATAATACCGTTGCACGAACAACAACTTCTATCGTGCATACAAATCAACACAAATCAGCTATTATGCAATTTCGACCTACCTATATACGAAATAAAAACCGCAACAGGTATTTGTGAAGCAGACATAATAAACAACCGAGTAGCATCCAGTTGCCGCACAACAATATCAAGTTGCACGAATGACTGGATTAAACTACACAGCAAGAACGCTTGGTTGTTTAGGTGTTGCGAGGAATGCACGATGCGCATTTTCTGTCCAGCTGGAATTACGTCACAAACACTACGTAATACGGGGACGATTGCCTTAGCGACAGGATGCATGATGCGTGGTAACAACCACCTTATTCACGCGCACTACAATCTGCAAAGCAAAATGGAATTGGACAATGATGACGAAATCTACATACCGGAGACAAGCATAAACCATTTAGTTTCCAGGAATAGCAACATTGCCTACTTGACTAACACGACAATCGAAACGCATGAAGAGCAACTAAATGACCTGAAGAAGAAAATAAAGCTGATTAAGGATCAACAAGACATACAAACAATCAGGTCAACCGATGCGGAACAACACCATTATGTTCTCTACGGTTTTATGACCGTCTGTGGAACTCTTTTCGGCACATGGGTCTTCTTCAAGGTGAGAGACCGATGCTCCTGTCTACCTCGAGCTCAAGAACGCAAGGAAGAAATTGAAATGGTGGAAACTCACGAGAGCAGCAGACCTGCAAAGACGCATGAACCGGCAACTGAAGAGATCACCGAGCACCTTCGAGCGTGCCGAAGCAACATCAAGATGAACTGTGGAACATCTCCTATGTCAGTCAGAGCTGAACAGAGAACGTTTTAATCTTCCTTTTATTTGTTTAATGTATTATGTTTAAATTTACTTTTACACAATTATTTTGTCTACAATTTTACAGTTTTTGATTTCTTTCTGTTTATTTTTTTGTTGTTGGCAGGATGTACGAGCATCGCCACACGATTTTAATTGTTTAACTTTATTCACTACTTAGCATTAAATTGTTTCGTCGATTATGCTATTTTCCTTACACGCGTAGTCGATGTTATTTAGGTTAATCTTTTGTAAGATCAGTGTAAACAATAAATTCACTCCGGTAGCACGGACACAATACAGCGGTTTTATTCCCTGGCAACATCCCGTCTACTTCAACTAACTACAACTCTACTGTACGGGCTAGCGGCCTGTACAGATGTAATAGTTTTCTGATGAACTCTACAGGATGAAAAAGTGATTTTGATAAGGTGTGTGCAATTAGGCGCGTTATTAATCAGCGATGCGCAGAAATCGCGTTCTATTCCTAGGCAAGTTCAATGTTATCGCTTTTGGTTCCTGTGCACAACCTCTTGCATAGGTAGGTTAATGGCAAAGGTGTTACCCAGCCTGTGTGGCGGACACTTGCTCACTGAATGTTGGCGAATTTATATCAGTTTCTTCGAGTATGCTAGATAAGCTATGAAAGTATAAATATAACTCAAGTCACATTAGTACTAGTGAGGTTCGTACTAAAAATCACAAACCTTTTTATTGAAAAAAAAAAAAAAAAACAATTGTTCGCCGCTAGTTGCTATAAGAAAGTAGGACAAAGTTGTTTACTCACTGACTAAAAATAGTTTTCCTCACACGTGTCTCAATTGCGTCTTAACTAAGACAAAAATACCTACAACTATTGAAAATTTGAAATTGTTCTTGTTACCTTGCAGGATGGTTGGGTATTCATGTTGAACGGCTGCAAGCTGCCTGTGCGAGGCGCCGGGCCGACTGTGTCCCCTGACCCCAACAGCTACGACAGCATATAACATCAGGGTGACGAAGACCTCTCCGAAGGTCACCTCGTGTTTGTGGAATAGACAATCTGACTGTGTTCTTCATATCTCATTTTTTTTCTTTTTGCGAGGCTGTAGTTACATTTGCGTGGGTAGAATAAGGTTTTTATCTCGAATCTGATATTTTTTTATTTAGTGTTTTAGTGATGTGATTAAGTACACTTGAATATCATTATCGTTTAATCCCTTTGGACTAATCTCAAAACAATATGATTTTTTTTTTGCACTATTTCTAAAATCAGGAACTTCAGCGTAAATGTAAACGTGAACTTGAATTTCATTATTTAATCTCTTTGGAGTAAAATTTCTAAATTATATTAGATTCTCGCAATATATATTTAAATATATAATTCTTAACAAAATGTAGGAATTTCAACTTAAACATAACTGAATTTTCGTTCTTTAATCTCTTTGGACTAAAATGTCGAAGCGATTTTATTTTTTCGCAATATTATTAAAGTATAGAAACTTTAGCGCAAATGTAAACATAGCAAGCTCATTGGTGATTGAAATTTAGTTATTTCAATTTCAAGGCATTCGTTTAAACACGGTTATAGACAATTCAAGCGAGTTTTTCAGCAACTTTTTCTTTGTAGTGATGATATTAAGAGTAAACTAGTCGCGAGCTCGAACTCGCTGGTGGTCATGGTCAAAAAGCACGCTGTCTCACCAGGCTTCATGTCCGACAACGCTAGTATCAGTGATGAGCAGTTAGACGCTAGTCTACACGAACAACGTCTAGTTTTCACGCACAGAAACACCGTTCCGAGGCGTGTAAAAAGGTTTGCTTCGGAAAATCGAGTTTTATGAAAAAACAACTGCATAAATCAATTACAAATAAAGTTTATTGATCTCTTCGATAACTGAGCTTTGTCGGCACGGACTTGGTTTTGCAGATTTTACAGTTCTTTTATTACTTATTGACACCCAAAGTTACGTTAAAAATAGCAAGGGAAACGAATATTTGTTGGCTCATAACTTTTTAATGGCTTTTATTTTACTATTCTGTTTTCGTACAGACACAATTAATAATAAGACAAAACGATATCATGTTTAACTTTGGATGCATAATATCATACAGTGGAGTAATATTCTCCCGAAATTTGTATAGAAAAAATATCGAAAAGTGGCACCTTAAAACAACAATTCTCGAATATCTGTAAAATACAATCACCATATTAAGTAATAATCTCAACACATTTACATAACTAATGCATAATATTCTACTTTGTGAACTATTTAGGCTTCTGTGAATTTATATTTTCAGTAGTGAAGTTAATATTTTTAAGCAAATTGTGTGTTTTTTTATTAAAGCAGAATACGATATTATTTTTGTACCTACCGGCATTAATATATTTGCAGAGGGCCTATTTATTGTGATATAATACTGATTATGCATATAAAAACTTTCATTTACGTAAAATACTTGCCATAAAATTATGTTGTGATGAGACCATTTATTAATTTAAGACCATGTAATGTACCATGTTCGGACAAATAAATGAATTTGAATTTGAATGAATTCACCATGTGCGGCTAATAATTTTATTGTTAATTCTTTTAATTTGTATTTTTTTCAAAATTGAAACCATTTTATTTTTTTTTAAACATTTCAATTTAAGTACATATTTCGACTGTGCCAATTTACTCCACATTTATTTTGATTTCTCGAATAAACAAATTATTTACGAAGTAGTTGATTGTATCAACATGTATGCTGTGTATTATATAACTGCTATTCACGTATTTGTATTGAATAATATATTTGGCTGCATGGAATCTAACCGAAGTTATGCCTTTTTGTACTACTTTGTTTGATTAAATGGAAGTAATCCGTACGAATTGGTAACATGTTCATGCAGCATATTTTCCTATGTATTTTATGCAAAAGCATATCTAAGTAATGTAACATTTCGATACTGATTTATTGAATATCTAAAATCTTTGGACCAAAAAGAATATTTTCATACTTTGCAGACCCTTTCTACTATTTTACTTTATATAATTAATATAGTAAATCATCATAGTTTGTATTGTCAATAATACAGAATCAAAATATATGATATTTTAAACTTAGATGATCGTCTGTAAAACTGTATATTTCTACTAATCACCAATTAAACTGTTTGCACAAATATATTAATAAAAAAACATATATGTAATCCAATATATTGACGGGTCTGTCTGTAATTCTTCGAATAAAATTTACGAGTGAGTGTGTGTATAATGCATAATAATAATTATAAAAATCGTAAGCACTAGTCATTGTTAGGTTCACTATATCGCACTGTTTTTCACAAGGCTTGTTAAGTTTTTTCACTGTCACCTCAATATCAATGCATGCTGTATACCATTTTCAATAATAGTAGTTTATACATTAAATAACTAAGTGTGATAATTTAGAACGCTGTTGTAATTGTACAGAGGCCAGCACATCAAACTACCCCAATCTGTCTTTCTTTGATAGATTTTCAACTTTACCACAAAGGAATAAGGTTCATATTTGATTGGGAAGATTTGACAGATTGGGGTAGCTTGATATGCTGGCCTCTGTACATCTACTGAGAACAAAAGCATGAAAGACATGAATACTTGAGTTAGCTGTACAATGAAAAAAAAAATAACCTAATTGTCTAATAATAAAAAAAAAATGTTTCGCTATTCAATCTTATATTTATACAACTTTGGGCTGATTTTTCCAACGCCAGATAACTTTTATTCGAGGAATAAAATTGACGTTTGACAGATTTTGTATGAAATAACTATCAAAATTTCAAAATTATTCATCGAATAAACTTATCAGATGATTGAAAAATTAGCCCTAAATAATATTATAATCGTAACACATTTTGTAAAAACAAATGTTAAAATTATAGGCATGTAACTAAATCGACAAAAGTTTATCATTATATTTCTTGAAGATATAATTAGTATTTGATAAAGGCATGTTTACACACTAGTTTGCGAATATATTCATAGACAAAACGGTTCATATTAATGTTGTTGTGTTTAATAATGTATTTTAGCACTAGTTGTAGCCAAGTATATTTAAATGTGAGACTCATACAAAACGTTTGCTTGATTATTTAATTTAATACATAAATATATATATTTGTACAGCAACTCGAAAAGGTATGAGAAAAAAGTAAATTAAATTGGAATAGGTAGATACTTTCCCTCTTATTCATTAGTCTTACGAAAAAAAAAATGAGATAGTCTTTTGCCTTCTGACTTCATTGATAAAGTTATTTAAAAGTTTTCATTGACAAGATTTTATGAATGAGGGGGTGGTTTTTAAGGAGAAGAAAGGGATCATCTCGAATAGGTTGTAGATTGATATTAATATACAACAATACACACGTTGTTTGAATCTGAGCAGGTATTATGAAGAGCTGTGTTGTTTACACCCTGTATTATGTACGAAACCAAAACAGACATTATGTTTTGTATTGGTCTGATATTCTGAGTTTTACAACCTCCTACGATCAGCGACTTCTGAGGAGCAACATTCTCGAGCAAATTCTGTTCTGCTCGAGGATAACGCGAAGACACGCCACAGAAAAGTATCTCTTACACGTTATTTTCACCTCTATTTTTTCTCGATATTTGGTTCATTATCAGTTTATCGATGAAAAACTGCTCGAGCATGTTCTTTTGAAAATATGCGCACACACCACAGGTAATTTTCTCATCAATGAAAAACTGCTCGAAAATTTTGCCCTCAGTGTGCGCTGACCTCTAATCGACACAAATGTTATTCTTACATCGTGTGTAGTTTACCTTTTTTAATTTTTTGTAGATTAGTGTGATATCAATATATCATTAAAACGTCATAAACAACCCTAAAAATTGCATAACGCGTATATAATAGATATTTTGTATTCAATATTTTAGAGTCCCCTGTTGTTTAAAGTGTTTTCTAAGGTTAATAAATAAATAAAATTATTATTGCTCATTCATTTATTTTTATTTCAACTTATTTACTACTTATTCTAAATATGTTTTAATTTTATGTGGAGCATGTTCTCAGCGAAGTTAAGGCAGTATTATTCCCAGCTGAAATCAATACAAATAATGTTACATAAGACTGTTCAAAAAGATGAATGTCTGCTGGCAGCTTTCAACAATATTTTTTACCCACGAGATACCTGTAGCTATACTGAGTATTCAAGTTTGACATCGTTGCTCATATGACAAGATTCATAGAGCGCAGTTAACTTATTGTTAGTAAAGTAAGGGTTTCATACGAATATGTACGTTAACTTTATTGTGAATAATGTTCATATTCGCATGCAAAGTTTACTTAACAAGCTCAGTGTGCCTGAATATTGTTGGCGTAGTGCAAAGATGTATCTGATAATTTCTTGCCTAACTTAACTGTTTTGTGGACTGTATTTAAATAATGTGATAATATGGTTAATACTTCACCTTAGGTGCAGTTTCAACGAAACATTTATGCAGGAGTACAGATCGTTCACAGCCTTTCTCGCCATCGGTGACTGCTTGGTCGTTCACTACAAGAAGTTAAATAATGCAAACATTGCTAATCTTCACTAAAACTAAGGTTTCCTAGGAGAGCGGTGGCCGCCAAATAACGGCTGCAGTGACGAGAAAATGATGGCTGCGAGGTTTGAAAATGATTGCAGTGGGGTTACAAAATCATGTCAGTGGGGTTTGTAAATGATGGCAACGAGGTTTGAAAATGATGGCAGTAGGGTTTGAAAATGATGGCAGTGGGGTTTTGAAAATGATGGCAGTGGGGTTTAAAATGATGGAAGTGGGGTTTGAAAATGATGGCAGTGGGGTTTTGAAAATGATGGCAGTGGGGTTTTGAAAATGATGGCAGTGGGGTTTGAAAATGATGGCAGTGGGGTTTTGAAAATGATGGCAGTGGGGTTTGAAAATGATGGCAGTGGGGTTTAAAATGATGGAAGTGGGGTTTGAAAATGATGGCAGTGGGGTTTGAAAATGATGGAAGTGGGGTTTGAAAATGATGTCAGCGAGGTTTGAAAATGATGGCAGTGGGGTTTGAAAATGGTGGCAGTGGGGTTTGAAAATGATGGCAGTGGGGTTTTGAAAATGATGGCAGTGGGGTTTGAAAATGATGGCAGTGGGGTTTAAAATGATGGAAGTGGGGTTTGAAAATGATGGAAGTGGGGTTTGAAAATTATGGCAGTGGGGTCTGAAAATGATGGCAGTGGGGTTTGAAAATGATGGCAGTGGGGTTTTGAAAATGATGGCAGTGGGGTTTGAAAATGATGGCAGTGGGGTTTTGAAAATGATGGCAGTGGGGTTTGAAAATGATGGCAGTGGGGTTTAAAATGATGGAAGTGGGGTTTGAAAATGATGGCAGTGGGGTTTTGAAAATGATGGCAGTGGGGTTTAAAAATGATAAAATGATGGCAGTGGGGTTTTGAAAATGATGGCAGTGGGGTTTGAAAATGATGGCAGTGGGGTTTAAAATGATGGAAGTGGGGTTTGAAAATGATGGCAGTGGGGTTTGAAAATGATGGCAGTGGGGTTTTGAAAATGATGGCAGTGGGGTTTGAAAATGATGGCAGTGGGGTTTAAAATGATGGAAGTGGGGTTTGAAAATGATGGCAGTGGGGTTTGAAAATGATGGAAGTGGGGTTTGAAAATGATGTCAGCGAGGTTTGAAAATGATGGCAGTGGGGTTTGACTTTAAGGTGTCAAAACAAGCTCTCTAGGAAAACACACCAACTTACTTTCATAAATAACGTTTCAGTGACGTTTTTCGCTGGTAAATGGCGGACGCTATGCGACGGCCACCGCTCTTCTAGGAAATCGTATCCGATTTCACATATTTAGTTGGTACAGTCCACAAAAGAGATAAGTATGCAGGATCGACGGATATAGTTGAAATTTGGTAAGAAACTGATGGATGTTGTCATGTCATTCAGGCTGGCTGGACAAATCTTCAAAATAGCTCGCATTTAACTAGGTCAATAGTGCATTTTATGTGACGGCTAAACACCTTTATTTCAGAATTTGTGACGCTACAGAATCTTAGACAATCGATCGAAAACGTGTCCAGCCATCTTGAAAAACCACTTTTCGCTGGTCTGTCAATCTCGGTAACGGAAGTGATTTTGACGACTTTTTGCATATCAACGGGCGTCACATAAATTTGTGACAGGCATCGAGCTAAAAGTTTTGTGATACGAACAGCGGTTTAGTAGAAAAATGCAAAAATCTGTGTCCAGCCATCTTGAATTTACGTATAAAACTTTTGGCTGGCACTTCTGAATCTCAATAACGGGAGCGTTTTCGAATATGGTTCCTTTACTAACATTTAGTGACGCAATTTGTGACAGTAATAACGTTCGATTTATGGCGTCACATCTAAGGATTTACGAGAAATCAGTAAAAACTTACATGTCCAAATAACCTGCGTTCAAGCTGGCTGGACACATGTATCTCCGCTGCCTGATGATCTACGGCCTTCGAAATATATTCAAATTTTTGTGACGGGGACGATAATGATTTACTGAATTTGTGACGGAGAAACTTTGAGTAGTTTCAAAGATATTGATCATTTAAATTTTCCCATACAAACACTGCAGTAGGGTTACCAATATTGTAGGTTTTATGTAGGACTAAGTATATTTTAAGGTGTTTTCTTTAATGGACGAAAATCCGTGTTTTGGTGATAGTAGTTGACAGAATTAAATATAATCATTACAACAATCAGTAATACAACTTGTTAAGTTAGTATAATCCCCAAATGTGAAAATTTCATGAAATAGTCATTCTTGGGGATTACTTTGGTCTTAGAGAGTTGTGTTGATGAATTTATAGATTATAATTCTGTAAATACATATTTGTTACGGCCGCGAATCATATTTTAATCAACGTACAACTTAATACTGCCAGCAAATTGCAAAAAACGTAAAAAAAAAATTGAATTTCGCGGGCTACCCTAGCGCTTTCGCCTTAAATCGATAGATGACAAAAGTATAGAATTGAGGAAGGGGGGGGGGGGGTAACTTTTTGATGTTATTATTTACGTGCAAATACCTACTCTTTTTAGTAGGTAGGTATTGGTGTTTTTCATGGTAAGTACATAGGTAGGTATTGGTGCCGATTCTCTTGTCACAAATGCGTCTAAACTAGACTACAAATCACCAAAATTTAGTTTATTCCTGTCAAATGATGATTTCCCATTCTGAAATTAACTAAAGTGACACAACTTAACTAAATTTTAGTTTGACAGCACTAAGATTGCACTGAGTTAATAGTTTAGAGAAAATAGTAATTTTGCTATTCTGAATTTGAGGTTTTTCACCTAAAATTTAGATTCTCTAACTAAATCTGACTATTTTTAATCGCGACATAAAAGGCGTGGAATAAAATTAGTTGGCATGAGCTAAAATTCACACCAACATCTCGACTTCGGATGCAAAAACAGTACTGTTTTTTGATTTTCTTTTCTTTTGCTTAAATCTCGAAAACGGTGTGTCCTATCGCAAAATAATGAAAATTTCGACCCCCTTTTAGAAACCCGCATACCCTTAAAACTCAACACGTTGGTCATAATGTTTCATATTTTCCCTATAAAAGTGAAAAATTCCATAAAAAGGAGGTCGAGGTTGCCCCACTATGCCCCTTCGACTCAAAAAAAACACGGGGAGGGGCCCGTTGCTAAATAATAACAGCCGCACAGGTCGATCGATCAGGTTAAGCTACGCTTGCCACGGTTGGTCTGTGGATGGGTGACCAACTTTACATACCGAGACCCCTCCGTGCCTCGGAAAGCATCCTGGCTGTCATTCGTGTATCTTTGACAGCCGTTACGGGTAGTCAGAAGCCCGAAAGTCTGACAACCAGTCTTACCAAGGGGTATCGTATTACCCAGTAACTGGGTTGTGGAGGTCAGATAGGCAGTCGCTCCATGTAAAACACTGGTATTCAGCTGCATCCGGTTAGACTGGAAGCCGACCTCAACATAGTTGGGAAAAGGCTAGGCAGATGATGATGATGAGGGCAAATGAGTATCTACTTTTTGGCTGAATGCACAAACCGTGCGAAGCCAAACAAACAAAAAAAAATACCTACTTACCACGTGGAGTCGCGATTGTCAAATTCGATTTGGTTGTGTCAAAATTATTTTTAAATTTAGAGATATTTTAATGCAGAATAGCTCTAAGATTCTCATAGCCAAAAGTAAGTAATTTTAGTCATAGTTTAGTTCGGTGTACAAGAGAATTGACACCATTGTGTCAGGATAACTAATGCTCGAAGGTATTTAAATGAAAAAGTATTTATATCGGCATAATTATATTAAATAAGTATCGGACAGACATAATAAAAATAAAAAAAAACCAGATGGAATCGACACTTTCTATCTCAATACCATTGAGACTTTATTTATGTAAAAAATATGGTCACCTCACAATATTAATGGATGTTTGTATGGGAAAATTTAAATGATTGATCATTTAAATTTTCCCATACAAACATCCATTAAATTTTCATGAAATTTTCACATTTGGGGATTATACTAACTTAACAAGTTGTATTACTGATTGTTGTAATGATTATATTTAATTCTGTCAACTACTATCACCAAAACACGGATTTTCGTCCATTAAAGAAAACACCTTAAAATATACTTAGTCCTACATAAAACCTACAATATTGGTAACTACTGCAGTGTTTGTATGGGAAAATTTAAATGATCAATATCTTTGAAACTACTCAAAGTTTCTCCGTCACAAATTCAGTAAATCATTATCGTCCCCGTCACAAAAATTTGAATATATTTAGAAGGCCGTAGATCATCAGGCAGCGGAGATACATGTGTCCAGCCAGCTGGAACGCAGGTTATTTGGACATGTAAGTTTTTACTGATTTCTCGTAAACCCTTACATGTGACGCCATAAATCGAACGTTATTACTGTCACAAATTGCGTCACTAAATGTTAGTAAAGGAACCATATTCGAAAACGCTCCCGTTATTGAGATTCAGAAGTGCCAGCCAAAAGTTTTATACGTAAATTCAAGATGGCTGGACACAGATTTTTGCATTTTTCTACAAAACCGCTGTTCGTATCACAAAACTTTTAGCTCGATGCCTGTCACAAATTTATGTGACGCCCGTTGATATGCAAAAAGTCGTCAAAATCACTTCCGTTACCGAGATTGAGAGACCAGCGAAAAGTGGTTTTTCAAGATGGCTGGACACGTTTTCGATCGATTATCTAAGATTCTGTAGCGTCACAAATTCTGAAATAAGGGTGTTTAGCCGTCACATAAAATGCACTATTGACCTAGTTAAATGCGAGCTATTTTGAAGATTTGTCCAGCCAACCTGAATGACATATGTTGTCGACTAAAATTTAATTTGACGTATGAGCTGTTTGTTTTCTATTAACAAAATTAAATTTTATTCGAGAACATCCATAGGTTTCTTACTAAACTTCAACTACATCTGATGATCCTGCGTACTTATATCTTTTGTTGACTGTAAATACGATTCTATAAATTAAATGAATTGATTCTGTAAATTAGTCAGCACCTGACGTAAATTGACGTATTTTTAGTAGGCAATTTTTTAATAATGTCTAAACTTGTCAATGGATTATCTAATTTGACAGGACTAAACTAATATTTATCTTTTGTCCTTTTCACAATGAAATAGAAAGAAAAAGATGCACTGAACTTAAATTTTGTTTGTGAACAACAGAATCGGGGCCCTTACCTACATAGATAAATAAGAAAGCTTTCTCAAGTACTTATATCGAAACAATTCACCCGGTTATACCCGGTTTACGCTTACATTACATTGACCACGCTAGGCTATCCGGTAGCCTAAAACTAAAAATGTAGGCAGCTAGCCTATATCGACCGTAGCAATTAACATTGTCGGATCTACATAATCGCAAAAATGTAGATCCGACAATGTTAACTGCTACGGTCGATATTTTCGCCTAATCTTGCCTGGTCTGATAATTAAAGTTGGTTAATTTTGAAAGTTAGTGACTTACCACTATTGCATGATTCCAAAAGCTTTTTAGAGTTTTCTAGCTTCTTCGGGTCGCCGGTGAAATCTTTTTCGGTTATTGCCACTGAGGCTGCTACATCGTACATACCTTTGCTGTCGAGCTGGAAAATCATGAAAGGTTTTATTTTTTAATACTTATTCTTTGATTAAGTACCTATTGGTATACAAGTTACAAATTCTAAGATGTATCAGTTTTCACTGCTGCAACCTTTGCCTCCTCTCTGTAAGAGTATGCTAAAAGGAACGTAATCCACCATGCACAACCAACACCCTAGTGCGTAACACACTATTACTCTCAATTTGAATAATTTCGAAGCATATTTCTAATCCATTGCTCCATATGTTCGAAAAATGTGTCTGCTCAACAACGCAAATAACGCAATGAATGTTGTTGAACTGTCAAAATGAAACCCATCGCTACTGATAGTGTGTTACGCAATCACCCTGCAGTACCCTAATTGCGTAACACGCTATCAATCAGAATAATTTTGAAGAATATTGCTAATCCATTGCTTCATATGTTCCAAAAATGTTGTCTGCTCAGTATGTAAATAACGCAATGAATGTTGTTGAACTGTCAAAATGAAAGCCATTGCTACTGTTAGTGTCTTACGCAATTACCGCGCTGTTCGTGAACGTCACTGCTACGTAAATAGGCATGTCATCGAAAATTCAAATAAAAAATTCTAAAATAAAAAAAAAGTTATGAAAAGAAAATTAATTTCATTGTAAAAAAGCGTGGGGTGCTCGATATTGATTGTTGTAAATATATAATTAGTAGTTATTCTTATTTGTAAACATAGAGTTAATATAGAAATATGATATAAAAAGCACCCCACGATTTTTTACAATGGAATTAAGTAATTTTCTTTTCATGACTTTATTTTTATTTTAGAATTTTTGAAAATATTATATTATATTTTACTATATTATATTTTATTATATTATATATAATATTATATTATATTTTTATTTTAGAATATTGAAATATATTGAGTTAGTATAACAGTTTTTATAACAGATGAATAAAATATAAAAGTTATTTTCTGATTTTTACTTCGATTTGCTATTAAAGCGTGTTTTTTTAGTTTTTTTTAAACTATATTTTTACATTACCGTTTAGCTGCGATATTTTTCAGCTTATTCCAAGTAATTAGTCATCCCACAAAAACATTTCATGTTAAATGTTGCCAAGACGAGACCATGTAGCTGGCACTGTCAAAAAGTAATCAGATCTCATGTAGAGCCAAGCTTCTAACTCTACACGCCCTAACTCTACAAGGCCTAACTTCGCAAACTACACCTTAGTCAAAATATATGGCTTGGCTGTTTCGTTACTACAGGAATCATTGTATAACAGTATGAGTTTTTCACCTTACGCTCATGTGAATGTAGCGAAATATCCAAGCCATATATTTTGACTAAGGTGTAGTTTGCGAAGTTAGGTCTTGTAGAGTTAGGGCGTGTAGAGTTAGAAGCTTGGCTCTACATGAGATCTGATTACTTTTTGACAGTGCGAGCTACATGGTCTCGTCTTGGCAACATTTAACATGAAATGTTTTTGTGGGATTTAATTTATTTTTGTAAGTTGCTTATGATACACTTTTATCTCGTAATGCAAGGGTTTGAGGGATGTTTTTTTTTTAAATTATGTTTTAATTTGTAAGAAGAATGCACTTGTATATTTTTCAGATCTCAAACATGAAATTTGGTTTGTATGGGAAAACCGAAACAAGTAATTCCTTAATCTATATAAATTTTCAGACCTCTAGCGTCAAAATTTACGGAAGTCTCATATAAACTTTCACCCCTAAGGGGTTGGGGGGTAAAAGTTTCAAGTTTTAAGATTTCTTTGTTGTTTGTGTATTATTACTAGCTTACATACCAAATTTCAGCTTTCTAGGACTTCAGGAAATACCCTAAGTGTTTTGATGATCGTCAGTGAGTCAGTGACAAATTCAGGGTATTTTAGATATCAATAAAATCTGAAGTAGGTATAAGAGCTATGCAATTGAAACTTTATAGGATATGATGTCAGTGGTTGACATTATTAAAAGTCAACCACTGACATCATATCCCGAAAATTTTGTTTATCTGGTATAATCCAAACCCAAGTTAAGAATGTTCAAAAATACGACGAAGTGCTTCGAGAACAGGTAGGTAGTGCCCTTGCGCTTCGCTTGGCTCGTCACACTCCCGTGACCGCTACAGTTAGGTATGACTATTTTGACTCCACTAAATATTTACTATAATGCTACTTACCATACCAGTTTTCTTGAAAATACAGGCAACAAAACATTTAGCGTTATCGGTGTCGGGTATTTTGTTTTCCTTTAGCATCAAAATTTCCTCTGGAGCAATTGAGTGTTCGGTGTTACACTCGATGCCCTCACGGAAGAACCATGCTTTGATTTCTTGATCAGTCCTAGCCTGTTAGGACAAGAGGTAAAAAATATTGTGCTCATTCTTTGCATGAATCAATAGCATTAGCATTTATTTCCATAAAAAAGCTATGAAAAACTCAAAGCTTACGGTTGTAGAGTCAATGGATAAATACACACAAATGGTAGGTACTTACATGAGTTCCATAAAATTCTATGAAATAGAAACACAATAAAAACCGAAAAATCATTCTCACTCAAATACCAAAAACTAGACTGTCCCTAAATAGCTGGGATTCTTTTTATACTGGGTTTGACCGAACTCATTATGGATTAAATGTTAGGTATAATAGATCAAATCTTTTTTAATGTATACTAAGATAACAAAGTCGATATCATCCAAATTTGTTGGTAGGTACCTAATTATTTTTCATGTTGTGTTTCAGATGACAGCATGAACGCTTTATTCCAATGTGCACCTGTGTTTATTTTAGTACCATTTCAGCCCACGAAAGGTACGATGCTATAGAATTCTTCTGAAATCTTGATAGACTGAAATGGATGGTTGAAGGAGAAATTGTCATCGGTAGTATTCAATCAGCCAAGTTTGAACCAGTAACTGGGTTGTGCTGGCCAATTACAGTGAGATTCAAACTTTATAGCGGTTCTGAAGTGGGCTACTTCTCACCAGGGTGACATGAATTTGTTACTGCGCAGTTACTCGCCTCGTGTTCAAAGCCGCCATAAGTTTGATCTGATGAATTGTTTGATACATTTATTTGTAGGTAGTTGAGACAAAGAAGTTCCTAATGTTCCTATAATATTATCATCATCTACCTATTCCATATCACAGACAGGTAGGTAGGTACCTATTTCCATGACATTAGTCACGATCCGCTTGTTCAATTAATTGTACCTACACCTATCTAAAACTTCCTCTATAAAATATTGCTGCTGGCATTGATATACACACATCAAAAGTGTCTAGGGATCAACATATATTTTTGCAATAACTTTTCTCCTGATTGATATTAATTAAAATTTTCTTTAAGGATTCATCAAATAAAGTGTTTTCGTTTGTCACAGTAACGATAAACCAAGTCACCTTTGCATTAATAAAGAAATTTGCCATTTTCCTAATAAAGGGATTTTTGACATTTGAACCACTAACACAAAAGTTCGAAAAAAAGACTGAAATAACAGTTTTCTCTAAAATTTTATTGGGTAACTTAAACAATTAATAATCCGTGTTTCTACCGCGAACACTAACAACACAAGAACATCGGTTTGGCATACTCAAAATGAGTTCATCCAAATCACGCTGTGGAATGGCCGCCCATGTTCGTTGCAACAACAAAAAAAGGTCTTCTTGCGACTGGATACCCTCCATATTCGGCAGAGCTCTTCTCTGTAGCATATCCCATGCATGCTCAATCGGGTTCAAGTCTGGCGACTGAGCAGGCCAGGGCAGGACATTGATGTTAGCTGCGGCGAGAGTCTGTCTTACAACTCTTGCGGTGTGCGGTCGTGCATTATCATGCATTAACTGAAATAAGGGACCGATTTGCACTTGTAGAGGAACGATGACGTCTGATACAATCGTCTCAGCATAAATTTGAGCGTTGAGGTTGCCTCTGATCCAAATCAACTCGGTTCTTCCGCCGATCCAAATACCCGCCCATACCATGATGGTTCCACCACTATAAGGATGGACTTCCTGGCAGGATTTTAATCGCTGTTGGCGTCCAGGGGTTCTCCAGTGTCGTATACGTCTTGTATCCGGTCTCATACCAAAACGAGACTCATCAGAAAAGCACACGAAACGCCATTGTTCTCCTGCCCAATTTCTGTGTTCAAGAGCCCATTGATATCGAATCCTACGATTGTGCATTGCTATAGGTGGTACCCGTAGCGGTCTTCGGGAATGAAGGTTCACTTCATGCAAGCGGTTTCTGACTGTTTGGTCGCTAATTAAGTTCCCTGAAGAGTGATGAAGCCTCACGGCTAACATCATGGCGGTTATTGTTGGAGCTCTTCGAGTTAAGATTTGAATGTATCGGTCTTGTCTCCGTGTGGTGCAGCGATACCGTCCTCCATGGCGCTCAGCCACGGTACCAGTGCTTCGGTAACGTGTCCAAAGTCGACTGATAACACTCTGACTTGTATTCAGAGCTAAAGCCACAGTACGTTGCCGGGAACCAGCTTCTATCATTCCCACGGCTCTGAGCATTTCTTCCCTGCTTAAATGACGTCGCCGCTCCATAATAACGTTGGTTTTAATCAGTAGTAGGGAAACAGTAGCACTAATAATGTCTTCAATGCGTTGTATGTTTTTATAGGAAAAATATTGACAGCTGATTTTCATCTTTTACTCGAATTTGATTCACAGTTCCTGATTCAAATTATGAAATGCACCAAAAAGGATCCATATAAATTTATAAAATCATAAATTTATTACAAAGCCACATCTCAATCTTAAGAAATCCGCATAAAAATGCTTGATCCCTAGACACTTTTGATGTGTGTATTTGACGTCAATGGCAATAGATTAATATTGAAGTATTTTACTGTTATTTTAACTAAAGCAAACCCAACATAGGCACTTTGCTGGGTGACACCACCTTCATAAGTCAATCAATCAATCAACCCAGACTATCGCAGTCCACTGCTGGACATAGGCCTCTCCCAGGCTGCGCCACAACACCCTGTCCTCCGCCTTCCTCATCCAGTCCATTCCAGCCACCCTTCTTAGGTCGTCCGTCCATCTAGGTGGGGGGCGTCCTACACTACGCTTGCCGATACGCGGTCTCCAATCAAGGACTCGTCTGCTCCACCGGCCACTTCAGTTTGCTTATTCTGCAAGATATGTCGATAACTCCGGTTCTTTTCCGGACAATTTCATTCCTGATTTTATCCTTCAAAGAGACTCCGAGCATAGCTCGGTCCATAGCGCGCTGAGCGACCTTGAATTTGTGGACCAGCCCGACCGTCGGTGTCCACGTTTAAGCACCATATGTCATGATGGGCAGTACATTAATAAAATAGTAACGAAGTCAAATCTGTAGGTAGGTACATCATTGAATATTTTTGAAAAAAAAAAGCAAGTGTTCCGTGGTGTTGCAACGAGTCTGATGCCGAAAAGATAGTTGTACCTAAGATTTTTGTCAGTTTGTATGATCCGGATTGATGCAAAAACGGCTGAACGGATTTGGATGAAATTTATAAAAGTTTTTTACTTTTCGTGTTTTATTCCTGGCCAAAAATACACTATAGGTAGGTACTACACCCAGTGGTGTAGCGTAGTAGAGGCGGCAGGGGCGGCCCGCCTCGGGCGCCAGTGCACCTTTAGGGGGGCTATCTTGTAAATATTTGAACTATTTCCTAAGTATTTTTGTCGCAGCTACATTTGAAAATTGAAATTGATTAAAATATTATTTAAGATTAGATACTACTCTAAAGATCATAGCACACATATCAACTCGGAAAGGGATCGTAATCGTATCAACTTGAGCCATTCAGTATTATTTGTATGAAACTCCCTACTGCAACGCACACTCGCCTCGGGACAAGCTCACGAACCACGGTGCGGTGCGTGGTCAACTTGCAGTTCCCGCGCTTACGGCTCGTCGTCCCCGCGCTTACGTCTCTCCGTACCCGAGCTTACGTCTCTTCGTCCACCCTTGCCCCTCTTACCTCTTCCGCGGCCTGCCTGCAGCACCATCAACCAGCGGTCGGCAAGCCGTAAGCGCGGTGTCGCCTAGTCGTAGTCGAGTCGACGTATCGGAGCTGCTGATCCACTTTGATTACGTTTTTACGTTAGGTTGACGCCTGTTTGACACGAGGCGAAAGGCGATACGGTGGCGATCCCTTTTCGAGTTGATATGTGTGCTATGACTTTAAGGCTAATCAATCTGGCTATGTTGTCTATTCAGCAAGAGGAGTATGATGCTATAAACATTGATAGTGCAATAAAAGACTTCACTCATAAAAAAAGTAGACGAATAAAGTTTTAGAAGACAGAAGTTTTTAATTGCTCAGCTCGGTTTTGACATGGTTGCAGAGTGGTTAAAAAATAACAAACTCACTCTTAACGTAGCTAAATCTATGTATATTCCCTTTACCATGAAAAATCACGCGATTCCATCTTATACAAATCTTTCAATAACATCACACACTTGCTCTTTCCTGCAAAGCAATCGTTGCTCATGTCCTATTCTCAAAAAAACGGCTGTTATCAAATATTTGGGTATTCTGATTGACGATCGTCTTAGTTTTCAGCCACACATAGACGCACTTACAGCAAGAACCCGGAAATTGATATATGTTTTCAAGAATCTACGCCATGTGGCGGAAACTAAGACCATTGACACCGTATACTATGCATTAGTTCAGTCAATCCTATCATATTGCATAACGGCATGGGGCGGAGCCCCAAAGACATCTTTGCTGAGGCTGGAGAGAGCTCAGAGAGTTGTTCTTAAAGTTGGTCGTAAACTTCCCTTTCTGTTCCCAACGAAAGAACTTTACCAGCAGTGCAAAGTACTGACAGTTCGCCAATTATTCATTTTAGGCACTATCATTCGTAGGCATACTCAACTTCCTTATAATCCTGTTGAAATCCTGAACAAGAGACGAAATCTAGGTCCTTCAAAACCAGCTACAACAAAGTCAATAAAGCCATTTCCATCTACTCCTTATCTTTATTTCATTGTAAAAATATAGTCAAAAATTGGCTTCAATCTCATGATTATCAAGCCACTGAGAGACTCTTGGAAGTCATCTCATAAAAAGCAGCTTGACATGTCCTAAAGTGGTATACCATATTAAGACAAGTTTTGAATATCACATACACATTCACTACGCACCACACCCATGCACCCGCACCCACACACCCACACTCACACACCCACACCAACACCCACACCCACACACCCTACTTTTCTGTTTAGTTAATTAATTGTTTGATTTTTACTTTCCATTTTTTACATTCGTTTTGTTTTTTTTTTTTTATCTTTCATCCCATTAACATTAGCATCTGTTAATAGACGTCTGTATCAGTGTGACTTGCCCGTGTAGTTTGGAGGCCTGGAGACCTGTGACACAGGTATTCCTAGTACAGGCTCCAGTCTCCACAACATCAATGTATTTATGTATACACAATTATGTATTGTACCTGCTAACTTTTCATTATGTGGTGGAGAAAATAAACGTTTTTATTATTATTATTATTATTAATTCTAAAAAGTATAGGTACCTATTCATTTTCAATAAAAATGTAAATATTAACAGTAGGTATCGTCGTAGTTCTAATTGGAAGTCGATTTGCGTTTTATATTCAATTCGCTAATAACTTAGTCTTGATGATGGTCAAGGTATAATCATAAGTGTTTTATACCTGTTATATCAATGTAAGTGGCACACGTGTAAGAATTTTTGTAATAAATGTGATTATTATATTGTAAAGCATATAGGTACAATGTGTAACAGAATAAACGCAAGTCCTGAAAGTAGTTTGTTCATAATTGACTACTGAATCGATTTCAGTAACTTTTAGTACCTACCTATAGGTATTTTTTGAAAAAATATTTATTTTTTCATACTGACCGCCGATTGAGACAAATAAGATTAAATCTTATTTCAAGGCAATAAGACTCTATTTTAAATGCTTAAAGTAATGCGAGTTTCAATACTATTTTCTTAATAAAAATAGCAAGCTTTAAAAAAAATAAGTTGGTCATTCTATTATGCTTTTAACTCAATAATCTAATTGGGCTAGTATGAGGTATTGCGTTAATTATGTAACACCTTGTAAATATGGGTATATGATTTTTTTTTGTAACCTTCAAATAATGTACAATACTTACACAATAATGATGCTTGTTCTTGCCGAAAATTTTTTTAGAATAGTTGTATATTATAGTCTTTTTAATTGCAATAGGTACCTAAATATGAGGGCGGCAACATTTTCTTCCGTCCCGGGCGGCTGACACCTACGCTGCTCCACTAACTCCACCCATGAACGAAATCCAACGTTAGCCTATATACCTAAGTAGGAACGCCGGCCCATGCCTGACTCGAACTCGAATTCCCTTTTCCCTACTACACGTTAGCCCGAATTTGCAGCCTGAAAATATGTCATCCCGAATCATCACACCTAGGTATTCCGGATAATTCATGTTAGATATTCTATCGCGACAAGTTCTTTCGGAGCACGAAATCACGGTTCCTATTTCTCGGTTTCGGTTTAATGTTCCCAATGCTGGGACACAGGCCTCCTCTCAGTAAGGGAGTGGGCCGTAATCTACCACGTGGGCCGGGTGCGGGCTGGTAGATTTCACATGTCTTAGAATTTGTTGGTTATAGGACATGCCGGTTTCCTCACGATGTTTTCCTTCACCGTTTTGAGAACAGTGGTGATGAAATTATTTACACAAAGTGTGCCTGCCTGGGTGAAAACCCATGACCTACGACTCATAAATCGGGGCAGCTAGCACTGGGCCACCACAGCTCTATATTTTGAATGGTCAGAATAAAACCAGGCTCTGTTCACTCGTTCCACTGGTTCTCTAGGCCATGTCGTCCTATTTGTTTCGGCCTGTCGTGAATTTGTGCTTTCAGACTGTTTCGAGTTACCGATCATTAGAGATAGCGTGATTCGGGCTAGCGTTATTTCGTTTGTGATTTTCGAAATAGCGAGGCAGTCAGTAATTCGGGCTTTTATCAAGTAGTTTTCATGTCCCAAGTGTTGGGAGATATAGCTTTCGTTAAAGGTACATTTATAACTTATACCTCGGCAAGTTATATTAGACGTAAACCAATTTTCTCATCATATGGGCAGCTCCAAGAAACGTAGGTACCTACATAAATAAGTGTTGGAAAAATTGCAAGTTAACGGGTCATTATCTACAAATTGATGGTGTTCGTCCACGTTAGGCGGAAGTGGTAATTACCCGCCACGAAGTATGTACCTACAATACTGTATTTTTTTTCTTTGTTGTTACTTATGTTATAATCAAATAATGTAAATGAAATGGATGCTGAACACGACCAAACTGATGAATTTTTTTTTTGTGGCGTTATATTGCCTATAACCCTCGGTACATGACGATTCCAACGATATTTCATTTGACGAACGAGCAGCTTAGGGTTTATAAGGAAATAGATGATCTTACATATAGCCTGTTAAGCTTTGCCGGAGTCGGGTAAAAAAGTAGAAAGAAAACGTGATTTTGTTTCATATTTTAATTTTCATTTCTAAGGGCAGATTTTTCAATTGACAGATAATTTTTATTCGTGAGAAATGTCAAAAAATCAAAATTATTCCTCGGATAAAATTATCTGTATAAAATATGAAATAAATAAAAAAACATCACGGAAAGTAAAATATGCCTGGATTCTGATTGTAGATACATTTGGTAACGTGAAATGATACGTCGCAAATATCCTTGTGTCCGTCCGCTGAAAAAACATAATGAAACCATTTGAAACACAATGTTAAGGAAGTAAGCAGGTAGAAGGTAGCTACTAGAAATAATTGGGCAACACAAATTATTTTTGGTAGGCTCTATGTTATCAAGATAAACCACTAATGCGATTTTCATTACTTCCTATAGCGATTTTAGATTATATTCATTAGGTATATGGTACATTTGTCTTGTATTAAAAATATTTACACGCATGTGCATTTTCATTTCATACAAAAGTTAAGTAAGTAATATTTTTTTCATTAAAGAACCATTCCTTTATAACATTGTATGGTACAATAACTATACTAGCTATACTACACACATCAAAAGTGTCTAGGGATCAACATATATTTTTGCAATAACTTTTCTCCTGATTGATATTAATTAAAATTTTCTTTAAGGATTCATCAAATAAAGTGTTTTCGTTTGTCACAGTAACGATAAACCAAGTCACCTTTGCATTAATAAAGAAATTTGCCATTTTCCTAATAAAGGGATTTTTGACATTTGAACCACTAACACAAAAGTTCGAAAAAAAGACTGAAATAACAGTTTTCTCTAAAATTTTATTGGGTAACTTAAACAATTAATAATCCGTGTTTCTACCGCGAACACTAACAACACAAGAACATCGGTTTGGCATACTCAAAATGAGTTCATCCAAATCTCGCTGTGGAATGGCCGCCCATGTTCGTTGCAACAACAAAAAAAGGTCTTCTTGCGACTGGATACCCTCCATATTCGGCAGAGCTCTTCTCTGTAGCATATCCCATGCATGCTCAATCGGGTTCAAGTCTGGCGACTGAGCAGGCCAGGGCAGGACATTGATGTTAGCTGCGGCGAGAGTCTGTCTTACAACTCTTGCGGTGTGCGGTCGTGCATTATCATGCATTAACTGAAATAAGGGACCGATTTGCACTTGTAGAGGAACGATGACGTCTGATACAATCGTCTCAGCATAAATTTGAGCGTTGAGGTTGCCTCTGATCCAAATCAACTCGGTTCTTCCGCCGATCCAAATACCCGCCCATACCATGATGGTTCCACCACTATAAGGATGGACTTCCTGGCAGGATTTTAATCGCTGTTGGCGTCCAGGGGTTCTCCAGTGTCGTATACGTCTTGTATCCGGTCTCATACCAAAACGAGACTCATCAGAAAAGCACACGAAACGCCATTGTTCTCCTGCCCAATTTCTGTGTTCAAGAGCCCATTGATATCGAATCCTACGATTGTGCATTGCTATAGGTGGTACCCGTAGCGGTCTTCGGGAATGAAGGTTCACTTCATGCAAGCGGTTTCTGACTGTTTGGTCGCTAATTAAGTTCCCTGAAGAGTGATGAAGCCTCACGGCTAACATCATGGCGGTTATTGTTGGAGCTCTTCGAGTTAAGATTTGAATGTATCGGTCTTGTCTCCGTGTGGTGCAGCGATACCGTCCTCCATGGCGCTCAGCCACGGTACCAGTGCTTCGGTAACGTGTCCAAAGTCGACTGATAACACTCTGACTTGTATTCAGAGCTAAAGCCACAGTACGTTGCCGGGAACCAGCTTCTATCATTCCCACGGCTCTGAGCATTTCTTCCCTGCTTAAATGACGTCGCCGCTTCATAATAACGTTGGTTTTAATCAGTAGTAGGGAAACAGAAGCACTAATAATGTCTTCAATGCGTTGTATGTTTTTATAGGGAAAATATTGACAGCTGATTTTCATCTTTTACTCGAATTTGATTCACAGTTCCTGATTCAAATTATGAAATGCACCAAAAAGGATCCATATAAATTTATAAAATCATAAATTTATTACAAAGCCACATCTCAATCTCAAGAAATCCGCATAAAAATGCTTGATCCCTAGACACTTTTGATGTGTGTAGTAATAGGTACCTAAGCATTATTTCCATTCATCCATGCCAAATAAATAACCTCATTTGTGGATCTTTCTCAGTTATTACATAACCAGAAGCCCGAGCGGTATCATGTTACTGGTTAACAGAGATCAGCTGGGTAATTATTGTGTAACACACTATCAGTAGTAATGATAAAAAATAATAAAAATGTTTATTTCAATTACAATAGGCGTTTAGATACATATTTTTTGGAGATCACCTTTTAAGCAAGGAATTGCTTTTATTAGGAGTCCCCGCACTTCCACTTATCAGTAATTTCTATGCAATTGAAATGTAGACAAAGTAAACATGCAAGACTAAAATAAAAATAAACATAAAAGCGGAAGGTTAGCAATTAAACAAACAGCGCTGCAAAAGAATGAGCGTTATACAGAAGAAGGCCAAATCGCGCGAGTACGTGTGATGAGAGTGTCAGGGTGAGTATGTAGTGTGCAAGTGAGTGAGTGTGGGTGTGAGCATGAGTGTGAGTAGTGAGGTTGTATAGTGTGTGAGTAATAATAAACGATATATAGTTTATTTTCGCAAATGTTATCCTGTCTAGCACTAAATACAAAAGTGTGCCTGCCTAGCATTAAGCAGGTGAAATCGGAAGGCGATGCTAGTATAGGTACGCATAAGCGTAGGTATGCTAACTTGTAGGTTGTCGGTGGTTGGATTATTAGTTTGTTAGTTAGCCCTACGATAATGTCTTGTGATCGATAGAAGCGAAACAAGTCTTCTTTCACTAACCATTCGCGAAAAGACCCGAGTGTACCTAACCACTTTGGTTATTGTAAAGTGGATACAATTGACTTTATATCGTCATAGGATTTAGTTTTAAGCCAATCGGTTACAGCTTTTTTACAGTCCCGGTACTTCATGGAATACATACGTATTTCTTTATTCAGCAAATTGTATAGGTGAGATGATTGCCTTGGGTATTGCTTTTTAGCGAAAACTGATCTAACCTTGACAGTTTGAGCAACTAAGTAGCTCCTTCTGCTTATAGGCTTGGAGGGATCATACGGATGGGTTGTATGTTTTTTAAGTATAATTTGAAGCAAATAAAGCTTTCTTACTGACAGAAGATCAGACAATAGGTAGAGGCTATGGGTGGGGTATCTATAGGGTTTAAAGAACATGACTTTAAGTAAGGTTCTCTGCGCCCTCTCAAGTTCTAAAAATTTTAACTTTGCTGTCCCTCCCCAGCAAGGCAGACAATATATGAGGATAGATTGAGCCAACGATACCTATGTATACTTGCTTCAAAAGTTGCTGTGAAGCCACATGTCGCAGAGTTTTAAAGGTCCAGATCAGCTTCCTAACTCTTTTCATTATGAGTTCCGTGTGCATGTGCCAAATGGTTTTCATTTTAGCAGTTCAACAAAATTCATTTGCATTATTTACGTTCTTGAGCAGGCAAATTTTTCGTACTTACATATAAAGCAATGGATTACCAATATCCTTCAAAATTATTCAGATTGTGATTGATAGTGTTGGTATTACGCAATTAGGGTGCAGATTATTCAATTGCATTTGGTTAGACTGGAAGCTGACTCCGACTTGTAGGGAAAAGGCTTGGCAGATCATAAGTTAAGTAATCATGAACCATATTATTTATTCTACATTGATTATAATCAAACGATGGTTACTTGTGTGATATGGTTAGCTAAAGATTGGGATACATACCGGCTTTTTTGCAAGCTATGATGGCTTCTTTCGCAGGTTCCTTTACTTCATCAGGTAGCAATAAATCAGCTTGCTTTAACGCTGCATCGAAATTTAATTTACCGTTTTTTATCTAAAAAACCAAAAGTATTATTTTAGATCTACGCGGTTCATTATACCTACCTACATAATTGGTAGGTAATCTTAATTTGCGCTTAGCGATCTCCGACCACCATAAGGAGGGGCCTGCGGGCGGCGAAATTTGGTGATGGGCATGGCGCCCGCTAGGCATTGCGGGCTGATACCAGTCAGTGGTGCGGCGAATGTACAAATGTATCCCGAGCCCCCGATTTGGTCGTCGTTAGGAATCCGACATAATCCTCCACTCTCTCATGGATACTTTCGCCAGACGGAGAGTATCCATGTGGATTTTTTTTTTTTCTAAAAAAGTTATTCTTGATTTGAAAAATTATTTAAGCTTATTGGTTAAAAACTTTTTAAAAAGTAAAACTTTGTCAAAATATTTGATTTTTCACTTTTTAGTTGTACTTACCCCACGCGAATTCGTATAACAACTACTTGCTACGTAAATATCAGTGACAGGAAGTTATTACTTTAAAATCATGAATATAAATAAATTAAGTGGCAAAAATACGTAGGTATTATTGAAGCTAACTCAAAAACTACCCAAAATTTTATATGGGACCAGAGGCATACCCCATCCAATAAAAAAATAATTTTTTAAATCGTTTTACAATTGCCGGAGATATTGCGTAACATACATACAAAAAATACAGTCGAATCGGGAACCTCCTCCTTTTTGAAGTCGGTTAATTATGTCAAGATACGGCATTCAGCCCCAATGCATCCCATGACAATTCCACAAAGCCGCCACAGAAAAATCATAGGAAAGCAAACAACGCAATTTCGTGAATTTTTACCAGTAATTTTGGTATAGGTACCCATAAAAACCAAACTACTGAACCGATTTTGATGAAATTTCAATGGGACCAATATGAAAGTATGTATACCTATCCTTAAAAAAAAGAGTTTTAGAAATCTGCTTATTAAATATTCAACCGAGTTGGTAACCTTCTCCTTTTTTGAAGTCGTTTAAAAAGAGTAATGATGATGGAGAAGAAAACCAAAAAACGAGATGGATAGGTTGTGTGAAGGATGATATGAAAGAAAAAGAAATGTAAACTTAAGGAGTGAAGAATGTTGATATATAGAAAGAGAGAGGAATACCAAAGAAAAGATGGATGGATTGCGTGATCCCACGATATGAAAGAAAAAGAAGTGATGGGTAGAGTGACGTTTAACAGGGGAGAGTAGAAGAAAACGTGTTGCACCCACCCCAAGTGACATGGGACAAGGTCAGGAAAATTTACACTTAAATCTTGTTGGTAATTACTTCAGTGATCTTCTATGAACCGTTTTATAATTCGTACCAACCGTGTTAGCCATTTTCATGATGCAAGCCATATAGCACTTTACTTCTTTCTCATCTATAAAGATTCCTTCGGCAATCGGATCGATTTTGTCTGAGGAAATATAAGTAACATGAAAGTTAGCCTTTCTAACCATAAAAACTTGGATCCTGGACACTTTTTTTTAGCAACTTACCATCTTCAGCATTATTCTTTGGTTGACATGTTTTCCTCATCATTTTGCCTGTATTCTTGATTTGTTTCATAGTCATCTAAAATTTGAAGCAAAAATAGTTGGATTAATTGTAACTGTAGATGGGTTATTTCTGGAAAGACTCGAATGTTTATTGTTGTATGATTATTTATCAAGGATATTCAGCTTCTTAACTTTTTAGCACCACATTTTATTGGCTTCAATCTTCATTAAGAAGAAATCACTAACATGAATTATGTGCTTCACGCTTCTATCAAAAATGGGTTTACTCTCCAATCAGCATTGAACACGCGTGGTGGATTACGGGCAACTCCTTTTCAAAAATGAGAAGGCCTGTGTCCAAGCAATGGAAACATTACAGGCTGATTGTTATATATGGGTCTACTTACTGCTTCACACGTTGCAACCAGTATCAAAAACTTCACAATTTCAATGAGGAGCATATTTGTAATCTGCCAAGTTGTCGTGGAGTAGTGTCATGGCCTCCAATTTAATGGGAACCTTGATCTTCAATTACTGCTTTATATGTAGTTCGACGGGTGATTGGTTAATTGAAGGCTGTTACCGTTTAACACCTGAATTATTCAAGTGTCCATGAATTAAGTTTGTGTTGAAGACAACGTAATTCAGTTCTAAATGAGCATACGGTTATGAAGAGTGGCTTGGTAGTTTTTGGCCTCTGAATGAATATAGATACGATTGGCTGATGAGGGCATTTCAGCAGTGTTGGGTTAATTCGGATAATAAGGGTTCTTTTCTCAAAATGTCGCTATTAATGCATTGAAAGTGTTCTGTTGATTTTGTTTTCTCTATGAATAAAGTCTTCTTGTCTCAAAATGAGGAAAGCAAATCAGTTTACTATTTGAGGATATATTTCTCCTGGTCACCCTATTCACACTATTGTAAGATCATTCGTTAAGTGATTGTTAATCGCTAGTTATAACTAACGATTAACAACTACTAAACTGATGAGTTCCTTGTTCTCGAGACACAATTTCAAGTAAACGCGTATGGTTAAATGACATTGTGATGCATAAAATTAACTTCATTGAGCTTAAAATGTAACCAGCCAGTCATTGCCTACTTTTGTTCGGAAGCAGTGATCAATTTCATGCCATGGACATGGATACCAGCAAGTTTGGTGACGAAAAAGTTAAGAAGAGAATTGAATATTGTTTATTGTTGTTGTGGGTGGTTAACAAATCAAGTTGGTCAAAATTAAAAAAAAAAGTACTTGTCTTCATCTTTAAGGTGTACAATAATTTAATGAATATTCTAACATCGATCGGATAAACAGAAAACGTTGAATTCTATGAAGTTGACAAAACTCTGGTCCACGCTCAATGCTCTATAAAAACCATCTGCAAATCCAGCCATCAATGAAAGCGTAGGTAAGTGCTCCATATTCTATTATTGGGCTGAATTCACAAGGAGTTAAGGAACAAACATAAAATTATATATCAAGCTACATAAATGAAATGATATTACCAAAAATGCATTATTAGAAAAAAGGTATAACAAAGATGCTGCTCCATTCAACGTTTTATCAATTAGCTGCTGTAAGGATATCATTATCTAGTTTGTGATATAATGAGTTGACGATCAAATAACAAGTTATTTTATTGTCTAAAGGTACTGTAATAAATCATCTATGTCTGCTAAGTAGGTAAACGCCTCCTTATAAATAGATCTAAACGTTTTTTTTTGCAATACTTTGCTGAAGTAAGCCTAATTATGAATACGTATAACTTTCAATTCGTCTGTTGCATTTTGTGCATTATTTGTTTGCTTTTTGGCAACAGTTTTGCGGTAAGAAATCGTTAAAATGATACCGGTTACGATTACGATTATATGTATACAGTAATGATGATAAGTAAATTATTAATTTAGTCATCATATTTTTTACTAGTTTTGTAGCCACGATTCCTTTTTATCTTAATTTTAGATTTTATGATTATTATTATCGCACACTTCTCAGAAACAATCATAACCTTTTATTCTTACAGATGACAAGACAACAACTGAAAAATTCTGGAAAACTCATGAAGAAATCTTGCATGTCGAAAAACGATGTTACAGAAGGTGAGTTAGCTTATGACAAACAGTATTAGACAAAACGCTAGTTGCATCTAATAGAAAAGTGATTGAGCTCCTAAAACTGCCTTGTACTGCTTTACAATAATGTACAGATGCCAGCACATCAAGCTACTACAATCTGTCAAGTTTCTTTAATAGATTTTCAACTTTATCGCTAAAGTATAAGGTTCAAAGTTGATTGAGAAAAATTTACAGTTTCGGATAGCTTTATGTGCTGGCGTCTGTACCTATTGTTTATAATAAAATTGTTATATTGATTTTGTTTTAGAGGAAGTTGGTGACATTGAAAAGGGGAAGTTTATAGAGAGCCGTAACGTCATGTGTTATATTGCCTGCATTTACACTATGACTCAAGTGGTATGCAATTCCAATTTAATTTAATTTCTTTTATCAACACCAATCATCTTTTTTATTTATATAGCATTTTGACTTGTACTAACTTCATATTGCCTGACTTATTTCAAAACTGGTCTCAAGATAGTGGAGGGATAGGAGGACACCAAATGTATTTTTCACAATATTCACCACTGACGATTCCGGACCGAAAGAATTGCAGCTGAGTGAATTTCATGAATTAAAGCAGTATTTTTGGTAAAACAGGTGAAGAATAACAAACTGAGCTACGAAGCAGTGATAAAACAAGTAGACATCATGTTTCCAGCGGAGATGAGAGACGCTGTCAAAGCCGCCGCTACCAGTTGTAAGGATACAAGTAAGTCACACGAGTACCTACTTATATTAGAATTAATGAAATTCGAATATCCAAGCTACGAAAGCCTGGAAATTGTAATTTTAATCAATCATACTTTACTATATGCAAGTTTTCAAGTAGGAGAAGATTTACAATGCTAGGAGTTTTTTTTTTAATTTGGTTAGCGATTGAACAATGGGATTGGTTACTATGTATGTATACGGTTAAACATTAGCGGAATAACTTTTTGCAGTCTTCTATGAATAATTATGTCTTCGTCTATTTTGTTCTAGTATGACACCTATTATCAATATTTTTGAATTTGTTGACTGTGATAAGGAACTATTTAGTTGAGTTGTACAAGTAGGTATCCACTTAACTGTTTTTAGTTTACGTTTTGTATCGTGATGCTTGATTATAATATACATATATTTGACAGTCGAAATATTGCTAAACTCGTTTACAGAAGGTCATGGATAAATGCAACCATTTAGATAAATTGCCATCGTTATGTACTTGTAACTTGGAGGCTGAATCACCGAATTATGGTTTATTCTGTACAAGAGGCTGCAGAAAAATGTAAAAATCAAACGCTTGTAGTCGGTTTTGCCATGAAAGAGATTCAAAAGTATAAATTTTATTGTATGTATAGATATAACTAACTTACTAAACAAATAAATACAAAATCAAAGGACTCTTAGGCGTCGAAGTACTCGTCCGCATCGCTGTCATCTGGAAGCGTGCCCAGAAGACTGGCAGCATAGCCAATTTTATTATAATCTTAGTCTGGCACTCAATGCTATGTTCTTTGCTAGGTATTGATGAGACATTAGGTAAATCTAATTTAATCTTCTTCTACTTAATGCAAAACTTAGTGTTAACTAAACTGGATTAGTTATAATCTCTCTACTTTTTGTTTCAGCCAAGAAATATAAGGATTTGTGCGAAGCTTCATACTGGACCGCTAAATGCATGTACGAATATGACGCAGAAAATTTCGTTTTTCCTTGAATCATGTGAAATCTAAAATAAAAATAATGCGATATTGCGAATAGACCTTGTAATCTATTTTGTTTTCTAATTTAAGACTATATACTTGTAAGTTTTACTGTAATTATACAACGTGTAACGTTAAATGCGCAAAACCTCATACACCCCAATTATAGCATTGAGTTAAAAGCATAATACTCGTACAATGACCAAAGCTATTTTTTTAAAGCCAACTATTTTTATTAAGAAAATCGTGTTGAAAGTAGTGCTAGATTACTTTATACATTAAAAATTGAGTCTTATTGCCTTAAAAAAAGACTTAATTTTCTTTGGCTCAATCGGCGGATAGTATGGCAAAAACATAATTTATGAAAAAAAACCTATATTCAAAATTACTGAAATCGATTCAGTAGTCAATTATAAACAAACTATTTTCAGGTTTTGCGCATTTAACGTTACACGTTGTATAATTAAATTGTACCCCTACAAGCTTTTGACCTAGTAACTGTTGTAACATTAGCTCACACTGAGCAGTGGGGCCTGTTGCTGTCCTTGCTGATTGTCCAATGTTTTCACTGAGACTATTTTTGGACAGAAAAAATGGTTACTCAAATCGTATGATCCCTAATGGCGACTGTACTCTTTTGTGGGCACTAATCACACTTATTCAACTTTGTTCAGCTTTTGTCCATAGAAAACAGCGATTTTGTATGAGATGCTTACGCATCCGTTCAGCCACGGAAAGCTGAACGGACTTCATACAAAGAGAGAGTTGAATAAGTGTGATTAGTCCCTTAAGCAACAGATAAACTTCATCTGTCATGAATATTAGCCATCTTAAATATATATATAATATGATTGAAGTACTTAACGCCCTCTAAAATAAGTACTCTCAAAAAATGATTGCTTGTAGTTACAAGCAATCATTCATGAGATTACTTATTTTAGGAGTACCTTTTTTACAAAGCAGGTAGTTACCTGCTTTGTAAAAAAGGCCATCAGAGTAAATAACTTTAGTATGTATCAACAAACGTTTAGCTAATGAGTGCTTATTTTAAACAAAATTAATGGTCTCTTTAGCTAAATATATGTTTGATTTTTGAACATAAATTGAAAGATTTTTTAAATAATCTTTTCAGTTTTAATTTGGTTTGTGGAGGCTAAGTTGTGTGTGGAAAAAATCTTATATCACAAAAATGAATCGTTTATTTTTACTTATTTTAATTGCTGCGTGTGTAGGAATTAGTTATGGGGTAAGTGATTTGAATTTACATTCAAGACCATAAACTTTTATCTCAAAACACATTTCATTCAACAAAAGCTTTTTAGAATGCATATACAGACAAGACTAATTTGCTTTTATAGATGACCCGAGCTCAAATTAAAAAAACAATGACCATAACAAAAAATCAATGTATGCCGAAGAATTCTGTGACTGAAGGTAAGAATAATGTCGAGAACAATAACATATAAGAAGGCATGAGATAAAATCCAAACCTAAAGAAAAAACTAAAGCAAATACTGTTGTGTTTCTAGATCAAGTTGGGAAAATAGAACAAGGTGTGTTCAATGAAGATCGCAATGTCATGTGCTATGTCGCTTGTATTTACAAAAGCCTGCAAGTGGTGAGTGCTTACGGTAAGGTATTCTAATACTTACATACAAATAAAATTCTCGTGCATGAAGTTACCCTCAATGTATGACTTGAGAAACTATAACTGACCGGTAGCTGAAATTCCGAAGTAAGCTAGTAGCCACAGTCATATATCATATTGAGTTAATCTCCTGGATCATTCAAGGCGCTTTCAGATCGATTGATCAACGCAGGTCTTATTCCGGAGCCTCTTAAAATGTTATACAGGGTGGTCATCGACGCACAAACTGTAATCATGAATTCAGCATATGATTTTTTCACCTAGAGAGAACAAGAGACAGCACAAACTGTAACCATGAATTCAGCATAGAAAAGTTGTCCTACGCAGTCAAAATGCACAGCAATTTTTTTTGTCAAAGAATCATGATAACAGAGGGGCAATTCTCGTAATTTTTAAGAACGTTCACAGTCTGATCTCAGTCTCAATCTGTCAAAAATACTTCAAATATCCCTACATTTTGACAAGTTTTTGACATTTGTTTGTCGCCGAGATGAGACTGCGACTAGATTTTTGAACGTTTTAAATTACGAGAATTGGCCTACAGGTTGAGCGTCGATGTCCCTGCCACCCTGTATTCTGTAGGTGCATATCCTAACCATAAACATAGCATAATCAGCTGTGCTGTGTCTGGTGGGCAACTGCCTGATAGTTCATGTCGGGCCGTTGTATACAAAACTAGTTTTAGTATATTTGAAACCCTAAATACGTGTTTTTAGGGTTTAAAATATACAAAATTTTTGTGTAAAGTATTTTTATGTAAAGAATCTTTGTACAAAATTTCAAAACTGTATCATGAAACATCACAGAGCTTTAAGCCTGTTATGTTGTTACTTGTCCGTACAAAAACATGCCGCCCGCGCATGCAGCGTCCGTCTTCTTGCGCTCGATAATTATTACGTAGGATCGCTCGATGTCCGACTTGTAACCCTTTTTTAAATATTTTTGGGACAAAATATAACATGGTGTAAAAATTATTGGAATTGATTCAGTTACTTATTCTGAACAAACTATATTCAGGTTTCGCATAGACTAAAAATAATGTTGTATATGAGTTGCGTGGTAAACTTTGCTTGCGTATGCAGGATTTTGTATGACATCAGTATGACGCAAAATTCGCATGTGGCGTTGTAGATAGAGATACACTACTATTGGGACACATGGGCCTCCTCATTTTCAGTGGGAGTGGGCTGCAATCAAGAGAAGATATTTGTTTTCAAATCACTGCTAAAGAGTTCTTATTGTTTAAGGTAAAAAATGACAAATTAGACATGGGGTTAATATCGAAGCAGATAGATGCACTGTATCCTCCAGACCTTAAAGAGCCCGTTAAAAAGTCCGCTTCATTGTGCGTACACAGCCGTAAGTATTTATTCATATCCTTCTTTTTCTCTCGATCTTTTAACCCTTTGAGTTATACATAACTTCAACAGGAAGATTCTTGCTTAATGTCTTAATTGTCTCTTTCTTTCAGAGGATAATTATGACGACTTTTGCGAAGGAGTATTTCATGCTGCAAAATGTTTGTATGAAAAAGACCCGGCCAACTTTATTTTTCCTTAGTGACTATAGTTTACAGTACATTAAACGCATTGATGTATTTTGGGTTAATAAATGTTCAAATAATTTGAATTCATTATTTTAATAATTTTTTTTTCCCATTACAATAATGATGAATAAATCGCTCCACCGAATACCTATATAAATTCTGCATCCATTGTAATAATGTAATCTACTTTATATTCAGCTAATAGCTATCTATTTTGAAGTACATGTTGTCACTGCAAATACTGTGTTCGAGGCTGACAAGTACTCGTAACATTTACATAATAATTAAATATTTTTCGTCTTTATAAAAAAACTCCATCACGATTTGCTATCATTGTTGAATCTTCAGATTCCTAGAGATATTTCAAAATGTACTCCAGTACCATTTTCCTTTTCTCTATCATATTGATTATTACGTTAAACTATTCTTTCGTCACTTCGGTAAGTAAAAAAAAAAACAATTAAATAATACATACCAAAATCTAAATTATGTTAACACAGCTGAAATGTTTTTTCTTGGACAGATGACCAGGGAACAAATTAAGAATTCTGGGAAATTGATTAAGAAGACGTGTTCGGCGAAAAATGACCTTACTGAAGGTAAATCACTTGTTAACTATCTATTCTATACAGGGCGAAATTGAAAACATGTGATAAATCGAAATGGGATATTGTACTCATCATTAAGAACAACTTTTACTATGGGACCAAACCAGAAATTACGAAAAAAAATCAGCTGTCAATCCCTACATTTGTGTTCACATAACTCGTCAAAATGTAGGGAACAGCTGATTTTTTTTTCATGATTGCAGCTTTGGTCCCTTAGTAAAAGTTATTCATAACATGTCGGTTTGTCGCATGTTTTCAATTTCAACCGTAGAGTCTGAGGTATTCTGTCATTTGTTTTAAAAACCCTTTCAGTTTCATACAAAAAAATATATTGCTTAAATATCAAGTATTCATGATGTTTAATGGTTAATGCTGCTTTAAAAAAATCGTGACCCCCGGATGAAATTTTACAAAATTCTCTAATTTTACAGATCAAGTGAAAAATGTAGACAAAGGTAAATTCATTGAGGAGAAAAATTTCATGTGTTACATAGCTTGTGTCTATAAGATGGGACAGATCGTAAGTTACAATAAACGGTCAAAGTAAGAATAATGATGTGCATTCATACATTGAAACTAAATTAATGTCTGTATTACTTTTAGATAAAGGGTAACACGTTAAACCATGACATGATGCTAAGACAAGTGGATATGATGTTTCCAGCAGACATAAAGGCTCCTGTCAAAGCAGCTATAGAACATTGCAGACCAGTTGGTGAGTTTTCCATGTGTTATAAAGTTAAGTAATTGATTTTTGAGATGCTACCAGACGAAGTCTTGGAAAGTCGAGACTGCAGCTAAAAAAAACTTGGAACTTACGCTCTGTTTCAACGATTTCGATAAATAATTGAAAAAAAACGAGGCGTTAGTTCATTATTCGTCTCAACTATTGCCACAATGTTCATAAAGTTCACATCAATCGAAATAATGACATTTTTTTTTATGACCAGTGTAATAATAGATTTTTTATGTTCATCTCAATTTTATTTCTTTACAGCAAAAAAATACAAAGACGTATGTGAAGCATCTTATTGGACAGCAAGGTGCATTTATGAATTTGATCCACCCAATTTCATGTTTCCTTAACTTTAAAGAAATTGTTCACTTTCAAATTGTATATTTATTTAAATGAGAAAGATGTAATAAACATATCATAACAACAGTGGTATTTAACTAAATCCGAATGCAGAAATATCCTAAATATAAGCACTGTTTGAAGTCATGCTGTCCAGGTATACATACAAGTTTTTGCTGCGACTGAATATAAAAACCAATAGTTTTGTCCACTTCAATCCATCCGTATTATTTTAAGAATAAAATAACCTTCAACCATGGTTTTTGCAACAATTATAAAAAAGAGCTATTATTTTCCCATCAAAGATCCAGTAAACGAAAATAAATTGTAAATGTCGTATAAAACTATCAAAACCATGTTTAAGCCCCCATTTTGCATCTTGTTGTGTGTGCATGTATTTGCAGAAATTAATTATACACCAAGTTGCATTGAATACGGACTGCACTGTCCTATAATCAGGGCGCAAGAACATCGTATATATGGTTTCAAGTAGATCTTGAGTAAACAGTTCAATTCAGTAAGGGACTTGGCTATCAGTGTCGCGATGGATCGGAGAAAGATGTGTTTGTTGATTATCGCCATGTTTTTAGCCACTGGAAGTGACGCCGTAAGTACAAGAACACATATTACTAATGTTATAGATATAGAAAAGAGAGCAGACAACAAACATAATAATATTCGTGATCAATGCGTTAAGTGAACTCAAACATTTCTTACAGATGACTAGACAACAAATGAAGAATTCGGGAAAGGTACTGAAGAAAAACTGTATGAATAAGAACCAAGTGACTGAAGGTAGGCACACCAATATCTTACTAATATAAACATTCTCGGAGGAATCAATCCCATGAGAAGAATCAAAGCATAATGAGCCTTCTTTATTTTTTCAGACCAAATAGGAAGTATAGATAAGGGAAAATTCGTAGAAGATAAGAAAGTTATGTGTTATATAGCTTGCATCTTTGAAATGACGAATGTGGTAAGTAGACCTAATATTTCTAACGCTAAATTAGGATTTACAATTGTGCAGTTTAGAGACTAGAATTTTCTTGCACATCATCAAAAGCTACGCGAAGGAATGTACACATTTTTCAATGGTGTAATTTTATGACAAACCTCGACTTTGCAAATGTTTTAACAACAATACAGATTAGTATGTTTCAATTATGTATTGAGTAAATATTTTGGTAACGTGACGCTATTGATTAATTGTTGTCGTTAATGTTCTGAAAATTTATTGTCTTCTTCCAAGGAATGCTGATTGTTCTTCAAGAAGTACTTTCTTGTATCTTCATTTAAAATAGATCTTTCATAACAGTTACAGCCACTTATTAAAGTCGGTTCAATCTCATTTTCCGTATAACTCTTATTCTCTCTCACATAGTTATTTATTTTTGCAGATAAAGAACAATAAATTAAATTACGAAGCCTCCATTCGACAAATCGACCTCATGTACCCACCGGATTTAAAAGAAGGTGCGAAGGCTGCTGTCGAAAAATGCAAAGATGTTCGTAAGTACCTACAGTAAAAACAAAAAAACTTTTTGAGCACTTTATTTAATTTTTTCTGCATAGCTAGGAATAGCTCATACGTAACTAGGTACCGGATTAATATGTAAATACATATTTTTAATTAAAACAATTTTCGGTCTTTAATTTGTTTTCTACATAAATTATGATATTTGGAACGAGAAAGTAATCTTTATTTTTAATATTTCAAAAGTAAGTCTATATTTTCCAAAAAAATATTACAGTCATCTATTTAATATGTATGCTCCAATGAAATCTTGTACTCGTAATGTTGAAAAATCATTCAGCCAGTACAAAGTATTATTTCGAACAAACAGAAAAAAATTCAATTTAGAAAATTTAAAAAACCAAGTAATTTTGTAATGCAATAAATTACATAAGTAATGTTATTGAAACAGAAGCTGAAGTACTTATTGTTATTGATTTCTCACATTAAACACATTGATACTTGTAAATTATTGTTATTTTTACCGACTTCACAAAAAGGAGGAGGTACTATGTTCGGATGATTGTGTTTTTTTTTTTTTGTATGTTTTTTCATAGAATACTCCGCCAATTGTCGAGGGATTTTCAAAATTCTTTTTTTATTTGAAAGGGTATGCTCCCGAGGTGGTCTCATTGTCACCTTGGAATGGATGAGGGAATCCCATGGAAATCGAGGGAAACCCTCAAATGTAGGCACACCTATAGTGATTCGGGTATTTTTTTATAGTAACTCGTGCATTTGCTCTCAGAAAGCACCATTCGGTGAAGTGGAATTGATGATGAAGACCACAGATGGCCATCGGAACTACGCAATAATAAATATTTCACGGGTTGCGATTCGGTTAGGTACTTTAATGTGGTTTCTAAACACAATGCGTATCGTGAAGTGGAACTGATGATGACTTCTCAATCAGCTCCAGTTCTCCTGGTTCTTACAAGGAGAACTCCTCAACATTTAACGTCCCTGCATCGGGAAAAGCAATATTTTGTAAAAGGTGATGAGCAGTTGACATTAGGCTATTGTAACTTAGACAGGTTACAAACAGGCCCACTAGAAAGTGAAAAATAAAAAACTTTTTACAAAAAAAAAAAACAACCGACTTCCGAAAAAAAAACACTACCTACAAAGTGAATAATAACTTTAATTTTGGAAGTCGGTGTCAATAAAAGAAAACGCGGAACCAACGACACCGACTTCCGAAATTAAAGTTATTTTTCACTTTGTAGTGTTTTTTTGGAAGTCGTTTGTTTTTTTTGTAAAAAAGTTTTTTATTTTTTTAACTCCATGTTTTTCCATATTTTAGATTTTTGGTCCATATTATATGTACATATTTATCCGAGCCCTAGTCATAACATAACACGACGTATAGGTCCAAAAAAGAGCTAAGAACTCGCTTAAAGTTAATCTGTTAATTTCTCCCTTTTCAGCATGTTGTTTCTGCAGTAGCCTCAATTCCATTAGGGTTATTGAAATCATCTAGTTATGATTATGTGGAATTTGTTGCTGCACCATATTAACACCATTGGGCCGATATCTCATTTCATCTAGTAGTAACACTATCACCAGATTCCCATGTTTTTTTTAATCAAAGCTATAGTATATTATTTCTTTTCATGATAATTACATATTTCAGAAAAGAAATACAAGGACATCTGCGAAGCTTCGTTTTATGCGGCGAAATGCATGTACGAGTTCAACCCAGCAGATTTTATATTTGCATAATTTTGGATTATATTTTTTTAAAAATTGGATTTGTTTTATTTAATTTTCCAATTGGGTATGTTTTAAAATAAATGCATGTAATATAGAGTGATGAATATAAAAAAGTGTGATAGAAGGAACGGGATTATTATAAAGTAAGTATAGTGTAAACAACGATATGAATGAAAAGCGGTTGAATGGTAACCTGACGTGACTGAAGGTTAAGGAGAGAATAAAAGACGAAAACATTTAACGCCAAAATAATATGGGACAAGAGCAAGCAGACGAAGTATAAAAATGGTAGGACCTCAAGAATAATCAACATTTGCCCAAGTGAGATCTAAAAGAACCTAAAAATTTAAAAATGGGTTGGCAGTACATAATGATGATAGTACCACTTTTGTTAGAGGCATAATCTATACACATGAAAGGACGACGTGACAGTAATAAAAATAATCGCAAGATAATAATTAATATGCATATTAACTTGATTTCCAAGAATACATTTTTTTTTTCCGTTGAATCGCTGTGATTGCATCCAAGGCCATAGCTTGATATGTAGTCACGAGTGCCGACGAGATTGATGATATGGATGCTGGACATTGTACTGTTTTATTGTAACTAAAAGTATGGTTAATGATTATAGTACTCATCATTCTTTATTGTTACACGTTTAAAAAATATGTAGTAATAAAGTATATACTCCGGCCGCAATAATATGGCTGGTCAGGGATACACAGGGTTTGAAAGTAAAAAATGGGGGGCACCTCAGTGTTCAATGTTGGGTCCGTTAGTCTTTTTTAGGATATCAATTATCTACCCCATAGATTACAAAAACAATCTCCAATACTTAGTATTATTTGCTAATGATGAATCAAAGTATTAAAAAACAAAAAGGTATAGTACCGTTTGCCATGCCATGGTTAAGCCATAGCAGATAGGAACAGCCCAAAACTTGATAGTAATATCATGTTTTTCAGTTTCGCCTGGTTGAATTAGATAAACATTCATACTACACACACTAGTACACTACTAATACTGATGATCGAAAGTTTCATAAAGGTTTGGACTGTGACCAAGCGAGTTAAAAAAAATCTTCAAATATATAATTATATGTGAAAACTAGCTTGTCTGTTTTTCCCCGTATGTAATGAAATGTAATTTAATCTCTTCTCTGCTACAAACATAGCCTGACGCCTTTTTCACAGTTAGAAACAACAGAATGCCACCTGTTATGTTCCTTACATTCCTACTCCTTTTGCTTCGTTTACGTTCATAATGTATATCTAATAATACACGCACACTGGTTGCTATTAGCTTAATATAGAAGATTTCAAATGCTGCGTCCGTCGTTAACAAAACCTCCAGTTTGCTCGTAACATCTGGAAAACTGCAAAATCATATTTTCTGTGTATGGAATAGTAAATGCATATCTATCGTATGTAATTACCTATACCTACTGCGTTTTCAATTCAGTACAGAAACAATTATGTGTGATTTTGCTTGATATGACATACCATACCATTATTACTATACACAGCACCATGCCTTTTTTTTTTCAGGAGTGTATGCCAGCTACATTTTGCCAGCTGGGCCTATTGTTATTTATCGATTACAGTTGCCAAACTACGGGCTACTAATGAGAGTTATATAACTGTAAAACCCAATACCTAACAATTTGCCCGGTATGAGAACCGAACCCGTGATCATGAAGCCACTGAACTTGCAGATCTGAATAACGATGGAGTATGAAGTAAGACTAGATGCCCCAAGGTAACAAGACTGGCAATATGAAGGAATAGGTCCGATTATAAGGGCGAAGGGCAGATAGGTAAACACATTGCGAAGTTGATAGAGAGCTACTACGTTGACAATTTTCCACGTCGTAGGTTGGTCCATACATTCAAGGTCGCTCAGGACGCTATGGAGTGGGTTATGCTCGGAGTTTCTTTGAAGGAATCCTGAATGTAATTGCAGTTAAGTTACAGGTCAGAGGAAAAGAAGTGTAGCTTGCAGAGTAAGTGAGCTAAAGTAGCAGTGGGCTAACCATGATTGTCGAAGGACCGATGGTCGTTTGAGTAAACTAGTCCTGGAGTGAAAACTGCATATCGGCAAGAATAGCGACCCACAGCTAAATGGACCGAAAACCTGTAAAAGGAGGCTGGGACTAACTGGTTGCGGTAGGTGCAGGATAGGGTGTTGTGACACAGCTTGGGAGACGTCTATGTCCAGCAGTGGACTGCATTAGTCTGTGTTGATTATATATGAAGACCGAGAGCACTTTTTTAAGAGAATTTTAATCGTTCTTGTCTACTTATCTAATAGACTCATTTGCTACAAAAATCACTTCAGTTAATCCGCTTGAAAAAACTTGGAAAATACTTGTTTTAAAGAAAGAACTGAATAAAAACTTAAAGTGGGTAAAGCCTTACTGATCTATCGAAGCATTACTGACGTCTTCTCTAAAATCTTACTATTTTGTAGGCAGTTTATCAACACAGAAGGATTTTGGAGAAATGGAGCTATAACGCAAAAGCCATAAAAAAAAAACAAAATACCCAAAAAGTAAAATACACAAATAAGCCGTGCATTCAATACGACGATTGTCATTATGACTGAGTAGCATGTGCAATTAGGTACCACAAGGAAATATTTATGTATTCGTACGTAATTATCCTTGGACGCATATTTACCTAATGTTTACGTAATAAGTAATAATGATTCACCGCACTTTGTAGGTTTAATCGGTCTAAGGCTGGTTGGAGAGAGACCAAAAACTGATTTGAAAGAAATGTGTAGAGACTAGAGAAACCACCTCTACATATGTAAAATAAATAAGTCAATAATTTAAAGCAGTTTTCATTAATCGTTTAAGTCTAAGTTAGGTGATGGGTAGCCGTGAGATTAGAAAAGGAAAATCACCTGAAGATCGTTAGTTCTATTAGTTTGTAGGTAAAGATTTGGTAAATTAAGAAGACACTGGTTTAGACGTAGGGGCAAATGCAATTGTTTTCTTTAATGTTGATTCTTAGATTTGTACTAGCTAACCCCGCAAACGTCATTTTGCAAACAAAAATAAAAAATAGGGGTATAAAAATTACTTATAAACCTATTCTCATACCTACTGAATATACATATAACATTTCATCAAAATCGGTCAAGCCGTTTCGGAGGAGTATAAACACTAAAACTGTGACACGAGAATCTAATATATAAAATTCTCGTGTCACTGTTAGTTACCATACTCCTCCGAAACGGCTGGATCGATTTGTATGAAATTTTGTGTGCGTATCAGGTAGGTCTGAGAATCGGCTACTATCTATTTTTTTTTTTCAAAACGACGTTTGCGGGGTCAGCTAGTTTTATATATATTAGATTATAGATTTAGTTTTTTTTGTAATTTGTTGCAAACCTATTTTACTTTTATTTCCGAATATGTTTTTGAAATAAATGTTTAAATGGTAAACACTCCATATTGGTGCCCAAGAAACAGGCCTGCCTAGTTTGGGGCCAATGTAAAATCTCTGTTATCTTTTTAGCTATAAAGGTTTTTTTTTATTATTATTTATTTTTATTAGTATCTATGCCTAAGGATTGGACTCGTCGTTGTTCATTGATCTAACTAAACAATTAGACTGGAATAAAGAAATTGGTGGAGGATTTTATTCGAAAGCGAGAGGATGATAGTAATATTTTACAGCTTTCTCAGTTTCTAATACGTAATGAAGCAATTAGTAAGGTTTTACTAATTGCTTCATTACAAGAATCTCTTCAATTGATGTACCTAAGGTACCATCTCCACGGGCGAGAAAATCGTGGCGATAGTCATGCGATGCCATCACATTATCGTTGCGATGATAATTGTCGCCGTGTGGAGATTGATTCATAGAGTTTCTATTGACTTTGATGGCACGACGATAACATTACCACGATTCTCTCGCTCGTGGAGATGGCCCCTAAGTCTTTTAATAGATTCAACTTTACTATCAGTGTGCAGAAAATATAGATTCATTGATATACACAATGTGCAGTGTACCTACTTAGCATGTAGCATACAATCAAGATAGATGGTATCTCTTTGTTATCGCGACGTTGTGTGAAAAATTCAGTAAATTGTCATGATGAGGCATCGCAGGAACTACATTAATTGCAATATCTCGTGTTGTCTTAATTGGGCACTATACTTAGGTTGTAGCACAAAGTAGGATGTCGAATATACTACGTTAACCCGCGGTTTTCGTCTGCGTATTCAAAGTGGCATTTAAAAAATAACGTATCATCAGTAACTACTGATACCCCTGTCTATTCTTACTTGTGACTGCAGGCAAACCCCAATTCATTTTACGGCTAAACTTTTCAGTTCTAATAATCACAATTTATTCACATAGATATCAAGAAAACGTCAATTATCCGTTGTCAAAGGCGTTGGTTCCAATTTTGGCCATGCGTTAAATGATCCTTGTACAGCTATAGTTCGGCCCAACATACGATATAGATTATTATTATTATTATACATTTTTAGCCATTGGCACAAAGGTCCGAGCTATTCTGTTAAAATCTCACCGTGAAAACTTAAGTGAAGTGAGCTGTCAATAATGTCAATCCCAAAAGTGGGATGACACTGACAGCTCACTCCACGCTCACTTCACCTAAGTTTTCACGGTGAGATGGTTACAGAATAGCACTGCAGCCTATCGATTCTGTAAAAATCTCACCGTGATAACATAGGTGAAGTGAGCGTGAAGTGAACTATCAATGGAGGCAATCCCTAACATCAGGGTGGAATGACAGCTCACCTCACCTTAGTTTTCACAGTGAGATTTTTACAGAATAGCACTGCTGGACACGACTTTAATGAGAGGGTTTTGTTCTGGTGTTAGGAATGAATACTGCTACAAGACAGTTTTTATTCGTAAAATAATTTGTATCAGTCCTATTAAGATAAAAAATTGCATTACAATTTGTATTTTAGACAATTTGTGATTCAGTCTTGGTAAGGAGCAGTAGTATTGGTCTAGGTGAATTGCCTGACGCTGAGTTGGTTGACCTACTAAATCAACTCAGCCTATTCTATTGTAGTTCACCGCTGGACATAGGATTCTCCCAAGCAACCACAACTCTCGGTCCTCCGGATCTTATCCTTCAAAGAAACCCCGAGCATATGGTTCATAGCTAGAGGGCTATGAAGCGACCTTATTGAGCAACCTTAGTAGTTGTTGTGTTACTTGATAATGATGCCAAATTAAAAATAATTTTTCGGTATACATTTTCTGCTTTTAGGGTAACAAGATGGATAATGTTCTTTTAAATATACAAAATCTCATCTACGCTTTTTATCGTATTAAGGAAAATGTGCTTTGAATAAGGTGTGAAATACTTTTTAATGATACAATTGTCACAATTATCTTGCTAAGATCTTCGTGCATTTTATATAAATGTCGCAGATGTCACGTTATACTCTTAAAGGTCTAGAAAATAGGTGAAGTACCTACCTACTTAGTTTATTGTAGAGTCTTGATTTTTTAGAGAAATTATGTTTGGTTACGGGTTTCTGTCGTTTGCGGGTGTGATGCTCTGTTTGGGAAGTACTTATGTGAGTCATTATTTTTTTGTTTAATAAAATTTAGGTGAAAACTTTAGTTTGTGCTTCGTTTGAAAGTGAAAAAGAAAACTTTAACATTCGTGCAACTTTCGTTGAAGATATTGTACAAAAATGTATTTCAAGTTTTGTATATGATTAAAACGAGTAGATATCCCCAACAGTTGGGGGCCCGATTATTTTTTTTAGATAAAACAAAAGCTACCCTAGCAAAGTTAATAAAATTTATATGGTACCATGGGACCACCCCCGAGCTATATCCTATCCATTACAAAAACAATTTTTGAAATCGATTTACAATTATTGCCGGAGAAATCGCGTATTTATAATTGTAAATCGATTCGACAAACACAAAAAAAAACATACAGTCGAATTGAGAACCTCCTCCTTTTTGAAGTCGGTTAATGACTTGTATTTCAGGCTCTGTCTCCAGAGGAAGAGTCCAGCTTAAAAAAAGCTTTGCATCCATTTGTAATGGAATGTGCGGAAGAATATGGAATAACCGAAGAGCAATTCGAAGAAGCAAAAAAAAAGGGTAGTGCAGACGATATTGATCCTTGTTTCTTGAGCTGTTTCTTGAAGAAAGCTGAATTTGTAAGTAGGATCCTATTTCTTAATAACTGGCTAACTATAACGGTTAAAAAGATGTGTGACGGACAGTCAGACTGCGTGGGTTTAGTAACAGGGGGCCACTTTTGATACGATATTTGATATGAATGTAAAAAAGCTTGGGAAAGAGGTGCTCGGCTCGCTCTGCTAAGCTTTGTGACAAAACCGCAAAACTTGACATTCTTATTATTATTCAAAATCATCATTATACACCATTCTATATACACATTGATTTATACATTGCTGAATATTATATACAAAATGACATGAATATTTACTTTGAAAAGCATTTTTTATTTTTTTATTAGCCGTTAATGTGCCATTGCTGGACAAAGGCCTCCCTACTCTCTTTCCACCTCTCTCTGTCTAGAGCTGCCAAGGACTAATCTTTATGAAAGGAGTCCAGCTCATCCCGCCATCTCCGTCTGGGCCTGCCGCGATGTCGTTTGCCACTAAGCGGGACGTTTGAAAAGTATATATAAAATTATTACTTCAATTATTGTGAATCTCTCCTAGCATTTTGAGTACTTTATACGGCCTACCCAAATGTCTTTTCTGTTTAGATAGGAAACGTCGACTCCACCTAGCTTATTTTTTTAAATGACGTGTAAATGTGATTGTGATGTCCTACTTATCTACAGAATAAACAATTTCATTTGATTTAATTTTTTTTTGCACCACAACGAGACAGAAAAAAAGTAAGGGAAGCATCGGAACGTGGTGCATACCTACTCGTACACGTTAACATTTTTGCTTATACACATTTCAGTTTGACAGTAAGGGAAAGCTAGATATGGAGAAGACCACTGCCTTTGCCAAGTCCCACTTGACGACCGAGCCAGTTATCCAGTTCTTCGAAGCGGTTGGAGCAGAATGTGTCAAAGGTCAGTTAGTAGGAGGTACTTAATTTAGTCTCTGTAGAGACTCTAGTAGAACTTAAATAAGCTTATTATAAAACAAGACATAATAAGTTTATAACACAAAAACTGGATCAAAAGTATAAATTTAGTCTTAAGATAAATTTTGTTTTGATACTGGTAAGATTGGAAACAGACCCTAACACAAGATCTTTGGGAAAAGGCTAGGCAGACGATGATTATAGAACAAATGCAATACAAAAGCCATCTTTTAGGCCTAACGGGTTTCTCATGTCAGATGAAATACTTTTCTGGTGTCCCAAATATCAAAGACTAGCTTCTTCCCGCGACTTCGTCCGCGTAAATTTTTTTTGTTTCCCCGATCCACCCCGTCGCAACGTGTCGCCGGCCTGCGCTATTACTTCGTTTTCGCTTGGCGAAAACTTCAGACTTTTTTTCTTTTTGCTCAACTCCTAAGGGTCCTAGCGTCAAATTTAATAGTATATAGCCTTCCTCAAGAACTGGGCTATCAAACGCAAAAATATTTTTATATATGCGACCAATACTTCCAGAGATTAAGAGCTTTCAAACCGTGTTTCAAACAAACAAACTCTTCAGCTTTATTATTAGTATTATTTTAAAACTATGATATCTCCTAAGATATACATTGAAATCAAATGACGTCAGAGGCAATTTTGTTCAAAATTAAATACATGTGATGAATAACGTATTTATTTGGATAAGGATTAATACCATGTTTATAAAAACACCTTCGCAAATAATGCATTATTTTAGAACAAATTTGGTCAGCATAAAAGAGGTTATAGTGAGCTAACCTTAAAAGATAGACATATGCTGTCGCGGACTTTTTTTTAAAGCTTTTAAAGGGGAACAATTCTGTCATATATGATTTTTGCGAAACTTTAACCGTTTACGCAGCGCACGCAGCGGAAGCTCTCAATAGGAAAAAAAACCCCGGATTTTGAAACATTCTTCATTGGTGCTCCGCTCCTATTGGTTTTAGCGTGATAATATATAGCCTATAGCCTTCCTCGATGAATGGGCTATCTAACACTGAAAGAGTTTTTCAAATCGGACCAGCAGTTCCTGAGATTAGCGCGTTCAAACAAACAAACAAACAAACTCTTCAGCTTTATAATATTAGTATAGATTAATAATACACACATCAAAAGTGTCTAGGGATCAAGCATTTTTATGCGGATTTCTTGAGATTGAGATGTGGCTTTGTAATAAATTTATGATTTTATAAATTTATATGGATCCTTTTTGGTGCATTTCATAATTTGAATCAGGAACTGTGAATCAAATTCGAGTAAAAGATGAAAATCAGCTGTCAATATTTTCCCTATAAAAACATACAACGCATTGAAGACATTATTAGTGCTACTGTTTCCCTACTACTGATTAAAACCAACGTTATTATGGAGCGGCGACGTCATTTAAGCAGGGAAGAAATGCTCAGAGCCGTGGGAATGATAGAAGCTGGTTCCCGGCAACGTACTGTGGCTTTAGCTCTGAATACAAGTCAGAGTGTTATCAGTCGACTTTGGACACGTTACCGAAGCACTGGTACCGTGGCTGAGCGCCATGGAGGACGGTATCGCTGCACCACACGGAGACAAGACCGATACATTCAAATCTTAACTCGAAGAGCTCCAACAATAACCGCCATGATGTTAGCCGTGAGGCTTCATCACTCTTCAGGGAACTTAATTAGCGACCAAACAGTCAGAAACCGCTTGCATGAAGTGAACCTTCATTCCCGAAGACCGCTACGGGTACCACCTATAGCAATGCACAATCGTAGGATTCGATATCAATGGGCTCTTGAACACAGAAATTGGGCAGAAGAACAATGGCGTTTCGTGTGCTTTTCTGATGAGTCTCGTTTTGGTATGAGACCGGATACAAGACGTATACGACACTGGAGAACCCCTGGACGCCAACAGCGATTAAAATCCTGCCAGGAAGTCCATCCTTATAGTGGTGGAACCATCATGGTATGGGCGGGTATTTGGATCGGCGGAGGAACTGAGTTGATTTGGATCAGAGGCAACCTCAACGCTCAAATTTATGCTGAGATGATTGTATCAGACGTCGTCGTTCCTCTACAAGTGCAAATCGGTCCCTTATTTCAGTTAATGCATGATAATGCACGACCGCACACCGCAAGAGTTGTAAGACAGACTCTCGCCGCAGCTAACATCAATGTCCTGCCCTGGCCTGCTCAGTCGCCAGACTTGAACCCGATTGAGCATGCATGGGATATGCTACAGAGAAGAGCTCTGCCGAATATGGAGGGTATCCAGTCGCAAGAAGACCTTTTTTTGTTGTTGCAACGAACATGGGCGGCCATTCCACAGCGTGATTTGGATGAACTCATTTTGAGTATGCCAAACCGATGTTCTTGTGTTGTTAGTGTTCGCGGTAGAAACACGGATTATTAATTGTTTAAGTTACCCAATAAAATTTTAGAGAAAACTGTTATTTCAGTCTTTTTTTCGAACTTTTGTGTTAGTGGTTCAAATGTCAAAAATCCCTTTATTAGGAAAATGGCAAATTTCTTTATTAATGCAAAGGTGACTTGGTTTATCGTTACTGTGACAAACGAAAACACTTTATTTGATGAATCCTTAAAGAAAATTTTAATTAATATCAATCAGGAGAAAAGTTATTGCAAAAATATATGTTGATCCCTAGACACTTTTGATGTGTGTATGTTTTTATATTCTACCCATAGGAAACTAGACGGTGAGTTCGGCTTAAAACAAATTACACGACATCCAATAACGCTTTTTTAGTGTTCCAGAGATACTTTAACCGGAAGCATTTCAAATGTGTACCTACATAGTACATTTTGATACTCAGCCTCTCGGTGATATATAAAAATTATAATTTTGATAATTTCAGTAAATAACGAGCAAGATGATGATAAGGGATGCGACAGAGCAAAGATGCTGTTTGACTGTATACAGGAAATCAAAGAAAAAGTAAGTCTATGAAATTTAAAATTCTGAACATTGTAGAAAATAACGGGTGTAAAAATACCTACGCTTTACGAAGTCGTGAGTCACTTGTTCTTCCCGTCGCTGTGATCCTTTTTTTGTAACTGGAACATACCTGGGAATCTCCTGATTAAATAAAGTCCTCCAGACCGTATTTCGGCCACGGCGGTATATCTCAACGGAGACTAGCCTTCGGCACGGGACATATTATAGTGCACAAGTGTGCGCGCAGACACAGATGCACTCCCTCTTCCCTCACTCTCATAGTCCGATGGGGCGGCAATCCAACACGACCGGAGAGAGATCAAGCGCTGGACCAACGGGTTAACGTGCTTTCCGAGGCACGGGGGTATCACACCGCCAATTTCTAAACTCCGGGCTGTTACTAACAAATTCCTAATGGAAAAACTCAATACCATATTGCTTGACCCGGGAATCGAACCCAGGACCCCACGCTCAGCAGTCGCGATACCAAAACTTGAAATCGTTTCCCAGTCGTGTGTGCATTGACGTTGATAGAATGCGTATGTTACTCGTAGAGCCAACTTGAGATAATTTTCAAGTCATAACTTGAAAATTATCTAAAGTTGGCTCCACAACATCCAGTTTGTTGTTCCATAGAACAACAAACTGGATGTTACACTTTACAAAGTTCAAATTCCATTGCAACCAAAGACTTATTTTTACCTTTTTTTACAAAAGGTTAATCAAAAATCAACTAAGAATACATTTACCTAAGTAGATAACTAATTAAATGGCGATGGAATGTAATTATCTGAGATTATGAACACTGCTTTAGTTGACGGCTATGTGATGGGTCTTTTGACACTCTGTATGAATACTTAAGAAACGATAAGTGAAGAGGAGTCTACAAATATGCTGAATTTGAAAGACAGTAATAAAGTGCTGTTTTATTTTATTTTCAGATTGGTGGTTGATTGAAGTTTGATTACAACTTACATGCCTTACAATCAACATGGACCGATTCGGGATTTACCTACTGTTTTTTTAAATGAAATAAATGCTTTGCGATATTAATTTTCAAGTTATTTTAGGATCTTTTTTGCATAGTGAATCCACCTACAGCTACATGTTAGAAAGCACGGTGTAGAAAAACTTGGAGTTTTTCCATGTTTTTCTTTAACTTTTTCTTCTAAGCCTGCTTTGAAAGATTAAATACGTACTAACTTACGTGCAAAGTGTCAGTCAAGGTATAAATAAACGGAAGACAGTCACGTTTCCATCCGCAATGCAGAAACACTGCGTGCACCTTGTAATTAATGTAACAACGGTCTTATAAACAACCTGTAATTGTGTTGCATTCAGTAGTTCAATATGTCTTACAGAGGAAATGACGGAAAACAACATGTATTCACTGAACTTGCTCAGATAAATATAATTTCATCTGACACCTCATTACTTCCTATGTGTATACGACTGTTCCGCTCTTGGCTGTAGATGTAGAACAAAATAATAATATATTTACGTACTTAGATTGGGACATAATATTTGATTCAGAAACGTAATAAATAAGAAGAGGTACTTTTGTTATAGATTGTCTTATTCATTTGATAGTCTAATTATTCATTCAAGACTCTCTCATACGGGTGCGGTGACTGTAGTTTATCCCTAAAAAAATGTGCTACGGGCGGACTCAAGAAAGAATCGCGGTATCTCAGAAAAACTTGCTTTCTGTGCAATAACACCTGCAATATGAAAGAACTTTGCGAGGCCACTGATAACTCTGTCAACGAGACCGAATTATGGTCGTATTATATATGAAATTATATACCGCCTGAGAATGAATAAATTGGAAAATTAATGAGAAAATGAATTATCTTAATTTTTTTTCGTGAATATTTCTTATGTTTTAATAGTTATTCTTTTTTTTATATTATATAGATATAAATCGAATAATTGATAAGGCGATGAAGAAAAACAGCGTGGAGTCGTATCTGTGTGACAGTTGCTATTTATGTAGGTTAATTTTGTAAGGAGAACAAAGAAGATGGCAACAGGGTTCTTGCAACGGTCAGTTTGACGTAACGTTTCCTGATTGCACATACCTACACTTACTAAATCTAAATAGACACTCATCATCAACTGCCTAGCCTTTTTCCCAACTATGTTGGAGTCAGCTTCCAGTCTAACCGGATGCAACTGCAGCATTTTACATGGAGCGACAACCTCCACAACCCAGTTACTGGGTAATACGATACCCCTTGATAAGACTGCTTATCAGACTAGACACTAAATAGCAAAATAAAATTGAGGAAGGGCAAAACAATTGATTATATTATTAACTGATCTCAATTGATCCATTAATTTGACTACGTGAGATGTCTTTACGATGCCTACTCCCAGCAGTACTGAACATGACTGAACTGTTCGATGAATATTCACATACGACTTTATATTTTATTGATGGCTAAATTATTTATGCCATATTGAATGTGTATGTTATTAAGAATTAATTATTAGCCTGGTGTTGCTCCATTGTGTGTTCGCACATAATAGAAAGAGGAAATAGCAAATGATCGCTATGTATTGTATTGGTACACGTTATTACCATGGTAATTTTGTTGCATATCAGGGTTCCTTATATACTGAAATAGAAGTTTTTATTTGTGTTAACTGTTTAGCTTCTTAAGGCGGTTTGGGCGGTGACATTTCACTCCTGCCTATCGATTCTGTAAAAATCTCGCCGTGATAACATAGGTGAAGTGAGCGTGAAGTGAACTATCAATGGAGGCAATCCCTAACATCAGGTGGAATGACAGCTCACTTCACCTTAGTTTTCACGGTGAGATTTTTAAAGAATAGCACTGCTGAAGAATGTTATCCGTGAAACACAAGATCGAGACAACCGATTGAAAATGTATGTTCTAACTCCAAAATGTAGGCGGTTTTCGTTAGCTTTATGCTGTGCGATACATTTCCAAGTACCCCCTTAGAAATATATCGCACAGCATATTTGAAAAAAGTGTTTCTTATTGTCCCAAAACTTCGCCGCAACCATTACCTACGTCGTCAGTGACACCGCAGTGGTCGCTTTGACTGCATGTTTTAGGGCACAGAGGTAAAATTGAGAAGTAGTTAGCACCACTTATGATCATCATCATCATCATCATTTGTATAGCCAGCCAACTATGTTGGGGTCGGCTTCCAGTTTAACCGGATGTAGCAACTGCCTATCCGACCTTCACAACCCAGGTACTGGGTAATACGATATCGCTTGCTAAGACTGGTTGTCAGACTTTCGGGCTTCTGACAAACCGTAAAGACTATCAAAGATCCACGATTGATATCCGGGACCACCGGCTTAACGTGCTTTCCGAGGCACTGAGGGGTCTTGGTATGTAAAGATGGTCACCCATCCACAGTCAATTGAGGCAAGCGGAGCTTAACCTGATCGATCGACCCGTGCGGCTGTTATTACTTAGCCACAAGCCCAACTCATAATAATTATTATGATGCCGTTATTTATTTTCATATTTACATACAAGATTGTACCTTATCGACCTGATTCGAACTTGACATCCATATAAAATAGTCCCCTTTTTTATAGGTGTAAAATATAATGTAAGTAATAAAAATTGTAATTATTTCACCATAAAATTACAGAACCGCCCATAGTATAATAGTTTCCCTCACGAGCTCAAACATATAAAACCGGGAGCGTCAATTTTTATACAAGTTGTCTTTTTATCATTTCAAAATGTTGAAGATTAGTGTGGTGTGTCTATATTTTGCAGTGGTGGCCGTTAATTTTTGGAATGTTAATGTAAGTTTTACTAAGACATAAAGCTGAAGAGTTTGTTTGTTTGGCTGAACGCGCTAGTCTCAGGAACTACTAGTCAGCATATAAATGTACCATTTGGGGCGAATCTCACCAAACTTTTATACGTAGAATGAGTCTTATCTATACTTATAATAAATCTGTAGAGAGGTCAATTCTGTACATGAAATATATTTCCAAAATAACTATCAGCGGGTGATTAGTGATCATTACTGACGCCAAAAATGCAATCAGTAAAATTTTTGTCTGTCTGTCTGTCTGTCTGTATGTTCGTTATAGAAACAAAAACCACTCGACGGATTTCAACGAAACTTTGTACAATTGTTCTTCATACTCCTGGGCAGGTTATAGTATACTTTTCATCACGCTACGATCAATAGGAGCGGAGCAGTGAAGGGAAATGTTGGGAAAACAGGATTTCTTTTTAGGTGAAGTAGTAATAGGTTAGTTAGTAGTAGTTAGTTAGTAGTAGGTAAGTTTTGGTTAATTTATGTTCAGTTTTTTTTAATATTAAGTAGGTATAAGCGTAGGTACTTTTATTAATTATAGGTATAGGTATTATTAATTATAGTAGTTATAGGTATTTAGTTTTAAGTGAAGTAGGTTTTATTATATATTATTTTATATATTAGACGTAGTTATATATTTTTAGTTATTCAAGCCTCAAGCGGACGCCGGCGTCCGCCCGCTATTGTCTTGAAAAACGCGCTGAATGAGAAATACGCGTTCTCAAGAATCGGCAGAAGAAAGAGCACATCGGTTAAACTCTATGAGAGTTAGTGCCTTAATTTCCGGAAGTCATTATTCCACGCGGACGAAATCGCTGGCAAAAGCTAGTCCTGAGAATAAATTTTGATTTTTTGACAGTTTTTCCATACTAGAACTGTTAGACGTCAATTTTATTCCACGGATAAAAGATACCTATCTGACTTTGTTAAAATCAGCCCTTAGAAGTTCGGCATAATAAGTGTGTATTTGAGTAATCGAGAAAATCTAAGAGTTTTAAATGATAGAAACAGGACAGTAAAAATCAATTTTAATTTGCAGTTGAAAGTTATCTCTTAGAGTACTTTCAGGTTTTATGTATTAGTGCTGCTGTTTCAGTGCAAATCTGAAGAAGAAGAAAAGGCAATCATGGATGCATGGAAACCCATTGCAGAGGAATGTGCATCAGACTGCGGTCTTAACGAAGAATATTTCAAGAAACACAACGAAGGCGATGATATGGACCCTTGTTTTAAGAAATGCTTATTGCAGAAAATGGGACTTGTAAGTACAAGTGATAAAGACCAGACAACTTGAAGACAAATGCACGCAATTGCAGTCGTGGCATCGCTTGGGTGTATGATATATGATACCTATTTAATATGCAGGAAGTTTCGAAATCTCGTAACGTACAGATATATAGGGTCAAATTAAATTTACAGTCAGAGACAGTTTCGGGTAGCTTGATGTGCTGGCGTCTGTACTTAATAAAAAGTATAATGCTATTCTATTCTAGCTGGATGAGGCTGGGAAATACAACCGTGATGCATTACACGAATTAATTGCGCAGTACACAGACGACAAAGAAAAAGCTGAAAAATTTCAAGACCAATTAGATAGCTGCCTTGATAGTAAGTGTGCTATATTTATTATATTTATTTTTCACTAAATCTGTTTTAAATGCTCTTGAATTTAATAACAATGTTAAGAAGTCTCTACAGACTGTTATACACACAATAATGATGATACTTATCTGGGCTATGATTAATTTGCCTGAAATGAATGGGGTGTATCAAGAGCTAATAATATGCTGGAAATTACACTTATTTTTTTGATTGATGGAAATTGCACTTATCTTTCTTGATTGATTATTGGGATGCATGAAGATGCCTCTTCGTGTAGCGCAGTTTGTTCCGCCAGTTATTCAACTGAACCGCTCGGCGCATCCTGAATAGTCACACCCAACACAAGAACATTTTCGAAAAATAGTGTTTTTTTTTTTTTTTTTGTGGATGGGAAATCATCCAATGACCCCTCCCGCTCTGGGTGGAGCAGAAGGGAGTGTCAGACTCTTACTGACTAAAACCCGCCCGTGTTCCTTCCTTAGCCCTTTGTGTTCCGGGGTAGCGGTAACCCTTTCGGACAATCACGCTGCACATTTTCGAAATATAGTGTTACAGCCAAATTAGACCGATTTTAAATTTTCTATAGAAACCAGTAAGTTCCAGTTATATTTTTTTAATTAAGACATTTCGAAAATGTTCTTAACTAACTTTTTATGCGTATGAAGTTTCATTAAAATTGGTTCATTCATTTCGAAAAACAAGGGCTTGAAAGTTTCTATGAAATGCCGTACGTCGTAAACGCTCACAAGAAAAATGAATTGTTAGCAATAGTTTCTAGCACACTAGCTAAAAAGAGATGATTTTTTTTGATAACTTGTGAAATGTTTCTACATTATGGGGTCTAGAATCATATGCTGAATTCATGGTTATAGCTAGCGCGTCGATGAGGATGCCACCCTGTAGACTTATGTGGAAGATTATAAGTAGTCACTTCAGAAAAAGCTGGGTTGCACGATATATGCCTAATGCGTTTATTGCTCTGGTGTTACATAATAGAGTTAGTTATTCTATAATTAATGATTATCGAACAAAAATAAACAGATTATAAAAAATTAACAGAGAATATAGAAGTTACTTGATATTTTTTTCTGTTATTAGAGAACGGAGATAATGATGGTGATGATGAAGAATCTCAGAAGAAGCGGGTCGACGTTTTGTTCAAATGTTCTAAGGAGATCAAGGAAGTAAGAATTTTCTTAAGTTAACTTTACTGTTCTACTTAGATTAAACGTGAAAGTTTCTGAACTTGAATCCATCATCATGTGGTCTGGTAAGTTCTACACCTGGAATTCTAAAAATAAAAATGCCGCTGTTCCGTGACTGGGTTTATACAGATATGCTTCAAATAAACCTAAATCCTTGGCTGAATTTAGCTCGATGTTTCCTAAAATGTTTTTTAGATGTTCATCAAAATTTTCTTGTTGGTGCACAATACGACAAGTCTTAAGTATTAGGCATGATTATGTTAATGAAAATAATAATGTGTCCTTGTCTTATCTTTTTTCAGTAATTTCTACAACAACGGTTAAATTGAGTCTACTTACAATAATGGTTTCAGTGTGAATTTCCTATTTACTATGTTTTCTTTTGAATAAATTTTATGTAATGCCGAAAGTGTATTATATTTTTTTGGATTATACCTTATCACTTTGAACGCCCACAAACGTAACAACTTCTATGGTGTCTCGTTCAGTGTCCTTCAACGGATTGATACCAACAACTCAACCAACCACCAACTGCACTAATACCTACCTAAAAAAGTTTACGATATTTTTTTCGAATAGAAAATATCTATACGATCTTTTCCAAATACAACCAATATGTTCTGACACATACAGTGGCCTCCAAAAGTTAGTTGGGATTTTTCCATTGTAGCTGTATATAATAGTATATGTAATACAAAAGATAAATAAGTGTTTGAACTGCTATAACATTTTTATTGACAAATTCAACTACCTTTGACTTCTCATAAAAAATTATCAAGTAATCTCTGGACGAAGACTACCTGGTTATTTTAAATCATACCTCCCCGCATCCCGGTGCATGTTGTTCGCCTATGACATTGTTCTTGTCGGTAAAGATGGACCTGAGATCCAGAGCAGATTGGAGAAATAGCAACAGAAGCTGGAGAATGTTAGCTTGATAATCAGCAGAACCAAAACTGAGTATGTATTCTGTGATTTCAGCGGTGTCTCCAGTTCTGGAGCCATAGCACTTGATGGCGCACTTCTCTTAGTCTTCTCCAACTTTCGGAGTCGGCTCACTCGTGCAAAGCGATGGCAAAGTAGACAGAATTAACACTGGATGCATGAAATGGCGGCAAGTCACAGGAATAATTTGCGACTCCCGAATTCCATTTAAACTTAAAGGGAAGATATATAAAACCATGATTAGACCTGCTGTCTTGTTGGGCCACAAAAGGGCATGCATCTGAGATGAGAATGCTAAGAGGGATGTGTGGTGTTAACGAATGGATAGAATAAAAAATGAGTACATAAGAGGAAGTCTGAAAGTGGCACCGGAAACTAACAAATTGTTTGGAAATCGGTTGACATGGTATGGGTATGTGTTACGGAGAAATGAAGAAAATGTCGTGAGGAGAGTTATGAGTATGAATGTCAATGACTATAAAAGTAGGGGAAGACTAAAGAAACGATGGATGGAATGTGTGAATTATGATATGGTTAGAAAGGGAGTGACTACCGAGATGACAACTAGTATAAAAGTATGGAAAAAAAAGACGTATTGCGACAACCCCAAATAAATTGGGATAAGGGTAAGAGAATGATGAAGAATGTGGCATCACAGCTGAAGTGGGAAAATGTCAATTAGCTTTTGGAGGCCTCTGTATAATATATACGAACTAAAGAGGTGCTAGATAAGAGTACCTTTGCAGATGATAACACAGCTCCAAATGAATTTACAAAAATCAGCAAACAGCTTAATCCAATTCGTTTTACTGACAAATCGGATTGTATCGATTTCAATTGTTCAAGCCTAGGGCGGACTTCCGCTACCAAATCGAAGGTTGAGGTTTGGCAAAATAGCCATTCAAACAGTTTAGCTGTTTCATCGTCTAGATATTTAATATAAATAGGAAAACACATATATAGTGGTCAATAGTGTTCGGGTTTGGTTACATTTCGCTTCTATTTAATTGTGTTTCAAGTATAACAATAATACTACACTAAATACATATTAGTCTTTCAACACTGTTAATAATAAAGTCCTTCTCCGCATCTGTTTTTCTAGCCAGGCAGAAATCACAAAACCGTGTTTGTTGTAAATTTGTGAAATATTTTCTCTATCTAATTAATTACTATGAATCCCTCAATGGACTTGATTCGTATTGGTTACGTTATGCTGCTTTGGTTCTTAATAAAAAATGTTGCGGTAAGTATAACTTTAGAATTACTACTCTAACATCTGTGTCCTTGTTTTCAAAATATCTCATTTTAAAACTATGTTCTGATTTTAATACTTATAATATTACATCTCTGATTTCTTCATTATTTTATTGCAGGCAATAACGGATGCACAAAAGTCTGGTATCCAAAGAGAGTTAGTGACTGTAGGCATTCAATGTATGAAAGATCATCCTCTATCATTATCAGATATAAGGGCTTTTAGGAACAAGATGATTCCTAATGGAAACGATCCTAAATGCTTCGCAGCTTGTTTGTTTAAGAAAATTGGAGTGGTAAGTAACTAGTTCATAGCATTATGCTTGCACTAAAACGCACAAAAATATTAAAAGTAGACTGACTACGCATCGATCATAAGCAAAATAAATTATAGAACCCCAACACCTGACTGCGCCTCATTGCTAACGTACAGTAACTTTGCGAAATTAAAAATACTACCTCATTCAGTAGCAAAAAAAAAAGTAAAGGAAATGTTTAAGAACACTGGTTATGATGACTGGGAACAATTAAAGATCCTGACCTGACACCGAATCAAACGAAGTGAAGTTTTTACTAAGCGAATGTGAGTACCAATACAAACCATTTGTGGTTTAATGGTACAAAACAAACATAAACCTGTATTAAGACAGTATGCATAAATAAATAAAATAAAAATAATAAAATATAATGGAATAAACACGCACACTTCCACACACTTACCACATACACCCCATACACATACAACCATTACATATACACTTGTACCATATCATACCTGAAATCCGTTCTTCGTACCCCGAACCCCAAGATACGGACTAACTGTCTAGTTTGGGGCTCACTGGTAAATAATATATATTGTAACCTAGCTGTAGCTAGTATTTTAAGATACTCATGTCGTCTCATCTTGCTGTTTATTGGACAATAAAATATTATCTACTAGCTTTTGCCCGCGGCTTCGCTCGCGTTAAAATCGGGGTAACACGGTTCCCCTTTCCTGATTTAGAACACAGAAGAGAACGCGGAATAGAATATTATTTTAATACGCTACTGTGTCCGCTGTTTGTGTGTGTTTTATTTAATTTGTTTTAATTAAGTTACTTATTTTATTGTTCGTTTGTATCATAGAACCTGTACTAATTTTACGGAGAGTGTCACACAAATTTCCATCCCCTATTTTAGGGGCTGGGGGAAGATTTCCAAAAAAAAATAAGGCAGGTATTTTTCGTTGGTAACAAAGAGTCTGTGTACCGATTTTTAGCTTCCTACCTTGAAAATTGTGAAAAGTCCCTAAAATTTCACCCCCTCTTTTGAGGGATTGGGGGCAGATTCCCAAAAAATATGATGCACGATTTTTTTGTTAGTCACAAATAGTCCGCATACCAATTTTTAGCTTTCTACCTTAGAAATTGCGGAATACTCCATACAAACTTCCACCCCCCATTTAAGGAGATTGGGGGGGTTAGAAAGAGACAAAAAGTAGCCTATGTCACTCTCCATCCGTTTAACTATCTCCACTTAAAAAATTACGTAAATTCGTCGCTCCGTGTTGCCGTGAAAGACGGACACGCAAACAGACACACACATACACTTTCACATTTATAATATTAGTATGGATTTCTATCATCATTCTCCTACCCTTATCCCAATTTATTTGTGGTCGGCGCAACAGGTCCCTTTCTTCCATACTTCTCTATTAGTTGTCATCTCGCTTGTCTTCCCTTTTCTAGCCATATCATTTTTCACACAGTCCGTCCATCGTTTCTTTCATCTGCCCTTGCTCATAAAGCTAGGTACAATAATTATAAGGGTTTATAGAAAGTTATTTCTAATGGATAAATGGCAAATAGTGTGGTAACCTCCACTGTTATCATAGAATTCTTCATGTTAGCAACATGAGAAGTTTTGAGGAGGTTGGTGACCATTTTTTAATAATAAAGTTAATAAAGGTGGCCTGTTTATCGTCTTCTTCTTTTTGTTTCGACGGTACATCTGTGTTGCTATTTATACTGTTTGGGTACAGTAGGTGGCCACATTATAGCGGCGTCAAAGACGTTGTTAGCTCATCAAGGGAGCAGGTGAACGGACAATTGGACACTCTCGCAGATGAGGCATAGTTTGTTCAGGAGCACCGCACTCGCACTGTATGTTGTGTGAATCGATTACGCCCCACTTCACCAGATTATGTTTCCAGCGGCCTACTTTCACGGTCTGTTTACAACAGAGTTTCACATGTAAATAGTTGGTTTATTGGTCTATTTTTCCAGATGGACAACATGGGAATGATATCGCCAGCTAAAGCACGAGAGAATGCCAAGAAGGTGTTGAAAGGAAGTGATGAACATCTGAAGAACGTCGATGAAATTATGGAGAAATGTTCGGCAGGTAACTAAGTTTACAAATAAATGACTAGTAGCTCTCTTCAAGTGCCGCAGCCAGTGTCTACCTATACTAATGGTACCATAGCAATAGTATCAAATGCCATTTGATCTATCATCAATCATAACTCTTGAATGTCCATTATTCAATGTCAAATGCCTTTAATATTGTTGTGTATAAATATTTAAGAAATGCATATTACAACATAAATACATATGTACTGTAAATCATTAATTGCTGGAAATATTTCCTAGATGAGAGCTTAAATAAAAATAATGCATATTTTAAAATGTTCTATGTATTTTGCAGTGAATCAACAGAGAACGAATGACGGGAATAAAGGTTGTGACAGAGCGAAACTTGCTTTTGGATGTTTTACTGAAAATGCTCCTAAAGTAAGTTATTTCAATAATAGCAGTGGCATTCCTTCATCAGAATTTTCACTTTTGAAATACTCGATCTTGTGGCCTCGCAGTAAAAATCGGAATCAATTCTCGTTTTTTGAGTTTAATAAAAATCCACATATTTTCTGATTTTTACTATATCCATAATTAATTTATGATTTTGTTCATGATTTTAATTGTTTCTTTTTGTTCGTTTTTTTTTCAGTACGGATTCGATTTTGATTTCTGATGAGCCATTGTTACGAGATGTTTTAGGAGAAGCTGGTGGAAAACTTTATTGAATAGTTCTTATGTAATATTTATTGTTGAGATTGGTGTTTAGAGTGACTTTTGAAATAAATTGTTAAAAACACTGTCAGTTTATTATTTCTGTTCTGTGTTAGGTACCTACTCGACCCTAAATATAAATTAAGAATACAAAATTTGCATCTTAACAATACAGGGTCAAATTAAGTTAGCTAGCGAAACTTCACGGATGTGATGGCGGATGGATCTTAACACAACGAAACAAAAAAAGGAATTTAATTGACGATTTTTTTTTAGTAGGGTCAACTACCGCAGTTAGTGTAGTCACTTGAAATATCTGCTTAAAAATCAGCTTTTATTTATTTATATATACTTGATTGTACACCACAAAAATACAACAAGTAAAGGTATCTTTACTATCAAACACTACAAAATATACAATGGGCGGCCTTATCGCTTTCTGAGACTGGTGCGCTGGCAACACTGGTAGCCGGTCGTCAAAAAAACGGTCTCTAGGTTAATTTTTAAAGTAAATTAATAAAAGTGTTTTAAATGTGTTAATTTAGTCTAATATAGTCAAACCTAGTTATTAAGTATTCTAAACAGTGATTGTAAAGTGTTATTTGTCGCGAAAACTTCGTAAAAACAAAGGAATCAAAACCGGCTGTCAACTCAACGCACCAACGGTGACGGATTTCAAATTATCATCGATCCCGGGGAGTATTTTGTTTTATCTAAGTGCTTGTAGCTAACATTTACAGACCACTGAACATCACAAAGTACTGCTCAGGTCTCTGAGCTACGTCCATCACACACTGGCACGGTTTATGTCTCCTTTTGCTTGACAACTAGTGGAAGCAAAATCGACGACGAAAACATTCGCCCAGACAATAAACACTACATAATTACTACACAAAAATAAGATAATTATGGTTTAATAATTAATTATTCATAGGTACTTTAAGGCTCTCATGTGTCATATACTTGTTACTGTCAATCAAGTTTCTTTGTGTTTTACATTAAAAGCAGTATTCCTTGTAACTTCACTTCTATTTAACTTTCCCATCTAATCCCTTAAAATAATTTTAAAATCTATTTTGTTAACATTTCAATAATTACTTAATTTTTAACTTAATTTAATTTAATTATTTTCTTTTCTTTTTCCCCTTCTACCTCCTACTAATCTAAATATTGGAACATCTTTTCTCACACTGTTATTTAGCTGCATAACTTCACACATTCCAGGTGACTGACATTTCAAAGAAAATGTTGACCCGCAGTGCTACAATCAAGGAGATGGAAGCAAAACTAAGAGCTACCTTGAAGGAGCTGGAGGTCTCTGAAGCGATGTGTAAACAGCTGCTCCGTGAAAGGGAAGACAGTGAAGTGGAAGTGGAAAACATTATTTTAAAGAACACCTCCCTCAAGAATGAACTGTCACAGCTACACATGCAAAATATGGACTTAACTGACCAGCACAGTCAACTCCAACATGTAGTGTCAACATTTCAAGAGTGCAGTGACACCCACGAATTGGCATTGAAACGAATCTCAGAGCTTGAACAGAGATTGTTTGAGGCCCAAGAGGCACTATCAATCTCTGAGAGTATCAAAGTCGATAACCAGGTTGCTCGCACTAGTAATCTTTTTGATGAGTTGGTAGGTAGTAAGTCAAAATCAGTGTGTGAGCCAGCTGTAACCATAGATTTGACTGGTGATGATACCATACCATTATCTCCTATTGTTATGAGTCACAACAAATTAAAAAAATATATTAAAATCAAGAAGTTCATTAAACGGTCACAGAGATCAATTAAAAAACAAAAACTCCTAAAATTAAACATTTCGCTTAGAAAAGAACGTGTTGTCTTATCAAAAAGTTTAAATATTTGTACTATTGAGTTAGATAAATGTAGGGAAAAGTATGACACGGATATTCAGCTCCTCTATAATGATATATTGCATAAGGAGCATTTGCTGAAGGATATTTTTGAAAAATATGAAACTTCACAACAACAATTAAGTGACCACTTGTTGGAGGCTGGAGAACTACTGGATTTGGTGAAGTACAATGCTGAGAGGTATGAGTCTCTGACTAATGATCTTTCATGCAGCTGTGCCAACCAACCACCACCTCTTCAGCATAAGTCTGACTTGCCCCTTCCGGTGTTAGCTCTTCCAGCAGAGACCACACAGGTAAATAAATCTATATTTTTTTGTGACGAATTAGGTTCTGGCTTTGGAAAAATCTTACTCAATTACCTTAGCCATAGTTTTACCAATCATAGTTACCATAACATAAGTTTTAAACAAATGATTAAAAGAATTGCCAATACAAACCTGGATAATTATTCTACAATGGTTTTGCTATTAGGTAACAGCACTGGTATTACCACAAAGGACCTAGTGGATGGTGTCAACACCTTATTAAATTTAAACATAGGTAAGATAATGTTGTGTGCTTTTCCTTACTCTGATACTTTATCATATAATGAAAATAATTATATTTTTAAGTTGAATAGAACTATTCACAAGCTGACATGTTATCATAGTGACAAATTATTGTATTTTGACACTAACAAGTTTGTTAGTGGTTTTAAGTTAACTCAGAGAACTTTATCTCTGTCTGGGGAATGTAGACATCTGATTGCTATGTTGATAGCATATAATATTAACGAGGTTATAGCTAATATAACAAATTCTAGGATTAGTGACGAGTCTGTGTTGCCTAGTTATACTAACAACATAGTGATTAATTATGAATTGTCATGTTGTACGAAGGAGGATCCACCTATAACACCAACATCCTTGGAGACCACTACTAGTCAGATAGGGCTCTCTCCTCCTGCTGGAACTTGTACGGGCAATCTAGACTCTCCAGTTGTAGTTGTGGAGGTCACTCCGGATAATTATTTAAACTAGTCAGTGAGACAACAGAAGTTACCCCTATAAATAACCAATTATTATTACAGAATAATAAAAAGGTATCTTCTGGCAATATATTTAATAACACTAAAAAACCAAGGGGAGTGCAACATAATTTAAAATTATTTCATCAAAATATCCAAGGTTGCGCTTCCAAATTATTGGAAATTATTGGAAATAGAATTGTTTTTGGAAAACACCAAGTTTGATGTAATTTGTTTAACAGAGCATTGGCTGAAAGATCATCAAGTAATGTCAATTAATTATGAAAATTATTGTGTAGTTAGCCATTTCAGCCGAAAACGTATGATACATGGCGGGTCATTAATATTACTTAAAAATTCTATTAAATCGAAAGAACGAAAAGACATCGTCGGGCTGTCTGTTGAACACACCATTGAATTGTCCTGTGTTGAGCTTGATAAGCATGTTATAGTATGCGTATACAGACCTCCCAGTTACCAGAATCTATCTGTATTTGATTCTGTAATGGAAGATGTGTTAAAGAAACTTAGTACTAGTAGTAAATCAATAATCGTATGTGGAGATTTTAATATTAATTTATTGGAAAATAACTTGAATACTGTCAGATTGTTAAGCCTTTTTAGGTCATTTGATTTGTCAAATGTTTTTATTGAACCAACCCGAGTGACAGCTTCCTCTGCCACTTGTATAGATAATATTTTTTGTAATTGTGATTACTTACACAAACAAATTGTAAATAAGTTGCCGTCTGATCACAGTGGACAAACAATTACATTTAGCTCCTACATGCCGTTACAAAAAATTCAAATAAGGTTTAGGACAATTACATGTAAAAATTTGGAAAAATTAAATAATTCTTTGGCCAGTAAATTATGTGACCAGAATTTTAATAATATAGGTGACCCAAATGAGTTCTATGCCGAGTTCTTTTCACTGTTAAACGATCAGTTTAATAACACTTTTCCACTAAAAACTAAAAGCATTTACACAAAGTTTTTATTTAGTGACTGGGCGACTCCAGGTATTCGTAAAAGCAGGGAAAAACTTTTTGAACTTTATGGCTTAAAGCAACATTTGAAAAATGAAAACTTTCATCGGTATGTTGCAAAATATTCAAAAACTTTTAAAAGTGTGTGCCAAATAGCTAAAGCTCTTTATATTAGCAATAAAATAAAATCAGCTGATGATAAAATAAAGACTACCTGGCAAATAATAAATAATGAAACAGGTAGGAAAAAACAGCGTAATACTGAATTTAATTTAGAGACTGCACATGGCCCCATCAACTCAGATGTAGAAATAGCTCAGGAATTTGAAAATTTTTTTGCGAATATTCCCTTTAAAACTACTGAAGCTTTAAATTCATCCCCCACACTTTCTGCTGCCTTGCTTAAAAATAATGTAAAGCCATGCCCTTTGGAGTTTAGGTTTCAGCATACAAATCCCCAGGCTGTTATAAAAGCTTTTAAAGATCTTAAAATTAAATCAACAGAAGATCTCTGGGGAATGTCTGTAAAAGTATGTAGATCTCTCATAGAAACCATTGCGCCTTATTTAGCTTTCATATTTAACACCAGTGTTGATCAAGGAGTTTTTCCGGATCTTATGAAACATAGTAAAGTAGTTCCATTATTCAAATCCGGTGACAGTAAAGAACCCAACAATTATAGGCCTGTGTCGATTCTGCCAGTTCTCAGTAAGGTGTTTGAAAAGCTTATGCTCAATCAAATGTTACGTCACTTTAATAAAAATTCCATCTTTCATGAACACCAGTACGGTTTCACCAAAGGGCGTTGTACTACTGACGCCGGTGTTACCCTAATAAAGAACATTTTTAACGCCTGGGAAGAAGCACAAGATGCCATTGGAATCTTTTGCGACCTCTCTAAGGCGTTCGATTGCGTAAACCATGAGACACTTCTGATGAAACTGGAGCACTATGGGATTAGAAAAAAAGCACTTGATTTGCTAAGATCGTACCTGAAAGATAGAAAGGTTAAAGTTCAAGTAAACGGCATAAACTCATTAGGGTCTGAAATGACAATGGGCGTTCCTCAAGGTTCGATATTGGGTCCATTCCTCTTTTTAGTTTATATTAACGATTTACCCCAATTACTTCAAAATCAACCAAAGATGGTGTTATTTGCAGATGATACATCATTGATCTTTAAAATAGACCGACGGTCACAAAATCTTGACGACGTGAATAACTCTATTCTTCAGGTCCAAGATTGGTTTACGGTAAATAATTTAGTACTTAATGAAAAAAAAACCAAATGCATTAAATTTAAATTGCCTAATGTTAGAAGCAGCGAATGTGACATCATATTGAATGGCCAAAAACTAGAGTTTATTGATCAGACAGTTTTCCTAGGAATCACGCTAGACGAGAAATTACAATGGGGGCCTCATATAACATCTATTGCGGGGCGGCTAAGCTCGGCCGCTTATGCTGTTAGAAAGATAAGACAGTTAACAGATGTAGAAACCGCGCGTTTGGTCTATTTTAGTTACTTCCACAGTATTATGTCATATGGCATTTTACTGTGGGGTCGGGCTGCTGATATTGAATCCATTTTTATTTTGCAAAAGAGAGCTGTCAGAGCCATTTACAATCTACGTCGTCGTGAATCTCTTAGGGAACTATTTAAAAAGGTTAATATTATGACGGTACCTTGCCAATACATTTATGAAAATATTATGTATGTAAGAAAAAATCAACATCTTTTTAATAAAATAAGTGATAGACATAATTTTAATACTAGAAATAAAGATAAATTAGATCAACCTTTTTTCAGGTTATCTAAAGTGCAAACATCTTTTATGGGGTACTGTGTTAAATGCTACAACAAAATACCTTTTGATATATTACAATTAAATGAAAGAAAATTTAAAACTCATATAAAAAGTACACTTTGTAAACAAGGATATTACAAATTGGAGGATTATATCCAAGATAACAATGTTTGGAAACATGCTGGTCCTGCTCCATAGGACAATCTAGAGTCTAGACAAAATCAAACTGGTTGCTAATTTAATTTATACATACACATTTTTTTTTTTTTTTTTTTTACATTGATTTTTACATTCTTTGACAAATGTAACTCACACACTTTTTAAAATACTAGTAAAATTTTTCAATCTTTGTAAATATGTGGACACCATGTATCTATCACATAATTGATTTACCAGTCTGTTATATTTTTAATTCTTTTACCATTTTTGGTAGACTAAATTTTATTTTAGGTGCATCGTCTTCACATATAATTATATAAACAATGTATACAAAAACTTGTAAAACATTTTAAAAGAGTAACGGTGGAGTTTCTTGCCCATTCTTCTCCACACGAAAACTACATTTTGGAATGGGCGACTAGAATCAATTCTATTTTTTCATTTTAAATTTTGACGTTCAAAAGTGCCTTTTAAGTGCCTATTTGAAATAAATGATTTGACTTTGACTTTGACTTTGACTTTGCGATCTCTTCCAGGCAACCTTAGGATGGACAGTGATTTTCCTGGACATAAAATGGGGCTATATATTGTGTAAATTTGACAAACGTGATGGGTATCCATATCTCAACACGACAAAACTAAAGAAAACAGATTTTCTCAACTCATACTTCAAGTAACAAAACACAGCCCCATGAACCCCAAATAAAACATCAAATCATTTTTGTTTTCATTTTACAGTTTTTAGATATCGATAACAATCACGTCTGTAGAGTTTCGCTAGCTAATTTAATTTGACTCTGTATAGACTGTGATATCAATACGTATAGTACTATAAAGATTGCAAAACTCACGTTTCTTTACAATGGAGCTTTTACAATCAAATCAACTTAGTGATTCGGCAAATTTTAATTTTATTTATTTCTGAATCTTGGTATATGTGACGGATGGTCATCAGATCCTAACCAACATAGGGTAATAATTATGTCACAACATCGTGTCCTCCGCTTTACGCATCCAGTTTCTCCCGGTTACCTTTGTGTCAAAAAAGAAAAGAGTGAGTTTATGGTCCTGCCTTAGAAATAGCTGTTTTTTTTTAAATTTATTTAAACTTTTCGCACAAAAAGGTACAAAGGCGGACTTACTGCCTTAGGCATTCTCTACCTCCACTTTTTACACTTTACATAAATGACTTTCCAAAGGCAATTGACCATCCTGTAACACTTTTCGCGGACGACAGTACTATAACTATACCCTATAATAATAAAGACCTATATAAATATGACATTAATAATACACTGATCAATACTATACAATGGTTAGACAATAATAATTTGAAAATTAATCTAAGTAAGACAGTAATTATGCATTTTAGCCAGCGTTTATTGACATTTTCCATTCTTGACATAACATATAATAACATAGCAATTGACACGGTTAATACAACTAAGTTTCTGGGACTAATTATTGACCGACATTTAAATTGGAAGGATCACATAGATGGTCTGAGTAAGAGAATTAGTAGTAGTGCCTGTGCATTGTACTTACTGTCACGAAATGTCAATAGGGAGGCGTTATTAACAGCTTACTATGGTCTGGTTGAATCCGTACTCAGGTATGGTGTTATCTTTTGGGGTAACTCGACTAATAGAGAAATAGCATTTAAAGCACAGAAGAGATGCCTTAGAGCAATGTTTCATTTGAAAACCACGGACAGCTGCAAGCCCTACTTTATAATGCATAAAATTTTAACATTGCCATCCTTATATATTCTTGAAACTGTTATGTTTGTCAGGAACAATCCTAAATTATTCCCGCGCAGAGCAGATCAATTTCCCAGGAACAGGCGTGATCAAACCCAATTATGTGTACCTCCCTGTAGGACTGCACTTATGCGCAATAGTGTTTTTCATATGGCTCCAACTGTTTACAATAAGTTGCCTAAAAGTTGGAAGGAGCTTAATAATGTACACTTGAAGAGTAAACTTAAGACATATTTAGTGAATAAAGCATTCTATAACATTAACGAGTTCCTAGAGGAAAGATTTGTACTGACATAGTGGCTTATTTGATTTGATTATTATTTTTTGTGTTTATTAATTTACAATGGAATAGTTTTATTATTTTTTATTGTTGACATGATTATTGTATTTCAGTCTTAATAACTTATTTATGTTTGTAATTTACTTGTTATTTTAAATGTATTGCCATATTATTATTATTCTTTAATTCTTAATTTATTGTTATTTTATGAGAATGTTTTAATTAATAATATTTCTGGACATTTGCACGTCACATCATGTGGCAAACATGGCGTACCTAATAATGTTGTTTTACCATCTTGCATGCATGTATTTTCTTGTATGTATTACACATCTTTAGCAAATAAATATTATCTTATCTTATCTGATCTTACCAGTCAACCAAGGGTGGTGAAGAGATTAGATGGCAGGTGCTTCGGTTGAGAGGAACAATGAAAAAAAAAAACCTGTACACAACTACGTACACAAATATATAAATATGTTATATACACATACATACTATAATATATATATATATATATGTACTAATGATATAAATATGTAAAATATATACATACAAATTCATTTTCTCGATTTATCTGGTTTCTTATACGTCAACACGTCTTATTAGGTATAAGTGTCGATTTATGAGAAACTGTTGTAATTATTATTAAGTATGCACATCGTTGTTATTAAATTTATAATAAAGAATAATCACTGAAGGTGCAGTGGTTTCCAGAATCACGGTGATTCGGCAAAAATTAAAATAGCAAATCAATTAGATAAAAAAACTTAGATATCTATACTTGTACACTAATATTATAAAGAAAGTGGCAGCGCACTACTATGTCTGTGTTTGAAGACCAATATTGGTCTTAAGAGCATTTACGACGTCGTACGGCATTTCATACAAACTTTCAAGCCTTGTTTTTCGAAATTAATGAACCGTTTTTAATGAAACTTCATACGCATAAGCAGGATACAAAGGACTAAAAATGTTAGTTGAGAACATTTCCGAAATGTCTTATTTAAAAAAAGATAATTGGAAATCTGTTTATAAGGAAAATTTAAAATCGGTCTAATTTGGCTGTAACACTATTTTTCGAAAATGTTCTTAACTAACTTTTGAGACCTTTGTATCTTGCTTATGTGTATGAAGTTTCATTAAAATCGGTTCATTCATTTCGAAAAACAAGGGCTTGAAAGTTTGTATGAAATGCCGTACGTCGTAAACGCTTTCATTAGTTTACGACGAGACCGTACCCTACGAAATGTTTAAGTTTGAGACGCCGCTTCAGCGTGATTTCAAAAGCACGAAATTTAATAAAATTAAATAACTCTATTGACTAGGGAAATGTTGACTACCCCTGAAACGTCATTTTGGCAATGAGATATCTTTGTTTACATTTTTGATCTGGAATTCCATTTCCGAGATTAAACTATCTGAAGTTGAGTAATTAAGTTGAGGTAATCTATACTAATAATAAAGATGAAGAGTTTTTTTGTTTATTTGAACGCGCTAATCTCTGGATCTACCTGTCAGTGTCAGTTGAAAAAATATTTTAGCCCAATTCTTGAAGAAGCTACGACTCTTCGGAGCCAAGTTTTATAGAATTATCATGTTATTTAACTGGTTTATGAGCGTCAGTTATTTTGCTTCCACTTTTTATTGAGGATTATCTTTTGCCTTACTTCGTTACGTTAAATTAGCTAGCGAAACTCCGTAGACGTGGTGTGTATCGATAATTATCTAAACATGAAGAAACGAAAAACTAAATTGATTTTGTGGTTTATTTTAGAGGTCATCCGCAGATATTGCAGTTTGAGTACCTATTGAAAATAATTTTTTTTGTGTAAACTTCACATACGTGATGGGTATCAATATCTCAACACAATAAAAGAGAAGAAAAAAAAAATTTTATAAACTAGTACTACTTGTAGTAACTACATTAACTGCGGTCGTCGTAACCCCCCAAAAAAATAACCAAATATATTTTTTTTCGTTTTGTTATTTTAGATATCGATACACATTTGCGGAGTTTCGCTAGGTAATTTAATATGACCCTGCACAAGATTTGCTATAGACATTTTTACACGATTAATAGTTAAAGGAGCACATTTGAAAGCAACTAGACAAATCAAGGAAAGGAAAATTTTATGAGGCACTCTAAAAAAAAATATATTAATAGTATTGAATAATAATTTATTATGTGAATAAAAGTAATCTTACAATAAATCCACAATCCGTAGTATCACTTAACGCATTGAGAACAAAATTAAAATACAGAGCCATGTATGTGCATTAAATTAAAATTAAATATATCCACTAATGATCGTTGGAACAATTTTCCAGCAAATATGATCCCATATTGCGCCTTTCCTAAAAGTCGAAGTCGAACCCAAGCTGTAAAAGAAAATTACATTAAAGATATAATTATCAAAAGTACGTTCATCACGCCTGTTCTCCAAAGGGGGGAGGAAGTATATTTTTATGAGAACAAGTACAGTTATGAGTGTAAATATGTTACACTTACGCAAAATTTCAAAGCGATTTTCTCGTGAAAAAACGGTTCCAACTTAGAGAGAAAACTCCTTTCGTTAGGTAATGGAAATACTCTGATCGTAACACCATTAAATTTCTATAAATACTTTATGTGAAAATCGCTTTTGATTTCTATTTATGCTCGGGACTGTATGTATGTACTTACACCTACATTTCAAAAGATTATATTTAGGGCTTATGTTATAGGGCCTTCCGCCATCAATCGGCACGAATTCTGTCTAAAAGCTTATACTGAGAAATAATTCCTGTTGGTAAAACTCATAACACTTTGTCGGTCCTGGGGCCAATCTAGGACTCCTCTCTTCAGCAGTCAACATTGGGACCAAGAGTTTATCGAGGCAGTCAAAGTATACCATAATATTTCAAAGGAAATTGTACGTTTCAATGCCGAGAATATCAGTCCCTGTGGCGCAGAGGATAGCGCGTTGGACTTCTAATCCAAAGGTCGTGGGTTCAATCCCCACCAGGGATGGCACATTGTTTGAAGTGCAATAACCTCTATAAGGCCAGTACATGCTGGGCAGTCTGGTGTTGCTGATTGGCTAATATTTTTACCACAACAGTAACTATACCCATACAGTTGGTGCGATTCCCAAATGGTGGAGAAAAAAAGGATCCGTCTTCCTTTTTTTCTCCACCAGTTACTGTGTGAGTGACGTACCTAATGATATGGAATAGGAATCATCTTTTTTATATGTCAGATGGACCAGCACCCGAAATGCGTAACACACTATCGATCTCAATTTGAATCATTATGAAGGATATTGCTTTATATATTCGAAAAAAATTACTACTTAACAACGTAAATAACATATTGAATATGGTTGAAATTGTCAAAATGAAAGCCTATAGTTAAATTTACGCAATTATGGTGCAGGAAGCTTCATTACCAAAATTATTTGTCTCTAGCTGTTCTTTGGACTCGTACCAAAGTGAAGGAAGAAGAACTATTTGGACGGAAATATTACGTACTTGTTCGTAGTTCTTGATGAAACAACCATAAGCTAGCTTGGCTCGGTCGCATCCCTTCTCTCCATCAGATACTTCTTCTTCATTAACTGAAAACATTTAGATATTAAAACTAACACCTTTTTTTTAAAATAAATATACATATTATAAATTAAAATTGCTTTTCGTCGTCTGACCACAATTGTTCTTCTAAACTCAGATGTGATGTGATGATCTTTGATGCGGTTTTCATCAGCATATAAAAGATTTTATTCCGGAAGGCTTATATTATTATAATAAAGAAATCTCGAAGTTTTGTCTAGTCGCAATGACCATGCGAAGTAGGGACAAGTCGCTAGTTTTTGAAATTTTTGACTTATTGAGAATATTTTCGGGATGCACGAAGAAACATCCTTGTGTAACGCAGTTTGTTCCGCCAGTTACCCAACTGAAACGAGCGCTTGGCGCATCCTGGACAGTCACATCCAACACCTTATTTGACTGGCCAATTCTTCCCTTGCGGTGGTAGGGTTAACACCCGCCTGGTCTGCGACCACCCTCCCATCGGAATCCAGCGTCAAGCAGCCTGCTGAGTTTCGTCAATGCGTGAGAGATCCAGTGCCTTAGGCATCTTCTAGGCACGCTCGTCCCATCATAGACCTCATCCATCACTTTCCATCAGGCGTGATCAAGGTCAAGAGCCCCCATTTAGCAATAAAAAAAGGGATATTTATAATGATTTTCCTACACATACCTTTGGAACAAGTGGTCAAGATTCCTTCAATATTTTTCAAATCTTCATCTTCGAACAGTTTCTTGGCATTTTCCAAGGCTGTTACGTGTGACCATGTTCCCTTATCGTCGAACTGCAAAGGGAAGAAAAAAGTTGATTAACTGAAGTAAGAAATGCTAAAAGAAGAATAATAGATATAACAACATTATATTTTATAATGAGAACAAAACAAAGTAATTACAAATGCGTTTATACAAGTGTCGATATTTTTTTACTTGATAATCTTCTTTCTCAAGTCCATGTAAAAAAAAACAATCACGTTATTGTACGTGATTGTTTTTTTTTTATCTGACAACAAAATAACCGGTTTTATCTTGATAAAAGGGCTCCAGATTCACTTGGAAAATAAGACTGTAACAATTGTCTAAAGCTATGCATTGATAGCTTATAATTATCTACGCATAGAAATACTATATCACAGGATCGGTTGATGTAGCGGCGCTTGGGGGAGACCTATGTCCAACAGTGGACGTCTTCGAAACTGAAATTATGATGATGATGATACAATTAATAATTTTATACATACCAGTCCCAGTTTGTTGAAGATGCAAGCTGTGAAGCAACTAGCATTTTCACCTTCTGGAAAAACTCTGCTCTTGAAAGCAGAGAGGTCATCAATTGAAAGGGGATATTCTTTAATACATTCCGTACCAACTTCCAGGAATTTTGTTTGTATTTCAGATTTTTGTTCATCAGTAATGGCCTGAAAATAATGCACAAGGAAATTATTAGGACTATTGAAGAAATTTCATAGTTATGAAAATCAATTTCAAAGAAGAAAGCACAGTGTTGTTTAATATTGAAGCGGAAAACTTACCAAAGCGTTTTTCAAGAAAACTGCTAAGATAGCAAAATAAATAACACCAGAATTAAACATTTTGAATATTCTTAAGGGATAATTCTTTACAAAATTCTATGGACGAATGTGGTGACTTTGACGATGTTTGGTGGATTTATACTAAAACAAAGGAATTTAAATATACCCAATATCCTGTATGATAGACAGGCCTTCGATACGGAGGCAAATCGATTTTTCCTTCATTACAAGATGACAATAGAAATACAAACAATGATGAAGTATCCGTTTGATGATGACATGAGGCAAATGATACGTCAAATCATTTATTTGAATCCGACATTGCAAGTCATTGTAAACAGGCTTGAAATTGTGAAGCGTATCGAAAGACCAGCGTTTAGTAGGTTAATTGGGTCAATGTTGGAAAATATTGGTCATCAATATTTAGTTTCTCAGTATTGTTGGTATTTGGATTGCATTGGGCAATTGCATGCAGTAAAAATTCTTTTTGTTTGATAGTGATATGTATTTAGGTTGCTTGAACTGATGGTTATCCTCTCATCAACCAATCTGCAAAGATAAGATGTTGGTTGTCCAATGATATTCTTATAATTGAATATAACTGACATACTTAAAATGTGTAGTGGCTGCTAAAAGCCGCTCTGTCTCTGAATATGGGTAAAGCCGCGGTTCCATGGCCCGTGCCGAGTATCCTCACGGCGTGCGTTGGCCCAGTGCGGCCTGTTGGCTGCTATTCCGACATTTCAAGTGATACGGAGCGCATAGCTGCATGTGCAGCCGCTGTGGTTTTATTCAGTAAACATTTGATAAACAACGCAAAAAGAAACGCACCCGTACTGGTCACTACATGCGCCATCGCGCCCCGCCATGCCGCGCCTTTGAAGTTACAGGCTTCCACAGGATTCATCGGATGCAATGGTTCCCATGGCCTGTCGGCCTGACCTGGCGCAAACTGGCCTGTGAGAAAACGGGCCGTGGCACCGCAGCATTAGAAATGCTTTACATTCATAAATCTAGTTATGTCTATTCTTGTTGCGATACTATTTATCAATGGTTGCTTAATGATTATTTTATTAATCATGTTCATAATTAACACCTAAGACCGGAAAACTTGTACCTACAAAATATGCTTTGTAGGTTGTACAAGTTAAACAACTTGATTTTCCGGTTACCGCGTTATTATTAGCAATGCATCGTGTGACACGGTGCATTGCTAATAATAATAATTTCACGTACTTTAGACTTTGTAACGTATTAAAACAATGCAATTATATCGGTTCGGGAATCAACCTATGTTTGATTCCCAACAATTGATATTTTCGGACGAAATTCTTTAACGCGGCTTGCGGTAGGAGTAAACTGGTAGAAATCGTTATGAAAAAGCGTTATGGCCCTTCCATGAGACTTTCTGCCTCTCTCTGTCTCTTTATCTATACTTATAATAAATCTGTAGAGAGGTCAATTCTGTACATGAAATATATTTCCAAAATAACTATCAGCGGGTGATTAGTGATCGATACTGACGCCAAAAATGCAATCAGTAAAATTTTTGTCTGTCTGTCTGTCTGTATGTTCGTTATAGAAACAAAAACCACTCGACGGATTTCAACGAAACTTGGTACAATTGTTCTTCATACTCCTGGGCAGGTTATAGTATACTTTTCATCACGCTACGATCAATAGGAGCAGAGCAGTGAAGGGAAGTGAAGTTTGTATGTAGGGGGTCATCTCTGGAACTACTGCTTCGAATTGAAAAAATCTTTTTGCGTTAGATAGTTAATTTATCGAGGAATGCTATAGGCTATATAATATCACGCAACGACCAATAGTAGCGGAGCATCAATGAACAATGTTGCAAAAATGGGAAAAACCTTTACTAATAATAAAGCTGCCGAGTTTGTTTGTTTGAAAGCTCTAATTTCTGGAAGTATCGATCAGATTTATAAAAATCTTTTTGCATTTGATAGCCCAATTCTTGAGGAAGGCTTTAAACATCACGCTAGAACCCTTAGGAGTTGAGCAAAAAGAAAAAAGTCAGAAAACGAAGTAATAGCGCAGGCAGGCGATGCTATGCGACGCGGTGGGTCGGGGGAGCAAAAAATTTCACGCGGACGAAGTCGCTGGCAGAAGCTAGTACTTAATATAATAGAAATGTAGACAGAAAGAGAGAGAGTTTTCATGGTTTTCGAGGGTGCTAAAGCCAATAGTTAGGTCAAAATTAAAATCAAAGATGACGACTGGGAACATTTTAAAATTTTTCATCATGGCTCTCGTTTTCATCATTTTCGAGGGTGCTAAAGCCGATAATGGGGTCAAAATAAAAATCCAAGATAGCGGCGTAATTTTTTCAAACATAGTTTTCGAGGGTGAATGGGGAATTACTAATAAAATCTACGGGTGTCGACATTAGGGTGAGTTACTTCTCACATGGACAACAATTGGTACGTAGCTTGCTCCCGAATCACCAGTCAGGTCAATTCTCGTAACTAAAAAACGTTCAAATTCAAGTCGCAGTGCCTCAAAAGTTCCAAAATGTCAGAAAAGGTAATCTACTAAACCAAAAAAAGTAAGTCAAACGTGACGAATGCAATGACATTGCGACCGGTTTGTGAACAAACCGAATTTTGAGATTAGCATAATACAATTTTTTGGTCTGTTCAGAATGTCATCGCATTCCGGTCTCATATTTGTCATATTGCACGTTAATTAGTAGAATTGACCTGACTCTTCATATTTAGGCCGCTGAGAAAACTACAAACGTAGGTAGTATAAAGGAAAGTTTTATAAAAATGAGGCTGTTATTTTAGTAAATTAAGGTGTCTTACGACTTCCATGCGAACGAAGTCGCGGGCAGAAGCTAGTACGCAATAACACAAAAAAACAATTGGCCTGATAATTACCAACTGAGTAATTCACTTTAGTTTTGTGGCGGTACAAATTATAGCGAATAAAAATGATTCGTTCACGGTGCTGATCATTAGATTTAGCTTCTTAAATATCTTATGTTTTTGTTAGAAGTTCAAGAATGGACTTGGCTTGCAATATTCTTGTGGGCAATTATCATAATATTTATTCGAATTTGGGAATTTCCTAATCCCTTTTTGTACTGTAGCGTTGGAACTTGCTCTGCAACATTTTTTGGGTTTTTTTCATCTTGAACGTGCTTTGCAATAACACGTGAATCACTTTTGTACCTAAATATAAAATAAAATAAAGACATCTGAGCCACTCAGTGGCGAAGGGTGAATTTATGACAGCGGTAAGCCGGAGCAAAAAACAAGTCAGTAAAACGTTTAATTATTTCAATGATGAATCGATTATACAAGGTGTAACAGAATAAACGCAAGACCTCATACACCCCAATTAGAGTATTGGGTTAAAAGCATAATACAATGACCAAAACTATTTTTTTTTAAAGATTACCTATTTTATTAAGACTGTGCCGACCGTACAGTGGCGCCCTCATCGTTTGTTTGGTTATTTCATACAATTTAGAATGAAAATGCAGAAAATAAGCACGTTAAGTTGTGCTTCACAAGATTATACGTTAATATTATTAGAAGCGGTAGTTTTATATTGTTTAGTTTTATTATAATCCTTAAAACGGAATATAGTGGCCACTTTTATCCGTTTTAAAGATTATAATGAAACTAAGCAATATAAAACTACCGCTTCTAATAATATTAACGTATAATCTTGTGAAGCACAACTTAACGTGCTTATTTTCTGCATTTTCATTCTAAATTGTATGAAATAACCAAACAAACGATGAGGGCGCCACTGTGCGGTCGGCACAGTCTTAAGAAAATCGTGTTGACACTAGCATTACTTTATGAATTTAAAATTGAGTGTTATTTCAATAGGCGGTTAGTATGAAAAATACATAATTTTTGGTTATGTTCTGAATTTTCGAAGGGAAGCCGGCGGGAATCGAGTTGTATGGTACCTTCGCTACTGAAGCCACTACTACCATTAGAAGTCCACTACCATATCATTCCACTAAAAGCTGTATTAATAGCTGTAAAAATAGTGATACTTTGGAACTATATTTTATTATTATTTATGTACACACAGTAAAAAAAATACATAAAGAACTATCGTCAACTTTGAGTCTATACTCAGATGCTGTTGAGCATCATGTCATTATTAGAGGTGGATTGACTGCAAAACCAATGATCTTGTAACTTGATACAAATTCCTGTAGACGTAGATTAGACTGACCGTTGTTTTTACCCGACTACGGCGAGGCAAAAAGGAGTGTTATGATTTTGACCGGTATGTATATATGTACGTACGTATGCAGGTATGTATGTATGTATGCTCATCTGTTCCCTCATAACTTTTAAGCTACTTGTCATAATTCTAAAAATGAGATAGATATCATTGGAAGCGTCTTGTTCATCCGCTAGTTATAGGCTATGTGACGTCAAATTAAATTGAACATGGCGCCCTCTAGCGGACTTGAAGTAAAGACCAAAAAAAATTTTTTTTAGTCATGCCGTGATAGGTATAATATAAAATAAAATGAAGATATAATATAATATAAAATGAAAGGGCTTAATTAGCACATTTCAAAAATTATAATTATATTGTTACCTGATACACCCGATAATTAGAAATAATTTCTATAAAATCACGCCTCAGATTTGACCCAAACTTATTTATGTATTATAAGTTTGCTGGTATCGATGTTGCAAGGCGCAGCCTTTTTTGAACTTCTTAATATGCCTAATTGCCTATGTTAAAATTCAGTCACAGATGAACTGGGTTAATTTTTAGACCCATGTGAGCATAGTAAAAGTTCTTCATCGTCTGGCGTGGGATTAGAATAATCACGAGTACAAGAAAAAACTCTGATGGAAAGAGTGCCTAACGGATAATATTTAAAGGTAAAGAAAGTGTAGGACTGTTTTAACTTTAATGTGTCACAGTTCTTCGAAAAATCTATTTGGGAACAAAAAGCTCGCTACACACGATACTTTGAAAAAGCCACTGATAAAATAAATGAACAACAAAGAGATATTTTTTGCTTCGTTTCCTGCCGCTGTAACATTGATCGTAGCCGCAATGAGATTTAATGATAATTACTTCGCTTCAAATTACCTAACAACAAGAGTTTTATATAAATAGGCGTCGTAAAGATCCACAGCATACACAGTTGAAGCTTTGAAGGATCAGGAACAAAGCTGATAGTACAACATGTCGAAGTTCACTTGTTTGGTTTTGTGTGTAGTGGCTGCTAGCATAAGCAGGGCTTATGTAAGTAATTTTATAAAGATTTCTGCATTACTTTTTTCGAGTGTGGAGTCAATTAATTGAAACGTAATTTTTCAATTTATTTTTATTAATAAAACACTGGATTAAATGAACTGGAACATTAAGAGCCTACACTACCTCAGCTAAAATTCACTCTTTAACTCGCTCAGATAGAGTGCGGTGCTAGGCGGCAGGCAGCGCCAATAGTTTAGGTATTTGCTTTTTACGGTGAAAATAATGTTAATTTAAAAAAAGTAAATAACATAAGACCTGCTTTAAAGTTAGTTCGGTTAGTAAACAAAGTTTCATAATCTAATTTGAAGTATTTTTTGAATACCAGCGGTTTATTGTTCGGTTTAGAGGTAACTTTGGAATTTTTTTCTATCGAGAAAATTTTATGAAATCGTGTTTTCGTCTAACATAAGATCTGACATTAATCCTCAACTTTACCATATGTTTATTTCAAAGTTAATGCTGCAGTATTTTCGACATAACGGAGGATCATGCTAAGTCATTTGAGGTAGTATAGGCCCTTAATTAATGTAATCGTCTGCCTAGTCTTTTCTCAACGATATTGAGGTTATCTTCCAGTCGAACCGGATGCAGCTTAATACCAGCATTTTACATGGAGCGACTGCCTATCTGACCTCCAAAACCCTGTAACTGGGTAACACGAAACCCTTAGCAAGGCTGTTGTGAGACTTTCGGGCATCTGACGACCCATAACGACATCAGATGATTATCCTTCTCAAAAGTTCTCTATAATAATATATTTTTATTTCATTTTTCCAGGCAGGAGAAGAAGACAAAGCAGCTTTCCGTGAAGCCATCAAGCCCATCATAGATGAGTGTTCAAAGGAGCATGGAGTCAGCACTGATGAGATCCAATCTGCCAAGACAGCCGGCAGCGCTGAGGGCATTAAGCCTTGCTTCCTCGGGTGCGTCTACAAGAAAGCTGAAGTTGTGAGTACTATGCTTTGTGTTTCTTGATAACTCATCAACTCAGCCTATCGCAGTCCACTGCTGGACATAGGCCTCTCCCAAGCTGCGCCACAACACTCTGTCCTCCGTCTTCCTCATCCATTCCATTCCAGCCACTTTCTTTAGGTCGTCCGTCCATCTAGCTGGGGGACGTCCTACACTACGCTTGCCGATACGCGGTCTCCACTCAAGGACTCGTCTGCTCCACCGGCCATCGGTCCTTCGACCAACATGGCCAGCCCACTGCCACTTTAGTTTGCTCACTCTGCAAGCTATGTCGATAACTCCGGTTCTTTTCAAGACAATTTCATTCCTGATTTTATCCTTCAAAGAAACTGATAACTTTGATAAATGCAAAGAAAGAAAGTTCAAAGTGCACTAACTTTTTAGTTCATTTTAAGCATTGTAGAAAATAATGATTCCAAAGCAAGAGTGAACTCGAACGCGCGCTCGTTTCATCATAGACCTCATCCATCGCTTACCATGAGGTATGATCGAGGACAAGAGCAGGCCCAGATAGCATTTTTTATTTAATCCTACGTTTGCTTAAGTATAGCAGTTATATTGATATTGTTTTTTTATTTTATTTTTTTTATTGCTGAATGGGTAGTGCAGTTGCTTGTTTGCTTATGTATAGTGGTTATATGTATAGTGGTTAGATGGATAATTCCTTGTTACCCTCAAAAACAGTATATCAATCAAACAAGTAACAGCCTTCTGTTCATAATGAGTGACATCGAGTGTGAAAGGGACTGTTTTATATATTTTATTATGCTCAGCTCAAGCTAGCCTTTCAAAGATTTTAACGTTGATGATAAATACTGCAGAGTTGGTTCATTAGCCTCGTGTCTAGAAATATATAGGAGAATCGCATGATAATGATCATGACGTCACATTTAGTCAATTATCATGCGCATCTAAGACTTATGAACCTCTGATAATGACTATACTTAAATGCAATTAGCTGAACTGTGAGAAATCAATTGCTGTGTCGGAACAATTTATGCTAGGTCGCGTCTCATGTAACTGTCATATTATCTAAGATATTGTTTTCGACTCTGTGACATCGAAGAGACCAACCAATTTCAATACTTATTGCTTTCTCATTACAGTTCAACGCCAAGGGAGAATACGATGTGGATAAAGCTCTACTTAAACTGAAAAAGTTCGTGCCCGATGAAGCTAAATACGCTAAATTCGCTGAAGTTGGAAAGAAATGCGCTTCAGGTATAATTACTTTAATATTTTGGACTACTGGAACAGCTGTGTGTGGCTATGAATTTGAAAATTATTTAGTCCCAGCATGATCTCAGCACGCACTTAGCCCACTTAGTGGTGGATTACGGCCCAGTCCTTCTTACCGAGAAGAAGCCTGTGTCCCAGCAATGGGAACATTAGAGGCTGATTATGCTATGGTCTCTCAGTTGTTGTTATATGAGAAACAAAACGACAACACAATTTGTCGTGGTTGAAGAGCCAGAAAACCTATATTATTTTATGAAATATGCTCGTATATACTAGTATTTTAATTATTTCCTGTTGTATTTTCAGTCAATGACAAGCCCGTGACTGACGGAGAAGCCGGATGCGAAAGGGGTGCGCTGCTGACAGCTTGCTTTTTGGAAAACAGGGCCGAGGTAACAATTTTTTTATATTGAGGATCAGTAATAAAAGATGTACTAAAAAACACAATTTATAAAGAAAATAAGTCTATGTCAGGAGGCTAGTAGGTAGTACATGCTTTAACTTGTCAATACAATACAAAAATGAATTAAGACTACTGACTACCAGTTGTACTTAGCGGGCTGATTATGTCTCCTTGAGGAACCCTTATTAAGTTTAAACATGTAAAATGCCAACTGGCTTTATTTTAACGTAGGTACATGTCTTAACATGACTTCCATGATCTGTGATCATAGTTTGTTTGCAAGATATTGCTGCTCATCCTCTTTAAATAAAGGCTTTTACTCCAGTATTATTTGTTGACATCGTAGGGCGATTATTCGCCGGGAACTAAACGGAACAACAAACCTCACTTGTTCAAGTTTCATGAATCTGAAAGATTGTCCAGCATAAAATCTTGAAACATTTACTGAATGACGTCTTTAATTTCATTTCTTTCTTTCTTTCAGGTACCTATCTAATAAATTTTGAAGAGACAAGTGAAATGCTGTGATACAAGTTGATACAAGTTGTGTTTTGTTTAGAATTTTAATAAATCAGTTTTATTTTTTTAAATGTTCTTTCGTTTTATTCCATTTCATTCCTTTCGTTTTTCGTTTTATTGTTTTCTACTAGATATTTTAGTGTACGATACATACAAATATATTTTATAGTAGAAAATAATCTAAAATTATACACATTCTAGATGATAAAATATTATGTCAATCACATTTCATGTTAAATGCAGAATTACCAAAGAAGTTAAGGACCCGAATGAATTGCACTACTTCGAGCCCAGCGCTAACAGTACCTATGGATATTTTTGTAGCTGGGCGCGCTAACAATACCAGGGGCCCTAGTCTGCTATTTTTATAAATTCGTCATTCCAACATGATCCCATTGTCATTTTGCTAAAAGTTCGTAATTTGCTAAATTCATAATGGTCGATCATTGGTCGGTCAATGGTCTGAGAAAAACTACTACTAAATTTCATGCTAGATTTCATTTAATATATATTTTTACATATTACGTAATAGTGTTTCACTGTGTTTGCAATCTGAAGTAGTAAGAAGTTCGTAAATAGCAATAAACATTACATTTATTCATTTGTCATTATGTACGAGATTACCATTTTACGAGTATGCCATTTCTTTCAATGGAGTGTCAGTGGTTTACCATTGGAAAGTCATAATGACGATATTATATTAGTAGATTACCAAACTTGTCAAAATCAACAATTATGAAATCAATGATAGACCATTCTGACACTATTGTAATAGCAGACTTGAGGCCCAGGTCGGTTTAGTAAAATATATATTCAGTATTAATTAACGCTTACTTATATGAATAAAATTAATTTACTTATTTTACAAGAAGACGCGTTCTTCTGAGACCTTCAAGCTGAGTCTTTATTATTTTGTAATCTTCTAAATTTGAAATAGCGTTTATACAAATGTCATAATATTGTTCCAACAACTTTAAACGGATGGATCGATAAAATATGGTCTCGAAAATGCTGGAAATCGATTTCAAACAGCTGTTGAAGTAAAAAATCACGTGCTTCGTGCTGGAGAGAGCAATCCGAGTATGTACGCGTACAGAGAGGCGGGCCGGTCTTTCTGAAGCAAACTTGAAGCCATTTAGACCTGAAAATGGTCCAAAACTCGAAAGGCAGCATCGAATTCAAGGCTGAGTTACGCTAGAGAACACATGAATGCCATAAGAAGAATGCCATCTTTATACAAGATAACGCTCGTCCCCATACAGCTCGGATAGTGCTTGTCTACCTTGAAGATGTCGCTATCACACACTCATTAAGTGGCCAGCACGTAGGCCAGACTTGAAACCCATCGAGCATGCCTGGGACGATGTGTACGCCAGCGAAATTCCCCTCCAATCACGGTTCGTGAACTGAAAGAAGCAGTGATAGAAGAATGGGAGAATATTCCTCAGCATCAGTTCAGAAATCTGGTGAAAAGCACTCCAAACCGTATAACAGCTGTTTTAACAGCTCGTGGTGGCAATACAAAATACTAAAATGTGTAAAAATTGCATATTTGATACGGTACCACATTTTTTCGAAATCTAGTGAAAATGATTATTTTTACTTAATTTAACTCTTATTCAAAATAAACTTCATAATCTTGAACTTTTATGAAATTGATTTAGGCATTATGAAATTGTATCTTTATTTCATAAAGCTAGCTCCAATATTGTGGAAGTTATTGAGGGTTTTGTTACAGACCCGCTATCTTTGCGGCCCAGTCATCAATAGTCAAGCATCAGTCGTAAGATATCGTCACTTTCTTTTTTGGATGGGATATCATCAAATGACCCCTCCCGCTTAGGGTGGAGCAGAAGGGAGTGTCAGACTCTTACTGACTAAAACCCACCCCGTGTTATTTCCTTAGCCCTTTATGTTCAGGGGCAGCGGTAACCCTTTCGGACAATCCCGCTGCCCCGGGTATAATCGTCACTTGATCTCAGAACAAATTCGAAACTTTCATGGATTTAATGATAAGTATTTCAAAAGGAAATGAGCATTTCCCTAATACTAGATATTCGGTGTCCGTATTGATTGAGGAGCCATATCTTAAATTTGAACGCGGGTACTACCAATATTAAGTAGTAAATTAGCTGATTTTGTAGACTTGGTCCTGGAATTTATAGAGTACTAGCTGCTGCCCGCGACGTCGTCTGCGTGAAGGCTCTACAGCACCAAAAATACCTAAGATGCCAGTGTCGCTATAGCATTATAAGTAGGTACACAACTTTTAAAATAGCATTAAAATATAGTTAAGTTTTTTTTGCAAGCGAAGCAAGTGAAGAGAGTTATATGGGAATCCTGCTGAGTTCAGTCATAAGATGTGACTGAAGGAAATAGAGAAAATAATGCGGGAATACATTCCAGGACACAAAAGAGTAAAAATACGTATAAAGGTATCATACCTTACAGCACTTCTCTATAAACTACGTTGGTAGTTATGCTGCCAGGAGCCAAAATGTAAAGAGAGTCAGGACTGGTGACACGGGAGCAAGCGACGTACAGTTGCCCTTGTGAGAAGCAACTCGTCCTGAGGTCGACACCCGCTGCCCTCAGTATCTGCCCCTGCGACTTATTGATGGTCATCGCAAAGCAAACACTCACGGGGAACTGTACGTGCTTGAACTGGAACGGGAAGTTATGAGGTATGAGGGGAATACGTGGTATAAATACTGCCTCGCCGACGCGCGACGCCACAACCCGTAAGAATTTCCGCCTCAATGGTGTGTCTGTGGAGTGAGATGACTTTAAGGCGGGTTACACAACTTCGGAGAAGATAGGTTCCGAAGAAGCATAATCGGAACACCGACCTTCAGCTTGATGGTATGCGCTGGAAGTCCACTTGCTGACAGGGAGCTCAGAAATTCTACGGGATAATGTGTGGCGTCATCTTGCTCGACAACAGTGTTTATCGAGGTGTAGACCACTTTATTCCCCTCAATTTTCGAGAGAATGCATTCGTTAATTGCTGCAGCCTGATCATTTTTGGGCATCAAAATGGCCCGTTCACACACCCAAGAATTCTGCTGGTGCGGTATACGACTGATGTCCCCGTACACACAGCGAATTAGTTCTTCTAAGCTGGACACCACTCTACCGAGAGACTTTGGAAGCACCACCTGTCCACCTATCTCTTCTGGTAGAGTGCCTTCGCCAAGACTTAGAAGGACATCGGAGAATTCTTGAGCACGTGCATTGCCGCCGAGCCGAGCTCTCATATTAAAGGTCAAGCGCAGCGTACGAACTCGTGACCACAACGAAGATCGTTTCAACGAAGCATTCACCTCGTCAGCCCTCGAGCCCCACGTCACCACGGGAAGCGTTTGCCGAAAATCACCACTGAACAGAACTGTGACACCACTCATCAAATGTTCGTTCCTGCGGATGTCCTGCAGGATTCTGTCCACGGCCTCAACTGCCTTCCTATTGGCCATCGTAAACTTATCCCATACGATCAGAGAGCAATCGTTGAGCACGTGTCCCTTATCGCTGTTACGTGACACACCACAAACAGGCGTTTCGGCGTTCTCTAAATCGATGGGAATTTTAAACATGGCATGTGCTGTCTTGCCACTCGGAAGCAGTGTGGTAGCGATTCCCGACGACGCTACAGCAATAGCAATTTTGCCTTGCCTCCTGACCTCTGCAAGTATGCCAATGGTAACAAATGTTTTTCCTGTTGCACCAGGAGCATCCAAGAAAAACATTTTACCCTGGTTTTGCCCAACGCTTTCAAGGACGGTGTCATAAAGTTTTTGCTCTGAAGAGAACAAAGCGACATGGTCATTTCGTATGGTGGTCATTTCGCCCGGATCGTAATTTGTCTCAGCGTTATACTCCCAATTTCCACTATACTATATATAGCGATACTTCTCCCACAAAGCTACCGGGTTCGCGACTCCGCAAAACACCAAGATGACGGCAAACAGATGACGCATGCGGCTGGGACTGTCACTGACGCTAGCCTCCGCGAGGGTGTCATCATCAATGAACATAACTTTTTTTTACACCGCATTTTTTTTTAAATTGTCTTCCTCAACTCTGCTCAAGATTTTGAGGGTTTTGTTGGAACTTGAATTTGTCAAAACGAACTATACGATACAACTTTTATAAAGAAAATGCACATCACCATCTATGAATTTTAAGAATAACTAACTACTTACCTCGCCAACATGATCAAATTTAAATTATTAATTTCCAAAAAATGTTAAAATGTAACTTGATTTGATTTTTATGAAATCTCATAGATGGCGCTGTTTTAAAATTGTCTTTATACTACTAACATTCATTAAACTATATTTCTCTGCCCAAGTTACTTAAATGGCGTAGTTTTTATAGTGTAACGCTAGATAATAGCATGGCTTACTTAAAAACAACATTTAAATGTGCGTCGTTAGATTACACGCTGTCACAGAATGCTTAAGAAAAATAAACATTCACAGCTCCTCCCCCGTAGGTGATAGCGTGATAATATGTAGCCTATATGTTGACCCGACCTCTTAGTAATATTCATGCAAAATTTGAAGTAAATCCATGCAGTACTTTTTGAGTTTATCCCGGACAGACAAACAGACAAACAGACAAAAATTCTAAAAACTATATTTTTGGCTTCGATATCGATTGTAGATCACGCCCCAAGTATTCTTTTTAAAAAATATTCAATGTACAGTTTTGACTTTCCTACGATTTTATTATATGTATAGAAAATCACAGTGCATACTGACAGCAGTGTTAACGGCCACGACTTACGAGTTGTAAGTTCGAACCCAGACAGCTGGGCGGTTTACTTTGTGTAAATTATTTTATCACCACTGCTCTCAAAACGGTGAAGGAAAACATCGTGACGAAACCGGCATGTTCTACAGCCAAAATTTCGAAGATATGTGACATCTACTTCCTCCTCCTGACTCCCTCTCACCGAGAGGAGGCCCGTGTCCCAGCAGTGGGAACAATAGACTAATTATTTAGCTACATACTACAAATTCCAGAATTGGACCATCAAAATCAGCTAGTTTACTATTAAAGATTAATAATGGTACCCGCGTCTTTTGAGACATGGTTCCTTAATCCGTAGAGACCTGAGAGGTAATTCTCGTAATTTTAAGAACGTTCACAGTCTGATCTGGCTGAATCTGTCAAAAATACTTACCTCTAATTTTCCTACATTTTGACAAGTTTTTGACATTTCGTTGTCGCCGAGATGAGACTGCGATTAGATTTTGAACGTTTTACATTATGAGAATTGGCCTTCTGTTATTCTTGTTTATAACAACTAATCAATAGATCGAACAGGCGCGTAGGTGTCAGATTATTTAAAAATAAAACCGTAAAAAAAAGTTTTACACATATAAATAAGCGTCGAGCTTAATTTCAGAGCATAAACCGTCGAAGCTTGTAAGGATCAGGACAGTTCAAGAGTGTATCATGTCCAAGTTTACGTGTCTTGTTTTGTGTGTTGTGGCTGTGAGCTTGAGCAGCGTCCATGTAAGTTAAGATATATTCTTCATGAAAAATATTTCATTGTATTTTCTTTCAATTTAATTCATAAAACTCAGCTGTTTTCATCAAATTAAAGTGCTATTAAGGTGAATGCTTCAGGTAGTCCGCGAAATTCAAATTTTCTTACGTTTTTTGCAATTTCCAATTATGTATTAGGTTGAATTTTGATCAAAATTTGATTCGCGGCCGTAACAAGTATGTGTTTACAGAATTATAATCATTAAAGTCATCAATACAACTCTATAAGACCATGTAATCCTAACTACGACAATTCCATGATGTCAGGATTACCTGGTCTTAAGGAGCTGTATTGATGACTTTAATGTAATTCTGTAAATACATACTTGTTACCGTATAACCTAATACTGACTTGAAAATTGCAAAAAAACGTAAGAAAATTTGGATTTCGCGGGCTACCTGGAGCATCCACCTTAAATACATCCCATTGTGAAATATGTACACTGCAAAGGCTAACAAACTTGTTTTAGCCTTCAAACTCTTTAGGACTCAAGTTTTTTATTTTTATTTTATTTACTATTTTTAGATCTTGATTGCAAATTCACAGATTTTTTTTACGTCGTGCCATTGTTGTATTTTATCTGCCTAGCCTTTTCCTAATTATGTTGGGGTCGGCTTCCAGTCTAACTGGATGCAGCAGAATACCAGTATTTTACATGGAGCGATTGCCTATCTGACCTCCACAACCCAGTTACTGGATAATACGAAACTCCTTGGTAAGACTGGTTGTCAGACTTTCGGGCGTCTGACGACCCGTAACGACTGTCAAAGATCCACGAATGACAGCTGAGACTAAAGACATAACGTGCTTTTCGAGGCACGGAGGGGTCTTGGTATGTACAGATCGTCACCCATTCACGGACTAACCGCGGCAATCGTAGCTTAACCTGATCGATCGACCCGTGCGGCTGTTATTACTTAGCCACAAGCCCCTTCATGCCATTATTGTATTTAAGGTTGCTAAAGCACAGAGCCTCCGGGATTCTCTGCGGCCCGCCATAGTCGCGTGCCAACAGGAGCATGGCGTGACCGACACCGAAATCCAAGCCGCTAAGGAAGCCGGCAGCGCAGCGAGCATCAAGCCTTGTTTCATAGGCTGTGTGTTAAAGAAAGCCGGATTTGTAAGTACTTGCCATGTCGTGTATTTACTGGTGTCTCCTTTTGTATTGGTTTTCAATACCGATACTTGGGGCGTGGCCGTTTACTGAAGCTGAAGTTAAATTTACTGGAATATTACCTTCCTCTATTCCTCAGTACTTAATAATAATATTATTTTAATTGAAGCTCAATGAAAAAGGTGATTATGACCCGGATTCCGCTCTGAAGAACCTGAGACAGGTCATGAAGGATGACGAGCAATACTACAAACTGGCGGACGTTGTTAAACAGTGCATAAAGGGTAAAAATCCGAGCAATTTTAATTCTTTATAAGCCGACTCTCTATAAAATTGAGCCTATCTTTATGTATTGTAAAATAACTTGAAAATGGAAACAGACTAAAGTTTTAGATGAATAATAAATGACAAATGATAAATGATTTTATTTCTGTAAGTAGGTTTGTACAAACACTTTTACACGTCAATCATATTTTTTTAAAACGAGATGAGGTCGGCGTTTCCTATCTGACTACTCTGAGAAGAAAGGCCGACACAAACTCAGAGGTCACAGTCTCTTATAAAGTCCAGACATAATCTTGGTCAGATCATGTGGAGACCATGTAGATTGGTGTCTGAAATGGTCTTTTGAGGAAAGAACCACACAGATTGAGTGGACCCGTCCAGTCAGTGCACGCATTTGTCAGTAATCATGCAGCTCAACTCAAACTTAGGGAGCTCAACGATTCGACGAACAATACCAAAGAAAGGACATTTGGGTAGGTCGCATAAATTACTCAAACTGCCAGACCATGACTAAAACTATCTGAGAAAAAACAAAGGCAAACTAAAATTAACCCACATAGTCTTCACATTCACAGTCATTAAAAAACGAGTGTGCTTATGACCACACGACTGAAGTGAAACTTCTTTCGCTCCATCTGTATGTATATATATATATATGTGTGTACAATATATACATGTATACACATATACATATATTAATTTTCTACAAATATTTAAATTTATTTCATGGTTTCATTGGTAAATTAATATTTTTGCATAGATCTTCTATTGCTTAGATATACGGAACGTATTTGGCTATGAGAGGAAGAGAGAAAGAAAATGTGCGCGCGCAATCCCCCACTTAACTTCCGTTCGCCTTGCCCGATCACACTTTTCGTAACGCTTACGTCACGCGTTCGCCAGCTTACTCCCCAAGTCAAGCGTGCGTAAAGAAGTTTCACTTCAAAAATAATATAATACTTTACAAAGTAAATATTCATGTCACTGTATATGTAAAATTTATCAATGTCAATGTGTATATAAAAATCCAGAAATTATCAATGTCAATGTGTATATAAAAATCCAGAAATAGTCTTGGTCAGATCATTTTGAGGACCATGTAGATTGGTGTCTGAAATGGTCTTTTGAGGAAAGAACCACACAGATTGAGCGGACCTGTCCAGTCAGTGCTCCCATTTGTCAATAAAATGTGCAGCTCAACTCAGAACTTGAGGAGCTCAACGATTCGACAAACAATACCAAAGAATGGACACTTAGGTAGGCCGCGTAAATTACTCAAACTGCCAGATCATTAATAAAACTAACTAAGAAGGAAAACATAAAAAAAAGAAAGATAGAAAAGACCCACATAGTCCTCACTTTCACGACAGTTAAAATAATATTATACTTTACAAAGTAAATATTCACGTCTATAAAGAGAGAAAATAAAATAAATAATAAGCTAAAAAAAACCAAACAAGATTCACTGTGTAAATTTATTGGAGCAGCTCAATCCCAAGCATGTTTATCCTCAATATAGTCTTTAACAGAATAAAAGGCTTTCTGGCATAATTGTTTGAAAGTTGACATGGCTCGAAAAAGGGTGACTATTGAGACGACGGACGTCTGTTATAGAGCCAAAGACAGATGTAGTTAAATTAAATTGTTTTTTTTAGTTTTAATTATTTCTTTGTTATTTTCAGTGAATTACAAAACTGTGAGCGACGGTACAGCCGGATGCGAGAGGGGTGTTCTGGTGGCGGAATGCTTCCTGGAACATAGGACTAGTGTATGTCACCACACAAAATATTAATTTATTAGCAATATGTTTCTTACATCTGAAAAGTCAAAGTCCAATCATTTATTTCAAATAGGCACTTAAAATGCACTTTTGAACGTCAACAATTACAATGTATAAATAGAATTGATTCTAGTCGCCCCTTCCAAAAGGTAGTTTTCGTATGGAGAAGAATGGGCAAGAAACTCCACCGTTACTCTTTTAACATGTTTGCGATTCCTAAGCCTGCTAAAGTTTACTCTCAACTTTGTGTATCACGTAGCTTAAGAGGGGACGGGGCCGGCGAGGAATTTGAAAAATAAGTATTTGTAGAAACAATTGCCGTCACCTTACGTCAAGTTTGCCCCCGTTGTGTGTGATAGGGACAGCTGCAGCTCAAACCAAAATTATCACAAAAATTTTGACGAGATTTGTTTCGTGTTGCCCTTTTTTCTCCTCGAAAACGGAGCCGATTCAATTATTTATTACATTAACATTATAAGAAAGAGTATGTCTAGGTTCCTATAATTTTCAAATCGGGTAGTAAGTTTGATCCCTCCAATTATAAACCTATATCTGTGTTACCAGCATTGAGCAAAATCTACGAAAAAATCATGCTAGACCAAATGTTGTCACATTTTAACTCAAATGGGATTTTACATAGTCACCAGTTTGGTTTCACGAAAGGTAGGTCGACGATGGACGTGGGAGTAAAACTCATCAGTCACATTTTGGAATCCTGGGAGAAGTCCCAGGATGCAATTGGCATTTTCTGTGACCTCTCAAAAGCGTTCGACTGCGTTGACCATAATACACTGATCTGTAAATTATAGGTACCATTACGGAATTCGTGGACAAGCTGCTGATCTCGTTCTTTCATATCTATCAAAGAGGCAGCAAAAAGTAAACGTTAACGGGGCGACGTCATCGGGGTCTCTAGTTAAGATGGACGTGCCTCAAGGCTCAATTCTTGGGCCTTTTCTATTCCTAGTATATATTAATGACCTTCCTTACATGATGGCTAACTTATCGGATATCATTTTATTCGCTGATGACACTTCCCTTATTTTTAAAATAGATAGAAAAGATACGGATGTCTTACATGTCAACGATAGTCTGGCTGTTCTTTCGAAATGGTTTGCAGCTAATAATCTTTTACTTAATGCGAACAAAACAAAATGTCTTAAGTTCTCATTACCAAATGTACCTCAAGTGGGTCTGAATTTAAAGCTTGATGGCAAAAAACTAGATGTTATTACGGAAACTGTATTTCTGGGAATTACTTTAGATTCAAAATTACAATGGGGCGCACACATTAGAGCTCTTTCAGGTAGATTAAGTTCAGCTGCATATGGAGTAAGGAAAATAAGGCAGTTGACAGATATAGCCACAGCTAGGTTAGTATACTTTGCTTATTTCCACAGTATTATGTCTTATGGTGTTCTGCTGTGGGGATCGGCAGCTGACGTAGATTCAATTTTCATTTTACAAAAGAGGGCAATCCGCGCAATTTATAAAATGAGTCCTCGCGAGTCTCTTAGAAACAAATTCAAAGAAATTGATGTACTAACTCTGCCTTCTCTTTATATTTTGGAAAGTATTTTGTATGTTCGCAAAAACTTAGGACTTTTCAAAATAAGAAGCGATTTCCATAATATAAATACCCGTAGTATATGAAATTGTGATACCTAAATTTAGATTAACAAAAACTAGCAAGTCTTTTCATATAAATAGCATCCGTTTTTATAACAGGTTGCCAAAGCCGGTTACAGAACTTAGCGATGGAAAGTTCAAAACCCTCATCAAACGTGTTCTTATCAAAAAAGCATATTATAAGATTAAAGACTACGTTGAAGACAAGGTAGTTTGGCAATAATTGCTTCTGCACATGTCGCTTCCCTGGCATCTCATTAACGGCATAACTACATAAATGTCTATTAACTGCTCTCAAATTACGATTTTTATTTAATTTTTACATACTTCTTTGACATTTAATCTTTTTATTATTTGATATTATATAGAGACAATTCTAATCCTCCAACTCTTTTAGTGGTTGTAATGGAAATTATGATCACTTGGTTTTAATAGGTTTTTATATTTTATTTATCTTTTTTTGAGTTTTTGATTTTGTAAATGTGAGGACTTTGTAGGCCCTGTAGATTTTAGATCTGTAGATCATTTTTTATTTTATCAAGTACCTGGCACTTGTTGACAGGCCTACGCTGTTCTCCCATACCTACTGTAATTAGAAAACATTGTAAAAGCCAATTATTTTTAAAAGAGTAACCGTGGAGTTTCTTGCCGGTTCTTCTCCATAGGAAACGACCAATTGGAACCGTGCACCTAGCTTCTGACGTTTCATAAGTGCCCTTGTAGACTTATGTGAAATAAAATATTTTGATTTTGATTTTGTTATGTTAAAAAATTTCTAATTTGTCTGGTAGTCCTCTAATCACGGCGGTAAAAATAGCGCATTTCTTGTAATTTTTAGAGGGTCATATTTTCTTTACTAATTAGTAGCTGAATAAAGAAAAAATGACAGGGACGTGTTTACAGCAGCCTTGGTAATAATCAAGGTCTGCTGTAAACACGTCCCTATCATTCAAAAATATTGCTCATTATTCATGAAGAAAAAAGGGGAATACATTTGTATGGAGAATCGCACGCCCTGTTCTCTCCTAAGTATGTGTATTTTACGGGACAAGAACGGTCGGAGAAATACAAATTGTTTCATTATTAATACACAGACGGGTTTTTAAGTTGAATCGTAAACAAATGTTTGTTGAAAATTAAATGTAAGCTTGGATTATTCCATCTCGTAACTATATTGTGACTGACTATTAGTTTTTCAAATCAGTTTTTATAGAGTTCAAACTACTCATTTATTAGGTATGTTTTTATAGACACTTTGTGACTTTTATCTGAAGGTCAATTCTCGTAATTTATAACGTTCAAAATCTAGTCGCAGTCTCATCTCAGCGACAAACAAATGTCAAAAACTTGTCAAAATGAAGAGAAGTTAGAGGTATTTTTGACAGATTGAGATTAAACTGTGAACGTTCTTAAAATTACGAGAATTGCCCCTCTGTTCTGTGGAGTGACACATGTCCTTAAAATTTAACAATTCACGTGGCGCTGCTAAATATTACCAATGTTCTTATTTCCTTTTTCCAGATTATCATCTGAACGGTTTGAAGAAAGTTTGACATGCAGTGACGCAAGACGAGCATCAGCATTCTTTTGTTGTATTTTTAACAGAAATAAATAGACCAGTTGTTCTCTTTAATCTTATATTTTACTAAAAATCAGCATAGACAATATCAAAAGAAAAAAAATTATGAATATGTGTATTACACCTTGATCATTTTAAATAATAGGATTTGTGATTATTATTATTATACCATATTACTCCATATTATTGTATTATTTTTAGTTTTCTTAGAAGTTCAAGCATGGACTTTGTAATACTTTGATTTGGACTTTGGACCTTACGAAAGAGTATTGTTCTGGTAGGTGTAGCTGTAGTAATTAGGGATCCTCATTCTATTTTTGCTTTTTACCTGCTATTGTTTATTTATTATAAGGTCGGAACCAAACGAACCCATTGCTACGTAGGAAAGTTACAATAATTGGTGGTTGCTTTTACTTTGCATCTTCCCTACCACTAATTAGCCTACTACAATGTTATGCTTGTCTTACGAAACGTGTCCTAACACTTCCTTAAATACTAGTAAGAAATAATGATACACGTTTTTTTCCATGTTTTCGAGTTTCGAATCCATTACGAACAATGGAACTCTGACAACCAGGTCTCCATTAGATACTTGCATCATGATCACGAGACATGGAACCTTGTTTAACCTGATCTAGATCCAAATGCTCAGATGGATTGTTAGTTAGAATTCATGTATGTTTACCATAAATCGGCTTATATCTACATAGAATCAGAAGATGATATTGCAAACTAATGCTGTTGCTGAATATATTCAACAATATTCATCCAATTATACAGAAACAAAATTAAAAATTTAACGAGATGACGGAACGTAAACTGCACCTCCTATGTTCCCCAATTTTTGAAGAAAGCTTTTCTCCTTTTATCGACGATAAAATTAAAAACTTCAACGACATTTCGGACAGACTCTACAAAATTAATTTATGTTCGGCACTCAACCTGATTAGATACTGTTGTTTTGGCCCAAATTTTATATATTTTCTACGTTCTTTCCATTTATGGAAGCAGCCACATCTGTTGGCCAAATTAACCAAATTACTCGCAGCACACTATCAACCATTTTAAATGTGTCCTCGGACGACCGAGCGTGGCTTCGAGATACACTACCCATCCGTTTTGGTGGCCTTGGCGTCGCCAAAATTGTCAGTATTAGCTTAGGTACTGTTCCTGTCCTCTATCGAAAGTACTGAAAAGTTAACCGGGAAAATTTTAGCCCCCTGCCTGGTTGACTCTGAAGTGCCGTGTACGACCGATGCGTGGACGCCTGGAAAGTGGCTTGCCCGGATACAAATCGGCCCGTAAACCAATCTCCCCAGAGACAGTAGGATGAGCCGCTCTGCAGGTTGCTACGGAATAACCTTCATCTCTAATAGTTGGATAGCTGCCAGAGTAATCTCTTGTAAAAGGGGTTTTTTTTTGTTAGGTTTAGAGATAATGGTAATTACTTCACGTCAAATTAATTACTAATGGAAGTTTTATATAAATAGACGTCGGGTTGCGATCTATGGCAAATACAGTTGAAACTTCGAAAGATCAGGAATACAAAGCTGATTACTACAACATGTCTAAGTTCACTTGTTTGATTTTGTGTGTAGTGGCTGTAAGCATTACCACTAGCAGGGCTTATGTAAGTTGGCTTCGTTGGCTGCGTACTTTATTTTCAAAGATTTTGAAAATAAAGTAGGTACGCATCTTTCACAAAAATCTCTTGATTTTTAAGGGAAGCGAAGAAGTAAAAGCTGCTTTCCGGGAAGCGGCTAAGCCCTTCATAGATGCTTGTTCTAAGGAGCAAGGAGTCAGTATTGATGAGCTCAATTCTGCCAAGGCAGCTGGCAGCATAGACGACATTAAACCTTGTTTCCTGCACCCTAATTGCGTAAGACACTATCAATCGGAATCTGAATCATTTTGAAGCAAATTTCTAATCCATTGCTTCATAAGTTCGAAAAATTAGTCTGCACAACAATAACGCAATGAATGTTGTTGAACTGTCAAAATGAAACCAATTCGGATTGATAATGTGTTACGCAATTGCCCCGCTGGACTGTGTTTACAAGAAAGCTGAAGTCGTAAGTAGTACTTACAATATTCTTTGGTTATTTGTAAAACAAACCAGTCCCAAGTTCTGGTGTGTCTGAAGTGGCAATTAATGCAAGTTAACCGGTAAACATATATTGGTTGCTACGCTTGTTTACACTGAGACCATTAGCGCATTCGATGATAGGTCACAGAAAATTAGAACTATGGTTTAATCCACCTTTTTTTCTAACTAAGTTTTCTTCCGCGATTTTCGTGTAATATATCCAGATCTTTCTAATGTTTTTAATGCTTCTTTGAGCCTATGCTAACTAATATTTATAGAAGCTGTTATTACCAAAAAGTGTGCTGAGAAGTTACTGTTTCATGAGCTTTAGCTAATCTTTGTGTAATAAGCGTGTTGCTTACTTTATCATATCATTTAATTAGTTAGAGGGAACTAAATAACAATTATTTGTTCTTTACAGTTCAACAGTTAGGGAGAATTTGATTTAGACAACGCTCTGGTCCAACTAAAGAAGTTCGTCAGCAATGACTAAAATTTCGCAAAATTCGCTGATATTGGAAAGAAATGCGCATCAGGTGATTATAAATAATTATTTATTAGCTGTTCATGATTCTAGTTGATTCAATAATTATTTAGTAACAGAGTAAGTATCAATTTTCCAATTTTTCATTAGTCGAAGGAAAGAATAGCAAAAACAGCTGTCGTTTTATGAAAAGATCAGAAAATTAATTGGACTTTTTATTTAATTATTTCTTTTTATGATTTCAGTGAATGACAAACCCGTGAGCGACGGAGAAGCTGGATGCGAGAGGGGTGCGCTATTAACAGCCTGCTTTTTGGAACATAGGGGCGAGGTAAAATCTTTACAAGAAAATACAAAAATGATTCAACTCTAAGTTAGTAGGTACTTTAGTGAGATCAATTCCTAGGTGTGGTTAATGGGCTTCATTAGCTGGCCGATTATTTATTCATTAAATCTTTATGCACAATTATAACAATACTGTGCAAAGGCGGAGTTAATGCCTTAGGCATTTTCTACTTGTCAACCTTAGGGTGATGCAGAGACAAAACGTGGCAGGTGCAACTTCCTTATTACTGGCATCACTTAAAACGTACACTACAAGCTAACATACGCTGGCGCATAAGCTCGGTGTACGAAGCAGTGAAGTTTGTGTCCTATTATACTAATCTGTATTCGCGATTTATTTGCCAAAATTATAAACAAATATGAGTTTATGGAAAAACAACTTTAATTCCTACACAGTAAAGTTCAGTTTACGCTACAACTTTAAACATTTTTATAACTTTTTCAATAGTGGTAGTCACTCTGAAATCAACTTAATCACCATTAAAATAAAGTTGATATTAGTTTAACTTGAAATAACATCAATTTGAAACATAAGTTTGAATAGATTTTAGATGATGCTGCCGCTAATCCTCTTTAAATAATTATCCATAATATGTCGTCTCTGATGACACTTAAAGGGTGGGTCAGTCTTTGCCGGGAAAAAAACAAAAAATAAATGCCTATTCATGTACGAACGACTTAACAATTGTAGGATGTTAGTAATTAAGGGTACGTATCAAAATCCCGAATTTTAAAAGACCGAATTTTAAAATACCGTTGGACGAAATCCCGAAAATTGAAACGCCGAATGGTTGTTTGGTCGAAAGTTTAAAATCCCGAAAGTTCATTTGCCCGAAAGTTTAAAATCCCGAAATTTAAAATCCCGATATTCAAAATCCCAAAGCCTAAGACAATGACAAAAAAGGAGCTTAACATAATAGGTATGTATGATACCAATAACATAAAATACCGATTGTACTAAATAACTAATGTTTAAAATATCAACATTAATTACACCTAAGTTTGATACACCAACATTTGGTGATTAATCTAATGATTGTTTAAGATATTTGGATATTTCAACCATGTATGAAATACCTAATGGACGACTCGCCTACAGCTTATTAATACAGAACGCTCGTTTTAGTTCTAACGATGTCAAGTCGACGGAGCCCCGCTGCGCGGGGCTCCTATTTCTGTCTGCAGGGCTTAAAGGAACCTAACCAAACCGAACCTCGGTGTGCCCCTGGCGTCTACAGTCTTCTTCTGGTTGAAAAGCACAAAAATAGACAAAATCACGGTTAACGGTGAGGTAAACCAATTTAAGGAACTTTTGGTATTTCAATTTTTTTAGCTTTATGCACTTCAGTAACATATCCAATTGACATTTTAAGCTTTCGGTATTTTGAATATAAGTGAAACAATCATTAGGTATTTATATTTTAGGGATTTTGAACATAGGTATCTTACGTTAGTTCTTTTAATTTTAGATATTGCAATTCGTTCCTAGAATGCCCACCATCATAAATGTGCTGTAGAGTCATCTATGAGTAATCGCGGGTACTAAGCTACGTCGCCGCTCTTTGGGATTTCATCCATTCAGGATTTCGTCCTTTCGGGTATTTTGTGTTTCGATATAATGACTATCGGCATTTAAAACTTTCGGTATTTTGAATTTCGGTGTTTTGGACGTCGGTATTTCAATCATAGGTATTATGAACTTTCGGGATTTTGATACGTACCCGTAATTAAACATCTCTTTTTTTCTTTTTGATTTTGACATAATGTAAGGCTCTCGTTTGACTCCTATCTCACCAGGGGCCGTATTCTCTATGATACAATGAACGAAACCGCGCGAAATGAATGCCGTGATTTCGAAGTAAGAAATCATTGAGTGGTCATAGTGAATAAATTAGGGCCCTGATGGTAACCTTTGATGCGGTCGATGATAGTGCACTCTTATTTAGAAGTAACCCATTCATCCACCGCGCCGTAGACTTGAGAGACATTTATAGGATGACTTCATGAATGTATTTTTTATCTTTCAGGTGAACAAGAAGATAGAAGGTTTTTTGTATCTTTTTAAATTAATAAATATTTATTTATAATCCCCGAGATTTATTTACAATTTTCTACTCCAGTAATATTGCCTATAAACTAAGATAAAAAATAATCTGGACAGACGTGCAAAAAACAGTAAGTCTACTCTACTATGAATTATAAACAAGTTTTACTTACCTACTATGAGAGCGAAATCGTCTTATAAAAAAAACATCTCACACAGGACGTGCGGTTGTATGCAGAATTTTGTAAAGTTGGTACACATTAATGAACCTTATAGCTCAATGACAAAGGTGATTACGACCTGGGGAGCTATTCTCTAAGGATACAGCCTTGCGGGCAGCGCTGTCGCAGCGCTGAAACTATAATTTTTACCGCTGCGACAGCGCTGCCCGCAAGTCTGTATCCTTAGAGAATAGCATGGCTGGATATAGGTCTGATGAACTTGAGACAGTTCGTGAAGGATGACGAGCAATACAACAAACTGGCGGACGTTGCTAAGCAGCGCGCATCAGGTACTAATACCTGCTACATGTTTCTTGTAAAGTATATTTTCTAATTTTAAGATCGTTCATTTACACTGTGATTATATACTTATTTTAATTTAAAGATAAAACCGTGAGTGACGGTACAGCTGGATGCGAGAGGGGTGCTCTATTGGCGTGTTGTTGCGTAGAACACAGGACTAGTGTAATTATCTTACAGTAATATTTTAATAGCATAATAATATTATTGGGTCATCTGTTTGCACCAGACAGACATACTTTAAAGAATACCATTCAAAAGCCTGTCAAAGTCCATCCTGAATGTCTGAATGTGTCTTTTTGCGCCGCTATTGAAAGATCGGGGTTCTATTTCAGTTCAAAATATAGTGGGAAAACACTAAAATGCTTTTGTTCATGCTTTTTATTGAACTATAAAAACATAAACAAACAACATGACGCTGCAAAATATTTAAAATAATTTTGTTTCTTTTTTTCCAGATCGTCATCTCAATCGGTTTGAAAAACGGTATATTTTATGTTTATATCAGCAGGGTAATTGCGTAACACACTATCATTAGCAATGGGTTTCATTTTGACGGTTCAACAATATTCATTGCGTTATTTACGTTGTTGAGCAGACACACTTTTCGAACATATGGAGCAATGGATTAGCAATATGCTTCAAAATGATTCAAATTGAGAGTAATAAATAGTGTGTTACGCAATTAGGGTGCAGATTTGAATAAATTGCGTTTTTATAAAGTCTTTCGTTTTATTTGTACATTAGATTATTAGATTAGATTAGCATAATATGATTTATGTATGTAGGTATTTATTGTATTAGGTAAATGGTACAGACTACCTACAGTATTGTCCCTCCTTCCCCTTTTTAATCCATCCAAAGGTTGTCTTTAAACGATCAAGCAAGAGGCAGCCTTTTGAGCTACGTTAGCAATCTTTGTTTTGTAGCGCTGTATTGTGTTCCGAACACGATCCATTAATGTAACGCGCTAAACCGATAACAGAAATGCTTTTTATTCCAAAACAACTGCCTCAGTCTCAAAAAACATAAGTATAAAAGAAATGTAAATACATAAAAAAGAGGTAATAAAACCTATGAGGTTTTCATTATAATCTTAACATTCATGCTCGCACAACTTTCCGCAGATATTAATTAGTGATACGTACCTAAGTACAAATTTTGGCTTCCTTAAAAAGGTAAAATATTGAAAAATCGCACGTGTTCCTAAACAAATATTAGTACCTACAACATATTTATATTTGTGAACTACATCACAAAGAAAAAACGTGTGCGTGTGCTGTTGGTGTGCTTATTATAAATGAATACACGCTTCCTGCCATTCAGTACTTATAATATGGTGCGCATGATAACTCCAGATTCATTAGTTTCCAATTTACGTTATTTTATTACTTTTTTCGTATTCGCCCCACACTTTATATTCTAAGTAATGTTTAAAATGTGTTGCCAAAATAACCGAGTGGATGACCTTTCATGAACCGGTCCCGAAAGTCAAACAACCTATTATCTTTTTGTTGGAATGAGGTTAAACTGGAAGCCAACCAAACGGTGTTAGTGACCTTAATATGCGCAACACATACAATTTAATTCTTGGTACCTACTGATTAAAAGTAAAAAAGTCTGTTTTATTAATAAAAACAGTATTTTTGGTGCACATTTGCGGCGGACTTGCATCATGCATGTAGTAGGTAGGTGTATAGAAGAAAATAACTTTAACTTTATAACCAGGGTTGTTGGCTAGCACGGAATATTATGAACTTTGAAATACTTAATTTCTTTTGGTAAAAGTAGAAAACAAAGAACAGAAATTTAATCGGTAGACCCTAATTTGTCACCATTAGATACGGCTCTATTTTTGATTTATTTGACAATGCGACATATTTGTCAAAAAAACCGGACAAATGTGATTTGAACTGGCATGGTGAGGGTTCCGTACAATTACTATGTTAATAACATGTTTTTTATCCCAAGAACAAACAACATTGTAGTTGAAAATTATGTTTTCCCATACATTTGAACTGCAAATATAAGTTTGTACGCACAATATTGAGAGATTTAGCATGTTATTTTAAGAGCATATACTTTTTCCTAATAACTAAAAACCATTCTCTGTATGTTTTAAAAAATTAAGGAGCTGTATTTTCGAAGTTATGGGGATGGTCAGTTTTAATAATTTCTTAAATGACTTTAAAAGTATTTACTGTCGAATGAAATAACGGGATGGCATTTTTAAAAATACCATCCCGTTATAATTGTCCTGTTTTCATAACAAATGATGTTCAACCAAGCAGAAAACTAAGAATGAAATTTACAAAATTTTCGGATTATCACTCGTTGCGGTTATCACTCGGTTTTTATTAAATAGGCTCCCTGACTGTACTGTTCAATTTTGATTAAGAGAGATTTGATACTATTTTCTCATAATCGAGCAAATATGAGGAAAAAATAATAAAAACTAAAGCCACACCTTAGCGCTTCTACAACAGTCCTAGTTTATTTATTATGTACTAATTAATAATTTAGCTAATTTACAAGGGTACCTAACCTACGCACAGATGTCCAACAAGAAATAGGCGCTTTGGAATCATCGTCTGTCTATAGAATACGAACGCGCGATGATGAGATCTAACATAGAGCTCAAATTGGTTGTCAAATAGACATGTACATGTCTATTTTGTATTACCTTGATTAGAAAGTACACACCCATGTCAATTCTTACTAACGTATCTATAAGTTGTTTTCAAGCTTCATCAAGTGTAGCCGGAGTAGGTACTTACGTACGATGTGTGTCGTACAGGATGAAAATAACTAAAGTATACTAAACAGACTGTCTCTAAATCAGCTGTGCCACGAATTTTTCTAACGGCCCAGATAATTTATTCTTATTCTTTTAATATAATGCCGTAGCATCCGATGTCCTGCAGTCGCGTCTATGTAGGTGATTTTCAATTCAGGTTACATACAATATTTATAATATACAATATAATATTATGGATCTCTTAATTGTTAGGAAGGGTAGCAATAAGATACTTGACTTTCTTGACTCATAGGGGATGATGACGAATATTAAATATGTTCGAACAAATAATGTAACTACAAAGAATGCATACCTACTTAGTATAAAAAACTTTCACTTTGTAGTGTTTTTTTGGAAGTCGGTTGTTTTTTTTTTTTTGTAAAAAAAGTATTTTATTTTTCACTTTTTAGTGGGCCAGTTTGTAACTTATCTAAGTTAAAATAGCCTAATGTCAACTGCTCATCACCTTTTACAAAATATTGCTTTTCCCGATGCAGGGACGTTAATTGTTGAGGAGTTCTCCTTGTAAGAACCAGGAGAACTGGAGCTGATTGAGAAGTCACCATCAGCTCCACTTCACGATACGCATTGTGCTTAGCAACCACATTAAAGTACCTAATCGAATCGCAAACAGTGAAATATTTATTATTGAGTAGTACCGATACATCTGTGGTCTTCATCAGCAGTTTCACTTCACCAAATAGTGCTTTCTGAGAGCAAATGCACGAGTTACTATAAAAAATACCCAAATCGCTATAGGTGTGCCTACAAAATTTAAGGGTTTCCCTCGATTTCCATGACATACCCTCATCAGATTCCGATTTGGTGACAATGGAATCACCTCGGAAGCATGCCCTTTCAAATAAAAAAAGAATTTTGAAAATCGGTCCACAATGGGCGGAGTAATCGCGTAACAGACACAAAAAAAAAAAACATACCGTCGAATTGAGAACCTCCTCCTTTTTTTGAAGTCGGTTAAAAATAAGATAATATAAAAAATCTGTGAAATCGATGAAAATATGGTGAAGCTACACGCCTTAAAAGTTTTTGGAAGGTATCGCGCGTTACGGACAATGTATGGTGCAAGTTACATAATCGGGACGTCATTTCTGTGCCGTATTTGTCTAGCAGTTATTTTAAAACGTTTATAACTTGGCAATTTTTTAAGCTTTAACATTTTTAATAATACTGTTATATTGCACTATTAGCAAACAAATATGTTTTAGATCATCAACATCATCCATATTGAGAACATTGATTCACGATGTTTCATGATTGGACAGCCATTATTTACCACCAGGGCCAATAAAATTCTGTTGGATGATTTGGTTTAGAAATGAAGCAGCTCTAATTTTCACGATGGCATGAAAACCATCTGTGAGAACACGGATAACGTTGATTGCCCTGGTTATATAATATAATCTACCCAAAGGCTACGTTTTTTTTTTAATGACTCTATATAAATCATATTGCCAGTCATCTTAGCTCCTTGGCAAATTACGCGTGTTGGATTGGGTAAGACTTGCCAAGGAGGTTTGTCTAGGAAGACAGATAAGGCCCTACGTACCTATCTCTCAATATCATCTCGAAATCATCTTTGAGATCCTCAGTCATACAATCCCAGTATTTAAATTGTTTTCTATGCTATGATTACATCATATCAGTGACTTTGTCATGTGCCTGTACCAGCAGTGCTATTCTGTAAAAATCTCACCGTGAAAACTAAGGTCAAGTGAGCTGTCATTCCATCTGCCGATCAATTCTGTAAAAATCTCACCGTGAAAACTTAGGTGAAGTGATCTATCAATAGTGGCAGTTCCTAACATCAGGTGGAATGACAGCTCACTTCACCTAAGTGTTCACGGTGAGATTTTTACAGAATAGCACTGCTGATGTTAGGGATTGCCTCCATTGATAGTTCACTTCACGCTCACTTCACCTATGTTATCACGGTGAGATTTTTACAGAATCGACAGGCTGTACTTATTTTCATCATCATTATCATCGTTTCAGCCGAATAACATCATGTGCTAGACGAAGGCCTCCTCAAGCACCGCAACTTCTAAAGGTTTTGTGCTTCTCGCATACAGTGGATTCCTGCAGCCTTCACCGTCCAGGGCATCGGTTCACCTTGTGGGAGGCCATTCAACACTACGCCTTCCGGTACGTGGTGCCTATTTTGTTGAATAAATACTTAGGCAAAATGCTGAAAATGGAGCATTAAGCGTCGCTAAGTGAGTTATTATGATAACTAAATCGCGTCCACTTATTTATGTTTAGGATATTTAAATATAAAAGGTGTGAATTTGGAATTCAGACAGTTGTAGCTCCGAAATTTAAGAAATTACAACATGTCTATGTATACTTATTTTGTTTTGTGTGTCGTGGCTCTAAGCTTAAGCAGCGTTTATGTCAGTACCCAACCAACTTGTTTTTTTTTCTGTGCTTGTGTTTTGTCTCTGCGTCACGTTTGTCACAAATAAATGTATTTTCTTTTTTTATCTATGTATTTATTCAAAATCTGTAAATGTGATGAATGAAATATAATGTGTGATTTTAAATATTTTTTTTTTATATAACATCATAAATGTTCGGTTTGCATGTGTATTTACAACATTTATTTCAGTTACGTTAAAAGCTGCTGCTGCGAATTTTTCATTGGATGAATAATATGTACTGTAATTTGTCTTTTTGTGTTTTTTAGGCTGAAAGTGATGAATCAGGGTCCAATGAAGAATTTGAGATATTGAGAGGCGAGTGCTTAAAGGAGTTTAAACTCACAGATAAAGATATAGACGCCGTTGTGAAGACAGGGAATGTTTCGAATATTAATCCTTGCTACTGGGGCTGCTGGTTCAAGAAACTTGGACTTGTGAGATTTTTTTACAATATCTACTGATACTGACTCATTTCGAGATACCTGTTTAATTTCGTGCACGATTTCGTTAAAGATAAAGATAAAGATAATTTTATTTGTCAAACATGCGTATACATGCAAATTAAGCATGCAGGATGTCACAATATTAATATTTCGTACATACATGTTTCACCGTAATGTTGTGTCATGTTTCCGTCGTTGTTTTGCCTATTTGACTTTTTTATGAACGTATGACTAGATGACCATCTCTGGTTTCGTTTGGCTTGAATCAAACTATTTTTTTAATTAGAAACGTTTCATCTCCCTAGCCTTTTCCCAACTATGTTGGGGTCGGCTTACAGTTTAACCGGATGCAGCTGAATACCAGTATCTTACATGGAGCGACTGTCTATCTAACCTCCACAACCCAGTTACTGGGTAATACGATACCCCTTGGTAAGACTGGTTGTCAGACTTTCGGGCTTCTGACTACCCGTAACGACTGTCAAAGATCCACGAATGACAGCCGGGACCAACGGCTTAACGTGCTTTCCGAGGCACGGAGGGGTCTCGGTATGTAAAGAAGGTCATCCATCCACAGACCAACCGCGGCAAGCGTAGCTTAACCTGATTGATCGCCCTGTGTGGCTGTTATTATTTAGCCACGGGCCCCTTTTAAATTAAAAACGTTTATTTTTTATAATTACATAACTACAAATTATATTTTTATAACTCTAGTTTCGTTGGTAAAGAAATACTAATTAAACTTGTTACAAAATTTGCTTTAACTACTTTAAATAATTTTATTTACTATATTACAGCTTAATGAAAAAGGTCAATACGATCTGGACAACTACTTGACCACCATGAAAATGAAAGATGACGATTTCGCCGATATAGAAAAAATAGCGACACAATGCGCAAAAGGTATAAACCTTATTTAACATAACATAACATCACGCCCATTTTCCTTTATGGGTTGGATAGAGGTGTATATAGTAAAACCCACATTTTACCGCTGCACCCCGCGGTTTCACCCGCATAAGTTTCGATCCCGTAAGAAAATCGTGATGAAAAGTATCCTTATAAACTATCTGTGTGTCAAATTTCATCCAAATCCGGTTAGTAGTTTTTGCGTGAAAGAGTAACAAACATAATTATAATACACTCACAAACTTTCGCCTTTATAAAATTAGTGTGATTTCCATGTAGTAGGGGAAGAGCCTATTGCCATCAACCGATCACAAATTCAGACTACAGGCTGCTACTGAGAAATGCCTGATGGAAAAACTCAACATCACTTTGTGCAACTTGGGAATCGAACCCAGGATCGAAGCGTAACTTAACCTAATCGATCGACCCGTGTGGCTGTTATTACTTAGCCACAAGCCCCTTATTGCGATTGAAAATGGTTACACAATAGGGAGCAGGCTAGGCGTCTGTAACTCGTCTCACTGTCTTCTTTAACAAATTTCAGTAAAAGATGAAGCTGTAAGCGATGGGGAAGCTGGATGCGAGAGGGGCGCGTTGTTGGCGGCTTGTTTTTTGCTACGCGGCGACCAAGCTGAGGACTGGCTTTAGCTTCACCTCCAGAGGTTCCAATTAATAGATAATCTCAGATCTTTTTCGCAAAATCCAACTATTCAATAAAATGATTCAAAATCACCAATGTTTTGAGTTTTGTTCCCTTATGATGTATTGTCAGCTATTTATTACAATTTTGTACAGCACCCCAAATATGTAGGAACAGTATCCGTAAAAATCAGAGCATGTTTTCTGTCACAATATATCATACATACACACATAAATAGACTCACGCCTTTGGGGGTAGGCAGAAACTATAGAACGCTACCTGCTACGATCCTTACATATGTAGCGGTATCTACAGCGCCACATGCGAACGACGAGTTATACTGACATCACATAATCCTGCATCTCGCAAGCACAGTTTACCGCGCAACTAGCATACATACAACGGCCCGACATGAATCATTGGGTAGTTGCCCGCCAGACAAAACCCGTCTGGGTGCATACTCTTGAATTTAATTCCGATAGATCGACATTGGAATTGTGACGTTTCATACTCTTGAGTTCTATGCTAGCGCCAAATGGTTTTTAACTTGGGTGTCCGTTTGGGGAACTAAATGGAATTAAGATCGGGCTTGGCGTGGGGTAAACGGTACTCTTGAGTGTATTTTGACAGCTGTGTATTGCGTCAATATTGCGTTGGGATAGTTTGTTGATTGTGATTTTTCCAATAACAAATGTGTAACTTTTTAGGAATTATTCTGCGTTTTGAAGTGGTTTTCAGTCGGTAATATGTATATAATATGGCACGATAAGCAGTAATATATAGTGTTTTACTTAATTCCCATAAAAACAATTGAAATAAAGACGAGATGAACGTCGGATGATGCGTTTTAGGGACAAAGCGTTTTTTATGAATGAATACGAATTTAAAGCAAATTATAGAATGAGCAAGGATTTTATTCCTCTTTCGTATTACATAACAACATTTATAAATCCTATTTCTATACAATAAAAACTTTTTAGAACAATAACTTACTAAAATTGGGACTGGCATGTTTTCATTTTGCAAAATTCTTTCTATCTCTAAAACCCGTGAACCAATTTACAAAATTCAAACAGGAATATCAGTTTTAAACATAATCCTCCCATTTGACACTAAAATCACGTAAATATTCCAATAAACAAAAAACCTCGTTTTCAAGTTACGTAAATATTCTATAATTTTTCATCATACATTAAAATTCTCAAAAATTCTTCGTTAAATATTCCTATCAGATTCTAATACGAAAACTAATAATAAAAACAAGTTAGAAAGCTAATTAGAACAATACAAAAAACTTAAAATCTAATTAGAATATCAAAATCTTACTCAGTAAAACAGTCAAGATGCCCCCGGAGCCCCAGAGCGCGGATAGGGTTATAACTAATATCATATTCTAATCACTTTTACACTTATAACTTATTTAACACTTCACTGGTATTTAACTCAGTCATGTTCACTATTCACATGCACGTTCGGCGTTCGTTACAAAAACAATAATTTTTACAGAAGTTTAAGTACTTACGACTTGTTTAAAACTGTAATATTAGATACTAGCGACCCGCCCCGGCTTCGCTTGGGTGCAATGCTGATACTAAATACTTACACTACATTATACATATAAACCTTCCTCTTCAATCACTCTATCTATTAAAAAAAACCGCATCAAAATCCGTTGCGTAGTTTTAAAGATTTAAGCATTCATAGGGACAGAGAAAGCGACTTTGTTTTATACTATGTAGTGATGTAACATAACGAACAGTACTTATTTCTTACTAAAAAAGAATCAAACGCGAACAATATTGTTAAACAAACTCATAGTTCAAATTCATTGGAGAACTTGTTTGTAAATATAATACGCAGTCTTTTTTTTTGTAGTGTAGGCAACGATCTACTGCATGCAGCCAAAGTCATGGTAAATTTTATGATTTTAATCGTTTCCTTACGCCCAAATGAATTAAATACGTTACAAATAATCAATTATACAACTATTTTTACCATATTTATTTATTAGCCTTGTTATTTAAAGGATAAAACATTTTAAAGGCATAATACCGGTTCATCGTAATGAGTTGAACCACACTATTGCAACCCGTCACATAGCTAACTTCACATGTATCAAAATAATAGCGGATCAATGTCAATTTAATGTCAATGTTGACTATATTGTTTTCAAGAGTACCGAATCACGTGACTGTAAAATTAACATTGGAATCATATTGGCATTATATTAAAATTAAAATTAGTTTCAAGAGTAAGCCCCCTGGTCGGAAGATCCTCCCTTTTCTATGGAGGATGAGTGAACTTTAAACCCAGGTCCTCGCACCTCTATACATACTCCTTTTGTCTCGTTTACGTTCATACATCTAGTCATACACGCACCCCGGTTACGAGTACTACGCACCTGACCTTTCTGAGGAACATCACCAATAAGCTCACTCTACAGGGTGGTCAAAAAGTCGTGGATCAAACGAAATAGGGAGATAAAAGAGGTCATTTCCAATGCTTTTAAAGTGAGAAATAATTTTTGGTAGCCCTTCAAATTAGAGTTTGAGTTAAAATTATGATTTCTGCACTTTTTTTTTCACCGATCAGTGGTTTTTCAAAAAGTAGTATAGTAATATTAAATTTCACTGTTACATATTTAATATATTGACTAATAAGCTGACTAGACCCTAATTGCAAAACATTAAACGGCGGTTTCCCAAAAATTATTTTTTTAAACTAACGGCTAACTTCTTTGAACCCGTTCTAGTTCGTTTTTATAAATAACTAGCTGACCCCGCAAACTTCGTTTCCTCGCAAAAATCCCCCCTTTTCACCCCCTTAAAGTTTGAATTTCCAAAAATCCTTCCTTAGTGGATGCCTACACTGTATAAGGTATCTATGTGTAAAATTTTAAGTCTCTAGGTCCAGCGGTTTGGGCTGTGCGTTGATATATAGATAAGTCAGTCAGGACTTTGAATTTTATATACAAAGTTGATACGACAGAAAGGCTTTCCTTTAAACTGCTTATACTAGGTACCATTTTCAAGCTCTGTACCAAATATCATTTAAATTGAAACAGTAGTTTAGTCGCAAATGACTTTTTAAGTTTTTGGCCCGTTTGAACATGATGTATTTTTCTTAACAGCTGATTATGTCTATAGGCATAGGTCATGCACCTTAAAACGATAAATCTACGATACGTTGTTGCCGCTCTTACGCAAGTCATAAGCAAATACGTCCTACAAAAGAAAGTGACAATCCCATTAGCAAAACATCACGCGCGTAAAAGAAATAGAAATAGGTCAGTGTGTTGCTATTGCATCTTTGGTCCTTGCGAGGGGGGCCTCTAAAAACTAAAAAACTTGGTTTTTCAGTGCGCCAACGCTATCCTTCCGGGACGTACGTTACGTAACACGGAAGTCCTGTGCCGCTATTGTTTTGTCGAACTCGTGCGCTGACAATTGTGATTTTGTTTTGTTATTGTGAATAGGACACTTCTTTCTTTTTTTTTATTGTGACAAGACACGTAACTTGCTATTATAATTATTTAGTGTTAGTGTTTTTTTTTTGTGATTTACTGTTTTTTATTGTGATAGGACACGTAATTAAACTTTGGTTGTGTGTGTGTGTGTGTATACCTAATTAAAGTGTTCAACAATGCCTCGTCTAACTTACACGGCGTCAGAATACACTGACATGATTTTAATTTACGGTGAATGCCGTGGAAACGCAGCATTAGCTCTGCGAACATACAGAGAAAGGTTTGGTGACAGCCGCAATTGCCCTAGGAACGCCCGCACCATACAGTTGGCAGTACAAAGATTACGGGACAATAAACGTGTAGTGCCGCAACAGGAGGGAGTGCCACCGCGGCAAATACCCGCTGCATGGGACGAACGAATATTAGATCATTTTTCCCGCAACCCGACAACGAGTCTGCACAGAGCCGCCCGGCAGTTTAGATGTTGCCATAGAACCATCCACAAGGTTCTAAAACGTAACAAACGCAAACCTTATAAATATCGGAAGGTGCAAGCTTTGTTATCGAGAGACTTACCGATCAGGAACAGTTACTGCCAATGGCTATTAAATAAAACATCCGAAGACCGCCATTTCTTAACAAATGTAATATGGACCGATGAGTGTACTTTTACTCGGAACGGCATCTGGAATCGGCAAAACCTCCGGTACTGGAGTTTGGGAAATCCACACGTGTTTCGAGAATCTGAACACCAGTACAGATTTTCTCTCAATGTGTGGGGCTGGTATCCATAATAATAATATTATCGGCCCTGTTTTTATTGACGGCACCCTTACAGCGGCGAAATTTTTAGATTTATTAAGTGGTCCTGTGGCCGAGTACACTGACCAACTACCTTTAGCCGTTCATCGCAAGTTGTGGTACCAGCTGGACGGTGCGCCTCCACATTCTGTGATGGCTTCCAGGGAGCGGCTCACAGAAATGTTTGGGCAGCAATGGATCGGTCGATTCGGACCTGTTCGGTGGCCACCACGATCTCCGGACCTCACTCCCATGGATTTCTTTTTGTGGGGATACATTAAGGGTGAAGTGTATGCCTCCGAGGTAAATACAATTGTTGAACTAAAAAACAGGATTATTTTAGCATTTCACAAATTAAAGTGCTTAGCGACGGACAGTGATTTAATTAGAAAACTAAATAACAATATTCTCCGTCGGTATAATTTGTGCATTAATGTGAATGGAGGACACATAGAGAATTTAAAAATTTAGTGTTTTTGCTGTCGGCGTACTTCAAAACTATCTAACATAACAGCCAGCGCGAGCGGAGGCCTAAGCCGCCGCCCGCGCCACCGCCGGCCGCCCGTTTCGACACGAAACACATGCCGCGCCCCGGCGCGCGTGCGACGACGTTGCCACTTTGTAAGGTCAGTCGCCAGGTCCAAGTTTCTATGAAATTTGGGTTTTTCCTTTATTTACAAAGGGTGGTTGCGTTTTACTCTGATTAGTAAGCTATTTAGTTTGTTTGAAAAAAAAAAATCTCAATTTTGGAGCTTTTTATTTTTATACCTTATCGAATTAATACTAAACACGTATAGTATACGTAGTGTAATTTAATGCCCCTCTGTCGTATCAACTCTGTATATACTCGTAGATACGGGTCGAATAAAGAACTTCGTTTTATGAAGTCAGTTAAAAACGTCAACTTGTTGTTGCTGATCAAATCGTCTTGCAAGGTTTGACCCTTTTATACATACAGATATGTATACATGTACATGTATATACTTTCCTACATACAAGTGTGGTTACATATAAGAAAGTAGATAAAAAAAAATTATGATTTCTCTAAAATAGTTTCATCACCAATAAAGTATCGTGGATAGCTTGTTTCTTTTCATTAGTTTATCAGTAAGAAAATAAATGCGAAAATTAAAATTTTCGGTTGGATAATGTAGATAAGCATAAAAACTGACCATATGTACATGTATAAAAACACCCTGCAAACCGCTATTTTATCCTACTATGCAATTATACGAGTATAAAGTAAAATATGTTTTCTATTTAAACGTTTCTTGCCAATGTTGCCGGCAAGTTTGGAAACATTCGCGGCAGTTTTGGCAACTTTCGCAATATTGCCGGCAAAAAAAAATTAGACGCAGAATTTACGGACTTATTGGCAGCATACGACACAGTTAATATTGTGCAGTTGCTATAGAACTGTTTCAATCTAACGGATGATTCAAGGTTCACTCGAATTCTTTGAGAACTGCTCAGTAACCGACGATTCCAAGTGATAATTATTCTTGAGGGTGAAAAGTAGGTGGCTTGAGGTAGTATACTGGGTCGACTACTGTTCAAAACACATACCAGAGATCAACCGGCAAACTCAAATCAAAGGGGTTTGAAGATTTTTATAAAGAGCCTTTTAAGTCATGTTTCCGAGAAATTAACGTTCAAAGTTGATCACGTGACCCAATCATCAACTTTGAACGTTAATGTCTCGGAAACGCTACACTTTACGGGGTTTGATATTTGTATGTTTTCCGTTTACATTGATGTCAACTATCGATTTATCTAGGTCTCATGCGTGACCGCCATTTTCAAAATGTCGCACCATTTTAAGTAAGTATGCTACGGATCTTCAAAGCCCTTTACAACAATGCTTTCTGTACGCAGATAAAATGGCACTAGAGTTTGAAGCTGCTTGGCAAGTGCCAAGCAGCTGAAGCAGCTTCTGGTTTTGAGGATATTCAGGCCAATATTTCTACAACGTTTTCTGGTCTCAGTCATTAAATTATGCTCATAACATTTTGGGGGGCCCAAAAATGTAATCATGCATTATTTACCTTCGTGATAGCTATAGTATAATTGTGGAAAATCATTCCAGAATAGGTCACATACTTTTCCGGATGCTGGTTTTTATTTTTTTAGGTTCAACTTTTTACAGTGAATTTATGGTAATCTAATTTTGCGCGTCCGTAGTGAGATATTATAATAATTACATCGCGTCCATTTACTACAGTTTAGAATATTTATATAACCAGGCGTGACGCTAGTTTTCAGTGCATTTACAGCTGCAGTGCAAAAGATTTGGAGTGCAAAACTGAAGAGTAGGTACAACATGTACAAAATTTACTTATATTATTTTGTTGTGCTATGGCTGTGAGCTTAAACAGCGTTTATGTAAGTATTGTTATATTTTTTCATTTTCCGGTTCTCATTTGACATCACTCTGCACCTTAATTGCGTAACACACTATCAATCGGAATCTGAATCTTTTTGAAGCAAATTGCTAATCCATTGTTTCATAAGTTCGAAAAATTTTTTTGCTCAACACGTAAATAACGCAATGAATGTTGTTGAACTGTCAAAATGAAACCGATTCCTATTGATAATGTGTTTCGCAATTGCCCGGGTGAATTTCCCAAATGACATATTTTTTTGTCTTCGGTGAAATTAGTATTTGAAAAAAGGAATATTGTTCTGTATTGTTTTTTTTAGTATTCAATAGGTAGTTATTGGGTTGTGGCAAAAATATAATTTGCCTAGGACTAATAACAAAGGTAGAAATAAATACATAAACCTCAATTTTTTTCAAATCGGTGCCGTCCCTCTACTTTTTTTACAAACAAAAAAGCTTATACACTAATAACGAATATTATTTTTGTTATTAATATATAGCATATTTTATTACATAATTAACGATTATTATTACTGAGAGGCACACACGTATTTGTCCTGCAAAATGTTCTCATATCGCTGGACAAAAGTAATTTAAACCTAACTTTACATCGACGAGTCCGACAGCGTCCCCACCCCAATTTTATTTCCCCTGTTAGTGTGTGCTAGTGCGCAGTCAGGATGGATATGTGTCAAATCGCTGCATATTCCCAACAATAATGTAAATACGCCATTTCAGTTGCTCCCGGACAATTATTTTATACTATCGGTGGTTGCATTTTTCTAGTGTAATGAGTAGTTTTATTGTTGTTGTTTGGTTCTAACAGAGGTAGTAAGTGAATTAGCTTCATTGACTGGTCTTGAATTTATCCTAGATATTATGCATTTTTTCTAATTTTCTAAAAAGTGTGTTATTTCTCACGTCGCTGTTCTCATATCGCTGTAATCGGTGGTCTTTATTACCACCGATGTGATAATTTACACCGAAATGATAAGAAAAAATCAATCGGTGTCTCATTTCTAATATCGGTGTTTTGATTCATGATCAACGCACAGTTTTATCACATCGGTGGATTGCTTTATCATATCGGTAGATCATTTTATCATCTCGGTGAGTCGTTTTTACCGACTTCACAAAAAGGAGGAGGTACTATGTTCGGATGTTTGTATGTTTTTTTTTTTTTTTTTTTTGTATGTTTGTTCATCGAATACTCCGCCAACTGTCGACGGATTTTCAAAATTCTTTTTTTGTTCGAATTTAGATAGTTCTGAGGTGGTCCCATTGTCACCAAGTTAGGATCTGATGATGGGATCTTAGAGAAATCGAGGGCAACCCTCAAATTTTATAGGCTCACTTATTGTTTTTCGCATATTTTATGAAGTATCTTGTGTATTTGCGTATGGTTGTCACCATCTCAGGTAGCTGAGCTGATGATGGAAGGTACAACTCCTTAACAGTAAGAAGTTACTCGAACAGACAAGGACAGTTTTAGTAAATTGTTTTGATGTTTGATAGGGCATTTGCCACATTTGGTCTCATGATCATCAAGTCATGACCTGATGCTGCAGTCAGGATAGTCTGCAGAGTACCTAACTCCTCGACAACTAACAGCAGATATATCGTGTTTAGGCTCATTGAAAAGGGCTCGATGTGTGGATAAACATACTGTTAATGAGAAACACCGAAGTACCTACACATAGACTTGATGCTGATGCCAGGAGCATCAGAGAAAGTACAAACCTTGAAATTACAGCACCGTAGTCGTGTTTGGGCTCATTTTAAACAGGACTAAATTTTAAGTTCAATGCAATGTTGACATAAGTCTGGCCTGATGCTGCCAGGATTATCAGCGGGATCCTGGAGAAATCGAAGGAACTCTTCAAATATTATAGGCGCACCTATAGCGATTCGGGTATTATTTATACTAACTCGTGCATTTGCTTTCGGAAAGCAAAATTTAGTGAAGTAAAACTGATGATGAAGACCACAGATGGTCACCGGGATTACTCAATAATAAGTATTTCACAGGTTGCGATTCGATTACTTTAATATGGTTGCTAAGCAATTTATGCTCGTCACAATGCGAATGGTGAAATGGAGCTGATGGTGGAGTACCAGGAGAACTCCTCAACAATTAACGTGCCTGTATCGGGAAAAGTAATATTTTTTAAAAGGCGATGAGCTTGATGCATTATAAACAGTCCCACTAAAAAGCGAGAAATAAAAACTTTTTAACAAAAAAAAAACCGACTTCCATAAAAAACACTACAAAGTGAAAAATAACTTTGATTTCGGAAGTCGGTGGCAATAAACTAAAATACAGATCCAAAGACACCGACTTCCGAAATCAAAGTTATTTTTCACTTTGTAGTGTTTTTTATGGAAGTCGGTTTTTTTTTTGTTAAAAAGTTTTTATCATATCGGTAGATCCCGTGTCATTTCGTTAAGTATACAAAGAAACAATGGAAGATACCAACATACATATAAACACATGCATACAAGCAGTCCTCTAGATGTGTTAATAACATCTCCTTTACGAAAGCCAAGTATCAGTTCAATAAATTCAGAAGAATCACCATTCCGCCCAAACAGTCGTAACTTAAAAGTCGTCCCTTGCAACTATTAAATTGAATCAAGACAATCAAATGAGTTTCGTAAATATCAAAAATTTAAATCTCAGCAAAATGGGATTTAATAAACAATTGGCAAAGGCTAATAAAGAGAAACTGATGTACAAAAAGAGATATATGAGACTACATCAAGAATTTAAGAAATTCAAATAGAGTAATTTAGAAGTGAGACAAATCCCGATGAAGCCAAATAATATAGACCTGCAAAAACGTACTAACTATTTCCTTTTTGATGTTCAAAGGTGGATAGATTATCATATCGCTGGATATGTACATCATTTCGGTGGATAAACTTATCATATCGGTGTACAGAAAAAATAATCGGTGCCGGTTTGTCATATCGGTGGAAACCAGAATTCAAACTGAATTTTCTCCTTAGTCTTAAATGATAGGTTGATGATATTAAATTTGGGGATATTTAATGTCCTAAAGATTACATAAAACCTGAAAAATATACAAAAAAACCATAAATGTAAAAGTTCACCGATATGATAAAAAAATGGCATTTGTTGAAATTCACCCGCCCCGCTGTTGTAAGTTTATACGTTCTTGTATTCGCTTCGTCAATTATTTGGATTGTTTTTGAAGGTGCTAATATCTCGACCATAAAAAATATTATTTTAATGTTCAAAGGCTAATGAATCTGCGCGTTTTAGTCGAGTGCACCAAGAAGTACGGAGTCACAAACAAAAATTTTCAAGCCGTTAGTGTTGTTCTGCGCAAGACGTGACTATTGTCAATTCCATATTCAATTGGGATATTTAAACTGTTTGTGATAAAGATATTCTGTGATTTTATTAGCTCCTGTTATTTCGATCAATCCTTAACATCAAACTGATAAGAGATTGACCAGTTTTTTACATATTCGGTCACTATGCATACACTACGCTGGATGTGTGCGGGGTGCGCTGATAGCGGCTTGCTTCCTGGAGCAAATGGAAATCCATCAAAATAAGGTTAAGTTATTTACAGCTTAACTAAACGAGAGGTTAACATACACTAAGTAATTGGTTGCAAATTTTACATTATGTTCAAACTTCTAACAGTAAAAGTAAAACATAAAATTTTATTCGACGTGATAGAAGCTTTTTAACGTTTAGCATTATACTATATTTAATTAGGTTAGCTTTATTAATCAAGATAATATTTACATAATATTATAATATGCTAACACTTAAAATAATAATATGTACATGGATATGAAAAAAGAAGCAAAAGAATTCATTCAGGGCATCAAAAAATTCGTTCGCAACGCTGTCAATAGGAACAGTGCCCAAAAAGCTGGCAGTATTGCCACGTTGTACGGCCATGCTAATTCTTTGGCCAATGTGAAGGTATACATTTATTAAAGTATTTGAAAAAAAATATTTCAATTCTAAATATTTTTTTTTGTTTCTTTTTATTAATTTGTAGTTTTAGATTATGAAAATACTATAACTTATTTCTCAATCCAATGTTTCAAAGTTAAGTTTATATACTGTTAAAAGTTTTGGAAGTCAATTCCTTGGCTACAAGGGTATGTCTATGCAAGTCCTGCATCTTGAGAACCATTAAGTATATATGTTTATGTTTATTTTATAATCTATGATTTTCCACACAATGTATTTAGTTAAGAAATAAATGACTTAGGACTTATTAACTCCCAAAAAACAAGGTTGACTTAGTTTGCGAGTTGGTAGATCATCTATTAGATGCTGCTGTATAACCATCAAACATCTTATATTTATATGGTTCTTGTTTTTTTTTTCTTCTTTTATTTATATGGTGTACATAATAAAGAGTATTCTATTCTATTCTTTTATGATGTTCTTTTTTTACACTTATATGCTATTTAATATGTTAGAAGAAATCACTTTTTTAATTCCAACGTTAGGATTTATTTGATTGTTCCTCAATACTCCTATGTATTATTATTTTCATTTATTGTTGTATTGTCATCTCCACATTGTATAATCGCATTGGTCGCCAAAACATATTTACTAAAGTCCGATTCTTAATGACATATCGTCCCATAAATAATTTAAAACTAAAGCTTTTTAAATAAGTAGTCAGTTGGAGGGTAATGCGGCAGTATGGGCCCCACATGAGACTAAATATAGTCTCATGTTGGAGCGCATACAAAACAAGTTTACGAGATACATATACCTAAGGCGGTATGGAGTATATCCCTTTTACCCCTTGATGTATCCTACCTTGTTTGTGTTGGGCATGGTGGGATACAACAAGTTTTATTATTTTTTATTTTTATTCAAGAGGAACAACAAACAGCCACAATATAAAACTTACAAACAAGAAATACACAAAAGACATAGACAATATTGCAGCCCACAACGCTGTTCACAGATTAATGACAGAATACAAATACAGTGAAAATAATCGCTAAGGTTACAAATACGTATAATATATATATATATATATATATATTTTTTTTACTAACTTAAATTAACATTCCTGTTTAAGATGTATATAAAACATGTAATGTAATGTATGTAAGAAATGACAGAAAAAAAAATTACAGAATCACAATTAAGAAAGCTCCATAAGTATAAGACTTTTGAACCTATAGGGAGTACATGCAAAAATGTCTATATGTTCAAAAGTCCTATTGTAGGAATCAACCATTCTGCGAACAGGCGAACGCAAGCCAGAGTTGGACTTGCAAGTACCCACTGAAAATAATTGGCCAGCGCGCACCTTTCGCTTGTGGACTGTCCTAGGAACTGCATAACATATCATGTTAGAGAGTTCAATACAGTCAAATTTATTTCTGACAATACATATAAATTCATAGCTTCTAAGTACTTACGTCTGTTTTCAAGTGTTGCGAGCTTATACTTTGCAAGTAAGTCTTGGTATGGCAAATAATATCCATAACATCTATAATGCATGGTACGCAGAAATTTATACTGAACACACTCAATCATTTCAACATACTTTTTATAATATGGCGCACTATTAAAGAAATATGCCAAGTCCCCAAGCGGACCGGCGACAACCAAGAATTGCTGAAACTTAAAGAAAACCACAACATCTCCATCGACAAGTGCAACGAGTACTTTGTCTCAGTTGGTCAGGACCTTGCAACCAACATCATAAATAAGCGGCCGACAACGTGGGACGAACAACGCCTCGGAGTTGAAGGCAAAAATCCACCCAAAAACTCACTATTCTTACTCCCTACTGACAATCAAGAAATTAGTAACATCATAGACGATCTCAAAGATGACAGCGCTCCAGGTCTCGATGAATTTCGGCCTCTGCTCCTTAAACACGTAAAGAGATACATACTAGAACCCCTAAAACACATATGCAATCTGAGCATGGAAACTGGAGCCTTTCCTACTTGCTGGAAGACTGCTGTTGTTACACCCATCCACAAAAGTGGTTCCAAGTGTGTCCCTGATAACTACAGGCCAATTTTACTGCTTTGTGTTACATCTAAAATCCTTGAAAAACTGGTTAACAAGCGCCTCCTCAGTTTTCTAGAAAAAAACTCTTTACTCTCGGAGCGGCAGTTTGGCTTTCGGCGCGGGAAATCTACTGAGCAAGCTGTGAGTCTACTGACTGGCATTATCTCTTCAAACATCGACAAGGGCCACCGTACAGCTGCTGTTTTCCTAGACCTCGCCAAGGCCTTTGACACAGTCTCAATTCCCACACTGCTAAAAAAACTCGAATCCTTTGGTGTCAGAGGCTTGCCCTTAGATTGGTTCAGGAGTTACTTGTCTGGTCGACATCAGCTTGTTAAAATCGGGGATGTTGTCAGCGGGAGTCTGCCGGTTGCCTTCGGGGTGCCGCAGGGAAGTATTTTAGGACCCACCCTCTTCATTATGTACATGAATGACATACTGAGCCTTAACATTAAACAATCGGAGGTGGTCTGCTATGCTGATGATACAGCTGTAATCTTTCATGGAACTACTTGGAAAGAGGCTCTGGATGTAGCTGAAAGAGGGATGAGTATCATATCGACATGGCTAGAGCAAAATCTTTTAACACTTAACCTCAAAAAAACTAATTTCTTGACCTTTCATGTCACTCGATCTAGCAGATCAAGCATCGACTCCTTAAAAATACACAACAACAAATGCAATGTTTTAACAGCAGCACCCGTGTCCACTGCCGACTGCAACTGTAATGCCATTGACAGAGTAGAAAGGACAAAATATCTTGGCGTCATAATTGATCAGAATCTGTCCTTCAAAGCACATATTCAAACACTCGCGAAAAAGACTCGCAAATTCATTTACGTAGCGAAACTCTTACGAGCCAGTGCTCCCAAAAATATATGTATACAGGTTTACATCTCCCTATGCCAATCTGTCCTGCAATATTGTGTAAGTGTCTGGGGCAGCGCCGCCAAGTCGAGCATGCTGGAGCTGGAGAGGGCCCAGCGTGCCGTCCTCAAGGTGCTTCTGGGAAGGCCGCGGCGGTTTTCCACAGACGAACTCTATAAGGAATCTGGGGTTTTGCGCGTGCGGCAACTGTTCATCTTAGGGGCACTACTACATCTATTGAAACGCAACAGTAATCGCTCTTGCAGCAGCAAGAGGGGAAGGAAAATGCCCGAACGTATCCCACTTCCAAAAACAAAAACCCTCTTCGCGAGCCGATTTTCGTCGTTTTTACCCATAAGAATGTTCAACACTATTAGCAAAACTTTTACTGTGCCGAAAATATACTCCGAAGCCAAAATTAAACTTAAAGAATGGTTGCTGGGCCGGACCTATGACGAAACAGAAAGTTTACTCTGCTGCTCAAGTTAATACCCACCACACTCTCTGATAACATACACAACTACACACACATTACACTCCACATTCACTCACCTCAACTGTTTTTGTATGTCTATTCTAGTTAGCTTTTTTCACTCACATTTTTGTTAATAGCTAATTTGTAATTATAAAATTAAATTTTTAAATTGCAAATTTTTAAGAGTTAACTATCATGTAATCATCAAAGCTAATCTTGCGCTAGCTGAACTGACTCAATTAGTAACTAATTATAGTTTTGGGTCACCAAGATACAGGCTGTGCCTAGTTTGGGACCCGCTGTTAATTTGGTCTAAGTTCTCTCTTGGTCAGAACTCCATGCTGGTACCTGCTTGTAAGTTTGTGAACATGTGTAAGTTTCTTAAATAAATAAAAAATAAAAATAAATATAAAATAAATATGGACTCCAGACGGACACGGCATACTCCAGTTGAGAGCGTACTAGAGACTTGTACAAGCAGATATAAGAAGAAGGCTTTTTAAAATCGGTTGTTGATCGCATTACAAATCCATATAATTGATACGCCGTATTAACAATCTTTCCTATGTGTAGGTCTAAGCAAAGCTTAGAATCAAGGATAACGCCGAGATCACGAATAAAGTCCACTTTAAGTAGGGGGGCATTGCACAAAGTATATATATAGTTTATTTTTGTTTTATTTTTTGTAAAGCTTACAAAGTTACATTTGGGTAACCTTAATTGCAATTTATTTTTTTGGCAATAATAGGATAGACGGTCCAAATCTTGTTGCAGCAGAAGGCAGTCATTTGTTTGTCGTATGGCTCTGTATACCGTAAGGTCGTCAGCGTATAATAAAAACTTGGTATTGTGAAAGCATTGGCTGATGTCATTGATATACAAAATAAACAAAAGGGGACCAAGTATAGAGCCTTGAGGCACACCAGAGGTCACCTGTGCGATGTTAGATTGATGACCATTGATTACAACCCTCTGACTGCGATTGGTAATATAAGAGGTAAACCATCTCAGAAGATTACCACGGATTCCGTTGAACGCAATTTTATTTAGTAGTATTTCATGGTCTACCTTGTCGAAAGCCTTACAGAAATCCGTATACACTGCATCCACTTGTACACGGTTGTCAACACAATCAAACAAAAAGCTGGAAAATAATAATAAATTAGTATTTGTCGACCGCCGTTTGACAAAACCGTGCTGTTGTTGAATTATAATGTTGTGAAGAACAGGATAAATACCGTTATGGACTAACCTTTGAAAGAGTTTCGACAGGGCAGACAAAATGGAAATGGGACGATAGTGTTCAACGCAGCGTTTAGATCCACTTTTGTAAACAGGCACAATATACGCATGCTTCCACACTCTAGGTACAACTCCCTTTTTTTTTTTTTTTTTTTTTTTTTTTTTGTGGATGGGAAATCATCCAATGACCCCTCCCGCTCTGGGTGGAGCAGAAGGGAGTGTCAGACTCTTACTGACTAAAACCCACCCGTGTTCCTTCCTTAGCCCTTTGTGTTCCGGGGTAGCGGTAACCCTTTCGGACAATCCCGCTGCCCCGGCAGGCTTCGGCCCTTTCGGGCCCCTTCCTTATGCTGACATCTCTTTGAGGCGCGCGTGGAACACGTACGCGCCGTCCGGCACGGGCCTGGTCCTGATCGGACGGAGAGTTACCCATTACTCTCCGCCCGCAGGCCCGCGCCTACGGTGGCCGGGAGTCGTCTCGCGGCTCCCGACGCCCGGGGCGTCTCCCGCGGCGGCTGGGACGTGAGGCCCTTTCCCTCAACCGTCCCGCCACCTCCTTCGCTAGCATGACTGCTTCGCAGAAGGAGGTGACTGCCTCCCACTCCCTCTCGCCCCGGACCATGGCTTGAACCAGGGCCGGGCGCGAGAGGTCGCCGCCGCTGCCGATCGCCTCTGCGAGAGAACACGGCGGTGCTCCGCCCAATTGGGGCATACCGCCACCGTATGCTCCACCGTGTCCTCCGGGCGACCCTCGCAGTGGTGACACCCGGGCGTATCCTCCCGCCCGATAATGTGCAGGAACCTCCCGAAACACCCGTGTCCGGTGAGGACCTGCGTCAGGCGGTAGGTGAGGGCGCCGTGGCGCCTCTCTAGCCACTCCTCAAAGAGGGGTCTTACCGCCGCTATCGCGGCGTGCCCTAGGTACAACTCCCTCAGCTAGACATTTATTATAAATAATAAATAAATAGAAAGTTGGAAACAAGGAGGGATCTAGCACTGGCGTCGTATATCCTTGGAGTGTTCCGGGGTAACATAAATAATCCGGGTGTGCTACAGGGGATAGGCTTGTGTGTGCCAGATGGGTACGTGTATCGCCGACGACGGCCCAATTTGTTCGCGGTGCCGCGCGGTCGAACTAAACTGTTGGATAACGTCCCTCTAACGCGAACAATGCGCACACTAAATTTGGTAGCCGACAGAATAGATATTTTCTCATGTTCACTGAGCGAGTTCGCAAAGGTAACGTTACACGTGATATGTTCGTAATTTGTAAATCTTATGTTTGTGTCCATGAACTGTTAATTAACTATACACTATCGAATTGGGAAACTGTAATGGTAGCGTATGTATGTAATGTAATAAATAAATAAATAAATAATATTTTTCCCGATACAAAAGTACAGACGCCAGTATCCGTAATTATCAATTTTTTCCAATCAACTTTGAACCTTATGCTTTTGCGATAAAGTTGAAATTATATTAACGAAATTTGACAGATCGCAGTAGCTTGATGTGCTGGCTTCTATACAACTCTACATACAAGAACTAACGCCGCCGCCATCTTGTTATGTCAATACACAATGACAATTTCACAAAAATGTTTACCAACAATGCCCCCTGTCAATGTCATTCAGGTACAAAAAGTTCCTTGTACCTTGTTAGCTGTACCTACTACTTGACCAGCATAATAAAATAAGACTGTTATTCATATCATCAGTCTTTACGGGTTCGAATGGTATTAAGCAGGACTTGAAATACCGGTATTTTTGGCAGCGGTACCACTGGCCTTGATGTGATACCGGTAATAATAATAACCCCAACTATCGCCCTGTTTCGTTTGATCCACGACTTTTTACCCACCGAAACTGTAAAATTTTCCAAATCAACTTTGAACCCTATGCTTTAACGATAAAGTTGAAAATCGATTAAAATTGACTTATTGTAGTAGCTTGATGTGCTGGTGTCTGTACATTGTCGATAGTGCATGGTAACGATGGCTATGCTATTTTTCTTTAGGTACAGTAAACTTGCTTATCTAAATTGTATCTGTTGTACCTATAATCTTCACATCCTCATTACAAGGTGGCACTATTTAAGTTATATTAGGTGCGGTAATTATTCCCTGCTCTAATGATTCATATACAAAAAAACTGACAATTGAAGTCAATTCAGTATAACGGAAGTAGGTCTAATTATTTTCCGGATGTCCATGTTCATAATTATATAATTTCGTGTGCGAATTTGAAAAAAATAATTTAAAAAATCTTTTATATTTTTAATAATCATTTTTGAATCGGCAGCCATTTTTTATATTATTGAATGCTGCCATAAACTTTAGTTACCACCGCCTATGCACATAACCGATACCAAATACTCTATCACAGATCTCTGGTACTCACACACGTCCACTAAATAGACTTGCGTCAAATGCCATTCCAGAGACATATCTATAGTGCTATTCTGTAAAAATCTCAAGGTATTCCTCGTAGCGCTCCCGTTTTGAAACGCTCCCATCTAAGCGCTCCCGTTTTGTTCCTCCAAGCGCTCCCGAAAAGAGCGCTTCGAGGAACGATTAAAAATATTAAAATTTATTTCCTCGAAGCGCTCCCATGATTAACTTTCGGATAGAGATGGGACTATACTAACTGAAATTATCGATAATAAGTAGAACACATTGTTATAATATACAACTAGCAGCCCGTCCCGGCTTCGCACGGGTTTGGTAATTAATTTTTTTTTTGTTTTATTGTAAATCCTTAAGTCCACCAAATAGATGAATATAATCTACCGACATATGTACCTATTCATATTTTTTTATTGTTTAGAAAGCTTATGATTTCTCTCCATTATGTTTCCCCTTACTACCCCCTTCCCCGCACACCTCAATGTTTTTTTTCGGAAGTTTTTCGTAGAAATAAGGCAATGAGGTGTCTATCGTTTACGTCAATGGTAGAAATGACTTTCCTTATCCTAGGCGGGGCGAGAGAGTGTCAGACTCTTACTGACTAAAACCACCTACTGACTAAAATCACCTGCTCTGAACCGGGATCCAGTAACGTATTGCGCTCAACGGTGATGCTACCTATGCGATTGATAAAATGGTTAAAATAATTTTATAATTAATTTTTGCCAAAAATAGCGATACTAACTTCTTAACTAAGAGTTAAAGATGTGGCGCGCGCGGCGTGTGAGTCCTGCACACACACATACAAACCGTAACCCCGCCTCCCATTTCCGAAAATCAAAAACATGCCCAAGAACGAAACAATGTAATTGAAAATAGAAAGTCAAACGAACTTACCTGTAAGTGACGTTCGATGACTATTAAACGATGTGATTCGCCCGAGAGATTACACTTATTAACTTGTAGTAGCACGGATATGTGCTGCCATCTTACACTATTTTAGAGCAACAAAAAAAAAACAATTTTATGCGCCCTAATGTAGGTATCTCATACACGTTTTCCCCTTTAGCCATCGTTAGCCACTATTTCGTGAAAGTCAAGGGAAGATCTAGAAATATCTTGATCAGGGTCAGGGAGGGAGTGTAATCTCTCGGGCGAATCACATCGTTTAATAGTCATCGAACGTCACTTACAGGTAAGTTCGTTTGACTTTCTATTAAACTTCAGTGATTCGCCCTTCGAGATTACACTTATTAACTTGTAGATGTTTAGAGTCTCACGAAATAGTAAAGAGGAAACTATATTATTTAAGGGAATAGTATATTATTTAGGGAAATAGTTATACTCAAATATAAGCAATATACCTTACAAATATAATCAAAACATGGTTTGAAGATCAAATAGGTTCATACATATAACAAAGACAAAATAATCATTATCATTCGTTAATTGAGGCCATCCTGCAAAGGGACCGGGCAAAGGCATCTGAGGTGTCTGCGGCTACTTCTCTATTGTAAAATTTTGCAAACGTTTCTGATTTGCCGGTCCAACCGGCAGTTCTTTTAATATTATCTATGGTAACCCCGAGCCTATTGGCGGCAGACGTAGCTGCGTGTCTCGTGCTGTGGGCGCTAAAGACAGATGTGTTTATCCCGCTTTCACTCAGGATGGCCTTGATCCAACGGCTTAAAGATTGTGAGCTTACATTATTGAAAGGCTTCTTAAAACTAATTAATAATGACTTACATTCAGGTTTTCTCTTGTCTGCTGATACAGTTAAATATTGTTCTAAAGTTCTAGCAGGACAAATAGAAGGTCTTTCGTTGAAATAAGGAAGTATCAATATTGGTGGGATACGATTCACGGTCGAGGTTTTGATTAAATCCGTGATGTTAATTACGAACTTTTCGTTATTATATTTTTTAATATTAGACACCTTAATCAACGATAATGTTTGCACCCGGTGTGCAGTTACTAAAGCTAAAAGTGTAGTCAATTTTTTTGATAGTTTTTCAAATGAAAGACTTTCATTAGGGTACCAATTACTCAAGTAATCTAAAACAATAGACGGGTCCCAAGTAAAATTATATCTTGGGAGTGGAGTTCGCAACTTGAAGACTCCCTTCATAAACCTCGTGACCTGTGGGTCATTCATGGTTACTGAGTTTAAAAGAAGCGACAGTGCTGCTTTAGTACAATTAATTGAGCCATACTTTTGACCCTGGTTAAAAAGGGTAACTAAGAAATCTAACACATTAGCAACTGATGCTTGAAATAAATTTAAGTTTTTATCCTGGCAGAAGGTAAACCATCGTTTAAAACAAGTGTTATATTGCTTTAAAGTACTACCAGCTAAAGACGCCAACATCACATCCGCAGCATCTGGGGGGGAGCCCTGTATCAGAAATGCCTGCCTGACAATACTCCGGCAACCAGGATAAGGCTCTCTTGAAACTTGTGTACCACACTGTAAGGGGATGATAATAATGTTTTATTAGGTGTAAATTCAATTGGACTAGTAATTAACAACTTCCTAAAAAGTGGAAACCAAGGCTGTGTTGGCCAGAGAGGGACCACAACAATACCTTCCGCCTTATCGAGAATAATTTTCTGTAAAACTTTTAAAATTAAGCTAAATGGAGGAAATGCGTAGAAAAAATAGGTGGACCATTTCAAGGTGAAAGCATCTACCATAAATGCTTCTGGATCATTATGCCAAGAGACAAATTTTGAACATTTTTTATTTAATCGACTCGCAAATAAATCGATTTCAGGCCGATTGAATTTTTTACATATAACTTGAAAAGCATCATCAGCGAGCTCCCATTCGACATCAGCATGTATGCGGCGGGATTCCGCATCTGCGATATAGTTATCCTTAGAACTAATATAGGAAGCGAAGACAAATAAGCGTCGCTCTTCGCACCACTGCCAAATTTCACGACTTACAGAACTAAGATGGGGGAATTGTATGCCGCCCATCCTATTGATATAAGAGATTGCAGTGGAATTGTCAATTCGTAAAAGTATTTCACAGTTACGATAATCATTGGCGAAGACCTTCAACCCAAAGAATGCTGCCGTCAGTTTTAAATAATTAATGTGCTGAGTTAATTCCTTGCTAGACCATTGTCCGCTGGCCGTCTGGCCTGAGCAGCTGACACCCCAACCAGTTCGAGACGCATCCGAGTATATTTCCAGTTTATAATCGCTGGAACGAATAGGACTGGCGCAATTGTCAATATTACTAAGCCACCAGTCAAAGTCTTCACGTAAAAAAAAAACAGGTAAATTAATATATTGATTGTAATCATCTTTTTGTTTTAAACTAAGATACTTAGTTCTCTCGAAATTTTTTGTGTATAGCCAGCCGTACTGCGTTGCTGGACAAATTGATATTAGCAATCCTATCAAATGAGCAAAATTACGTAACTTACATCTTTTTAAGTTAGAAAAATGTAAAAGTTCATCCTTGATTCTACGTTTCTTTTCTATTGGAATGCTAATCGTAAGATTCTCGGAATCGAAAACGAAACCTAAAAATATTGCAGTTCGGCTAGGTATACTAACACTCTTTTTTAGATTTATTGTAAAACCTAATGATTGAAGAAATTCTTGTGTAATGTCAAAATTATGTTTACAATCCATATAAGTATTTCCGAATAACAACAGATCATCTAAATAGATGACGGACAATAAGCCTCGATTACGCAAAAATTGCATTACTGGACGCATAATTTTTGTAAACACATATGGTGCTATATTAATACCAAATGGTAAAACTTGAAATTCATACAGCTTCCCCAACCAACAAAATCGCAGAAACTTTCTAGAGTCGCTGTGAACACTGATAGCAAAATAAGCATCCTTATGGTCAATAGAACACATGTAACTATGTTTCGACATGAGTCTCATAGCAGTTCTGTAATCTTCAAGTTTAAAGTGTGGCGCAGTGATGAATCTATTTAAGGATTTTAAATTTAGAATAAATCTATTTGTTCCATTACTTTTCTTAACAAGAAAAATATTTGATAAAAATTGACCATCACATGGCTCACACACGCTTATGGCACCAATACTAAGAAGATTATTAATTTCTTTAGTAATGAGCAGTTCATCCACATCAGACTTAGGATTATTATGTGGATAAGTGATAGGTTGAGAAATCGGAATTTGAAAACCGTTAACCCAAGTAACACCACAGGATCATTTGTGATTTGCGACCAATTATGGTGAAAAAACTTTAATTTACCCGCCTGAGTGTTAGTATTGTCCACTTCAGCTAACGGCGCGGAGTCTGGTTGTATTGCCGCGGAGCACGGCGATCCGTCGCACGGCGCATTGGTAGTTGCTTGCGCCCACCAGCCGTCGCGGTCTGTCTCGGTGGCATGCGACGAGTCTGCGACTGCGGCAGTGGCGGGCCCCTCCAGTTTAAAGCCCTCGACGTATGTTCCTTAGGTTGAATGTTCTTGGGTGGCAATTTCAACTTGGTAGCTGTAGGTTTTAACTCGGTGCCTGCTCTGATAATGGCTTTCATAGATTTTAAATTATCTTGGAGGTCATTTCCAAAAAGTAAGTGATCACGTTTAAGGTCCTTTACATTATCCTTAATTTCTTTGTTAAGACAGGATAGCAAAAAATGTCTCCTTGTTTGTGTCTCACTGTAATGTGTGTGACATAAAAGTCTGCCGGCATCACTAAGGGATTTTAATGTCTGACATTTAATATCTTCGTCACACGAGCCAGTTTGCAAGACAGCAGTGATTGTGTTGGCTACACAGGTTATGATAGAAGATAAGACCTTCTGTTTGTCAGCCAATATGTTGTCTCTCTTCAAAGCACCTTCATTAACCGCTGCTCTGATTTCAGGATTAAGTGTTGGAGCCTGGGCTATTTTTAAATTGTAAGGTATACTATAAATCTTCAATATATCCTTTTTTGTTTCATCCTTTAGGCCATTAACCAGAATATCAGTCCACCTGTTAGCAATATCTTTATGGATATTGTCACAAAACTTCTCTTCCCGTGCAGGCTCTTCTCCAAGTAGACACAAAATATCAGGCTCTAACTCTTGGATACTTTCCGTAGATGCATGTTCTGGGGGCGGTGCATCCGCGGAAGTAAGTGTTGAAGTAGCCTCGGGTACAACGGCACAAGCGCGTTCAGGTGCGGAGGTCGGTTCATCGGGCGGCTTTGGATGTGAGTTTGAATCGGATAGAATGTTAACTTCATACGGGGCTCCTGAAAACAATAGACCGACAGTTCTGAATAAATTCGTGGTACAAATCACGGTTTGTACTCTAGAATTGAACATCCATATTTAACAGAAAGTGTAAATTCATGACATAATCTTCCAGACTATGTTCTGGAATCCTAAGCACAGCTAAAGTTCTTGATACAAACTCACGGTATGTACTCTAGAATTATTGAATTGTGAGTGCAAATTCATGACACAATCTCCCGGACTATGTTCTTAGAATCTTACGCACAGTTATAAATTGTTTTTATCTCACCCACAACTTTGTCAAATAAAAATTCATGACATGATCTCTCGAATTATGTTCTAGAATTTTTGTGCTACCTAATATACAGCGATCAACCTTACAGGTTGAACTGAAGTACATTGTATAGGTCGGTATTAGCCTTACAGACTAAACTCATAAGCACTTGGCACCAAATAAATAAAAATGAGTAGGTAGATAATTCAAACAAAATGTTCTTTGAAAAGATATTTCAAGGCCACACGGTCCGGCGGCGCGCGTCGTCAGCCGGCGAGGTTTTCACTATTCGGAATTTAAAATATTACCGACCTTCGTTTTGCGGAGCCTCCTGCAATGATTCTGGGTAATCACTATCTGATTGGTTCTGTTCGAAATCCGAACTAGTACTGTGGTATCTCCGTTGTTTACGACGAACGCGGGACATCTTTTTCTCTAATTTTTTCATTTTCCGAGCTAAATACTCGTCGTAGCGTTTTCGTTTTCCCATCACTGAAAACTCACTAAGATACTTAAACTAATTTACGAAAGGAAAATTACGTGCGCGATGGCAGCCACACAAAACGTGTATGAGATACCTACATTAGGGCGCATAAAATTGTTTTTTTTTTTGTTGCTCTAAAATAGTGTAAGATGGCAGCACATATCCGTGCTACTACAAGTTAATAAGTGTAATCTCGAAGGGCGAATCACTGAAGTTTAATATATTACATCAATACGTGTCTGGCGCTATTTCTATAGGACATTGCCTAGAGATGTTAAGATTTTAATAAGTATTTTTGCACCTGTTAGTAATGATTAATTAATCAGTAATAATTAAGATTATGAAACGATTTGTGATTTTTAATATTAAAGATTTTTATATTATTATACTACTCTTAGTAAGATTAATATTGTTTCAATGTGATTGTAACTGGAAATATTATTTTATATCCTATTTGTAATTTGTAATTGTTAAACATAAAGGAACCATCTGTGATTTTTTTTTTTATTGGCGATAGGCTCGCGTTTGACCATAATCACACCTGATGTTAAGCGATGATATGGCCTACGATGGAGCACGCTTGCCTAGAAGCAATCTATTCACTCTAGACTTGAAGACTCCTAGGTTGTAGCTATCAGGAAACACAGACTCCGGCAGGGAGTTCCACTCCTTAGCTGTACGCATAATGAATGTGTTCCCAAAACGCTTTGTACGTATGGGTGGGATGTCGACCATGTAACGGTGGCGCAACGCCGTACGTCTTGTGGTCAGATGATGCAACGGACTTGGTGGGATCAAATTGTGCAACTCCAATGAACACTTATTAATTAGTCAGTAATAATTAAGATTATGAAACGATCTGTGATTTTTAATTTTAAAGATTTTTATAATATACATACTTATACTACTCTTAGTATTAATGTTGTTTTAATGTGATTGTAACTTGGAATATGTTTTTATATCCTATTTGTAATGGATAATGTTACTTTGCCATATCGCCTGAAAGTTTGTCATAATATAGCCCGTATGGATACAAGTTAACAACTTTTTGTTTCTCTCAAAAATACCCAGTAGTTTTTATTTTATTAGCATTTAAAGTTTCGAAAAATATTCAGTCGCGCTGGCAGACTCGCTAATGCGTATGACGTCACAGTACCGTGGCGTGGAGCTAGTCGCCAGGGGTTATTCCCGTTCGTCCACACCCCGTCGCCAGTGGTACACACAAAGTACTAATGTAATTATTATGTAGGTCTACTGCAATGTGATTATTATACGTATATAATTTATATTAAGTATATCTATGCGCTTTATTTATAACATCTTCTTTGAATACCTACACAATAACATTGGTCCTTGTATACACATAAGAGTGCCAAAAGCAAAAAGATATTATTCTCTCAATTTCGTAATTTGGTTAAGCAACTTCGATGTCGATGATGCACACATGAGTTTTTAAAAATTATCGATATAATTCATTACTTCATGCTTTTCCCTATTTTTAAACGTGGGAGCGCTTCGAGGAAATAAATTTTAATATTTTTAATCGTTGTTCGAAGCGCTCCTTTTGGGAGCGCTTGGAGGAACAAAACGGGAGCGCTTAGATGGGAGCGTTTCAAAACGGGAGCGCTACGAGGAATACCTCAAAATCTCACCGTGAAAACTTAGGTGAAGTGAGCTGTCACTCCACCTGATGTTAGGGATTACCCCTACTTATTGATAGCTCACTTCACGCTCACTTCACCTAAGTTATCACGGTGAGATTTTTACAGAATCGACCGGCTGAATATACATGTAATTATCTATCTAAATAATTGAAGGGGTAAGTGGACAAAGGTGTTATCTGACAAAACTGAAAAAATCGAGTTTCTTGCATGAACATAGGTTTTAAGTGACGATAAATCGTCTGGTGGGCTCAAAACATCTAATTTTAATTGAAGGGGGGTGTTAACTAACAAAAAAATCAAATTGAGATATGAGCGTCCACTTACCCCTTCAATTCCTATACAAAAGCTATAATGTTTTTCTGCCATTCATTTGGCATACTCTATCTCTTAGAACTCTGCAACTCCCAAAGAGAAGTTTTCTAAGAAAACTCCTCGTTGCCAGAATTATTGTCGAAAATTACTTTCTCATTGTGCCTGTAATGTTATAGGCATAAATTAATAATACGTTCATTGTACAAACGCCAGCACATAAAGTTACCTGAAACTGTAAAATTTTCCCAATCACTTTTGAAACTTATGTATTAGCGAAAAAGTTAAAAATGTATTAAAGAAATTTGACAGCTTGTGGTAACTTGATGTGCTGGCGCCTGTATAAAGAGAAACACATACTTAGTCTTAAAATAAACATGATTGTACGAGTGGTAGTCAAAAGCAGCTTGAACAGCTGGCTGTTAAAAATATATTTGTACTTATTAAAATATAATTAACTATCTGAGCGTATCTCAGGAGCCAAATACCAAACCACAACACTGCAATGATGCATGGGGAAGGCTATGTGCCTGTTGTTACAACGCCCATCCTAGAAGATTGACCTTACATAGGTTTTCTATCTACAGATGAGCAAAGTATTGGTTTTGTTCGCGGCTTCGCCCTCATCGAGGTCGGAAATTATCCCACGGGGACGTACTACCATGATAAAAATGTATTTTTTGTTAATTCAACTATACTATCTGTGCGCCAAATTTCATCCATATCCGTTGAGCCAGGTAAGTAGTTTTTTTTTACCAGCATACTCTGTCCCACTCCTGGGCAAAGGCCTTCCACCACTCCTTCCATCTTTCGCGAGCCCGCGCGTCCTCCTTCCAGTTTTGACTGAACCCATCCAGCTAGTCCCGCTATCTCCTACGTGGTCTGCCGCGATCCCACCTCCCTGTCTCAGGGCACCAATTCTGTGCTACTTGGGCCCACAGTCTGTCATCCGGCAGACATGTCCTGCCCAGTCCCATTTAAGTTGGGCAGCCTTTTAAGCCACGTCAGATATCTTTGTTTTGGAGCGCAGTATTGTGTAGTATTTATTTATTCTTCACCGTATCCAGTGACAGCGACCCTGAATTGGGATAATAGCTTAGATTAGATAAGAACCTAAATTATATACTACAACGCGCCCCGTTGCGTGTAATTTTTACGTATAATGTCGCATGTGATTTTTACATGTAAATTTAATAAAAACTTGCGAAATTTGGCTCTGTTTCCCGCGGTTCAGTCGCGTCGCGCGTTGTAATGTGTGATTCGCCTAACTATTCAAAAAGTCTTTGAAATTGGCAATATAATGGCTAATTTTTGGAACAGCGGCTAATAAAAAGATCAAACGGAAGAAGCGTTTTTTGCTGCGTTTATATAGCAATAAGCGTTGCGTAGCTATAGTATACATATTATGATAATTACCTCGTGTACAATTACTTCTGCTTACGATTTTTATATAAAAATGCGTCCAATTGGTATTCAGGGCACTACCAGTTGAAGCCTTGAATGATCACGAGTGTAAATCTGAAAAATATACAACATGTCAAAGTTTACTTGTCTTGTTTTGTGTGCTGTGGTTGTGAGCTTTAGCAATGTTTATGTAAGTATAATTTATATTCATTTTTCGGTAGGTACGCTAGCAAAGTACTAACCTCTTTGAGATTTCGGTACAAAGGCTGCCAGGAAAATCGACGCACAAACTGTACCATGAATTCAGCACAATCATGATTCTAGACCCCCTTCCGTAGAAATTTTTCGTAGGTTATCAAAAAAAAAGGCTTTTTTTTTGTGGATGGGAAATCATCAAATGACCCCTCCCGCTCAGGGTGGAGCAGGAGGGAGTGTCAGACTCTTACTGACTAAAACCCACCCGTGTTCCTTCCTTAGCCCCTCATGTTCCGGTGCAGCGGAATTCAGCACAATCATGATTGTAGACCCTCTTCCGTAGAAATTTTTCGTAGGTTATAAAAAAAAAAGGCTGCTGTCTCACAGAAAACTGCAATAGGTACTTACGCGTTTAAAATATACGACCAGCATTTTTTTTATTAAGCGACAAATTTCAACCAGGGGTTTAGAATAAATAACAATTCAGTTTACTGAATCCATGGTAACAGGTACAACTGCCGTCATTATTTAATATTCTGTCTTTATTTCGTGTTGCAGGCAGGTGAAGAAGAGAAAGCTGCTTTCCGAGAGGCTATTAAGCCATTCGTAATGGAGTGCGCAAAGGAACATGGAATCAGTGAGGCTGATATCACGAAAGCCAAGGAGACACACAATTCAGACACCCTTAAACCTTGTTTCATGGCCTGCATCTTCAAGAAGTTTGAACTCGTGAGTAGAGTCTATCCTCACAACTATAAATGTGACAGTATTCAATCACACATAGACAGCTGAAGGATACGGTTAAAGTTTGCCACAAAGACAGGTCTTGTCCTGGTGGAACACGTAGAGTACCTACTATTTCTTGTTTGTTCCTCAAGTATGCAACAGAAGCAGCGGAATATTTCGTCGGTTATCCAAGAAAAAATCTACTGTTTCACAGAAAAGAATACCTTCGCGGTCAAAATGCATAAAAAGAGATTTTTTTTTAAATAACTCATATGTTTAGAATCATGTGCTGACACCCTATATGTATATTATTTAATATTTTACAGACACCAGCACATTAAGCACAATCTGTCAAAGAACAATGCCCACGTCCCATACATTTAAAAACCTGACAATGAAAGTTTATGTATAGTTATAGGGTACAGTGGAAAGACTACCTGCACCCTAATTGCGTAACACACTATTACTCTCAATTTGAATAATTTTGAAGCTTATCGCTAATCCATTGCTCCATTTACGTTCGAAAAGTGTCTGCTCAACAACGTAAATAACGCAATGAATGTTGTTGAACTGTCAAAATGAAACCCATTGCTACTGATAGTGTGTTACGCAATCACCCTGCTGTACGTTTAGAAAATAATGTCTTGTAGTAATTTTTACGATGTAAACGCTACAAAGACCAAAAAATATTAATGTTAGGTACTTTTATTAGGTTAGGATTTGCCGTTAACAAATAGGTAATAAAGAAATCCCTAAATGCGTTAGAGCTAATTTAAAAGTTTAGTCTAAAATAGGAATACTTACCTAACTATGGTCTCAAACGTCTTTTTTACTTTGTGAATTCCTAGAAACCAACTCACTGTCAACCGAGTCACTGCTTAGACTCTCGACGATTATGTATATTGTATTTATTGAACTGTCAAATATCAAAAAAATACGTTTTAGTCGTGCGAACTCAATTACATACTGCATGATTAATTTTCTTTAATTATTATGTTATTTTTAATTAATCAGTATTATACAAAGACTAATAAAGAAATACTTACTGATTAAATAAAACGTGAAATAATGCGTAAATATCAGAAATAGAGTTGAATAAAGTCAAGTAGCAGTGTGTAAAATGGAATGTCGTAAAAAAGGGTAGTTGAGATGCGTTCAAAACATGGTATACGTTTAACTTTGACGTTGATTATGCATAAACAAAAATTAAAATATATTTTTTTCCTGCGTTTCTTTTAGCATTGTGATAAGCGTAATTAATATACACACATCAAAAGTGTCTAGGGATCAACATATATTTTTGCAATAACTTTTCTCCTGATTGATATTAATTAAAATTTTCTTTAAGGATTCATCAAATAAAGTGTTTTCGTTTGTCACAGTAACGATAAACCAAGTCACCTTTGCATTAATAAAGAAATTTGCCATTTTCCTAATAAAGGGATTTTTGACATTTGAACCACTAACACAAAAGTTCGAAAAAAAGACTGAAATAACAGTTTTCTCTAAAATTTTATTGGGTAACTTAAACAATTAATAATCCGTGTTTCTACCGCGAACACTAACAACACAAGAACATCGGTTTGGCATACTCAAAATGAGTTCATCCAAATCACGCTGTGGAATGGCCGCCCATGTTCGTTGCAACAACAAAAAAAGGTCTTCTTGCGACTGGATACCCTCCATATTCGGCAGAGCTCTTCTCTGTAGCATATCCCATGCATGCTCAATCGGGTTCAAGTCTGGCGACTGAGCAGGCCAGGGCAGGACATTGATGTTAGCTGCGGCGAGAGTCTGTCTTACAACTCTTGCGGTGTGCGGTCGTGCATTATCATGCATTAACTGAAATAAGGGACCGATTTGCACTTGTAGAGGAACGATGACGTCTGATACAATCGTCTCAGCATAAATTTGAGCGTTGAGGTTGCCTCTGATCCAAATCAACTCAGTTCTTCCGCCGATCCAAATACCCGCCCATACCATGATGGTTCCACCACTATAAAGATGGACTTCCTGGCAGGATTTTAATCGCTGTTGGCGTCCAGGGGTTCTCCAGTGTCGTATACGTCTTGTATCCGGTCTCATACCAAAACGAGACTCATCAGAAAAGCACACGAAACGCCATTGTTCTTCTGCCCAATTTCTGTGTTCAAGAGCCCATTGATATCGAATCCTACGATTGTGCATTGCTATAGGTGGTACCCGTAGCGGTCTTCGGGAATGAAGGTTCACTTCATGCAAGCGGTTTCTGACTGTTTGGTCGCTAATTAAGTTCCCTGAAGAGTGATGAAGCCTCACGGCTAACATCATGGCGGTTATTGTTGGAGCTCTTCGAGTTAAGATTTGAATGTATCGGTCTTGTCTCCGTGTGGTGCAGCGATAGCGTCCTCCATGGCGCTCAGCCACGGTACCAGTGCTTCGGTAACGTGTCCAAAGTCGACTGATAACACTCTGACTTGTATTCAGAGCTAAAGCCACAGTACGTTGCCGGGAACCAGCTTCTATCATTCCCACGGCTCTGAGCATTTCTTCCCTGCTTAAATGACGTCGCCGCTCCATAATAACGTTGGTTTTAATCAGTAGTAGGGAAACAGTAGCACTAATAATGTCTTCAATGCGTTGTATGTTTTTATAGGGAAAATATTGACAGCTGATTTTCATCTTTTACTCGAATTTGATTCACAGTTCCTGATTCAAATTATGAAATGCACCAAAAAGGATCCATATAAATTTATAAAATCATAAATTTATTACAAAGCCACATCTCAATCTCAAGAAATCCGCATAAAAATGCTTGATCCCTAGACACTTTTGATGTGTGTACAATTAAATTAGCTGAATTTTAAGATTTATTTCATTTCTGTACATAGTCAGGTCAAAAATAAGCATTCTTCTTTATTTAATCGATTCTCAACTTTATCGCTAAAGCATAACGTTCAAAGTTGATTGGGAAAATTTTACAGTTTCTGGTAGCTTGATGTGCTGGCGTCTGTACTTCTACTGCTAGATCACATGGTAGCGTTTGACTAGTAGTATAAGTACAATATATCCTATCCTCATTATCCTTCATCACCTTTGGTAAACCTTATAATATATAGATTAAATTTTACTTATTTTATAGATAAACGACAAAGGCGAATACGACTCGGAAACCAGTATTGCTAAAATTAAGAAGATCACGAAGAATGACGATTATTCCGCAATGATATCAAACGTTGCGAAAAAATGCGAATCAGGTGAGAACAATTCATTCATACTTTGGAAAGTCTAGCAACCAAGAACCTACATTGGACTAGGACTATTCTTTTAATTTAATCAGAAAGCTTGGCTGCAGTATGGAAAAAGACAAATTTAAGGCCGCAGCGCACTTGTTACACCCGACGCTATGCCACGTATGTTTATTGGTCTAATGACAAAACGTGGCCCCACCAGATGAAAAGGGATGTACAGAATTTCATAGATGTCACGTATATGGCTGTAATGTAGTAATGTAGTATGGCTTCTAAAAGTATTTTTATTCAATCAGTCAAGCCTATTGAAGTCCTTTGTTTTCGTATGGATATTAACACTTTGGCTATTCAGTTTGGCTTTGTAACTACATTTTTTCGAATATCGACAAAACCATAAATAAGTACCAAACTAATAAAAAATAAAAGGTGTGGTGTTATACTAATGTTTATCCTTTTATTTGTAATTTTCTTTTGTTTAGCTACCTCTATTATTCGTACTTTTTCCTTTCTAAATTTCAGTTAACGCCCAAGCTGTGAGCGACGGAAATGCTGGTTGTGACAGGGCTATGCTGATGGTGAAATGTTTTAAGGAAAACCAATCTGAGGTATCATCTCTACTTTATCGCCTTATAAAAATTATTGCAAAATTATGTCAACTTTTTGGTCCACTACAGGGTTTATTTTGTGGCACCTACCCATATACAGCACATCAAGTTGTGCATTTCTAGTTTCTCACCGCCGATTAGTACTCGTTTGTCGCAGTGATAAGAGCTGTCAAAGAGAATACCTACTCGCTCAGCGACGCTCGCTTGGCATGCAGAAGACTCGCTGAGAGTCTTACGCATGTTACACCAGTGTGTATACTATCGAGTAATTTATTCTCGCCGTCGTGCACTCGCTGCTCGTGGCTCGCCAACTCGGTTTTGGTTGCTAGCTCTACTGGCTCGCTTCTAGTTCAACTTCGCATGGTATAGGTAGGCCTTCCGTGCATTAGGCCGCACGTCACTGGTAACAAAACCATTATAAAGCTGGCTTCGTTATCTACTGAAACTGAACTACGCTAGACCAGCTGAAGACCAAAGTGTTACCGCTGTCGACCGGTTGAATGTATGTACATACAATGAGAGGTCTGTTTTTATTAGAGATGAGCTGACCCGACAGATATTGTCCTGTCCCAATTTCAATCATTCATACAAAAATCCCATAGAAAAAAAGACATCCTCATGGCCATGCTGTAAAAAGATTTTTTGTTGAAAATGACCTCCTTTGTCTTCCTATTTCGTTTGATTCACGACTTTTTGACCACCTTGTACCTATAGATGGGTACAGTGAGCAACAGCTTCCAACTCATTTTTTATTGGGCTCGTCCGTAGATGTAATATCAGTATACAGTGTTATTACTTTTTCTACAGACTCTACAGCACAGATAATAGATAGACCTAGAGTATACGTATGAAAACCAAGCGTGCCAGTTTTTGACTACCTACTATGACGTCACAAGCGCTCTTTCTCACTCACGCCCACCCAGCCAGCAGTACTGAGCGCGAAAGTGGTGGCTTACGATTTTTGAATATAAGTTGGTGCGATTTTTGGCACGCGAAGTAGTTGCTCTTGTGTTAACTAGGTGTATCTATATAAAGATATAGATATAGATACAGTCTGTAGAGCAAAGGCTCTACAGACTCTCTACAGAGTCACATTGATCTAGTGGTCGCAAGCGCTACCGCTGAGCATGAGGTCCTGGGTCCGATTTCCAGGTCGTGCATAGTGTTATTGGGTTTTTCCATCAATAATTCCTTAGTAGCAGTCCGGAGATTGATTTTGCACCTGAAGGCCAATTCTCATAATTTAAAATGTTTAAAATTTAGTCGCAATCTCATCTCAGCGACAAACAAATGTCAAAAACTTGTCAAAATGTAGGGAAATTAGAGGTATTTTTGTCAGATTGAGACTGAGATCAGACTGTGAACGTTTTTAAAATTACGAGAATTGCCCCTCAGGTTGATGGCAATAGGCTCGCCCCTTTATTACATGGGGCTAAAACATAACTGGCGAAATGTTGTTCCTACTATAGGTCACCTCTGAAACCAAACAGGCGTGATGTTACATCATGTTATTTTAACTACTATCTAAGAACACAGCTCTGCTCTGCTTACACCTTCAATCAGGATGATGGAAGCCACATATACTTAATTTACTTGTTTTTTTTCTTTTCAGCTCTCTATGTAAATGGATTTAAAATACAGATCCGTGTAATGGCAGAAGATTATATCAGCATTTCTTTGTTTTATTTTTAGCAATAAATTATATTTCATTAAGCGTTCTTTTGTTTTTACTCTTATCTACAAGCAGGTAACTCAGGGCAGGAGGATTTGCATCATTATCTATTCAAAGAAAGAAAATCCATTTATTTAACCATATGAATACTTTTTTATAAATTAGCCTATACTGTCCCATCAAGATGAAATGTTAATTTCTGTAAGATCTTCTGAGACACATAGTATGTTATTTTGGTAAAAAAATTAAAACGAGATGCCTCCGGCACTTTCTATCTGGCTGATCCCTGAGAAGAAATGCCGAAACAAACACTGAGGTCATGATCTCTTTTAAAGTCCAAACGTTATATTATTAAGAAAGATGTGTAAGTCAAACAATGCCAGGGCCATGTTTGACCTCACTATCTGGCGGTTTTGAGTAGGCTCAAAACCGCCAGACAGTGAGGTCATGTATTCTATCTAGCGTTTATGGTACTCACATACATAGCCAGCGGGGTGATTGCGTAACAAACTATCAGTAGCAATGGGTTTCATTTTGACAGTTCAACAGCATTCATTGCGTTATTTACATTGTTGCGCAGACACATTTTTCGAACATATGAAGCAATGTATCAGCAATATCCTTAAAAAGAATTCAGATTGAGATTGATAGTGTGTTACGCAATTAGGGTGCAGATTTCTCTTTATATGTCATAAAAATATGTTTTGACACAAAGAGAAAACTGACTGACTGACGTATGTTGTTGTATGTGGTATGTCAGGTTACTACTGGTAAAACACCAAAAGGGTTGATTCTGTTTATCAATTAAAAGAGCTATTTTCAAAAAGTATTTCCTATCTACATTATTAATTAAAAATACTTTATAATAACTTCATTACAAGCAGTTAGTAAGGGTTCAGCCATAAAACGTTTCACAAACATTACATTTAGAATTGACTGTTGGTCTATGCGTAACTATTCCTTTGTCTCCTATTTCTACATTTATATCTGTAATTTTATCATAATAAAGAGTATTCTATCTAGGTATCCATTTATCTATAATATAAACTCAGTAGGTACTTTACATAACCACATACAAAGTTATTCTTTAGCCTTGAACCTGAAATAATTGAGATGCATCATGCCAATTAATTCGAATCACACCAACTACAATGTGGTTAAGTACAAACTAACAAGCTTATTACTGAGTCGATATTTATCCACATAAAATTGCACGTTGGAATCGTGTTATAACCAAAATTTTGTTATAAATAGCAACATTGATGCGAATCTTCTTATTTATCCGAGCTTATCAAATAACCTATTTTAGCAATCTACCGCCATTTCCAAATGATTATGATTACATCCAACTCTAGTGTGCCCTAGACTGACCAGTCTAGAACAGGCAATGCTAATCGTATTCGCTGCGTTGTGCAGCTAAGAGCGCCTTCACGCTAGCGTTTGTCCAGCATAGGCGTTCGATAAACGTATGCGAAGCGCAGACGCCGCGACAACGCGGCGCAGGCGTCGCGTTTCCTCTGGAGTCAATTGAACGCTGCGTTAACGCAGCGCATGCGTCGCGCACCTGCGGCGCTAACGCAGCGTATTCATTTACCCTTGCACTGACGACAACGCAGCGCAGGCGTTTATCGAACGCCTATGCTGGACAAACGCTAGTGTGAAGGCGCTCTAAGTATTCGTAGATGCCTTTCAAATATTAATAGTAGAGCTCGGGTAGAAGCACACCCTTATTAGTCCAACTACAAGAAAATCACTATAAAATTAGTTGTTTTACAGGTAACTGTTTTAGTGGACAATAACCGTGCAGGAATCGACGATGGGAAGGTACAAAGTATAAGGTCTTACTTTACCATATTTACAGACATAAACCACTCTTTATTCCACCTGTTCACTTTGTCCTCTACCACCAGAATACAAAGTCAAAAAATCTGTCACCAAAAGAGATTAAATTTCATTCGAAAACATCCACCGGTTGCTTACTAAACTTCAACAATATCCGACGACCCTGGTTACTTATATCCTTTTGGTAACCGTACATGAAGTTCCTTCGAGACGGGGTGATTGCATGCGGCAAGTGCTGCTGGAGCTAAGTGTTATTCCCTGAGTACCCTGCGGAGCTATTCTCTAAGGATACAGCCTTGCGGGCAGCGCTGTCGCAACGGTGAAAATTATTGTTTTCAGCGCTGCCCGCAAGGCTGTATCCTTAGAGAATAGCATGGCTGATCCCCGAGGCCCCCGTCCCGGAGAACCCCGAATACGATAAATATGATTACATTTATTTTTTTCTTATGTATTGCGCAATGCCACTTTTACTTCATCGATCGGCACTTATCAAATTTTTTAAACGACGTTAAAAATGAGTTTTTATTTAGTAATCTCACTTTATTGATTACCTACCCACTGATAGGCACTCTAAATAAGATAAAGCTAACTCTCTCAAAAATGAAGTATTTTTTCTTGTAAATTGTTGCACTAAACAGTGGCTAATCTTATAATTATTAAATCTCACGCAGTGGTTTTTTGATCTATTATTATTTATCTCTTATGTTTCATTTGTTCACACAACTTATTCTGATTCTATCCTTATTAAAGATTAAACTTATTTTGAATTATCAAGCACTGCTTAGACAATTCTAAAAGATCCGTCCTTATGGTCTCACGGTTTAATCTCGCCTGCGACTCTTTTGGGTTGTGAACAATGCTTAAGATTTTGTATATAAACTATGAGCAATTTTCGTCAATTTTGGAGGACGGGCGAGAGCTAATTTGATGTAAAGTGACAAGTGCAATTTAGGTTCTGAAACGTAGGTAGTTATGATGTTGCAATCGACATTAATGATGACAATTGCATTGACATTACTGGCTATGAGAAGAGAATAATAATTTTACATAACTTAGAAATACAAAGCACCTTTGAGAAAATAGAGCCCCTAAATATAATTCAATTTAATGCCTACAATATAAAAAGCACTCGACATTTTGAGGAGGATTTAGCACCATAGACCACATCCACACTGTGCGACAAATTATACAGAAGTCCGAAGAGTATAATCGGCCCCTATGTCTTTGTGGACTATGAAAAAGCTTTTGACTCTATCGAGACCTGGTCTGTTTCGGAGTCTCTGCAGCGATGCCAAGTTGACTGGCGTTACATCCAAGTGCTGAGATGTATTCATGAAAACGCGACAATGACTGTCCAAGCTCAAGACTAGCGAACTGAACATATCCCCCTGCGTCGAGGGGTGAGACAAGGGGTCGTAATTTCCCCGAAATTGTTCTATAACGCAAAGGACGCGGCATTAATATCAACGGCGAGTACATCTCACACTGGACGGCCTAGTTGATTCTTCTATACGCATTGGTCTCCGGATGAGCTTGGACAAAACCCAGGTTCTGTTCATCGAATACGTTACCTCAGGACCGATTGGCGGTGCTCTCAAGGTTGTTCAAGAATACCTCGGACAAACTCTGCAGTTTGGTGAGAACAATTTAGAAAGGAAGGCTAACAGAAGAATTTAGTTGGGCTGGGCAGCGTTTGGGAAGCTTCGTCGTGTCTTTTCGTCACGTATTCCACAGAGCCAAAATTAAATTTTTAACATTTATGATGGAGACGAATTGCTAAATACAAAGTTGTATTTATAATTTGACTGCTGTCAGTTGACTATCTCATTAGCTTAGACGAGGCAAACGCGGCTGCAGAACTTTTGCTAGGATTTGATTCCCAGGTCGCGCAAAGTGTTATTGGGATTTCCATTAGGAACTTCTCAAGCCCGGTTCCCTACAACATATCAGGCAAATGGAGAATTCAGTCGTTATTTTATGCTGTCGGATTTACTATGACGTTAAATTGATAAAATCACGTACATGTTTTACGTATCTTGAATACATTTAGTTTTCATATAACTAATAACTGTTAAATTAAGCTGTGTATTTAAGCTGTTACCAGTTATTTATTAAACAGGAGATAGTCTATATAAGGTATCTGAACATAGCATGTAAAACAGAATGGCTAATACGGAAGACAAATTCTAAGCAAACGGATGGGTTGTGTAAAAGATATTACCTGGCTAGAAAGGTAGTGAATGCTGAGATGACGGCTAATAGTACTTTGATTTAAATATAAAAAGCAGAAAATATGCCGCACCGACCCTAAATGAATAACAAGGACTCAATATAGACTGCCTGGGATGATGATTAGGACATGCTGGTCTTATGATATCACAAAAATAAATTATTTTTCGACACATATTTGGTCACCTAGCACTGTACCTTCCTTCTAAAAATCCGATCTTGAAAAGGTTGAAGACTATTTACTTAGTAAGCATTAAAATGACGATCGCAATCCTGAATTAATTAATGTGACCTTCACTTTTTGTAAGATGTCTCAGTGCGAATTTGATGCATCTAACAATTGTTGAAACAATGGGAAATTCCTCTACTTAAGGAAGTAGGCAGATAATGTCCGAAAAGTCAGCCAGCTTTTTTGTTGTATTTCGTAACATTGAGTGAGCCTTGGTGAGATATTATGATAATTGCCTCACATCACGGTGACTTTGACGACAGAATTTTTATATAAAAAGACTACTGGCTTAGACTAATGCATATCATTTTGGGCATTCAAAGGATCAGTAGTGCAAACCCAAAGAAACTTGCAAATATGTCGAAGTTCACCTGCTTCGTCTTGTGTGTTGTGGCTGCGAGCCTGACCAAAGTTTCTGTAAGTAGCACCTGGATTTATTTTATAAGTATAATGGTCTTCTTTGAAAACCAATTCAAAGTAAGTTCATTGGGATACGATACCTACTTCGGTGTCTTCAAAGTCAGGACTTAAAAGTCCTCTTTTAGGATTCTGGTTTTGTAACTTTCTCAGAAAGCGGCGTTTTTCTCAATTCATTATTTGGTAGTTATGCTGTTTCAATTTTGCTCGGTCGGGCTGGCCATTTAGGTTTAGCCACAAAAGACTACAGCACTGCCAAGTACAATTTACTTTATCACATTTTCAGTTCATGTTTTAAAGTTCCATTATTACTTCAGCATGCTATCACCGAAGAAGAGAAGGCTGCATTCCGTGAGGTGATGGCGCCCCTAATAGCTGAGTGTTCGGAAGAGCATGGCGTAAGCGAGGCAGACATCAAGGCAGCGAAGGAGGCTGGCAGTGCTGACGCTATCAAGCCCTGCTTCTTGGGATGTGTCATGAAAAAAACTGAAACGGTTTGTATAAATTGTGCATAATTTTTAGATTTTTTTTTGTTTATTATGTTGCCTCGGTAGACAGTGCATGAGTTTGTTAAAAACTGTTCTACTGTTATCTTATCTGTGCTGAGAGCCGTACTTTTCTGGCAGATAATATAAATATTGATTACTAGCAACCCACCCCTGCGCACAGGCGCATTGCTTATCGGACATTTTTCAAATTTTCTAAATTATGGTGAAAAGTGCATCAAAATCAATTGTGTACAATTAGAAAATTTTAGCAGCCACACTTATAGACATGATAAGCGACTTCATTTTATCCTAAGTATTAAGTTAGATATCGTTAAACTTGCTGGAAACCACTGGAAAAGAGAAGCACGAAACCGGGAAGTATGGCAGGGCCAAGGAAAGGTGTTTTATTACCCAAAAAAACACGATAATTTTTATAGATAAAGTTAGGTAAACTGTATTAATAACTTCTTGTTTATTCAACAGTTGGATGCCAAAGGCCAGTTTGATGCAGAAACGTCACTTAGTAAGCTCAGGAAGTTCGTAAAGAGCGATGAGGAGTTCGCCAAATTCGAAGAAATTGGAAAAGCCTGCATGTCTGGTGTGTATTTTGTTTATCATTTTCATTTTGAGACCACCAATATCATCAGAATGATACTTTGAACGATGGCAGTCGCTCCATGTAAAATACTGATGCAGATGATGGGTACCCGTGAGTTTGTATGCAAATCCAGCCCAGATGGGAACAGGTTAACCCGAGACTTGTTAACCTGTGTGCTTGTTTTATGCATCACTCTCACTCTTTGTTAAAATTATGTTATTGAAAAAGTACAAGTGAAAATGGCCTTACACGTTTTTTTTTTTTTTTTTTAATAATTCTATTTGTGCTTGTATTCTGCTTTTCGTCTAACCAAGAAGTTTAATGTTTCATATCTGTTTTTTTTTTATCAATTGAAAAAGGATGGGTTGATAATGTCGTGCTTATCCTTATTGTAGGAGCTATAATAACAAGCACAACCAGATTTTCTTTGTTATTTATTTTGTTGTTTTATTTTTCAGTCAACGAACACGCTGTCAGTGACGGTGAAGCCGGCTGCGAGAGGGCCAAGCTTATTCTTGACTGCTTTTTGGAACACAAAGGCGATGTAAGCGCACTTTATTATATTTCTTCTCCTATGCGAGTCAATTTTCATATACATAATTATATTTTTTCAAGCAATATGAGAGTAATTCGATACACGTTTTATGGAGAAAAAGTGGGTAATGATGGGCAAGATCACTAGTGTAGTAAATAGATAGGAAACTGGGTGTTTTAAGGTTTGATGATTCTCCTTTTAGCGAGGTTGTTTCAACTCAAGAGGACCAACTAGACAGCTGCTACTCATTTTCAAAAAACAATAGTATAGGCTATTTACCTTACGTAGGTAATTTGCCTAATTGCGTATATGCATCAATTACCTACGGTCCGCATATTATTGCTACAGAAATATTTATGTTTTTTAGGGATAATTTTGATATTGACGTGGAGTTGCGGACACCAGCCCGTATTACCTATTACCTATTAGGGATAATTTAAATTTGCAGTACTAGAATATAAGAACAAACAGTTTTTACTTGTAGCATTTACTCATGTTTAATTTTCTTTTGCAGATCCCGTTCTAAGCAACTGGCACGCGATAACAACAAGATGGAGATTTAACTTTACACAATACCAAATGAGGCACAAATGATTTCTGTTTATAATTTATTATGTTTATTTAATTCGTAGTTAATATATAAATAAAGCAATTTTGCGTTTAAACTTATGTTTTCATTTATTACTATTTGCGCAGATACGTTTACTATTTTCATATTTCATGTATACCAAGTGTTTACCAACACTAACTAAAGAATTTCGATTTCGACTAATAAACAGTTTATTATATCTGGTCAAGTGATAAGTTAAACTCCTGATATTTTCAGAGTGCAAACAGGAGTTAGGTTGTAGCAATATAAACTCCGTCTCTAAGCCGAACTCCTAACCGATAAAGTTGTTAGTGCTAGCTACATTTAAACCTACTAAAATATTTAAAAATTCTCAAAAAAAAAAAATCGCAAATACGTATTGATTTGATAGTCAGGAGCCAGGAACAAAATGTGGATTTCAAAAGATTCTGGAAACAAACTGGTAAGATGAACCCTAGAACGGGCCGAGTTGTTCCGGTCGGATCCCCTGCCTCCGGTAGGCAAGGGATCCGACCGGTTCGGGCCGTGAGCGTTGATTGTGAGACAGATAGGCAGCATTTTTAATGAACATTTTGTGGTATCTTCTTCATTGACTGATGCCGTGCGGATGAATAGGTTCGGTATCGAGCATCTGTTACATGCGGAACCTCACATTTACCGGATTCTAGCAATGTTGTATGCGTTTTGTATCCGTCATATCAGCTATCTACCAAAGGAGATTATGGAAAGCGTGGTGGTGCCTGTGGTTAAAAATAAAACAGGCGATATAGCGGACAAAACCAACTGTCATGTCTTTGACCGCTATAATTGGAAATGTCTGCTTGAGCGCCGAGCGCGTTTGGTGAGTATTTAAAGTTGAGTGATGCTCAGTTTGATTTTAGGAAGGCGCTATCAGCTGAGACCGCTGTCCTGGCGCTTAAGCAGACGGTCAGGTGTTACACAGATAGGGAAACGTCAGTACCTATATGCTTCTTTTTTCGACGTCTCCAAGGCTTTTGACTTGGTATGTTACGACAAGCTTTGGTCGAAGCTTAAACTACTAGTGGTACCCGAGGAGCTTATTAATGTACTGAAGTTTTGGTATAGCCCGCAGACTAAGAGTGTTAGATGGGTGGGTGCTTACTCCGATGCGTACATTCTGGAGTGTGGTGTTAGGATGGACTAACGTCCTCAGCTCTGTTTAATGTTTACGTGAATTAATTGATTGTTGAGCTCAGCGAGCCCAACGTCGGTTGCTCGATTGATGGCACTATGGTAAATAATCTCAGCTACGCAGACGAGATGGTCTTGCTGAGTTCATCAATCAGCTCACACAGGAAGTTGTCTGTTTGTAAGTCTTATGCTGCGTCACATGGACTCACACATAATGTCAAGAAAAGTGAGCTTTGATTTGTTTTTAAATGTAAGTCTAGTTGGGTAAATAATGTTTCTCCAGTGACATTAAGCAGAACCCCATAAAGTGGGTCACACTGTCTAAATACCTAGGCCATGTAGTCACGGGAGATTTTTCTGACGATGCCGATATAAAGAGGGAGTGTAGGGCGTCGGCGGTTCGATGTAATACGATAGCCCGCAGGTTTGCGCGTTATACTAAGGATGTTAAAGTTGTGCTTTTCAAAGCATACTGCTAAAACTTTTACACATGCAGGTTGTGGATAGAATATACGTAAAGAGCCTGCAACGTCCTGTGCGTCTAATATAATACGCGTCTAATATATGTATTCAGGATATTGATGGAGCTTTCGCGCTTCTGTAGCGCGCTGTTCGCAGATGTACGCGGAAGCCCTTGTTGACGATTTTCATAGCTTTATGTGGAAGAAAACACGTCAATAATGGGTAGATTGCGCGGAAGCTCTAACAGTATCCTGAAAACTTTATTAGACAATGTGGACAGTCTCTTTTTAAGGTACTGGGGTCGGGCTAATTTGAGTTGAACCACGTCGGTATTCGTTGTTTTTGTTTGTAAAAGTTAACTTTTACACAGTTTGCAAGTCATTGTTACTAATACTATGTATATTATGGATTGTGAGTACTTAATGATATAAAAAAATATATTATTTATTGCCAGCCGAAATAGGTATTTTTTATTTGAAATAGTGTGATAATTACAATTGTTCAAATTAAAGGTAAAAAAAGAAAACAAATTACCTGAGAAGCATTATTTCTGTCATACATTTGTATGCTAGCATGTCACGTTCATAGCCAGCTGCACCATCACTCACATATTCACCGTTAACTGTAATGAAATATTGCTTTACTTACATACAACCCTCGAATGAAGAATCTCAGTTATTACCAGTGGTCGGAGTAGGTAGATCTGTTTGGGGTGAATGACCGCAAACATTGATGTTAACATGGATATGCCTCTGAAATCCCGGGATTTTGAAATTGTCGATTGATTTAAGTGAGTTAATATGGGTAAGTGGGCAGTTATGAGCAGGTAGTAGGTGAGCACCCAAACAGTATATACTTACTTATATACACACACAGTACTCTGACACAAAATACCCTGACTTACCACTGCCTCCACAACCAATTATTACAAGGTGGGGTACTTGGTTGGAGGCAGCATCATACTACGCAAAACATTTTGATGCAATAAAAGATGTTTTGTCTATTTTTCAATTATACCGTTTGCTTTAAAACAATTACAAAAGCACCACTTAACGCTAAGTGTTTCATTTTTAATATTAGATACAGTCAGATCCTACTATAATCCTACTTCCTACGAATCCTACTATCCTACTAATATTATGAATGCGAAAGTTTGTAAGGATGGATGGATGGATGTTTGTTACTCTTTCACGCAAAAACTACTGAACGGGTTTTGATCAAACTTTACAGTAATATAGTTTATACATCAGAATAACACACAGGATACTTTTTATTCCGATATTCCCACGGGATCGAAACTCACGCGGGTGAAACCGCGGGGCGCAGCTACTAATATTATAATTGCGAAAGTTTGTGAGGATGGATGGATGTTTGTTACTCTTTCACGCAAAAACTACTGAACGGATTTGGATGAGGTTTGGCGCACATATAGTATATTCTGATGTATAAACTATATTACTGTAAAGTTTCATCAAAATCCGTTGAGTAGTTTTTGCGTGAAAGAGTAACAAAATCCATCCATCCATCCTCACAAACTTTCGCATTTATAATATTAGTAGGATTTTTTTTTATTTAAGAGTTTCATTTCATATATTATTATCAACAAAAAATAACAAAATTAAATCCTAACTTAACTAAACCAAAAAAAAAAAAAACTAAAATATGGCGTCGAAAATTCATCCGCATCGCTGTCGACTGGTAATGTACCCAAGAGACTGGCGGCATTACCACGTTGAATAGCAATGCTTAGCCTCTGGCCAAGGTAAAAGCCAGCCCTTGGGTCATGGGAAGTGTCAACCAGTCGTTTCGAAATTTCCTTAAAAAGAACTTGAGCATTCGGACCCGACGGCCCGAGGGTTTCAACCCCAAACGGCTCGAAAATATAACTTCCGCTAAGGTTATTATATTTTCGCCGCTTGAGGTTTTCCGCACTTTTTCAATTTAAATGATATTTGGTACAGAGCTTGAAAATGGTACCTAGTATAAGCAGTTTAAAGGAAAGCCTTTCTGTCGTATCAACTTTGTATATCGTTGTAGACTGACCAACCAGTAACTATAATGTCAACTGTTTTGAAAATTAAATTATATATCTAACTCGATCATCGCATTTTATTTATATTCCATGTCTTCAATTTACTATAGTAAACTAATAAAAGCACTGACAAAAGAAACTACTTAAATACATAGTTGTTTTTTTAATTTCAAGAATTCCCGGGATTTTCGGAAATACTTGGCATATCTATGTTATGTCCGCATGTAGCAAATAACAAAAATACCTCTACCTACTCCTATAAAAACTACTTAAACAATGTTTTTTTTAATTCCGAGAATTCCTGGGATTCCGGGAAATATTTGCCATATCCATGTTATGTCCGCATGTCGCAAGTAGTAAAAACAGCTCTACCTACTCCGACCACTGGTTATTACAATGGCATTTTTTGAACACAACACATAACACACTGTCAAATCACATGTTAATTTCTGTTATTGATTGACATTGAGAGGCTCGTGGCTAAATAATAACAGCCGCACGGATCGATCGATGGTTAAGCTACAGTAGATGGGTGACCATCCATTACATATCGAGACCCTTCCGTGAAGCACTCGGAAAGCACGTTAAGCCGTTGGTCCCGGCTGTCATTCGTACATCTTCGACAGTCGTTACGGGTAGTCAGAAGCCGAAAAGTCTGACAACCAGTCTTATCAAGGGGTATCGTGTTACCCAGTAACTAGGTTATGGAGGTCAATTAGGCAGTCGCTCCATATAAAATACTGGTATTTAGGTGCATCCGGTTAGACTGGAAGCTAACCTCAACATTTGGATAAAGGCTAGGCAGGTTGATTGGTTGACTGAAAAATCGACAACGAATAAAATTATTTACTTAGCATGAGATTTGACAACACACGATTTTGAAAACTCCGTTGTCGTGTGTCTCTTATTGGTTCCTCCCAAAGCAATAGACCACAAAATCAACATCATAAGCTGATTATGCTAAGCGTATAAAGTCAGTCTAGAGTCCAAAATAAGTACTTAAATGACGTAAAATAATTATCTTACTATGAAAGCAGGAATGAAGGTAAGCTTCGATTAGCTTCAGTTCCTCGGGATCTTCGAATATAGCTTTAGCCATTTCTAGAAGTGTTTCTTTTTGCAACATACCATTGTCATCTATCTGTAAAAAATCAAATTCGGGAACTAATGTATAAAATAAAAAAAATGAGGGGTGTAATCTGTCATTTTCTAAAAATTTATGATGCTTACCAGTGAAAAATATTAAAAGTTTGATTGTATCTTGTCTTGTGTCGTGTATGAATGAAATGTTAAGAATGATACATATTCAAAACAATGGCAAATTCCTCTACTTAAGGAAGTAGGTAGATAATGTCTGAAAAGTCAGCCAGCTTTTTTGTTGTATTTCGTAACATTGAGTGAGCCTTGGCGAGATATTATGATAATTGCCTCACATCACGGTGACTTTAATGACAGAATTTTGATATAAAAAGGCAACTGGCTTAGACCAAGGCATATCATTTTGCGCATTCAAAGAATCAGTAGTGCAAAGCCAAAGAAACTTGCAAAGATGTCGAAGTTCACCTGCATCGTCTTGTGTGTTGTGGCTGCGAGCCTGACCAAAGTTTCTGTAAGTAGCACTTGCATTTCTTTTATCAAGTATCATGGTCTTCTTTGAAAACTACTTCAAGTAAGTTCATTGGGATACGATACTTCGGTGTCTTCAAAGTCAGGACTTAAAAGTCTACTTTTAAGGCTTCTGGTTTTGTAGCTTTCTCAGAAAGGGGCGTTTTTTTCAAGTCATTATTTAGTATTTTTAATTCTCCTAGATACGGCCATTCAAATTTAGAAAAAAGACCATAGAACTGTCAAGTTCACTTTTCATGATTATATTTTCAGTTCAGATTTTCACGTTCCATTATTATTTCAGCATGCTATCACCGAAGAAGAGAAGGCTGCATTCCGTGAAGTGATGGCGCCTCTAATAGCTGAGTGTTCGGAAGAGCATGGCGTAAGCGAAGCAGACATCAAGGCAGCGAAGGAGGCTGGCAGTGCTGACGCTATCAAGCCCTGCTTCTTGGGATGTGTCATGAAAAAAACTGAAACGGTTTGTATAAATTGTGCATAATTTTTAGATTTTTTTTTGTTTATTATGTTGCCTCGGTAGACAGTGCATGAGTTTGTTAAAAACTGTTCTACTGTTATCTTATCTGTGCTGAGAGCCGTACTTTTCTGGCAGATAATATAAATATTGATTACTAGCAACCCACCCCTGCGCACAGGCGCATTGCTTATCGGACATTTTTCAAATTTTCTAAATTATGGTGAAAAGTGCATCAAAATCAATTGTGTACAATTAGAAAATTTTAGCAGCCACACTTATAGACATGATAAGCGACTTCATTTTATCCTAAGTATTAAGTTAGATATCGTTAAACTTGCTGGAAACCACTGGAAAAGAGAAGCACGAAACCGGGAAGTATGGCAGGGCCAAGGAAAGGTGTTTTATTACCCAAAAAAACACGATAATTTTTATAGATAAAGTTAGGTAAACTGTATTAATAACTTCTTGTTTATTCAACAGTTGGATGCCAAAGGCCAGTTTGATGCAGAAACGTCACTTAGTAAGCTCAGGAAGTTCGTAAAGAGCGATGAGGAGTTCGCCAAATTCGAAGAAATTGGAAAAGCCTGCATGTCTGGTGTGTATTTTGTTTATCATTTTCATTTTGAGACCACCAATATCATCAGAATGATACTTTGAACGATGGCAGTCGCTCCATGTAAAATACTGATGCAGATGATGGGTACCCGTGAGTTTGTATGCAAATCCAGCCCAGATGGGAACAGGTTAACCCGAGACTTGTTAACCTGTGTGCTTGTTTTATGCATCACTCTCACTCTTTGTTAAAATTATGTTATTGAAAAAGTACAAGTGAAAATGGCCTTACACGTTTTTTTTTTTTTTTTTAGTAATTCTATTTGTGCTTGTATTCTGCTTTTCGTCTAACCAAGAAGTTTAATGTTTCATATCTGTTTTTTTTTTATCAATTGAAAAAGGATGGGTTGATAATGTCGTGCTTATCCTTATTGTAGGAGCTATAATAACAAGCACAACCAGATTTTCTTTGTTATTTATTTTGTTGTTTTATTTTTCAGTCAACGAACACGCTGTCAGTGACGGTGAAGCCGGCTGCGAGAGGGCCAAGCTTATTCTTGACTGCTTTTTGGAACACAAAGGCGATGTAAGCGCACTTTATTATATTTCTTCTCCTATGCGAGTCAATTTTCATATACATAATTATATTTTTTCAAGCAATATGAGAGTAATTCGATACACGTTTTATGGAGAAAAAGTGGGTAATGATGGGCAAGATCACTAGTGTAGTAAATAGATAGGAAACTGGGTGTTTTAAGGTTTGATGATTCTCCTTTTAGCGAGGTTGTTTCAACTCAAGAGGACCAACTAGACAGCTGCTACTCATTTTCAAAAAACAATAGTATAGGCTATTTACCTTACGTAGGTAATTTGCCTAATTGCGTATATGCATCAATTACCTACGGTCCGCATATTATTGCTACAGAAATATTTATGTTTTTTAGGGATAATTTTGATATTGACGTGGAGTTGCGGACACCAGCCCGTATTACCTATTACCTATTAGGGATAATTTAAATTTGCAGTACTAGAATATAAGAACAAACAGTTTTTACTTGTAGCATTTACTCATGTTTAATTTTCTTTTGCAGATCCCGTTCTAAGCAACTGGCACGCGATAACAACAAGATGGAGATTTAACTTTACACAATACCAAATGAGGCACAAATGATTTCTGTTTATAATTTATTATGTTTATTTAATTCGTAGTTAATATATAAATAAAGCAATTTTGCGTTTAAACTTATGTTTTCATTTATTACTATTTGCGCAGATACGTTTACTATTTTCATATTTCATGTATACCAAGTGTTTACCAACACTAACTAAAGAATTTCGATTTCGACTAATAAACAGTTTATTATATCTGGTCAAGTGATAAGTTAAACTCCTGATATTTTCAGAGTGCAAACAGGAGTTAGGTTGTAGCAATATAAACTCCGTCTCTAAGCCGAACTCCTAACCGATAAAGTTGTTAGTGCTAGCTACATTTAAACCTACTAAAATATTTAAAAATTCTCAAAAAAAAAAAATCGCAAATACGTATTGATTTGATAGTCAGGAGCCAGGAACAAAATGTGGATTTCAAAAGATTCTGGAAACAAACTGGTAAGATGAACCCTAGAACGGGCCGAGTTGTTCCGGTCGGATCCCCTGCCTCCGGTAGGCAAGGGATCCGACCGGTTCGGGCCGTGAGCGTTGATTGTGAGACAGATAGGCAGCATTTTTAATGAACATTTTGTGGTATCTTCTTCATTGACTGATGCCGTGCGGATGAATAGGTTCGGTATCGAGCATCTGTTACATGCGGAACCTCACATTTACCGGATTCTAGCAATGTTGTATGCGTTTTGTATCCGTCATATCAGCTATCTACCAAAGGAGATTATGGAAAGCGTGGTGGTGCCTGTGGTTAAAAATAAAACAGGCGATATAGCGGACAAAACCAACTGTCATGTCTTTGACCGCTATAATTGGAAATGTCTGCTTGAGCGCCGAGCGCGTTTGGTGAGTATTTAAAGTTGAGTGATGCTCAGTTTGATTTTAGGAAGGCGCTATCAGCTGAGACCGCTGTCCTGGCGCTTAAGCAGACGGTCAGGTGTTACACAGATAGGGAAACGTCAGTACCTATATGCTTCTTTTTTCGACGTCTCCAAGGCTTTTGACTTGGTATGTTACGACAAGCTTTGGTCGAAGCTTAAACTACTAGTGGTACCCGAGGAGCTTATTAATGTACTGAAGTTTTGGTATAGCCCGCAGACTAAGAGTGTTAGATGGGTGGGTGCTTACTCCGATGCGTACATTCTGGAGTGTGGTGTTAGGATGGACTAACGTCCTCAGCTCTGTTTAATGTTTACGTGAATTAATTGATTGTTGAGCTCAGCGAGCCCAACGTCGGTTGCTCGATTGATGGCACTATGGTAAATAATCTCAGCTACGCAGACGAGATGGTCTTGCTGAGTTCATCAATCAGCTCACACAGGAAGTTGTCTGTTTGTAAGTCTTATGCTGCGTCACATGGACTCACACATAATGTCAAGAAAAGTGAGCTTTGATTTGTTTTTAAATGTAAGTCTAGTTGGGTAAATAATGTTTCTCCAGTGACATTAAGCAGAACCCCATAAAGTGGGTCACACTGTCTAAATACCTAGGCCATGTAGTCACGGGAGATTTTTCTGACGATGCCGATATAAAGAGGGAGTGTAGGGCGTCGGCGGTTCGATGTAATACGATAGCCCGCAGGTTTGCGCGTTATACTAAGGATGTTAAAGTTGTGCTTTTCAAAGCATACTGCTAAAACTTTTACACATGCAGGTTGTGGATAGAATATACGTAAAGAGCCTGCAACGTCCTGTGCGTCTAATATAATACGCGTCTAATATATGTATTCAGGATATTGATGGAGCTTTCGCGCTTCTGTAGCGCGCTGTTCGCAGATGTACGCGGAAGCCCTTGTTGACGATTTTCATAGCTTTATGTGGAAGAAAACACGTCAATAATGGGTAGATTGCGCGGAAGCTCTAACAGTATCCTGAAAACTTTATTAGACAATGTGGACAGTCTCTTTTTAAGGTACTGGGGTCGGGCTAATTTGAGTTGAACCACGTCGGTATTCGTTGTTTTTGTTTGTAAAAGTTAACTTTTACACAGTTTGCAAGTCATTGTTACTAATACTATGTATATTATGGATTGTGAGTACTTAATGATATAAAAAAATATATTATTTATTGCCAGCCGAAATAGGTATTTTTTATTTGAAATAGTGTGATAATTACAATTGTTCAAATTAAAGGTAAAAAAAGAAAACAAATTACCTGAGAAGCATTATTTCTGTCATACATTTGTATGCTAGCATGTCACGTTCATAGCCAGCTGCACCATCACTCACATATTCACCGTTAACTGTAATGAAATATTGCTTTACTTACATACAACCCTCGAATGAAGAATCTCAGTTATTACCAGTGGTCGGAGTAGGTAGATCTGTTTGGGGTGAATGACCGCAAACATTGATGTTAACATGGATATGCCTCTGAAATCCCGGGATTTTGAAATTGTCGATTGATTTAAGTGAGTTAATATGGGTAAGTGGGCAGTTATGAGCAGGTAGTAGGTGAGCACCCAAACAGTATATACTTACTTATATACACACACAGTACTCTGACACAAAATACCCTGACTTACCACTGCCTCCACAACCAATTATTACAAGGTGGGGTACTTGGTTGGAGGCAGCATCATACTACGCAAAACATTTTGATGCAATAAAAGATGTTTTGTCTATTTTTCAATTATACCGTTTGCTTTAAAACAATTACAAAAGCACCACTTAACGCTAAGTGTTTCATTTTTAATATTAGATACAGTCAGATCCTACTATAATCCTACTTCCTACGAATCCTACTATCCTACTAATATTATGAATGCGAAAGTTTGTAAGGATGGATGGATGGATGTTTGTTACTCTTTCACGCAAAAACTACTGAACGGGTTTTGATCAAACTTTACAGTAATATAGTTTATACATCAGAATAACACACAGGATACTTTTTATTCCGATATTCCCACGGGATCGAAACTCACGCGGGTGAAACCGCGGGGCGCAGCTACTAATATTATAATTGCGAAAGTTTGTGAGGATGGATGGATGTTTGTTACTCTTTCACGCAAAAACTACTGAACGGATTTGGATGAGGTTTGGCGCACATATAGTATATTCTGATGTATAAACTATATTACTGTAAAGTTTCATCAAAATCCGTTGAGTAGTTTTTGCGTGAAAGAGTAACAAAATCCATCCATCCATCCTCACAAACTTTCGCATTTATAATATTAGTAGGATTTTTTTTTATTTAAGAGTTTCATTTCATATATTATTATCAACAAAAAATAACAAAATTAAATCCTAACTTAACTAAACCAAAAAAAAAAAAAACTAAAATATGGCGTCGAAAATTCATCCGCATCGCTGTCGACTGGTAATGTACCCAAGAGACTGGCGGCATTACCACGTTGAATAGCAATGCTTAGCCTCTGGCCAAGGTAAAAGCCAGCCCTTGGGTCATGGGAAGTGTCAACCAGTCGTTTCGAAATTTCCTTAAAAAGAACTTGAGCATTCGGACCCGACGGCCCGAGGGTTTCAACCCCAAACGGCTCGAAAATATAACTTCCGCTAAGGTTATTATATTTTCGCCGCTTGAGGTTTTCCGCACTTTTTCAATTTAAATGATATTTGGTACAGAGCTTGAAAATGGTACCTAGTATAAGCAGTTTAAAGGAAAGCCTTTCTGTCGTATCAACTTTGTATATCGTTGTAGACTGACCAACCAGTAACTATAATGTCAACTGTTTTGAAAATTAAATTATATATCTAACTCGATCATCGCATTTTATTTATATTCCATGTCTTCAATTTACTATAGTAAACTAATAAAAGCACTGACAAAAGAAACTACTTAAATACATAGTTGTTTTTTTAATTTCAAGAATTCCCGGGATTTTCGGAAATACTTGGCATATCTATGTTATGTCCGCATGTAGCAAATAACAAAAATACCTCTACCTACTCCTATAAAAACTACTTAAACAATGTTTTTTTTAATTCCGAGAATTCCTGGGATTCCGGGAAATATTTGCCATATCCATGTTATGTCCGCATGTCGCAAGTAGTAAAAACAGCTCTACCTACTCCGACCACTGGTTATTACAATGGCATTTTTTGAACACAACACATAACACACTGTCAAATCACATGTTAATTTCTGTTATTGATTGACATTGAGAGGCTCGTGGCTAAATAATAACAGCCGCACGGATCGATCGATGGTTAAGCTACAGTAGATGGGTGACCATCCATTACATATCGAGACCCTTCCGTGAAGCACTCGGAAAGCACGTTAAGCCGTTGGTCCCGGCTGTCATTCGTACATCTTCGACAGTCGTTACGGGTAGTCAGAAGCCGAAAAGTCTGACAACCAGTCTTATCAAGGGGTATCGTGTTACCCAGTAACTAGGTTATGGAGGTCAATTAGGCAGTCGCTCCATATAAAATACTGGTATTTAGGTGCATCCGGTTAGACTGGAAGCTAACCTCAACATTTGGATAAAGGCTAGGCAGGTTGATTGGTTGACTGAAAAATCGACAACGAATAAAATTATTTACTTAGCATGAGATTTGACAACACACGATTTTGAAAACTCCGTTGTCGTGTGTCTCTTATTGGTTCCTCCCAAAGCAATAGATCACAAAATCAACATCATAAGCTGATTATGCTAAGCGTATAAAGTCAGTCTAGAGTCCAAAATAAGTACTTAAATGACGTAAAATAATTATCTTACTATGAAAGCAGGAATGAAGGTAAGCTTCGATTAGCTTCAGTTCCTCGGGATCTTCGAATATAGCTTTAGCCATTTCTAGAAGTGTTTCTTTTTGCAACATACCATTGTCATCTATCTGTAAAAAATCAAATTCGGGAACTAATGTATAAAATAAAAAAAATGAGGGGTGTAATCTGTCATTTTCTAAAAATTTATGATGCTTACCAGTGAAAAATATTAAAAGTTTGATTGTATCTTGTCTTGTGTCGTGTATGAATGAAATGTTAAGAATGATACATATTCAAAACAATGGCAAATTCCTCTACTTAAGGAAGTAGGTAGATAATGTCTGAAAAGTCAGCCAGCTTTTTTGTTGTATTTCGTAACATTGAGTGAGCCTTGGCGAGATATTATGATAATTGCCTCACATCACGGTGACTTTAATGACAGAATTTTGATATAAAAAGGCAACTGGCTTAGACCAAGGCATATCATTTTGCGCATTCAAAGAATCAGTAGTGCAAAGCCAAAGAAACTTGCAAAGATGTCGAAGTTCACCTGCATCGTCTTGTGTGTTGTGGCTGCGAGCCTGACCAAAGTTTCTGTAAGTAGCACTTGCATTTCTTTTATCAAGTATCATGGTCTTCTTTGAAAACTACTTCAAGTAAGTTCATTGGGATACGATACTTCGGTGTCTTCAAAGTCAGGACTTAAAAGTCTACTTTTAAGGCTTCTGGTTTTGTAGCTTTCTCAGAAAGGGGCGTTTTTTTCAAGTCATTATTTAGTATTTTTAATTCTCCTAGATACGGCCATTCAAATTTAGAAAAAAGACCATAGAACTGTCAAGTTCACTTTTCATGATTATATTTTCAGTTCAGATTTTCACGTTCCATTATTATTTCAGCATGCTATCACCGAAGAAGAGAAGGCTGCATTCCGTGAAGTGATGGCGCCTCTAATAGCTGAGTGTTCGGAAGAGCATGGCGTAAGCGAAGCAGACATCAAGGCAGCGAAGGAGGCTGGCAGTGCTGACGCTATCAAGCCCTGCTTCTTGGGATGTGTCATGAAAAAAACTGAAACGGTATGTATATATTGTGCATAATTTTTAGACATAATATTATGTTGCCTTGGTAGACAGTGCATGAGTTTGTTAAAAACTGTTCTACTGTTATCTTTTCTGAGAGCGTAAGTACTTTTCTGGAAGACAGTATAAATATAGATTACTATAGACCTACCCCTGCTCCGCACGGGTACAATGCTGACATATCAAAACATCGATGTTCACAAAAATAAATTTTCCGGAATAATTTCTAAATGATAGTGAAAACTGCATCATAATCAATAATTGTGTAGTTTAAGAAATTTTAACGGTCTCACATACAGACGTAAAAAGCGACTTCGTTTTATACCAAGTATTAAGATACTCGTAGATATCGTTAAAGTCATGGGAAACCATTGAAAAAGAGAAGCACGGCACCAAGAAGTATGATAGGGACAAGGAAAGGTGTCTTATGAGTACCTATTACCCAAAAAACCCAATTGTTTTCACAGATAAAGTTAGTTAAACTATACCTATTAATAACTTCTTCTCTAATTAACAGTTGGATGCCAAAGGCCTGTTTGATGCAGAAACGTCACTTAGTAAGCTCAGGAAGTTCGTAAAGAGCGATGAGGAGTTTGCCAAATTCGAAGAAATTGGAAAAACCTGCATGTCTGGTTTGTATTTTGTTATTTATCATTTTCATTTTGAGACCACCAATATTACTAGAATTATAATATGAACGATGGATGTTCCTATCCAGATAGGCAGTCGCTCCATGTAAAATACTGATGCAGGTGATGAGTTGCAAATCCAGCCCAGTTGATGGGCCCCCTATACACGGGACTTTTTGTCTTTCCCTCATCAGGATTAAGGGCATGATATTGTGATGATTCGTTTGTTGTAGTCCCAAATACATACATTCTCTGCTTGTTTTATTTTATCACTATAACTCCTTGTTGAAATTATGTTATTGAAAGAGTTTTTTTTTTAAATTAATCCTACTATAATAATAATATTATAAATGCGAAAGTTTGTGAGGATGGATGTTTCTTACTCTTTCACGCAAAAACTACAGAACGGATTTTGATGAAACTTTACAGTAATATAGTTTATACATCAGAATAACACATAGGATACTTTTTATCCCGAAATTCCTACGGGATCAAAACTGACGCGGGTGAAGCCGCGGGGCGCAGCTAGTCAGTCATATATTTTCTCATTGTGCTTGTATTCTGCTTTTAGCCTAAGCAAGGAGTTTAATATTTCATATCTGTTCTTTTTTAAGAATTGAAAAAGGATGGGTAATAATGTCGTGCTTATCCTTATTGTAGCAGCTATAATAATAAGCACTGCAAGATTTTCTTTGTTATATATTTTGCTGTTTTATTTTTCAGTGAACGAACACGCTGTCAGTGACGGTGAAGCCGGCTGCGAGAGGGCTAAGCTTATTCTTGACTGCTTTTTGGAACACAAAGGCGATGTAAGCGCACTTTATTATATTTATTTTCCTTTGCGAGTAAATCACCCGACACATACATATTTTTCCAAACAATATGAGAGTAATTCGATACACGTCTTACGAAGAAAAAATGGGAAACGATATGCAAGACCAACAATGTAGTAAATAGATAGCTTAGATCTTCTGCAATCAAACTGGGTGTTATAAGGTTTGATGATTCTTCTCATAGCGAAGTTGTCTCAACTCAAGTGGACCAAGTAGAGCTAGAACTTAACAGCTGCTACTCATTTTCAGAAAACGGTAGTATAACATATTTATCTAACGTAGGTAAATTGTATGATTGCATGTATGCATCAATTAGCCACGGTTCGCATATCATCGCTACAGAAATATTTATATTTTTTTAGGGATAATTATCATTTGAAGTATTGGCATATAAGAACAATCTGCAGTTTTTTCTTGTAGCATTTACTAATGTTTAATTTTCATTGCAGATCCCGTTCTAAACAATTGGCACGCGACAACAACAAGATAGAGATTTGACTTTACGCAATACCAAATGAGGCACAAATGATTTCTGTTTATGATTTATTATGTTTATTTAATTCGTTATTAATATGTCGGAGTTGGTTATCAATTATAATAGTGGGTATTATGTTATAAGTCCATGTTCTTGTGATTTTTTACTATCAATTATTGTCTAATAAATCGAAATATAATTTATGTACCACTAATTGATTTCTGGCAACTTATTTCGATAAGTGTGACCAATAGTTGTGTTCAAAACAATGATGACATGTTGCTTTAATTTTAAAATGATTAACTTTGTATTATTGTATTATTTTTGATTACTTTATAATGTAAAATCTTAGTAGATTTAGCACATTTTGTATCAAGTAAACGCGTGACGTACTTCCGTGCGTCAACGGACAGAGTTGTCATGGAGGGATTGCAAAGTGGGGGCATCGTCCTATAAAGGAGCGTGCTCTCGCTAAGCTCTTGAGTCTGTCTTCGGATTTGACTCAATAAAGAGCTCCCTGCTCCCGACAAAACTGTCGGTTTACCTGGTACAGCGCTGCTGTATATTCACATAGCTGTATTCAACTTGCTGATAGCGAGCGGATACACTGTGTAATTGGGTGGCTTGGCCACTGTACGAACTGTGACTTTAATAGTCTGTTCGCTTAACTGTTTTTACCTGCTTTATCTTTTTATTAATGACCATTTATTTTTCTTGTGTACCATTTTGTATCGTGTACCATTTTTTTTATTGTGTATTGTTAATAAAACTCTGTAATTGCTTATACAGTCTTGTTTATCCCAATACAACGGGAACTCCAAACCCTGACGATATACCGCTCGGCACTCCTGATCCTACATATAAATAAAGCAATTTTTCGTTTAAACTTATGTTTTCATTTGGACAGATACGTCATATATGTCCTTAGTGTGTACCAACACTAAGTACCTAACGAATTTCGATTTCGATTAATAAATAGTTTATTAGACAGTAACATGTATATGTTATTTATGTCTGGTATATTTAACACAGTTGTTCAGCGTACAAAAATAGTATTAACAAATCAAAAAGTATTTTTAATAACGATTTAATCCAATCCAATTAATTTAATAAATGTAACATCAAATTCAATTAATTAATCCTATAGCAATGCAACCATTTTAAGTCCATATTATTATCATGTTCCAGTGATGTTTTTAATGCGATGTGGGCTTAGATTTCGATTCCAAACTGTAAAAAAAAATCATGTTGTTAGTTAACTGGTCAAGTGATAGAACACCTCCTGGTGGTCTTGCATTTTGTAGAGTGTAAAGAGGAGTTAGGTTGTAGGAATGAAAATGTTTTTAGTGCTTGAATAAAACAATCAAAACACAATAAAAAATTGAATTGAGTCATATTAGAAGATCTTTAGGTACAGTCACGAGCATCACTATAAAGTTGCAAAAACTACAGACGCAAAATTCAGATGCGTTTAAAATTTCTGTCAATACTTTAGGAGAAAATCGCTTTTGAATTTTTCGTAAGTGCAAGGGATTAAGCTCGTGACTCTACTAGTTATTTATTAAATACCTGTAAATAGTTTATTCTTATTCAATTGTCTTGAATTTACATTCTTCAGATCAAAGGTCATAAAAAAAAACAATTACCTGGGAAGCGTTATCTGTCATACACTTGTACGCCAGCATGGCGCGTTCACAGCCAGCTGCACCATCACTCACAGATTCGCCGTTAACTGTAAATTAAGATTAGTTTTGTGAATGAAGAATTAACGTATCATCACGCCTGTATTCTTCGAAGGGTTAGGCAGAGGTGTCGTCATCATCATCGGGTGTATTATAGGTATGCCTATATGCCTAGTAATGTAAAATTACTCTCCTACTTTTTTTAAAATTTTGCTGTGGCCGACAGGGTCCTTAATTGATTCTCACCTGTATGTGTACACTATGGATGCAATAAAGATTGAATCGAATTGAATACCTATAGTACACCCACATTTAATTTTCGCTAGTTATGTTTTAGTCCCATGTAATAGAGGGCGTGAGTGTAATTAATAAAATTAAAATCAACCGACATGTTTTTTATAATTTTGAAGACCACACAAACTAGCGCATTATTAAAATTTTCTCTATGGCAGTTACTGCCAATGTTAGAAATAATGATAATAATGATGTGTGGAAAAAGCCTAGGAGATAAAACACTGACGAACTAATTAACAAACTTCATGTTAACTCATCTGATTCATCACCATCATGAGCCCATAGCTGTCCGCATAGGCATGCCTCTCCAATCGCCATGTAACACACATTTTTGGCTACTCTGAACCAGCTACTTCGATCGTCGCTCCACCTAACCTGAGGGCATCCTGCCTTACGTTTACTCAGTCTAGAGCTGAATCAGTTAATAATATAAATAAAAGAAAGGTCTTACTATGTGCACAGGAATGAAGGTAATCTTCGATGAGCTTTATTTCCTCGGGATCGTTGAATATAGTTTTAGCCATTTCTAGAAGTGTTTCTTTTTGCAACATACCATTGTCATCCATCTGTAAAAATCCAAATTGAGGACTTAAAAAATTTATTCGTTAAAAAATGTAAAAACAAAAGTTGGGTGGAGTATCCTGTAATTCTTCAAACAATTAGGATGCTTACCTGAACAATTTAATGTTAAAATTTTTGACGATAGAAATATAACGAAAACGAAATATTAACGAAAGAAATGATAAGAATTATCCATATTCTCACTCATCAAACAATGTCTACGTTTCTTTTGACCCAAACAGATTATCAGATTGACTGGCAGAGAATACCAGTACGAAAACATGTACAAAATAAATAAATAAATGACCGTAAATATGGAAAGCAGTGATACTAACAACCCCAATCTGTTTCAGCATGCACGCTAAGAAGCAAGGAGCGTTGGGGCCCGTTGGAATCTTCTTAGCCCTCAGGTTAGTAATATCATCCGCAGTGATCATGTTGCCATCCTTGTTACACGACATGCCAATGGTCTCGAAGTGCGCGCGAATTTGAGCCCTCTGCTCATCTGTCATAGCCTTCAAAAGATAAAAGAAGTTCATAAATTAATAATGTAGCTATTTGCATGAGACAGTTGATAGTGATAATTGTTTAAAGGCTAGAAATGTGTCTTTAGATTATTCTATAAGACTAAAAGAATGAGATTTCGAGAACTTATAAGTAACTAAGGGAACTAGGGCAGTTAAAAAATCTGTTGTCCAACAAATTCCGTAAAATTTTAGGATGAATTTAGAAAATAACTTGTTAATAAAATGAATTTAATATTTGAATTAGAAATATATTAATTTATACTTACAAAAGTTAAATATGGTGTTAATGCACAGAAGTATAAACAACACAGAAAAACTGATGATTTGAACATTTTGATGTTATAAAAATTTGTTAGTGTTGTAGAGATGATAATGCCAAATTGACATCCAGAGGCTTATGGTTAGTTTTTGGACATTTCTGAGTTTATATAGTACCAAAACTGTAATGATATATCGCTAACTCTGTAATTATTTTTCGTAACATCAAATTAAGTGTGTCATATTAGTAGAACTAATAAGTAGGCTTCAATGTCACGATGACACAGCGCCATGGATTTGCCGAATTGTTGCCAAAATTGAGGGATTCATTGTTTGTCCAAATATCATTGGTCACATTGGTGAATTCCTGATCTTGCTTGGTTTTGTTGGGTTATTTTTCTATCAAATTAAACCCAAAGAAGGAAGTTCAAGCATTGTGACTTGCTATATATCATGTTAATCCCAGTTTTTATCATCCGATCATTCCCTGGAATTATCTCTTCAATACATTTTGTTCTGTTTTTTCAACCGCTTGTCCTACTAAAAGGAAACCTTCTTCTGTCTGCTCTTGTCCCTTTCTACTTGAAGATGGCGCAGATTGACAGTACGTTCCTCTTTCATTGTCCTCTGTCATCCGTGTAAGACCAATGTGTAAGACCAAAGTGTCTTCTGGGTGTCCATAACCTTTTTTAGTTTACCTGTAACTCATGAAATTCTGGAAGTGAGCGTACTTCATATATTGACTTTGTTTTATAGATTGCAATTTTCTCCATTAGTATGTGAAACTAATCTAATCGTCTTGGCTGAAAATCAGTTTTAAACAAGTTTTTTCATTTACCTACCTAATTTTTGTAGCCATAAATGTAGATAGGTGATGATGTCATTTTTAACTGGGTTTTTTAATGGTATGGGTTTTTCGTATCTCTGCAGTCAATTACATTCATTGTTACATTAAGTCTCTCGTTCCGTTGTCACAGGATGAATGAGATTATTTGTCAATAATTCAAATGTAGCGACAACAAAAGTATTGTGAAACAATATAATAATTGCAATCATAGGGATTTACATGTAATGTGTAAATACATGGCAAGTTGAACCTAATAGCTTTGGCGTAAGGGTGCAATTTGCGTCGTTATTTATTATAGTTAATATTTATAAAATGGATTACCAACAACACATGTATGAATGCTTTTGTCGTAACCCAGTAGTTACAATTGCTGTTAACTCATATATATAAAAGATAATTTGTATCAATTCACACATTTGCTTAACAAATGCGGGGGATTTAGTGCGAGCCATGTTTAACTTATATGTTTGTATTTTTATTTGTACAGTTTTCTCCTTAAATGCTAAGGTATGTGTAAAATATTTATTTATTATTGACGTAAAATTAAAGTTTTTTTTTATCTGCGTGATCATAGCTTTTAAGTAAGACTTATTTCTGATCATATCAAACCAAAAGTAAAGGCTGGTTGATTATCAGGTTTCTTTTACCAACATACAGTTGTTAGGTACCCTTTATACAAACGCTAGCTTCTGCCCATGACTTCGTCTAGGTACGTGAAATTTCTTGTGCCCCCGACCCATCCCATCGCATTGCATCGCCTGCCCGCGCTAGTACTTAATTTTCGCTTAGCATTATTTCTGACTTTTTTCCTTATTGCTTGGCTCCCAAGAGTATAATGAAAAAGAAAAATCCGCCTGGTAGTTCCAGAGATAAGCCTATTCAAACAAACAAACTCTTCAGCTTTATTATTAGTATGGATTACTCACAATAACTTGATTTGAAGAAGGAAACACTTTAGTGAATTGTGTAAAAGTTTGATACGATAATTCTTTCAAATGGCGTTATTTTGCGGCCTGACAACCAGTCTTATGATAAGATACCCGTATTATGTAGTAACAGGGTTGTGGAGGTTAGATAGGCAGTCGCTCCATGTAGAATACTGGTATTCATCTACATCCAGTTAGACTGAAAGCCGACCCTAATATAGTTGGGAAATTGCTTGGCTGATTAGTTCTGCAAGTAGGTCATATCTACGAATACCACGCTTGGGGGGGGCCCTAAACTTTAAGCACCAATTAAATACCGTATATAATAATTTGTTATCAATTTACCATTCCAGGCATCATTATTGGATGAACTGAAAATGAAATACGTGGATATGATAATAGAGTGTTCGCAGAACTACCCAATATCGGCGGCTGATTTGATACAGCTCAAGAGCAAGACAATGCCTGATAGCGAATCCATCAGGTGTCTCTTTGCTTGCGTTTATAAGAAAGCTGGAATGGTAAGGATTCATAATACCATACAGTATTTATGAGAGATGAAAGATCTATTGACTACTGCATATGATCCCACAGCTGGGACACAGCTTCCTCTGTGAGAGAAAGTGGGCTATACCCTTCAGGTCCTTGTGAAAGAGCCTACACTAAATTTCATTCCTACTAACTCCTGTTTGCACTATGAAAAATTCAGGAGTTGGACACATGACCGGAATTATGTAACACACTTTCAACCACAATATTATACATTTTGAAGGATATTTCTAATCCATTGCTTCATATGTTCCAAATGTATCTCTTCAACAAAGTAAATAAGGCAATCAATATTGTTGAACTGTGTTACGCAATTACGGGTTTGTGGATAACTGACTACCATTAGGTTTTAAATCATACCTACTCTAGCTACCAAGCGTGATCAGCAATGTCATCTACCACAATAAATACCATAGTACAAGGTCCAGTGACGAATTGATTTTTTTGTGTTTTTGCATAAAACTCAACTTTGTCATTATCGCGTGAATTCTTGGCGAAGTCATTCTTATCACGAGGCTTTTGGCTACTCATTCTGTCTTATCCATGGCAACTCCTCAATATTTTCTCCATACTCAGCAATCTTTCCAGTTTTTAGGCTCCCGTAGTCAATAAGTTTTACCATATCTGTCCGTCTGTCCGCGGTTTAGCTCAGTGGCTCTTAGTACTAGAAAGCTTTAATTTGGCATAGATATACATATTAATCACGCTGACAAAGTGGTTTTTGTTGAAGTCAATTTCCCCCGCCCCCTCCTGCCAGCTGAATGGTTGTTTTTGGATGTGTGAAAAAAATCACGGCAGTAGTATAAATGTACCGAAATTAAAAGGAAGACTACCACAGCTAAGTAGGCTCTACAAGTCAACGAGTAATAGTCGAGTTACTTACATTTGCAGTTGGAATATATGGAAGAACATGTTTTTCAATTACAATGTTAAGTTATTGTGTGTGGTCCGTCACGCACTTGGCCGGTTTTATAAAGAATTTGGTCCTAATAGCTCTTTCGTAGCTTCTCGCGACCCTGTATCAGTGCACCAGCACCATAATTGCATTGCACACTATCACATCATAATCTGAATAATCTTGAAGGATATTGCTAATTTATTGCTTCAAATGTTTGAACAAAAATCTGGTCAACAACGTCAATAACGCAATGAATGTTGTGGTACAGTCACAATAAAAGCTATTCCTACTAACAGATGTAACAGATGTGTTACGCAATTACCCAGTAGTTCTGATTTGGTTTTTCGGCTTGCGACGTGCCATGCCAAGCTGAATAGTCCAAAGGTTAGTTTCGGGCTTATGTAGGTATTAGCCCGGTACTAAGCTCAAAGTCTTTTCCTCTGAAGTCTGCTTTGTGGTAATAAAGGCCACACCTCTTTTCCGGTGAACAAAGATTGATTTTCACCAAATATCAGCAACGACCTTGTTTCTTAATTAGTCTGCTCTATATCAGCCGAAAGATGTCCACTGTTGGACACTTCGACTTAATTTAATTTGCATAACACTGTATTTACTAAAACCTACTTTTAAATATTATAACAAGTAGAAGCTCGCTCGTATTTTGATTTTGATTAATTACAAGTATATTTTTGTGTGTATTAAGCGCTGAATAATCTCTTCTATTCGGATATTTACACTCCAGTCTCGGATCTTATGTACAGTGTCGTCATCATCATGAAATCTTTTTCCGGCCTTTTGCAGTCGCGCAGTCATGCCCTCTCCGTCTTACGTTTGCCCTCCTTTTTGTCCCAACATTATCATTCTCCTGCCCTTATCCCAATTTATTTGGAGTCGGGGCAAGATGTCTTTTTCTTCCATACTTCTCTATTAGTCATCGTCTTGATTTTTTCCCAACGGACGGTCCTATATTCAATGTTTTCAAATATGCTGTTTCAATATGGTTCCCAACAACGAATATTGTGTAAAATTACGCAAGGTCGGATGATAAGTATACCAATTACACGGTCCACAGTCATTGTACAATGCCTTCTCGTCGCAACGATTACAACTAATGCTCTTTACTCACCGGAAACACGTATTCCTATGAATCTGATGATACTTACCTTCGTTACGATGTGCATGGCAACACATATATGTACTACTATTTAATACCCACTTATAATTGTGAAGGTATTTGTCAGTCTGCTATCTTTTGACATCTAACGGATGACAGGAATCCGATCAAATTTGGCACACAAGTAGACTATGACCTGCAGTGCTATTCTGTTAAAATCTCATCGTGAAAACTAAGGTGAAGTGAGCTGACATTCCACCTGATGTTAGGGATTGACTCCATTGATAGGTAGTTCACTTTACGCTCACTTCACCTATGTTATCACAGTGAGATTTTTACAGAATCGATAGGCTGGGTTGTTATGTTAATGTACTGTTATTGTATGTCCCTCTTATGAAGCAGTAAATTATAGGTACTTAATTATAATTTCTAAGCTTGTAACAACAAGACTAATTTATTCTTTAATCTATTTATAGTTGTACTTGTTAGCTTAATTTCTTACGCAAATAACACACTGAGAGGTTTGGCGCTGCATGCCGAGATACAGGTTTCACCTAGTTCGGTTGCAGATGCTCCTATTTTGTATTGTATTTATAATTGCTTACTAGTTTTTAAGTTATTTTTGTACAATCTTTTTGTTAAATAAAATATTATTATTTTATTATTATTATTTAGAAAATCTTTATTTGCTTTGCTGTGATGTGAACACATACATGAATTTTAATGTATGGATCACGGCGTTGATAATAAATAATGAATGATGTAAAGAATATGCAAAAAAACTGCATTATATTTACAAAAAAAAAAAAAATTAAAGCAATGGAAAAATACCAGAAGAATTCATAATCTGGATACCTAAAGAAACGTTTTTGATATAGGATGTATTATGATATCTAAATAAATAAAAATAAATCACTGAAATGTACGTATGTACGCGCATAACTTCCGAATGACTGCACCAAATTGGATAATTCTTATTTCTATTTATGTTCGGTTCTGCCAGGACAAGGTTTGTATGGGAAGGAGGGAAAGTTTAAGAAATGCGAAAAAAAATTGTACCCTTGCGAAGCGATTATTCCCGATGTCCACGGGCCGCTAGTTTAAGAAAAACTCAACGACTAAAAGGAGGACCAATTATAACATCAACTAATCATTAATTTCAGATGAACGAACGGGGAGAATTATCAGTTGATGGTGTAAATGAATTGACTCGAAAGTATTTATCTGATGACCCTGACAAAATAAAGAAGAGTGAACAATTCACGGAGGCATGCAAAAGCGGTAATATTTAAAAACTATAGTTCAACTTGATAAATAGTTAGTTTATTATCCAGGTAATAGAGTTGGTAAGCAGGAACATGGTTAAACATAGGTTGAGACTTGAAGAATGTTACCTAGAAGATACTACCTGTTCTTGTTACTTAGCTGAGTTAACACGAATAGGAAATATCTTCGTTAGTATGAATACAACTATTAGCAGAAGTAGTAAAATTCAGATTATTGGCTATAGAAAAGTAATAATATATCAACATAAACATTTTAATTATAAACCATTGGTATCCGTTCATGTTTCTTTGATATCAGTCATACATAGATTAAATGGAATTTAAAGGCCAGAACAAAGAACGCATTGATGAAAACAATCCATTATGATCATCCATCCATTTTCTAGGTATATTTTTTATTGCTTTTCCATGATTTCAATGGATTTAATTAGTAAGTAGTACCCTAGGTACTGCCAGCATCGAAAGCCAGCACATTAAGCTACTACAATCTGTCAAATTTCTGTAATAGATTTTCAACTTTATCACTAAAGTATAAAGTTCAAAGTTGATTGGGAAAATTTGACAGTTTCGGGTAGCTCGATGTGCTGGCGTCTGTACATAGCATCAATATTGCCATTAAATTATTTATCGCGCTGTTTTTCAGCGTTTTATGTAATACCTAATAGTTAAGAGTTTGAATTATATATTTTTACATCTAATCAATTTACCTACCTATAATTTTCAATGATCTTGATTTAAAAACTGCTAATCTATGTTAACTGTCAAACTTCTTTTTCTATGGGATTCGATTTATTTTTGTCAAAATATTGTACGGTAGATACGAGTTACGTAGCTACTTACAAGTAAATAATTTATATAACATAATTGAATCAATATAGAAAAATACTATAAATTACAATAAAAGTAATACAGCAAGCAGGGATATAAGTTAGCAGGTATAATATGAAACAATATGAGTAGCTTGAGATTAGGTACTTTATTGTAATTACCAATATGCGGTTAATTCCTATGTGGTTTTCGCAGTAAACGATGTTGCTGTCAGTGATGGAGAAAGGGGCTGCGAGAGAGCTGCTTTGATCTTCAAGTGTACTGTGGATAAATCTCCTGATGTACGTCTTTTTTTAGTTTCTTTCAAATTAAGCCACATGTGCGATATGTGCTTCTAAAAAGGGATGATCTGATACTTAATATGTATATTATTGTTTCAGTTTGACCTTCTATAAGCCGCCAGACTACAGTGACATCAAGATGATCTTCTGTTTATATTTTGTGTTCTGCGTCGGGTTCAGTAGCTGACTAGCTGCAATCTTCAACTTGGACCAAATAGTTATTTTATATATTGTACAATAAAATTAGTAGAATTGTCCATATAAATATACAATAAGTACCTAACTTGTTTACTTTTGTCATTAATTTGGCTTTAAATATAAGTATTTAAGATTAAATCAAAATGCTAAAACGCTTGTTAAAACGGCTGTCGTATTTAATCGAAAACCAACAGATTGTATCGAAAAAATATATGATGAAAAGATTCTATCTAGCCACTAGACGGTGAAATTATAATTATAGCTGTTATTCCACATATTAATAACTAAAGTTTAATGTTATCAGGAATATGTAATTGTATTTAATACGCATGTGTTTTAGAACTGTAGTAAGTATTTATATACGTTGTTACATATCCATTTCGATTAGTTTTGCACGAAGCGCGAGATCGATATGTGGAACTTTATTATTCTGTGTTTAGCATTATGCAGCTGTGTTTGTGTAAGTATTTATGAACATTTTATCTTTGCTAATTATTTATTATTTTTCCAGCCAAATTAGATTTGTTACCCTTTTTATAATTCTTATATCCTATAGGCACGAAAAAAAGTAGCACAAGAGGGGTAAACGTACGTTTTGCCATATTTTTCATAGAAAGCTTAATTGAATTATTGGATACAAATACAAAAGAGTATGAGGTTAGGTATATTTTCTATCAATCACGATAAAAATTGTTCATTTCTGCTTAGCAAATAATCCTAAGTATTAAGTAGTACCTATTTTGTAGTCATTTTGCAGTCATTGCTTTGAGACTTTTCGTCTGTAGATACCTACAGTTATTCACATTTAGATTTTAGTTGGATGGCAGTTTTAGTAATTTTACGGCTATTGATAAACTTTACAAACTAATTTAAAAAAAAATACGTGTTTTCTAAGGCCCTCACAGAGGAAGAACTGAAGATGCAGTTCACAAAGCTGGTAATGAAATGTAACAAGGACTTGGAGGTGGATATGCTGGAAATGGTGCAGTTACAGAATTACGTGGTTCCTACAAAGACTGCCACCAAATGCGTGCTGGCATGTGCTTATAAGGCTGCCGAAATTGTGAGTAACTTTATTGTAACATGCAAAACTCATAAAAAGCCAATGGTGATTGTGATTCTGTTAGTAAACATTTTTCAACCAGTTAAAATAAGGATGAGGTTCTCAAGTTTAAAAGGTAAAATGATAGGTAACACCTTTATGATCACCGTTGATTGTTCGCAGCCTGAAAATTTGTTCTCTCTTTTCAATCGCTCTTTCACTGCTGAGTATCGTGACTCCGTTTCAAATTTCAACGGTCTTTCTCCATCTGTTACGATCAGTGGCCTGGTGGAGTACGGTGCTGATGGGTAACTCAACTCCAATAACTCGGATTTTTGATCCAACTACCTATTTGGGCTTCTGCCTCCTCCTCCTCCTTCTACTTTTGATCTTTTGCCCTATATTTTCCAGTTACCATTACATTTTTCCATGTTGTTGGCAATGATACCTCTGCAGGCAATGAGGCTGAACGTTACATATAATTTATGAGGTCAGTTAGAGTAAAAGGTTTATTTTTATTTTCCGCTTTTCGACGGCGTAATTTTTTAAAATTTATATTATCAAAGAGACAAGAGAAGATATAATGTGTGCGTGGTGGGTATTGTTTATGTCATTAGATTATAAGTCTGCATTTCACCGGTGTTGAAAATTTGTAAGTCTGTTATGAATAGTCCAAATTGCAATTTGGCTGACATATAAATGATTAGCAATTTGGGACTGTAATCTGCAGTATAATCAATGCATCTAATCTACTAAAATGGAATTCACGAGCTGCGGGGTAATTGCGTAATACACAACATTCATTGCGATATTTACGTTGTTGAGCAGATTTTTTTTCGAGCATATAAAGCAATAGATTAGCAAATATCCTTCAAAATTATTTAGATTGTGATTGACAGTGTATTATGCATTTTCGATAAAAACCATAAAATTATACACTGTGATTAATGGTGAAAGATTGGTAATACAAAATTTTGGACCGATTTATTCTATATGATGAGTGGAGTCATTACTAGTCATTGTTAGTGACTAGTTCCCACTCATCAAATATTAAATTTACTGATGCTGTCTCGCGGCTTTTATGTGTTCTGATTTAAAGATATTTACTGCGAAAAAAATGAAACCTTCACTATTTTTATCCCTACATATTTACAGTGCTACCACGAGTGAATATGTAGGTTAACATAGTCACATGTGCTCAAATGGTGGAAAAAAAATAGAGTATGTACGAAAACTACCGTTTGTAAATTTCCCTTTTTTCAGATGAATGCTCAAGGAAAGTATGATATTGAACATGCCTACAAAGTTGCTGAAATGATGAAAAACGGAGATGAAAACCGACTAGTGAATGCCAAGAAAATGGCAGATCTTTGTGTCAAAGGTATTCATATTTTTAAAAGGTCCTACGGTAGGAGAGCACACGTATATACACAGTCAGTTTCAATGGTAATAAAATTAAAATAAAACCGTAGTGAAAACATACTTACATTTACATAATATTCGTACTGTGCAGCAGATGTTCATGAAAAAAATCTTTCACTTTCGTTCTAAGAAACTATAACGAAAATGAGCACTAAGGATTTTTTTTAAATGCATACACTAAAGGGCGTCTTTTATGCGGGTAGGAAATCCCATCAGGCACATGGCTTGTAAAGGTATATGAGAAACTCTTGTGCAAAATTCCTAAAATGTTTTTAGACCAAGCGGTTTAGGCTGCACCTAGGTCTGTCTGTCATTGACATCATAATTATCTAACAAACTTTTCAAACTCGTTTTGTTTTCAGTGAATGATATCAATGTGTCTGATGGAGAAAAAGGTTGTGAGAGAGCAGCTATGATATTTAAATGCACGGTAGAAAATGCTCCAAAGGTTAGTAATAAATATTCAGACCAGGTTGGTACTGTGACAAGAAGTTTACTGTCTAAGTTATTTAGCTTATCTTAGATACATATTCATCCATCAACTCACGCCTTTTTCCCGTGGAGATAGGTATTGCTACAGAACGCTACTTACTACGATTCTTACCTGTGTCATACATACTCCTTTTGCTTCGTTTACGCTTATACTAAATATTTATAACGTCAGTATACAGGGTGGAATCGAAGTCATGGGCATTATTTTAACCTAAGGCACTACTCACGATACTGATTGCATTAGGGCTATTAATACGCAAATCAAAAATATTATTAATGCAAGTAAGGAAAACCTTAAAAATGTAGTAAGTCAAATTGCACAAGGCTTATTATTGCAAATAAACACTTAAAGTAATTAAAACAAAATACTTCGTTAACGCCAATAATTGTTGAAATATCAAAATCTTAAAGCGCAGTACAGCGCAAAGCGAAATGTAAACAAACATCACCTGCGCGCGCGCGGGTTTTTCCTTACAAGTAATAATAACAATGGGCTACAAGACATTCCGTCCGGCGGGATTCCCTGAACTCTCTCCGTCCCACTCCCTCACTCGCAAAAATACGAATATCACCCCCGCGCGGGGTATGCTTCCCGCCGCAACACGAAGTCACGAACCCGGAACCAGTGTCATAACGACTGCGCAGGTGCATTGACGCGTAATTGATTTATTGATCCCGTGACGTAATCGCCGTACTCGCCGCTCGCGGCATACGGTGCTTGGATTGCAGTGTATTAAGTGTTAGTGTAGTAGTTGTGTGTTGTGTGTGTGTTTGTGTACACGATGCCTCGACCGCGTAATGTGCAGGCTAGGTACACCAACCAACAATACCCACAAATGGTTGTAATTTACGATCGCGCAAGAAATGATGAACTCGTGAAATGTTCCATCGGCGCTACCCGAACGACCCTATTCCTTCACGGGGTCTCATTCCACCAGAACCACTCAGAACCTGTTGGATTTTTCGTCTTTTCACGTGCCAGCACATGCACAAGCTCGTGGAAGAGCACCCGTTTACCCTCTGTCACTTTACCGACAAATAAGGTTTTTTCAAAACAATCCACAAGCTAGGTACGTAAATGTTTTTTTTTAATGTATGTTAGTTGACGTAGTTTTGACCGTCCTAAGCCGGCAAAGTACGAAGGGAAAATTGGAATTTATTATGAATCAATTCATTGGCAACTTACGAATGTCACGTGAGTCGGGCGGGGTCAAAGAATTCACGCCCAATGACGCGCGTACGGCGTAGTGTACTATGCATTTGCTATCGAGAAGCGCAACTAATTTGATACTTTGTATGACTTACTACATTTTAAGGTTTTCCATACTTGCATTAATAATATTTTTGATTTGCGTAATAGTAGCCCTAATGCAATTAGTATCATAAGTAGTACCTTAGGTTAAAATAATGCCCATGATATCAAATGCACCCTGTATATCCTTCTAGGGCGTTCCTTTCATTCATCCACTCAACATGACCAAACCATATTATAAGCATACTATTTTCGATTTTTGTCACTGCATTTTCTTTCTTCATCTAGGTAATTAGGTATTCTATGGAAAATTTTAGCTCGCTATAACATTGTAGCTGCGTAGCGTCTGTTTGTATACCTCTCGTAGCAAAAGTTTTTATCATAAGTAACCAATGTCCAGTGTTTTCTCAACTGTGGAACTATATTAAACCGGTCCGGATATTAAACTATGAAATTAGCACTGTGTGGCGCATGCCATTCTTCATTACCATCAGCTTTGTTACTGCAGCGACGACACATATCTGTCAATCTTCCTTCAGTTGAGTCAGGTAAGTTAAAAAAAAAGTCATTTATTTCAGGTAAAGACCCATATTCAATACAAAAAAAGAACATAAATTATCAATTTGTCATCATCTTAATAAAATGATTAAATATGAAATAAACATTTAAATTAATTATCAAGTAAAAAGTAAAGTAAATGGCAAATTAATTTGTTTAGTTTTGTTTATAGAAGTTAGTTCAAGGATAGAGTTTTTATTTGCACGTGGTTCTATAATTAAGTGTGTGACTTATGTCAGCGCAATTAAAAGATTAAAACTAATATTACGAGTTCGCGAATGATTAAAATACGCAGTTGTCTAGATCAGTTTCTACAGCTGTTTGTTTTTTGTCTTAGTGCGACGTTTTATTGGCCAGTAGAACCTAATTATCATTTTAAATAATATTTCATTTTTCTTTTTTCTTTCACATACCTACCTACCTATACGTAACTTGATTATTGAAGGACTTGCATAATTTAGAACATTGTTTGTTACAGTTCGGCTTCAAGCTGTAAATTGAAGATTAATGTGATGCTCCACAATATTATTAAGGTTATCTTATGAAATATGTTATATTTTTTCAACATTAAATAATTAAGATCAGTCTAATATTTTAATTTCTCTTCCTGAAGCAAATGCCCATAGCCGTTTAAATAATTATGTATCCTAGTGTTGTCGTGTTGTCGTTCTCCTGCTATTTTAAAGCGACATCTATAGAACATATAGTAAACTAACAGCTGCGACCACTGCTGGTGTCTGTGGGTGAGTCACTGAGTTCACCAAGCAGGTCCAAAGTACTCTGTGCCGAGCAGTGTGCGTTTTAGTTCGGCAGAAAATCGGCAGAGAGCGCTAAATTAAAACCTATGACGGTTTTACGACTAGATAATAAAATATATCTTGATTGGTTTCTCGTTATGTATTTTATTACTGTTAGTAAAGTCAAACAATTCTTATAATTAAATCATGATATTAATTAAGTATTGCTTCTGGTTTTACTACTTACTACGGACTACTTACTAGCATTTACATTATGTAACGAACTTAGGTAAACAGACCATTTTAGTATAAAAGAGATCTTTCTTTTTTTTCAAATAATATCCTTAATCAATGGGGACGCTTTACTTACCGTATCGTATCACGCCATGACTCACACATGGACATTTTTAAAGCGAGTTTTTCAACACCCCTTGCGCTTGTACACGCTCAGTCTGCCATGCGTGTGCGCACACATAGAAAGGTCAGCAGGCAACTTCATTCAAAACTGTCTCGGCAGTTCGAACTTCACTCGTTTCGTAAGCCAAACACTGTATGATCGGTTCTTTGATGACGTTTGACCAAACAATTGTAGGTTTATTGTTTGTTTTGTCAATATTTCTGAGAGTGTATTGTTTGTAGACTGAGCTATATGCTGTGCAAGTGATATGTGTTCTGTGTCTGTGTCAATATCTCCTGGTGCAAATAAGTCTGTTTTATTTTGAATCAATAAGCTACTTTGAGCCAGTTTTTCTACTATTTTTGCTGTTTGTGTTATGTCTTAAAGTTGATTGTGTAGTGTTCTTAGAAAAGGACTTATTCTTATTTTTGGAACATTTTTTTGGTGAGTACCTACAGAGCTATATCTTTGCAAATACATCGTGTACTGTTGCAGTCATGCTTTTAGTGATTGGATAAGGATAAAAATATTTTAAGATTAAAATGTTGTACAAAACGTTTAATTAAAAATAACACAATCATCATTTAATTACTCAGTTAATTTAGGAGTTCTTAATTTAATTGGAATCGGGATGAATCTATCATCGTCATTATTGCTATTGTAATTTGGTGGAGATGCCGTTACTTGTTCAATATTTCTTTTAGCTGAAGATCGAATCTTTCTTACTCCAATATTACTTTTCACACCCTTTACATTATCTGTTTTAAATGCTTTTCTTTTAGTAGTCTCAGTAAGAGATGCGATTTTAAAAATGTTATTGTGCTTCTTTTTTATTCTCATTTCCTCTTTAAAGTGAACAATTTTCTTATCATTACTTTGTTCGTTAATTTTATCCTCGTATTTTGAGAATGAATCTGACGAAAAATCAGGTCCAGTGACTTCTTCAGTATCTCGTCTTCTGCGTTTACCAGATACCACTCCAAGTTGGAGAAGGACTGGGTTACTGACCAGTGCTGCAGCTGCACCTAATAAAGCTAACCCAGCTATTGGCCATAACACAGTTTTTGCTGCTAGAGCCTGTAATATAATAAAAATGAATGAAAAATAATCTAATTCAACAACGCTAGTTTTAAGTAGGCATTACCTGGAGATTGACCCCGATTCTGTTGTTCACAAACTAAATTAAAATTCAGTGCATCTTTTTCTTTCTATTTCATTATGAAAAGGATAGAAGATAAATATTAGTTTAGTTCTGTCAAATTAGATAATCCATAGACAAGTTTAGACGTGATTAAAAAATTGGCTACTAAAAATACGTCAATTTACGTTAGGCGCCGACTAATTTGGCAGGACTAAACTAATATTTATCTTTTGTCCTTTTCATAATGAAATAGAAAGAAAAAGATGCACTGAACTTAAATTTAGTTTAGTTTGTGAACAACAGAATCGGAACCAATATTTATTAATTAAAGAACCGAATTAGGTTTATAGTCATTAATCTATTACGGCATCTGTAAACTGGTCCAATGTTCACTAACATTTGGCATAAATAAAATGATATAATATTTCGGGTTAGTGTCATGGATAGGTCCGAAAATCTATCATCTACCGCAGAGACTTCCACAAAGAACTCGCGAAACTACACAAATTGTAGCATAAATTAAAAATCGAATTATTAGGTAAGACATGATAAATTACAACCGTGTAAAAACTAGGCTAGTAAAAATGTAATGAAGGAGCGTGGAGACATCCAGATAGGCAACAGAGCAGCCATTTACTAAAGGGTAATATTACAAACATGTTACGGACGTTGAACTACATAGGTAGGTGTCCGACAAACTCATTAGGTATATGCACGGGTATATGTCTCAAAACAAATATGGGCATTTTTTATATGGGATGACTTATGAACTACGCTATAAACTAAAAACTTTATTGACATTGAAACATATTTAATAGATACGTTATATGATCTGCATTCTAAATTATCTACAAGCAAGATTCTCTAATTACTCTCAAGTTGTAAATATTTAACGAACTGTCAAGACTCCGAGCTCCGGTCTGAATTCGGTGCTAGTGACACTACTGTTCACGAATCTTAATCATGATCTCGATAAGTAAGCCTGTAACATTGGATATCGATCAGACACCTAACACGGGACCAAATGCGGTCTAATTAAGGTATTAAAAGGGTAATCGACAAAATTAATAAATACATTCTTAGTTTATTGAAGGCCTATGAAAACATAAAAAAAAAAATTATTGGCATGGGAGGTGAGAACAATGATTGCTTGAATTACTGTTTCACCAATTTATAAATGGTTCTGAGGAATACCTACTGTCAAATATGGCTCATACGTATTTTCATATCATGTTGCCTGCTTAGTTGTCACTCAATAGGCAAGCGGCCCACCTATTCATAATTATTTGGCCACCGCAGAGGCATTGTAAGTGCGTTACTATCTTAAAGATAAAGTTGAAATATCTCATGTGTCAGTAATTACACCGACACACATTTACGTCACACTGGAACACAGTAATGCTGCTTGGTGGCAAGACTGTATGAATTAGCACTTCCCCGTTTGATTTTCGTTCTACAAGAAGTAATAAGGTACCTCTCTAAATAAATATTACTTACGTGCTTATAATGTTTATTATACGACCCATGGTCCGAGTGATGGTGCTTATGTCCGGAGTAATGGTGCCCATGATCGTGGGAAGGAAAATAATCTGGATGATCATGAGGATCATGATAATTAGGGTGATCACCATGAGGGTAAGAATGATGGTGATCATGATTGAGGGTGGGAGGACCATGGGCTTCTGGGTGATGATCGTACAGGTGATAATCATGCCCATGAGAATAATGAGGACCTTCCTCGTAATCATTTACTGCATAGCCTGGAACAAAGGAAGCCTATATAATTTCTGGAGTTTGCGATAGTGATATGATGATAGGTATCCCTGAAGTGCAGAAACTTCTCTTAGATTCGACGCTGATTGTAGTTTCATACTAAACCCACTTCAAAACAGCAAGAAGAAAAGAGGGAGCCAGGCATAGCTCCAAGTATCTAACCCCCTTATTTATAAAAGTTGCTCAAAGTAATGATGATTGATGGCTTGATTGTAAACATAAATATTATGACGTTTAATTAAGCTTGTCTTTACTTTATGCAACATTTATAAATGAAGGCTCGGCCATGTTTAGCACGTTTACTTGAATATAACCAATAAAACTGTAAAACTATTAATCAACCAAAATATCAGCTCTTGGGTCATAATGTGGGACTACCAATGAATCATAATTATTATGTTTTCTAATAACATCAGAGGGATATGTGTGAAGAAAGCAAAAATGTTACGCAAGGGGAGCTCATTGTGTCTGATATAATTAAGACTATTAAAACACATGATGCAGTTTATCGCACAGTAGTGAGCAGTATAAAATCATGTTAGTACATAAGTAATTTAGTTTTGAAATGTAGTGACATAATACCAGAACATGAAAAAAGAAACTGTGGTAACAAAAAAGGTATTTCTGTTAAAATAAGACCAAGAGGACCATATTAAGTCATTAATGTCTTTATTAAAGATGATTAGTTTTTTTTTATTCCTGAATGAGCCCGCTTTTGACCTCAATCACGCCTGATGGAAAGCGATGGATGAGGTCTATAATGAAACGAGCATGCTCAGAAGATGCCTAGGGCACTGGAACTTCCAGGCATCGACAAAAAACAGCAAGCTGCTAGACGCTGGACTCCGGTGGAAGGGTGGTCTCAAACCAGGTGAGCATTAGCCCTACCAAATTTAGATAGTATTAGGAAACTATATATCGATAATGGTGATAGTAGGTATTGATGATCTTAGATACCTGGTTGATCGTGATACAGCAAGCCCCGGCCATTACTTGAGCTTGATAAAGCGCTGTCGGGTATTTCCTGCAAAATGACCGATATGATTCATTAAACTTCTCTAGATTTTTTTTTTATTTTTGTATTAGCCCCTATATAGCAAGATGTTGGGTATACAGAGACATTCGATGTAGGAAATAGTTTAACACGAAGTTTATACCAATGTAAAGTTATGTTAGTAAATCAAAGTGTTTTCAAAAAGTAATAGTTCCAAAAAAGTTCAACATTATTTTTTGCGTACCAAATTTAAACATTGTCATTGTCTGATATCAGCGGTATACATTACTAGTTAATGAAATAGAAAACTTTTCAGTTATAAGAATTTTGGATGACATCTTGACAAGGGTCAACGCTAAAACGGAGGTACTGCATCAATTTTCTGTTATTCTATTGGCGACCTCCAATCCAAGCATTTAAAATGTACAATTTTTATTCAGATAAATTCAAATAAACAATTTAAATAAAATCAGTAATGGTAAACCGATCTAAAAAATGATGTCTGTAAAGTGACATGTGAATACGGAACACAGACTACAGAAATACTTCATAGACTGACACCAAAGAGTATAATAACTAAAACACTGACACTGCCAGACAGACTTTTTGCCAGTCTTAATTTTTCCGAAAGTCACGTAAAGTCCTCCCAATTGAAGGAAACAGTTTATTCGATTCTTTGAAGATGCTTCTTTCTGATAAAATAATTAAATGCAATTAGCCCTTGGCTGCGGTCCGATGGTTCGATACGATCGTCTGAACACTGCCCCTTTTCACATGGCACTCAATGTTTCTGAACTACTTCAAGTGATGGCGTTACACGGCATTACTTTCCTTTTAAAATGTCTACAAAATTATTCTATATGAATAGAAACATTTTACTTGGTGTATTTATTTTAAACTCTTGCTATGACTCAGAATTCTGGAATTTATACTATTTATGTTAGTGAGGGCAATTTTATTTGTACAGAATTCTAATAAGCCCTTCCGTGTCTATTTCTTCATTGATGCTTTTAACCAAGTTATTTAAAATATAGGCATATTCTTATTTCACATATATTTGAATACAATCCTCTTCTAACAAACTTTGTATACGAAAGTGTGTGCGTCATGTATTTTTTCTCATTTAGTATGGAGGTTTTGTTCCGAAGCATTATTCATTACTACGGGGAACTGATCTGATATCTGACTAACTGTTGTGTTGAGGTCGAGGCCGTCACGGGAAAAGACTCTCAGTTATGCATCTTAAAATCCCTCTTTCAATGGCAAATTGTTCTCTTTACTGCATCTTATCTTTCTACTTATATGTAGTTTATAGAACTTTTAACTATATACGTATAAGGTCATCTTCTACTTATGTTCACTCGTTATGTAGTCAGAAAAGGAATAATCACTAATTTAAGGTTGTCTGGATCATTTCACATTAAAACTATTGCATTAAGAGGAGATGATATCAATAAATTTTAAACAGATAATAATTGTGGACCTCTTGCTTTTAATTACCCATCAAGCAAATTATGAGAGGAGAAATTCATAAACTTTTTAGATAAAAATTCTGCATTTACTATAGACCACATCAAGAACAATGGCAGTCGTAGTGAATGCGTTCTATTAATTTGTAAAAAAAAATGGTAAACTGTGTAGTGCGTCACCACAAATTACTGACACACTTGTGTATAAAAAACTGGAACAGGACGATAAGCAGATGATACCATCCTTGTTTTACATATTCGCTGATCACATCGAAAATTAATTAAATAAAAATAGTGTTAATTTAAAACTGCCAATGATTATATTGTATCAACTGCCGGTTGAGTCACGTTTCCGTTCCAGCAAGTTTATCAAGAATGTGGGCCATGTCAGTGATATTCCCACAAGCAGCCTCGGCCTGTCGTATTTCTGCATTTGAAATGCGCTAAATGCTGTCAGCTATGCGGCGAAGTAATTGCGCCCGGTTTAAGTACTCTCATTATAAATACAAGTTAGCCCTTCGAATACATAACAAAGACCCACTACTGCATACTTATCAGAATCATAATTACAGTTTTTGAGTCCGCTGGTGTTATAAGTGCTTAGTGTATTCTATGATTTGTTCAAATTCCCACCTTGAACTTAATCGGGTTGCTGGCCGGCGTAAAGGTAGTATATTTTCCTAAATCTTCTTTCTGTAAGGTTTTCACGTTGGTTATGTTCTGAAACATTAATATTGTAGGTACACATAATTTTAACATCTTGCTCTTTCGTATTATTATTTTGAGTATTTTCTTTTGTACTTACATTGATATCAACCGCTGAATAATCTCTCAAATGAGAATTAAAATTGGTATTAGAAATGGCATCACATCTCGCTACATCGTATGTCGCAGTCAAAACAATAACGAACAAGACTTGATATTTGTTAGACATGAACCACATATCGTCACTCAAAACACAAACACAGACACTGAAAACCAACAAGAAGCTTATGGAAACGCAAGTAACTATGGCGCTGGACGGGCTAATACGGTATACTTTATAAAAAATGGTGACATAGAAGAGGGGGATGGTTTGGATGACAATTTGAGGAGGCCGAACAATGGTGCAGTCCAAGATTATGGTCACACCCTGTTGGCTCGATTGCGAAGTCGTTTTTCCGGCTTTGTTCGTAATAAATTATAATGATGTTCATGTTTGTTGAATTGTTTCATGGTGGATGAGCATTGCCACGGATGCTTTTCAAATTCCAGAGAATGTGCGTTTTGTTCTAGATGTAATAAGAGATGATGGTGACGAGAAACAAGACAAAATTTCTTAACACAGTGATGATTAATTGGTGTGTAATTGTGGTGTTAATGTGAACCATAACAATGGCGTTGGAATATTAAATAGTTTTTTTTACGAGTAGTGAAGATGATTTAACAATAGACGGTGATAGATTAACGTTTGCCTAAAAACCTTCTCCATTACCAACGCTTTCATGTTATTGAATCCTTTACATCTGTTATTTAAGCGACACGTACACCCTATCTAAGTCTTGAACAAACAGGATATTCTGAAACATTTCCCGTCACCATGAATTATTCGCTAGAAATTCCTCTCGGCGACAAGTAAGCAACGCAGTGGCAAAAACATATGTTCGATGGCACGATCGTTTAGAAAGCAATGCGTTTCCGTGATGCATAATGCGTTTTCTGTATACGTTATCGTAAATTATCACCCCCATATATCATAATTAATCTTGTGTCATGGTAATAAGGTTTACTTTGGCTTGAAGATCAGGTGGAATTAATTTTGCAGTTGTTAGCGTTTGCAGTGTTGTCTCATTGCGAACAATGGTATAGCACTTGCGTAAGATGTAGGTACGTGCCTACTAATGCACGTATGTACATATAACAAAAATAGTGTTTATGTAAAATACGCTGAAATTTTATATCTTGTCATTTTAATGAAATGTCTTTTAGGCCTGAGTTCACCAACATTCAAACCACCGGTTAGGTATATAAACAGTTGGTTTATGTCAAATTTTCTAAGGAAATTTTAAAATAGAACTGATTAAATATTTAATTAGTTGATTTAAATATTGGTGAAGGCTTAGTATTATTGTCAGAATCACTATTATTTCCTGAATGTTTCTCCCGAATTTCCTGAATTCTACATACATACGTACATTCTGACTGCTTTCAATTATCCAAAGTGTTAAAAAATCAACTCAACAAACTTTAAGAAGTGTTTTAGACCATCGAACTGAACAACTTTCACTATGAGACCAACTCTGAAATCACGGAAAAAATTCAGCTGTTTCATACATTTTTGTCAAGTAGGTATTGAACTTTTGTATTAAACAGCTGATTTTTTTTTTCGTGATTTAAGAATTGGTCCCATAGTGAAAGTTGTTCAGTTCGATGGTCTAAAGCACCTCTTAAAGTTTGTCGGGTTAATTTTTTAACACCTTATTTATTATTAATTGGATTATCCTTTGTATAACCACCACGTCGTAACTCTTACTCATATCGAACAACCATAATTATGACCAGGGCCATCTTTACCCGGGGGTGTAAGGGGTGCGTGGCACCCGGGCGCAGGATCTTAGGGGGCGCCAGCCAATCGCCTACACATACCATACGTAATCAAACCTCGAAATTGATATGAATAAAAAACTGCTTAAAGTACCTAGATTACAAAACAGACAATATCATAAAAAAGTTTGCCGACTTTAAAGCTGGATAAATTAAATTTGATGTTTGAAAATGTACCAAATGTTATTGTAGAGTAAGTTTTTTTGTTAGCCTATATTGTTCCACTGCTGGGTAAAGAGCAATTATTAAATAAAATAATATATACAAAAATTGGGGCTCAGGTTGATTTTCGCACCCCGGCGCCCAATATGGTCAAGACGGCCCTGATTATGACAACACCAATTCCTATAGTTAAAAGAAAGTAACCTAAGAAAGCGGTGAACACAATAACGACCATCCAAATGTAGACTGTTTTTTGACACTCAATGCCCATTACCAGTAAAAATGACAGATTTTCATGACAGCCGTTATAATAATGACGGAATCGTTTCCGTAGGAAATCAAAGTTTTATCGAACTTAATGTTACCTTTGTTAAGTAAGAATCATTTGATCTGACTTGGTTTCCGTACGTCCTTTTCGGGTAACCACTGAAATTCAGCGCTGTGCTGTGGGTCCCCTATAGCACAGTATCATGCTGAGTGGAAGCCTTCTTGTCACAGTCATGACGTGCAGCCGTCGACTACCTCTGCTTTGTGCTCGTGTATATATATATTTTGTTTTTATTATATCCTGTCATTAGAATGAATTATCTTTTTGTTTGCACGTGTTTCTGTGACAAATAAACCTATTTTTCTTTCTTTATTTTCTTTCTAATGATCGTAGGTAATAAAGTTGTGACGCCTTCTTAGTAACAAAACTTATTGCTCATGTAATCAGCACAATGCCTTGTATAGTTCTCTGAGATTTCCGAATGTGTTTCGTGTGTTGAATATAACTGAGAATACAACATTACGGGTAGAGGGCCCGTTTTTATTAGTTTTAAATTATTTATTTCGCGGCAACAGATTTACGATTGGCACCGCGATATATCAGGCGCCCGCCAATAAAATTCACTCTAACCGTGGATTTAGGCGAACTAGATGTGTCAATGAATGGTCCTTAAAAAGTTTTTATTTTTACCAGTCATACATAACGTTTACTTATAGGTCACAATATAATGTACGGTCACCAAAAAAGATAAGTAATCAGCAGTGCAATTCTGTAAAAATCTCACCGTGGAAACTTAGGTGAAGTGAACTGTCACTCCACCAGCAGTGCTATTCTGTAAAAATCTCACGGTGATAACGTTGGTGAAGTGAGCGTGAAGTGAGCTGTCATTCCACCTGATGTTAGGGATAGCTCACTTTACGCTCACTTCACCTAAGTTATCACGCCCCTATTGATAGCTCACTTTACGCTCACTTCACCTAAGTTATCACGGTGAGATTTTTACAGAATCGATCGGCTGAAGTTAGGGATTCCCACTATTGATAGGTCACTTCACGCTCACTTCACTTAAGTTATCATGGTGAGATTTTTACGGAATCGATCGGCAGGGTCGTCGGATAAAGTTGAAGTTTAGTAAGAAACCGATTGATGTTTTCGAATGAAATTTAATTTGCTAGATGAATTGTTTGTTTTTTATTAATTTAATTAAATTTTATTCGAAAACATCCATCGGTTTCTTATTAAACTTCAACCATATCCGACGACCCTGGTTACTTATCTTCTTTGGTGACTGTACCTATAAGAAGTAGCTCTGAAACAATACAATTTAGAATTTGTTATTTATATTTTGTATGACTCAAGTTACAGTAAATTCAACAATAAAATTAAAATGATTGGCACACAATTCTGAGTTAGTCATTTCTAAAACGTACAGGAATTTATGACAAATGTAATATTTTATTTAAGTATTTTTATTTAATTTATGATAAAAAAATAATAATAATATAAACGAATTGGTTAGGTATTCTAATTGGGTTTGGCATATAAGTATATGCCGAACTCAATTAGAATCCTACTTCCTACATAGTAAAATATATAATAATAATAATATGTTTATAATATTATATATATAAAAAGTTTGTCGAAAGTTTGAGAGGATGGATGTTTGTTACTCTTTGATGCAAAAACTATTGAACAGATTTTGATGAAACGTTTTAGTAATATAGCGTAAACATTAGCATAACACATAGGATATTTCTTATCTCGATCTTACGGGATCGACACTTCTGCGGGTGAAACCGCGGAGTGCTGCTAGTAATCTTATAAATTCATAATTCATGGTGGTAATGCAATGAACGCTGAAATGTCGATCTAAACATTATTAATGGAATTAAAATCTCAAAATCAGAGAACTTACCTATTTTCAGAGTCAGAATGATGTGAATTGAGAAAATAAGGAACTTAATTATGGTACGGCAAATCGGTAATAAAAAATAACTCAAATTCTTCAATATAATTTAAGTTTAATGAGAGTCCATTGAAATGTTTAATTAGCTTCCAATCCTACAAGCATCCTAAAAGGAAATAAATGAATATCCAAAAATAAACATTGGGCTGTTGAGCAAAAAGTTCGTGTGCACCCATTACAATTGGGATTTCTACGTAGTCAATTCCAGTTTTTGAATTCCACGTGGTTTCCTTACATTTTCCAGATATCACTCGGCAGGTAGCTCAAACCCCCTTTTATTTTACGATGTTAAATTCTTCACGAGATACATAGGTGAAAGAGAAGTACCCAATGCTATTTCAACGTTTTTTTCGTTGTAAAAAAAGATAAAAATTGGGAAGAGGGTAGCGGGTAAATGGCCTGGCCACGATTAATGGGTCATGTAATTATTTTCAGTGCATCCAACGAAATTGCACAATGGGATCGTATTGGAAATTTGAACCTTGTGAAACGAAATTCCGAGTTTTTCATACTGTCGTTGGTATAAATCACTGAAAATAGTAGAACTACCCTTCTATTTATAGGTTTCTCTTTAGATCTCTCAATGTCTTTTATAGGTGTACCTACATTCATAATGAGATCATTAATAATATGTTCTCACGCTAGCTTGGTACTACAATAGGCGTTTTTTTCGCATGATTGAATTGCCTGCAATATCAACGCTTGTAATGAACGGTATATAGAAAGAAAATGTTCCAGCTATTGAATTCAATTGATCTTTGGTAAAACAGAATTTTATCTTTCAAAACACGAAATAAATAAGAAAAGATTTTCAAGTTTTTTCGTCTGCGCTATCGTATTGAAGAATCGTGTTCGCTCGAATCTAATTTCTGAGCTTAGAAAAGCATCGATCAATGTCTGCCACTTTCAAAGAGCATATCGGAGGCAAAGCAGAAGGTGTCACAGGGAATGGATCGACGCTTAAACGGCTATCAATAGAGCTAAGATTTACGTGATTAGTAATTCTTTTTAGTTGCTTTTTCGATTCTTGTGCCTTATTTGGTAAGCTGATATGTTATTATGAATGATTCTTATTTTAGTGCCTTCATTTTATGTTGTTCGTGTAAGTATTGTACGAGAAAGAATTGTTTTTCTAATACATTACTCGTTAATTTATGCAATAATTCATGTAACCGATGCAATCTTAACATAAATGTTAAGATCGCCGCTTTACGATGACCTTCTATAAAAGTGTCAAAGAATATTTTCATCCAGACTTTTCATACAAAACTGCGGAGGCATTTGCGAACGCGTTCGCCGCGCCGATGAGACAGTCCCATTTGGCAATATGAAAGTGACGCCTTATGAAAAATGCGGCAATACCAGTTGAAGCCGACATTAAACCAACTGAATATGCGAGGGGTTATAAATGTCACGTGTGATGGGGACTTAAAATAGAAGAGGGTGACTTTTAGGCGATATTACAAAAATATTTCTGGTGAAACTAAGTAGTTAGTGGTATGAAGGGAAGAAAGCCATTAACAATATTGATTCATGTGGTTGTGATGCTATATTCAATTCTGCCCGCGATTTCGTCGCTCTCCCGACCTACCTCCTCGCATCACATCGCCTGCCCGAGCAATTAGGCAAATCTGACTTTTTTACTTTTTGCTCGGCTCTAAAAGTCCTAGCTGATAGAGGTTAACATATAGCCTTCCTGAAGAACTAGGCTATCAAATTCAATAATATTTTTTCAAATCTTACTGGTAGTTCCATGGATTAGCGCGTTCAAACAAACAAAGCTCTTCAGCTTTATTATTAGTATACAGTGTTATTTGTAAAACACCAGCAACCTCTTAAGAGGTCATTGTACTCATCATTATGAACAAATTTTACTATGGGACCAAACCTGAAATCGCGAAAAAAAAATCAGCTGTTCCCTACATTTTGGCCAGTTACACGAACATAAATAACCCTGTATAGTTATCTGTTGTTTCTGAGAGATTTGCTAGGAGATTTTCTAGCGTGTTTGAACTGAGCACAATAGTAGAAAACGCAAACAAGGTAGAAGATTTGTAGATCATTGTAAAGTTTGTTTGCAAAATATTTCTCGTTGTCTGTACTGGTGTTGTGTCTCACGCTAGATGCTATTTTTCAAGTTTGTCATAACTATGTAACAGCTGCAGATCTCAGGAGTGAACACTAAATATTTATAGACGGGCCTGCATCTGCTCACAAAAGGATATTGGAGATTTAACTTTGAAAATACGGTTGTTCAATGGACAAATAGTGACATCTACAGAAGTTTACTTAGTTTTACAGAAGACTTCATTGAGTGAAATCAGATCTGAACAAAATTAAAGTTTTATTGATGTTTAAAAATTTAGATCGTAGGCAATCTAGGACATGGCAGTGTTTTTTCTAACAGCGAAAGGCCCAACATTCGTGCCCTGATTTTTCTTATTTCACTCCCAAAACTGCAAATAAACAAACAAGCCACCAAGCTGATACAAAATAAACTTGAATAATAGATCAATGGCGTACCAGAAGCAACTCGTAAAAAAACACTTTTCCGCCGAAGAAACGGGGGGCCGAGAAAAATTGTACTCGTTACGGTACAAGGAATTGGCGTTAATAAAAAACGCACCGTAATTCGGAAGTACGGTGTTGACAAACGATGAGACTAGAGTCGGACTAATGAGCCACGGCTGAAACACCTGACGACGATAAAATGCCTATCCGAGGGACTTTAGTACCTTTTTGTTTTTATCTTTTTGGAGGGAGCCGGTAATTTTTGTGTCTTGGTTATTTATTCTGCTATTAACATGTGGACGAGACTAAAGTGTCTCGTAAATGGTATTTTTTTATAAGCCTATTTCGAGGAGTAGGTCAGGTGTAACACCTGTAATGTTTCACCTGTGCGTAGCCACCTTACGCTTATGAATATTTATAATCTAGCTGCAAGACTGGGCCGTCTTTAACCTATTGGAGGCCCTGGGCACATAAGGATCACGAGGCCCCTGTGTAGATAATCAAAATTCTAAAATTAATCAATAATTGTTTTTATTTCTTTACAATCACATGATATATAATTGTAATAATTATGATTTGAAAAAGTAACTCTTACTTACTCTTAAAGTAAAAAAGTAACTAAACAAAAGCATACACATGTTGATACGCTTAAAATTCGCAATGCAAATCAATTATTTTGTTATTGAATCGGGTACTACCTAATAATGCGTAGAGTGGAACTTCAGCTGCAAAGAAAGATTTTTATAAGGGCAGGCTGGGGCCCCCGTCCTTCGCGGGGCCCTGGGCACTTGCCCAGAGTGCCCAGTGGGAAAGAGGAGCCTGTGCACGAGCCAAACTAACTCTCTTGGTGTTTTCTACAGGGTGTCTGTACCAACTAAATTAGGTTTAGGTACGTGTTCCTACATATTGTCATTTAATTATTAAGTGCATTCAATCATGTGCATTCCATTTTGCCTGCCAGGACGCTCATCTATATATATAAAAAGACAAGTCCTGACTGACTGACTGACTGACTGACTGACTGATTGACTGACTCATCAACGCCCAGCCCAAACCCCTGGACCTAGAAAGCTGAAATTTTGCACAGAGATTCCTTTTATAATGTAGACGAGGAATAAGGAAGGAATTTTCGAAATTCAACCCCTAAGGGAGTTAAATGGGGGATGAAAGTTTGTATGGAAAATCTTATTCCTTGAGTTAATAAACTTGAAACTTGGCACGAATACTTACCTAAGTAAATTATGAAAATTGGTATTTTTTGTTTTTCTAAACTACCTTCTAAAGGGGGATGAGGGGGTGTCAAAATTTGTATGGAAGAATTTTAATGCACGGTCCGATTAACTCAAAACTCAGTATTTATACTAAGTACCAAAAATAAAGAATCACGTGTATCAGGGTTTTTCGAAAATCTACCCCTAACGGGGAGAAAAGGGGTAGTTAATTTTACAGGGCAAATTTTACTGCCTGGCTTAATTAACTCAAAAATTGGTATAAATAATCTGTGAGTCAAGTAATGAACACCTTCTAAATGATTTCTCAAAATTCCACCCCTGTGGGGGTGAAAAGTGGGGATACAGCTTATATGAAAAATCTTATTCCTTGGGTTAATAAACTTGAAACTTGGCACGAATACTTATCTAAGTAAATCATAAAGTTTGGCATTTGTTGTTTTTCTAGACTACCCCCTAACAGCAGATTGGGGGGTGTCAAAATTTGTATGGAAGAATTTTAACGCGCGGTCCGATTAACTCAAAACTCAGTGTTTATACTTAATACCAAAAATAAAGAATTACTTGTATCAGGATTTTTCGAAAATCTACCCCTAACGGGGAGAAAAGGGGTAGTTAATTTTACAGGACAAATTTTACTGCCTGGCTTAATTAACTCGAAAATTGGCATAAATAATCTGTGAGTCAAGTAATGAACACATTCCAAACGATTTTACAAAATTCCACCCCTGTGGGGGTGAAAACTGGGGATACAGCTTATATGAAAAATCTTATTCATTTGGTTAATATACTTGAAACTTGGCATGAATACTTATCTAAGTAAATTATGAATTTTGGCATTTTTTGCTTTTCTAAACTACTCCCTAAAGGGCGATTAGGGGGTGTCAACATTTGCATGGAAGAATTTTAACGTGCGGTCTCCGATTAAGTCGAAACTTAGCATTTATACTTAAGACCAAAAGTAAAGAATAACATGTATCCTCTGACGGGGTGAAAAGGAGTAGTTAATTTTCCATTTTACTGCGTGGCTTGATTAACTCGAAAATTGTTGGACATAATCTTTGAGTCAAGTTATGAACACATCCCAAACATTTTTCAAAATTCCTCCTGTGTGGGGTGAAAAGTGGGGAAAAACTTTATACGAAAAATCTTATTCATTTGGTTAATAAACTTGAAACTTGGAAGGAATATTTGCCTAAGTAAGTAATAAGAAATGAGTCTTTCGAAAGTAGACCCCTGACGGGTAAAAAAGTGGTAATTCGATTTTTAAGGCCGGTATTATAGTGCGTAGCTTGATTTACTCCGAAAAAATGGTATGAATAAATTTAAGCTTCAAACTTGGCACAAATACTTATCTAAGTAAATTATAGTTTGTCATTTTATGTTTTTCTGCTCTAAAGGGAGATTGAGGGTGTCAGTTTGGGGCACGCCGCGGTAGCGGCGGTAAGACCCCTCTTTGAGGAGTGGCTAGAGAGGCGCCACGGCGCCCTCACCTACCGCCTGACGCAGGTCCTCACCGGACACGGGTGTTTCGGGAGGTTCCTGCACACCATCGGGCGGGAGGAAACGCCCGGGTGTCACCACTGCGAGGGTCGCCCGGAGGACACGGTGGAGCATACGGTGGCGGTATGCCCCGATTGGGCGGAGCACCGCCATGTTCTCGCAGAGACGATCGGCGGCGGCGGCGACCTCTCGCGCCCGGCCCTGGTGCCATGGTCCGGGGCGAGAGGGAGTGGGAAGCAGTCACCTCCTTCTGCGAAGCAGTCATGCTAGCGAAAGAGGTGGCGGGACGGCTGAGGGAGAGGGCCTCACGTCCCAGCCGCCGCGGGAGACGCCCCGGGCGTCGGGAGCCGCAAGACGACTCCCGGCCACCGTAGGCGCGGGCCTGCGGGCGGAGAGTAATGGGTAACTCTCCGTCCGATCAGGACCAGGCCCGTGCCGGACGGCGCGTACGTGTTCCACGCGCGCCTCAAAGAGATGTCAGCATAAAGGAAGGGGCCCGAAAGGGCCGAAGCCTGCCGGGGCAGCGGGATTGTCCGAAAGGGTTACCGCTACCCCGGAACACAAAGGGCTAAGGAAGGAACACGGGTGGGTTTTAGTCAGTAAGAGTCTGACACTCCCTTCTGCTCCACCCAGAGCGGGAGGGGTCATTGGATGATTTCCCATCCACAAAAAAAAAAAAAAAAAGGGTGTCAGTTTGTATGGAAGAATTTTATCGCGCGGTCCAATAATATAAACTCGGAACTCAGTATGTATACTTAAGACAAAAATAAATAAAAAAGTGTGACTGGGTTTTTCGAAAATCTAACCCTAACGGGGTGAACGGGGGTAGTCCATATCACAGAGGAGTATTTTATTGCGTGGCTTGATTCAATGGGAAATTGGTATAAATAATCTTTGAGTCAAGATATGGAAACGTCCCAAACATGTTTTCAATATTTCGCCCCAATGGGGATAAAAACTGTGAAGGTGAAAATGTGGTCTTATTCCTTTGGTTAAGAAACTTGAAACTTTTCAACATTTGCCTCAGTAAATAATAAAGATTGTCACTTTTAGGGGTTTACTACTTACTTAAAATAAAAAAGTATGAGTTTTAGGGTTTTACTTATTCGACTCCTACCGGGGTAGAAAAGGGTAATAAAGTTTAAGGAGTAGAAACTCCAACTTCCATTAACACGAAAATGGGTAGGTACTTATAAATAATCTTTATATCATAAAAATGGAAACGTACCAAATGCAAAAACAAGCCCTGTCGTGATGAAAAGGGAGGATAGTTTATTTGAAACATCTTAGGTAGTTTAACTAAAATATTGGCCCGAATACTTATTTTTTAAATAAAGTAAGTATAAAGATCGTAATCAATAATTTTCGAAATACCTTTCAGGAAGAGGTGGAGAGGGTGTTAAATTTATTTGAGGAAAGTACGAAACCCACGCGGACGAAGTAGCGGGCAAAAGCTAGTGATATATATATACATTCACGTATTTCTGTGATGTGTGTGTTAAATCTGGTATACAAATACGAGTGTCGAAATTACACAGATGCCAAAATTGGGGAGGTGAACCAAATAAATCGGAAACTAAAATGACGCCCTAACAATCCCATAATCCCGTACCTCGGACTATACACGGTCGGATTTGAATTTGTGACGCTAAGATGTTGCGTTTGGATTTTGTAATTGGAATAATAATATTGTTATTTTCTGTTCAATACTGCTAGCTAGAATCTGTAACATGTTTTGTATACCAATCATTCAATATGTTTTCTAAGTTCATAATATAAATTACAGTACAGTATAATATTATTTTAGGTAAAAGAAGGGGTACTTATGTATACTTCAGGCGAGTATAGTACTCAACACTGATAATGAACAACTTTAGCTATGGGACCAACACAATAAAAAAAATAGTCTGTTCTATACAAAAGTGCAATACTAAGATGTAAAAATGTATGGAACAGCAGATTCTTTTTTCATTCTTTGTTGGTTCCGTATAGTGGTAGGAATCGTATTACCAGTTAGGCAATCGCTCCATGTAAAATAGTAGTATGCTGCATCCGGTAAGACTGGAAGCCTACCTCAACATGCTTTGGAAATGGCTAGAAAGTACATTTGTATTACACACATACTGCATATCTAAACTTCGCCTTTGATTTTAATTTATCATGTGGTTGTGGTATGATGGTCTAATTAGATGTATGTCGATACGACACATAATTTGTATGTATGTACCATTTTCCTTAGACTAAGTATAGTTGAAATGACAGTCTTCTAAAGTGTGACGAGATTATAGTTCGAGCCGGACGATATTTTATCATATTTTTCAGACCACGGTGCCAGTACGACAATTTAGCCACCCAAAAATACAGGTTGTTTAAATTTTAAAGCGTCCGGATCAGGGATCAAAGCGTCTATTATATCGGTTTCGGCACGAGCTGCGTTGTACTGAGCTATGGGCAAATACCGCACTCGTCATTTTGTGAAGGACCCACCCTGTTAATCCTTGTTCGTGATTTGTTTCACATTATTCCAGGATTGTGGACACAGTGGTGGAGTAAAGACTACTGTTGTATAGTTATTTCTTTTCCCCCATATTTTGGAATTAACAGTTCAGTTTGTCATGGTTTGTGAGGCTATTGGCTAAATAATAACAGTCGCACGGGTCAATCGAAGGTTAAGCTACGCTTGCCGCGACCGGTTTGTGGATGGGTGACCATCCATAACATTTCGAAACATTTCCGTGTCTCGGAAAGCACGTTAAGCCGTTGGTCCCGGTATCATTCGAAGTCTTACAACCAAACATAGTTGGGAACAGGCTAGTCAGATTGATTGGATTATCTTAACTACCGAAATCATTCTCATGTGATGTAGTCTTTTCATAATGTTAGAAGGATTTAATGTAATGAAAGTTCCTACACGGCTACCTACATCTTAAATATTTATGAGAGTTCTTACACGGCTACATTTAAATATTTTTTTTCCTTTCAATTTCCTTCGTCAAACTCTAAGATAGATGGCGATTATATCCGAGCCTATTACAGTAAGACCAATACAAATTTCGGGGAAACGACAACCGCACACGTTACAACGTATCGTAAACACTCATCTCGCGAAAGCTTTCATCCCCTTATGCAAATTGGCAACATTTATGGTGTGACTACGTAACTCACGCACGACCGGCGACGGCTGGGTATAGTGGGTATAACAGGCCCAACCTACCCTTTTTGTGATATGACACCCATTTTTGGCAACCAGGAAATTGCGAACGACTCTAACTAGAAAGCCTCGTGTAATATGTTGCCGGTTTTAGATAAATCGAGGTGTCATAAATTGTGTGTACATGTTTGGCAGTACCAAATATAACTGGCTGGTAAAGGATATATGTCCCCGAATATATTTAAGACGAGCAGCAGAACAACGAGCATTCGCCCGTTTTTAAATGTTGTTGAACAGCCATGCTATTCTCTTACAGCCTTGCGGGCAGCGCTGTCGCAGCGGTGAAAACAATAGTTTCAGCGCTGCGACAGCGCTGCCCGCAAGGCTGTAATCTTAGAGAATAGATCCCCAGCACCCTAATTGATAAAACACGATCGATCATAATGTGAATGATTTTGAAGGGGTTGCTTCAAATGTCCGAAAAATTAGTCTGTAAATAACGCAACGATTTTTGCTCACTTTATGTGTTACGCAATTACCCCACTGAACGCAACTAGAATTTAGTTGTAATTTAACATTCGGTAGAATGCACATTGCAAGTGAATGCACAGATACATAAAGGCGCTGATAAACCTGTGTTTATAAGCTCAGGTTTATCAGTGCTTATAAGTAAGTATCTAAATTGTGATAAGTCTGAACTTAGCTACAATAACTTTGTTATTAGTGCAGCTATAACCCAGTTATCTACATTCGTTCCTCTTGAGTTTAGCATAATTATTAAGAAAATGCATGCGTCAGCAGAAGCTTGATGAGTATTTCATTGTGATCATAGAGAAGTATAGAAGTCAAGTACTTGTTGCGCCGACCCTCATTAAATTAGGAAAAGGGCAAGAGACTGATGATCTGATCATAGAGTACTTAAGTAACGTAAAATGACAGTAATTATTTTAAGGATTCCGACCTCAAAGAAAATCGGAACCTTTATTCACTTTTTGTCTGTCTGTCACACAGATTTTTTTAATGTTTTATTTGTGTCTTCAGTTGTTGATTTAAATTAGAAAAAAAAATCAGTTACTTTTGACATTGACAGAATGGTCGACATGGACTTCGCTTGCCATTTAATGAAAATAGAATAGATTTGAAACCAAATAAAGACTTGACTAAAAGGTCCCAGCAACCTACCCATTAAAAAAATAGATTTGAAAATTAATCATAATAAAGGAGTCCTAGTAATGATAATAATGACAATTTGTTATATTGTTGTGTATCAAATAAGTACAATCATCTCGAGCCCGAAATAGCGTAATAACGTCATATCAATACAAATAAACCCGTAATCCCGTAATAGCCTGTAGGCGCATTTCGTAAACATGATTTGGTGTAAACGTCGGTTGCCTAGCAACGGGCCTTTTGCCCACAATCATGCAGTTTGAACGCTGCGTCCGAGTTTATGTGGTGTGCTCACACTGGGTTCATTACTTGTGTGTGGTTACGTTGGAAAATACAGAGACGCAAATGTCCAATGTGCAGTCATTGAAAGCATCCAACATAATCATGGACTCATGTACATAGATGTCTCATTTATTAATGTATATACTTATGTATGTTCATATATTTTAGCATTATGTATTTATTTAAGTAATTATGTATTTCTTTTGCATTATATGTGTAGGTATACTTATTTAGTATTTTAGTTTTAGGCTTCACATGTTCATATTTTTCTCTTCTTGTTCTCACACTATTGTCTACATTTCTTTTTCACTTCTCCTTTTGCAGATCTGCTGGAAGAAATCAGCCGGTCGATTCTGTAAAAATCTCACCGTGAAAACTTGCGTGGAGTGAGCTGTCACTGTCATCCCACTGATGCTAGGGATTGACCAAGCAAACATTTCAGTGAATTGTTTTAGTATTAAACGTGAATGTTTCATTTTAATTCTTGTTCGTGCGTGACGCGCTCGCGCCTCAGGCTATTTAAGGACTAATCTAGGAAAAAAAAGAAAAAAAAATAACATTGAGATTATGGCTAAGTTTCTATTTTGCTATTTTATTTAAAAACCCAATAAAATAGTCAATCCCTAGGGTCAGGTGGGACCGTGGGATAACACTGACAGCTCACTCCATGCTTACTTCACCTAAGTTTTCACGGTGAGACGGTTACGGCAGTATCTTTGTACTCAAATTATAACTACATATGTCGTATTTTACTGTGTGTACATACTTCAGCATTTGACATAAAAATATTGTTTTTTGTTCTTAGTAGGACTGTGAGCACCAGTAAAATATAATTATTGCCGGCTGATTCACAAATATGTCTATAAAATAAGTAAAAACAATGAATATTCAAGATTTTTATACAACATTTTTATATTTTAGGTTAGGGAAAAATTATTATAGTAATTATGTGAAAGAACTTAATTTAGTTCCTTAGTTAGGCAAATCGATAATCTCCGTAAATGTAAATCTATAATAAATAAAACAAAGTCGGGTAAGTTACACCATTTATAACTCAGAACGCCTAAACCGATTTTTATGATATTTGACTTGTTGGTTTTGCATCAACCTCGAATAGCAGAATAACTATTAAAACATGAGAAAAAATCACGAAAAAAAAACATAATTCATAATCTGAGGCGGTACGAAGTTCGCGGGGTCAGCTAGTGTCTTAATAAAACAAATAAAAACAGTTAATATTCAAGATGCTTATAATTATTAATACAGGAAAACATACATCGACGCGCAAACTGATACCATAGATTCAGTACATGATTCTGAACCCCCTGTGTTGAAATTATTCGTCGGTTATTTAAAAAAAAATGCTATTTTCTACGATGCAGAAGATTTTTTTTGATAACCAGCGCAAAATATTTACGTTAGGGGTCTAGAATTATGTACTAAATTCATGGTTACAGTTTGCACTTCCTGCCTGCTTCCATCCTGTATTTGAGGTTAGTTAAAATATTATATACAATTTTATTTACTTATGGGGCCGGCGGAGCATGCGTTCATACAAACGTAATACCAAAATAATTTGTAAATCAAACACATTTATTTATTCATATGCTTCGCCGGCCCCTTAAGTTGGCAAATTGACGATCTCCTTAAATGTTCGAGATAAGTAATTTAGTTTAAAAACTTATTCATCAGAAAACTATCTTATTCCGGTCAGAAAAATAGTCCGCAGACAGAGAGTTTGAGTGAGCGGTGACCTTTTTACTTTAGGGGGGACACTTTGTCCGAGGGTGCAAACAAATAAAACGAAATGTTTGACGGGGCTGGAACAACTCGAGAATGTTTCCTTGATCTTCGAATTACTTCATTCTTTGGAACACTTGAATTATCGACTCCTGGCATTCGGATTATTTTTACCAATTAAAAAGTTAGGCGGATTAAAAGTTTGAAGGAATTGCTCATTGATGAGAGTTTTATTATGTTCCGTTCTGTAGTTTTATTGGATTTTATTGTAATTGAAAAGAATCGTTTGAGCCTTGGTAAGGGAATTTTATGAACTTTTGTCCTTAGTTATTTAGCTATTTGCAAGTCTCAGGTCTGATTTTTCAATCATCTGATAATAATTTTATTCGAGTAATAATTTTGAAATTTTGACAGTTACTGTCAAACGTCAATTTTATTCCTCGAATAAAAGTTATCTGGCGATGGAAAAATCAGCCCTTAGTGGAATTACGTAGATTCAAAATCATTGAAAATTCTCCAGCCATACTTTTAAAGGATTCCCGTAGCTGGAGAAAGTTTTCAATGTTTCTTCTATTCGTATCAACAATATATGTCCTAGTCCTAATTTCCTAACAAGATAGTGACCATATGTTAATTGAATACAACACAAGCACAGCCGGTCGATTCTGTAAAAATCTCACCGTTATAACTTAGGTGAAGTTAGCGTGAAGTGAGCTATCAATAGGGGCAATCCCTAACATCAGGTGGAGTGACCGCTCACTTCACCTAAGTTTTCACGGTGAGATTTTTACAGAATAGCACTGCAGGCCACACTCTCTGACATACGAACATTGAAAGAAAGAAAGAAAAGAAAGAAAAATAGGTTAATTTGTCACAGAAACACGTGCAAACAAAAAGATAATTAATTCTAATGACAGCATATAATAAAAACAAAATACACACATCAAAAGTGTCTAGGGATCAACATATATTTTTGCAATAACTTTTCTCCTGATTGATATTAATTAAAATTTTCTTTAAGGATTCATCAAATAAAGTGTTTTCGTTTGTCACAGTAACGATAAACCAAGTCACCTTTGCATTAATAAAGAAATTTGCCATTTTCCTAATAAAGGGATTTTTGACATTTGAACCACTAACACAAAAGTTCGAAAAAAAGACTGAAATAACAGTTTTCTCTAAAATTTTATTGGGTAACTTAAACAATTAATAATCCGTGTTTCTACCGCGAACACTAACAACACAAGAACATCGGTTTGGCATACTCAAAATGAGTTCATCCAAATCACGCTGTGGAATGGCCGCCCATGTTCGTTGCAACAACAAAAAAAGGTCTTCTTGCGACTGGATACCCTCCATATTCGGCAGAGCTCTTCTCTGTAGCATATCCCATGCATGCTCAATCGGGTTCAAGTCTGGCGACTGAGCAGGCCAGGGCAGGACATTGATGTTAGCTGCGGCGAGAGTCTGTCTTACAACTCTTGCGGTGTGCGGTCGTGCATTATCATGCATTAACTGAAATAAGGGACCGATTTGCACTTGTAGAGGAACGATGACGTCTGATACAATCGTCTCAGCATAAATTTGAGCGTTGAGGTTGCCTCTGATCCAAATCAACTCAGTTCTTCCGCCGATCCAAATACCCGCCCATACCATGATGGTTCCACCACTATAAGGATGGACTTCCTGGCAGGATTTTAATCGCTGTTGGCGTCCAGGGGTTCTCCAGTGTCGTATACGTCTTGTATCCGGTCTCATACCAAAACGAGACTCATCAGAAAAGCACACGAAACGCCATTGTTCTTCTGCCCAATTTCTGTGTTCAAGAGCCCATTGATATCGAATCCTACGATTGTGCATTGCTATAGGTGGTACCCGTAGCGGTCTTCGGGAATGAAGGTTCACTTCATGCAAGCGGTTTCTGACTGTTTGGTCGCTAATTAAGTTCCCTGAAGAGTGATGAAGCCTCACGGCTAACATCATGGCGGTTATTGTTGGAGCTCTTCCAGTTAAGATTTGAATGTATCGGTCTTGTCTCCGTGTGGTGCAGCGATACCGTCCTCCATGGCGCTCAGCCACGGTACCAGTGCTTCGGTAACGTGTCCAAAGTCGACTGATAACACTCTGACTTGTATTCAGAGCTAAAGCCACAGTACGTTGCCGGGAACCAGCTTCTATCATTCCCACGGCTCTGAGCATTTCTTCCATGCTTAAATGACGTCGCCGCTCCATAATAACGTTGGTTTTAATCAGTAGTAGGGAAACAGTAGCACTAATAATGTCTTCAATGCGTTGTATGTTTTTATAGGGAAAATATTGACAGCTGATTTTCATCTTTTACTCGAATTTGATTCACAGTTCCTGATTCAAATTATGAAATGCACCAAAAAGGATCCATATAAATTTATAAAATCATAAATTTATTACAAAGCCACATCTCAATCTCAAGAAATCCGCATAAAAATGCTTGATCCCTAGACACTTTTGATGTGTGTATATCTTTTATTGATTCATGTATTGACAATGGCCCCGATTCTGTTGTTCACAAACTAAACTAAATTTAAGTTCAGTGCATTTAAACTAATATTTATCTTCTGTCCTTTTCATAATGAAATAGAAAGAAAAAGATGTACTGAACTTAAATTTAATTTAGTTTGCAAACAACAGAATCGGGGCCAATATCTATACTAGCTGATCATAATATAAGGATATCTAGCGCACTATATTACATCATAAATATGGCCATATGTTTACTAATAAAGAATATAATCTCATCCCGAGCGTGCTCTCACGTGCGATCGAAGGATCTTCATATTTATCGTCCTTCGGCGACGAGTACCTACTTTATTCATTCAGTTGTCATACTGCAGACGTGATAGGTTTTGATAGGATGTTAAAGCAAGAACATATCTTGTACTATGACATATATTTGCATACTAAGTATTTCCTATCTTGTTTCATGCGTTTTGTCAGTAGGTAAATTGTAAGAATTTTTGTTTGGACGAAGAATATAGATAGGTATACATATTCGTACTTGTGCAGGTTTTCCTGTTGGAATTCATTTGGTGATAAGTACATACTTACCTAAAATTTTGAGAAACCAATGATTAATTCCATTATATTTAGTTTTTACGTTGGATGAATTTCTTACATTGAATCGTTTATAACATGGATTTTGATTTAATAACAATTATGGAAACTCCGATACATGAGACTGAAGCATAACTATAAGCGAAAATGAGAATACTATGGGTACATTTCTGCCTAATCCTTTGGGGAATACAGGAGTGATGATATGTGTATGTGATGATAATAAACAAAAAACAAAAAACAAAAATCTAAATTTCTGAACTGTTTATCAGATTTGTTAAAAAAGTAAAAGTTTTTGGACTATGTACGTAACTGTTTTAAAGAAACGATGCTTTTAATATTTTGCATTTAGTTATGTTATTTATACATAAATATATATCTAACTTAGTTTACTTGTGCAATATGTAGCTTACGAAATTACTTTTTATTGTTTTCTTTTTGTCCATGTGGTGTTTACCTTTAAGTAATTGTTGCACTGTGTAGAGTTTAAACACATGTTTTATTTTTGTTTGTAAATTAGTGTTAACAATTGTTGGTAGACCTAATAAAATAAAATAAAAATAAAAATAAAAAATAACAATTACCTAAGAAATACCACGGTAATATTATCTATACAGTATTATGACCCGGCCCTTTTCTAGAAATAATTACCTATAGCCACGCGGTACGTAAATACGCGATAGGGCTACCCGCCTACAGTATTTTAATTTCATCAAACTACTTGAGTTTCTTTCTAGTTTTATGATTGTATAGGTAAATATTATATTTTTTATTTAAAAAAAAAATTAAATTCGTTGTAAAAAAATACAAAGAGTTTAATAAAAATAATGTGTTTTTTGATTAGTAGATTTAAGTAATAAAAAAACTTATTAACGAATTCAAGCAACCAAAAACAGCACAATACAGCCTATAATTGCTCTTTGCCATATTAAGTATGTAATTGTACTTCATTCCATGAATATTTGTGACAAATCGCACGCTTACTGCTTACAAAATCATCACACCGTCTGGCGTCCGTTCGTCACTGTGGAGCATTCGAGAGTGTTTGTTTACCGAGTGTATACCGAACTCGAGGCGCGTAGGTATGACTCGCATTCCGACCATTTGTATGAAGATAGAATACTGTATAGATAATTATTACCGTGGAAATACTCTCAAAAAGTAATCTGATTCTGTAACTCCAGTTGCAATCGAAACTAATTTTATGTTGGGTGTTAGGTTGTTTTCTTCGTCTCAAATATCGACTGAAATCAACTCCATGTCATATGATCAGGCCTCAGATAACACTTTGATTTCATGGAATCAGCAAGCAGAAAAAGTTTATTGATGAATTGCAGAATCAGCTAAAGAGGAAACTAAAGGTCATGTCACTTAGCATCAAGAGAACTTTTTTATAAAAGCTCCCGCAGACAGGCCCGTCGCGGCAGCACGACGCGACAATAGTAGAACAATTTCTATGAAAACTTCGTGGAATTTGTTCTATCGCGTCGCATCGTTGCGTCACGCCTGTCTGCGGGAGCTCTAACTCTGCGAGTTAGGGCGCCTACAGACAAGCGTGAGCGCTAATCAAAGAATCAAAAGAATCAATCGAAATTCTCAATTCAATTCTCTCGGAATTAATTTAGTTCGTTATCCTAAAGAAACTATGCACATAATAACATTAATAGAGTAGAAGTTTGTAGAGATATGAAGAAATTTCTATAGGTAATTGGTCTGACCCACAGAAATACTTTATTATATCTATGGTCTGACCAAAAAGGTTCCTTCAAGTTATACCATCTTTACATAAGCAGAACTGGCTCATCATCTGCCTAGCCTTTTCCCAACTATGTTGGGGTCGGCTTCCAGTCTCACTGGATCCAGCTGCATACAAGTATTTTATATGAAGCGACTGCTTATATAATATTCACAACCCAGTTACTGAGTAATACGATACCTTAGGCAAGACTGGTTGTGAAACTTTCGGGCTTCTGACGACCCGTAACGATTCATAAGCATGACTGACTATGAGTAAAATTAAAATTATAAGCTTGAAAATTATAAATACTTCTTTAACAAACTAAAAATCAACCAAAGATTAAGTGAAGATGGAGGCGTACATGTTTTTAACATGAGATTTAAAACAAGATCCACGAACACGGGCAGATGTTACTAATATAGCATTATTTACACACACTACGTACAAATCCATTCATTAAATTCTATGCATCCTACACGTCTTCAATTACACATTCCGGATGCTAGAACGATTTAAATTCGTCGACTGTGATGGCTACCCAATGTAAAGTTTACCCGAAACAGTTCACATGTCGGATTTGGAAAATAGGTACTGAGCTTCAATTTAAATACATAATCAGCCTATAATGTTCCCAATGTGTGACAGGCCTCCTGTCTATGAGAGGGAGTGGGCCGTAATCCACCACGCGGGCCCAGTGCGGGTTGGTAGATGTCACATGTCTTCGAATTTTTGGTTCTAGGACATGCCGGTTTCCTCACGATGTTTTCCTTCACCGTTTTAAGAGCAATGGTGATGAAATAATTTACACAAAGTAAAGCGCCTGACGGGGTTGGAACCTACGACCTACAACTCGTAAGTCGCGGCCGTTACTGGCCACCACTGCTCAACTTAAATGTTTGACTTTAATTAGTACCGAAGGGAGGATAGGTTTAGCTAGGTCTTGTACTAATTAAATGTTGAACAGTTCAGGGAATACAGTAATAGAGGAATTGTGTAGGAGCAAAAGTTATTGTAACAATGATGAAGGTCGTGTGTTTGTTGTAATAATTCAAGTTCTTGGTAAACGAATTTCTAGTATATATGGCATTACATAGAGTTTCTAGAGAACTTAAAATTTATGAATAGTTTTAAGTTGGGCTCGCTCCACAACTATTAGAAAGACGTCTGTTTTAAGCAAGTTTACCTACTTCAGTGAGAACTTGGAATAGCTAATTCTAAAATAGCTTTACTCGTACGTAAGTATTTTGGGCTTACCTACGATAATGGGGTAAGATTATCCTCCTCAATATTTTACTAACAGCCCTTCTAACTTTAGCTTGTCTACTCTGCTTTTGATGAATGTGGTACAGATGTGGTTGATACTAATAATCCGATCGTCAATCACTTTGAAGTGTTAACGTGTGTGGTGTAGATCGATTAAGTAGAATCTAAATTATAATGTTAGAGATTGAGATGAATATGGATCTGTTTACATAAATAATGTTTTGAATCATAAATATTCAGAATACTATTAATCCAGCTGTTATTTAAATAATATAAAAAAGTTTGTAAACTCGTAACTATTTCGACTTGATTGAGACATTCTGTATGAAAATGAATCATAGGGCAACGTGGCTAAGATATGCATGAATGCCTTTAAATTGTTAAAGATACTAACAAATACCATTCTATCTTTCGTTTTATTTCAAGAACAATAGAAATCAGTGACAGTATTCTAACAGTCCTTCAATGAATGACTCACTACAGACTGGTTTACCGAACCCACCGGTACTGTTGAGTAACTATGTACAATATGTAGGTACATAAACACAATAGTATCGACCTAGATGTAGAAGTGATTGAGACAGAGTAAATAACAACGGTTCAATGACTAATTACAATATCTCTGTTACTACTTAAAAACTAGACAGATAGGTACTACAGAGAACGAAACTTGTAATTAAATATTTACCTTATTTGGTCAACCGATTGGTATCGTCATCGTCATCTCAGGCCACAATGTTGTATAGAAGAATGCTGTGATTCATCCGAAAGACAGGTGAACGGCACTGGGGGTCTACTCCCTAAGCACGAAGTCCGTCGTTTCGGCCTTCGTTACGGGCGTTTCCTACTCCCTATCACCTACGGACGGATGATTCGTTCGGGGCCCGAACGAAGAATGAATGCCACACCGATTTGACAGTTGTCCTTACTCCCGATGTGTTTTTGCCCGTCCGAACAGTTGAACTTGACAATGGTTTCGACGGATAGTTATTTCAGTTGATACGACATCGAAATAGTTCTCGTGCTGTAGACGAAAGTTACCAGTTTATAAGATCCTAACTATGGCTGCTTGTTTATTTATTGAAGAAGTTTTACAGGAAGAGTTTAGGCAACGTCGATATTATTTACGCCTAAATTTTAGATTGTTTTTCAGGTAAAATTGTCATTGCCTGCTGTGTTTTACACAATATATCGGGCGGGCTGAGAAGCACCTACCCTCAGCGAGGAAGACCTGCAATTAGAGCGCAATAGACAGGGAGATGTCTACCTCTATAGCTATGGCGATATCCTCTCCTCAAGCTCATCAGCAAAGGCAAAGAGCGAGAGACATTAGTGCAATTGCTGGAAAAAAATAGCAACTTATGCAGTCTCACAAGAAAACTTTCCAAATAAAACATAAAATGTATAGGATATTTGTATTTATATTATTGACTAGCTTTTGCCAGCGACTTCGTCCGCGTGGAATAATGACTTCCGGAAATTGAGGCACTAACTCTCATAGAGTTTAACCGATGTGCTCTTTCTTCTGCCGATTCTTGAGAACGCGTATTTCTCATTCAACGCGTTTTTCAAGACAATAGCGGGCGGACGCCGGCGTACGCTTGGGGCTTGAATAACTAAAAATATATAACTACGTGTAATATATAAAATAATATATAATAAAACCTACTTCACTTATAACTAAATACCTATAACTACTATAATTAATAATACCTATACCTATAATTAATAAAAGTACCTACGCTTTTACCTACTTAATATTAAAAAAAACTGAACATAAATTAACCAAAACTTACCTACTACTAACTAACTACTACTAACCTATTACTACTTCACCTAAAAAGAAATCCTGTTTTCCCAACATTTCCCTAATGATCATTTGCTCCTATTGATTGTAGCGTGATGAAAAGTATACTATAACCTGCCCAGGAGTATGAAGAACAATTGTACCAAGTTTCGTTGAAATCCGTCGAGTGGTTTTTGTTTCTATAACGAACATACAGACAGACAGACAGACAAAAATTTTACTGATTGCATTTTTGTCGTCAGTAACGATCACTAATCACCCGCTGATAGTTATTTTGGAAATATATTTCATGTACAGAATTGACCTCTCTACAGATTTATTATAAGTATAGATTAGGGTATTTATTTTGTGAACTTTTTTATTTTCCTTACAGGACTTAATGGGTGTTGGGACTGGTGGAAAACAGACATACATAAGTATATAAATATACGCTGATAAACACATTACCCTCCTTTGGGTAAAAAGAGACAATGTTTCGGGATTTTACCATTAGAGTTTAGTACATACTAGGTTTTGCCAATAACGGTTGATATATATTGGATTTTTTTGGAATAAAACAATTAATTATCTTTAATCATTTATTTCAATTACCTATCAGTCAAAACATTACATATTTTAAATTATTCTCATTTTATTATCATTTCCTCAGTGGATGTAGAGGCTTGCTCCTGGGAAAGTGGGTCAGCAGATGTAGCAGCATGAGTGGGTGAGGTGGCGACTGGCTCTCTTACAGGTGGAAGCTGTACAACAAAAACTGAATGTCATTGACGGATACAACAAAAAATATATACTTAATTGTGCACTTATCCGTAATTTAATATTATTTAATAAAAAAAAAGGCACGGGAAAGACTCCATACACATAATTATAAATACAATGTTGCTTTTAGTTCTTTACCTCTGAAACAAGTTTACTATCATAAATTATAAATGTAATTCTTACCAATTGAAAAGCTGGCACTCTTGATACGATTTGCGGCTCTCCGAAACCCTCTCCCATTATCGGTAGTATCTTCAATTCCACTTGGGAGAGGGTTGGTGCTACCGATGGGCCTCCACCTGTAACACTTGCTGACCTTCTGGCAGCTCCAGCCGCTTTTTTAACAAGATGTTTTTTGTCAGACCACACCTAAAATTTTAATATTTGGTTAATTTTATAAAGCAATATAAAAACCACTATACTCGTAAGTACTCCTACAGATAAGTATTTGGAGGATGACTGATTATCATTGTATTCACTTTACTGATGACAAATATTGACGAGTAATGTATTAAACTCACCCTTTGCCACTGCTCGACGGACTAGTGCAACTTCCCATTGAGTTAAGGGAGTTGCACAGGTTTTCCCACAGCCGTTTTGAGTGAACTCTCCCGTCGTCGGCACCCCTCAATAATCCGCGAGCCAATTCTTGGTTCTCACCCATAAAATCGAGAAGGGCCTCAATTTGCCCATGTGTCGCTGCAGCGGTTGGGGCCGTTTTACACAACAAAAAAGCTAATAAATATGAATATTGAAAATATTAAAACTTCTCGGCTAACAATTTGACATTTCATTTGAAAATTCCCTTCAAAAAGTAAACAGGCAAAGGTATCAACAGGATGATGCCGGTTTCCGGACAAAAATGGCAATAATAATTCAATTCTATATTTTAAAACATATTAAAAAGTATGTTTTTATAAATGTGGCCTTTTTCTAACGACAAAAGTATTAATTTTTGTTTACTAAGCTAGAAAACTAAAAAATAAGTAAACCGGTAATCGACCGGTAAAATAGCGCAACTCTATCGCCATACGTCTTTCGTTCACGAATATTGTCTATGATTCCGTTTGAAACTGATGAATCCGAAATCGTTAGGGAGTAGGGTTCACTCCGACGTATCGGACTACTGTCGGACGGGCCCGTTACCTCGTTGACGGACTTAGGGAGTAGACCCCCTGAAGTGACGAATGGAGAACGATCAGGGGGCAATTCTCGTAATTTTTAAGAACGTTCACAGTCTGATCTCAATCTGTCAAAAATACCACAAATTTCCGTACATTTTGACAAGTTTTTGACATTTGTTTGTCGCTGAGATGAGACTGTGATTAGATTTTTAACGTTTTAAATTACGAGAATTGGCCTACTGATTTTGTTTAGAAGCCTGATATAGTTGACATGCACAATATGCACATATTGACAGTGATATTTTGGCAGGTCCATTTCTTGATTGACTTTTTCTTGGGTCGGTTTTCGGGATAAACACATGTGGCTTAATGGAATATATACAAGGGTCACTTTATGCGGTCAGAACTTGACAGACCAATTCATTATGGAAAATACTTTTATCATAGAATTCACAGCGGTAGTAAATACATGCTTTTGAGCTTCTAAATGTCCCTGAAATTATTGTTCTCATTGACATATGCACACAATCACTTCAATAAAGGAAACATTTTGAAAATTATGTCTAACATTTAAAGCTAATAAATATTTTATCGCATCACAGGAATAGCAGGAAGGTGTTAAAATAACATGTTATTAGTTTTTGCTATCCGGAGAAGATGTTAAAAGGAAATCGAGTTATTAACTAGTTAGCAATTAGACGGTCATTCATGCGCTAATTTTCTTTGACGCCAACCAACACGCTATGGTTTCAGAATTAATATTGCTGTTGCTAAGGAATTTAGTTAATAACAGTTTCTACCTTTTGGATATTATATACTATGTGGACATGACCATACAATAGTACATGAAAACACTGGCAATACTTATTTATGCATAGGAATAATTAGGAACTATCAAATCAATCCTGACATGAAATAAAAGAAAAGATTTTTCAATGGATTTTGTTAATCTGTGACTGACTATCTATAAATAGTGACTGAACTGGTTGATGCCCTACCTCTCCAAGTTTCAAGTCCCCCAAAATGATGGGATGCATGAAGAAGCCTCCTCGTGTAGAGCAGTTAGTTCCGCCAGTTACTCAACTGAACCGAGCGCACGGCGCTTCCTGGACAGTCACACCCAACACTTTATTTGACAGGTCAATTCTTCCCTTGCGGTGGTAGGGCTAACGCCCGCCTGGTTTGCGGTTATCTTCCCACCGTAGTCCGGTGTCAAGCAGCCTGCTGTGTTTCGTCGTTGCGTGGGAGTTCCAGCGCCTTAGGCATCTTCTGGGTACGCTCGTTCCATCATAGACCTCATCTATCGCATTCCATCAGGCGTGATCGAGGTCAAGAGCGGGCCCATTCAACAATAAAAAAAAGATTTTTCATACAACGCCCAACGTCCCAAAATATAAAATTGAATTATTTGTAAAGATGATACTTGATCAATTCTCGTCCTCTCGTGTCTAAAAGTGTTAGAATAAAATAAAATAAAAAATATAACAGTTCTTCTCGATTTGATAATAATCATAGCATTTGAAAATTGAAATCGCAATGACAGCAAATGTTCAGCAAAAACAAGTTTTGATACTCTCCCTCTCATTCGCACCTATCGCATTCGCATTCTATTGATAAGCGTCTATTTTTTCTAATTAAATACAAAACAACGTCGTTTGTTATCTTTCACTTATCAGTATTGCATAATGATAATAATATTTAATGAATTAAGCGTAAATTGCAATTAAAAGATTATGCTTTATCTCATTGGTTCTCTCAAGTAATAACAAATAACATTAATTAATACTAAGTAAACATTGATTCGGCAACAATACTATTCACAATTTCGGTCAAGACAGTGTCGTACAACTTTTAGTAATAAAAGTTTTGGGGAACTTGGAACTTGGGGGGATAGGGCATCACCCACTAACCTATTTGATATATTTGGTTGAATTTTTGTATGCAGACTGGGAAAGTCATTAGATATAAGTTCGAACTTTAATTTATTGTCGTATTGTCGACTTATCTTGTATATTTTGCTGGCGACTGTTTTGTATCTCGGAAAATTACTCTTATTTTTCTATAACTGCTTTTTCATATAACTTACATAAGTCTACTGGATCTAATTTCGTAAAGCTGGACGGATCGACTTTCAAATTTAGGCTCGCCCAAGCCATGTTCCCTTTTATTAAGTTTTTATAACCTCCCAAGGGACATCCCATTCCTCATATTTTCAAACATCTAACGACGGTCTACTATTTTTTCGACACCTACCCACCTACTTACTTACATCCCGGCGCCAGAAAATAGTTTGTATACAATGATGGAAATGGCATTGGTTAAGAAGTAAATAAAGAACATCTAAAAATAACGAGCCCATTGTCTGAACTAACAAGGTTGTTGTACTTTTCAGAGTGGAAAATGTCGAACATTTGCCAACGGTACATCAGGCGTCACAGCGAGGAGAAGGCTGGAGGGTCCTACATGAAGGTGAGTAAGAAAAAGTTAATCAATCAGCGCATTGGGCCAGCGTGGCAGATTATGGTCCAGTCCATCGCACAGGGAAAAGGCCTGTGTCCCAGCAGGTGGAACATTATAGGCTGATTATGCTAATCAGTCAGTGAATAAATAGTCGAACTACTTCGGAGATTCCTCTTAATATCCCACATATTAAGACTTGTTAATGCTACTTTAAGGTTTTTTGCTCCGAATTGCAGAGAATGTAATCAGATTGAGGACGTGCAGTATTTGCTTATGGATTTTATCCGCAACAGGCGCGAGTGGGAGTCACTTTTGAGAAATTTAGACTTTGGGTCCCAATATACTACTAAAAAATAATTATTGTATCTATAGGTAGAATCCGCGACCGCGGTCTCGGTCCCGAAAGCCGACCCGAACGACCGGGACTCCTTCATCGGTGACTTCTATCTTTATCACAGTGTTTCGTATATTGTTTAACTGTTTAGTATACTTTATGTGTTAAAATTTTAAGTGTTAATGTTACAGTGGTAAAAGGCACGATGGGGTTGACATATCTGTTTAGATAAAAACTCCAAAATAAATAAAGAGGAAAAAAATGGTTTTTCCTACTTATTTCGACTGTCTCTTTAGTCTACCAAGTTAGTCGCAAGCGGGATTGCTGACCGTGCGCTCCTAAAATCTTATTGAGTTTTATTTTTATGAAATTCCTCACTAGCATAGCATTTCATCCATTGGCATTCCTCATTTTGCTGGTGGTCATTATTTAACTTCCGAGCTATTTAATCCGACTCAGGTCTAGATTGGCTTCTAGTTAGTGGAAATAGGCTCGCCTGTTATTGTTATACATGTTGCTTGCTTGTTATACATGTAAGGTAAATAATGACAACCGGCGAAATGAGGATAAATAACTACCCCTACTCCTTCTAGGAATGCAGGCGTAATATTGTGGTTTGAGTCAAAAACGGGAAGTGCCTCATGTCACATATACAAGAGTTATTAAAGCGGTATTAATAAATCGAGAGTCAATTATCAGCTACTACCGACCACGATAACTTGTACTTGATTTAAAACCTATATTAACGCTGTGGGAGTTAATTGCAGGATTAACATAATAATATTCATGTAAACTGTGGTTATAAACTGGCTAATACGGTATTTTACCAGATATTTCTTTTGAGACCAGAATAGGGATATAATAATCTAGTTGAAAATGTCTAGAAAAGTCGAACATCAGTTTGTTTCCCATTTCGAGCATTTTTTGTATTACTCGTACATATTTTCCAGTTACTTAATTGGTTTTTAGTATTTGACCAGGACTGTGAGTTTTATTAATAATTTCTTTCATAAAGACCATAGCACTAATTTTTCTTGTGGTAATAATTTCACCAGAAAACTCAAACTCAAAGCATTTATTTTAATTAACGGGACTACATGAGCTAAACGCAAAAAACGCAAGTTTTAAAATGCCTAAAAGTATAGGTATGATCGACTACAGTAAACAAAATCAGAAAAATATATGATATTTTTCAGGATATTTGCTAGTTAGATAGTGTGTTGAAAACATATGATATACATACAATAATTCTGATTTTTTGTCAGATTATTCTACAAGCAACATACTAAAGCACTAATGTTTTAATTTTGTAGTCGAAACAATTTTTTTTGTAAATAGTTAATTATAAACCACCGTTATGTCATGGTGCTTCTCTTTCTTTTCTATGCATTCCGACAGTGACCGCGCTTTATGTCATGTAATAAACCAACAGGCACTTTTGAATTGTTATGGAGTCGGTCGGTCAGAAATGTGAAGCTAGTTGCCCATTCCAAATCGTAGTAGGTACATATCGAGAAGAACGGGCAAGAAACTCTACGGACACTCTTCTAAATTATACTGTTGAATTTATTTATAATAAAATCGTCTATTGTACCGTTTATTTTCAGGGAAATTAAAAAGTGACAGACGGGCAAACTTAGTAATCACAGATATGGTTTTTTTTTTACATGGACTTCTCAAAATATTATGTCGATAACATAACTTGCTCGCATGTATGCGCTGGTGTAACCGATCCGTCGGATTTCGATACCCGTTGCGTGTTCCTAGACCATAACGCGAGTCCACTCAACTTGCTGATGATAAAGTGCCCAGTTAGTTGCTAGGGTTTCCTTTTTATATATCTCCGGACATTGACGAATAGGCCCACATGTTATATGAAACTTGTGGTGAGTTATGATTTGTTCGGGACATGCTGGACTTGCTTAGACATTGAGAGAAAATACTTCTTCAACTCAGTGTCAATGGTAACTAATTTAAATAGAGTCGGCTCGGCTCAGAATTTGGATACGGAGTTTGGCACCTTCAGTAGCGAAATACTAACTGATAGCTTAGTGCTATATTGTGTTTTAGGTATTTACTTATCTGATTTGGTAAACAAAGGATTTTGATTAAAAAAGTGGTTGAAACGAAGCAGTTTTGATGTGATTCATAAAGTGTATGAGGTTTCTTACAAACATCAATACGTTCATTCTTAAATTAAAGCGTGTGATTGATATTCTCGGGCTATGTTTGTTTACCAAATAAAGCATTGTATGGAAAATACGCTATAATAACTTTCTCGAGTGAAACTCACACGTCCCTGTAAAAAACTCATGAGTCAAGCCGTTATTAAAATGAAATTCCTACTATTTAAATAACTAACACATTATTAATTTAATAATTAATTGTATTCAAACGATATGAGGAAATATTTACTTTTAATTAAAGTTAGTTTTATCACTTATTAATTCATTATTTTACACCCAATTTACGTTAAAAATCAAGTACTAATACTCTTCGGCTATCAATAGGAAATACAGCTTGATTCATCAAAATATACATCTGCAATAAATAATAATATTATTAAATATACATCTGTCACAGTCATTAGGGCTTATTTTGCTATACACAATCACGATTCTGGCCTAACATATCAACATTGTCGACATGCAGTGACCACAAGCAGAATCAATTTGCAGGATGGCATTTAATTTTTGCCCTCAGGCTTGCGAAATGGATATGCATTTGACATTTTCCATTTCCTGATTTAAACTTCACAGTGACCACATATCCTTTGATGGGGTAGGTAGAAATGTCTATATTCATGTCATAAGGTTATTTTGGATTATTTTTGGATTTGTTGGTTTGACTACCGTTTTGGGGTCATGGTTTGTTGGTACAGACAAATGTTTTCAGACGAATAAGGCTTAAGGCATGTTCTGAATTTCTAGAAATCTTGCGTTGACTTTCTTTAATAAAGATCACTGTTTTTTCAGATGCTTTGATATTTGCAGGTTCTTGAAATTCACCGTCAAGTATTCAAAGTAGATAACTGTAATAAAAACGAATCTAACCGTGTAACTTGAAATACCTAATAATACGTAGCTCGATTGGTTCTTCACATAGACTCATTTTAAATACTCTATTGTTGCTGTTATCAATAATTATTATAGTTTTGTTAATGAAGCTAAACATAGGTATTATACGTTCATACCTTTAGTACGACACTTACCTTTACCTACATTTTGTGACATATACCAACCCGCACTGGGCCCGCGTGGTATATATTACGGTCCACTCCCTCTCATAGAGAGGAGGCCTGTGTCCCAGCAGTGGGAACATTATAGGCTGATTATGTTATGTTATGTTACCTTTAGTACGTATGTACACAGTGCTCATAAATAAGAAACATACTTGGTTCGGGTGGATGGATACTAAGGTAATTATTGGCACCATGTGTATCTATAGGTATTTATATATACAGCTCAGTAACAGAAAGACGACGTTTAGAGGCTAAAATAAATAATGATGAAGCCTTAGTTAAACTTATCTAAGTTTATCTACGGATAAAGCTAAAAACTACCTTAAACATCAAAAGTTCGTAAGTACGTGGATCTCGATGGTGAAAAACTTGTGATATGCCTACAATTTTATTCTTAGCAATGATTCGCCTAAGCACGTACCTACGCTCTACGCTCTGTGTTTTATAGTTGGTTGCTCCATGGTTGCTCCGCCTTGTCAGTTAGCTAACCAAGTTACAATTTCTGTTGATGACGGGGAAGTTTATGCAAATGTTCTAATGTAAACTTTCACTGAATAGTGTAATTACAGCTTCGTCCTCCGTCTGCATTTGTGACCGGTAGTTCAGCTAAAAGCTTTTGGTAAAGTTGTTTCTTGTAACATCAATAGAGTTGTTAAAAATGTACGTAAGTAATATCGTTTAATGACATTTTTCGAGTTTGGTATGTATTTCTGTAAACTGGAACTAGTCCTTAGGCCACCCAATTGTTTTTCAAATTCTCTTTTTGGATATCTTTCAATTTAAAATTATAACCAACATAGGTAAGTCCCTTCTGACGGACCGATTTGTAAATAATATTTAGGTTGGCACAAAAAAATACTTCGCTAGGGGGTCTACAATCATGTGAGGAATTCATGGTAACAGTTTGCGCGTTAATGTGCCTGCCATTCTGTATTGATTTTTGTATCTCTAAATGCCTTGACACGAGATGGTCTATTCCATTAAAAGTACCTAAAACGTCACCGTGAAAACTTAGGTGTAGTGAGAAATCATTTTATCTTTTAAGTTTTCATCGTAAAATTTCTACAGCATAAACCGGCAGCTCCAAACAGGCACATCCAGATCCTACATATTCTTACTCCTGAAACACACACACACACGCATAAAACACCCTATTAAAAACACTCCACCAACATTTCATAGGTGCAACTTGCAACTGCAAACCGTCATGGCGTCCAAACAAAAGGTTCCCGATTAAAGTTGTCAGCTTGCGGGATGGTGTTCAATTTCCGATATCGGCACAAAGCGGCGCCGCTCGTCCGCTGTTTCCTTTGCGGATTGCGTTATCTAGTAGGCATAGGCATGGCATAGGCGTAGGTCTATTTAGTATGGAACTTGGTAGCTGTATGGTAATACTGAAGTCCATTGAATGTGTTAGTGGCATGGTAACAATCTGAGTCGGTTAAGTAAGATTACTATTCAACAATAATGTTGTTTAACTGGTTGTAAGTTTTGTAAATTGAACATGTTTTTCGGTGACTTAAGGTGCTCTTCCGAAGGCGACCGCAGAGGCAATTTCGGCCAAACGTATTGACAGACTGCAGTGATACGACTGGTTTCTATGTACACAATAAATTACTCTATGAAATCGCTTCCGTAGATTACGACATTCGAAAGAAATGTATGCTCTCAAACATACTCTCTTCTTATAGACACTACCAGTAACCAAAATTGTGGGGGAGAGAACTAATATAATATTCAATTTTGATTTCAAAAATTGACGCCAGTAAAATTGTGTGCCACGAATAAACAAAATAAACACCTTTGTAACGACAAAATAATAATAAAAAAGCAGTTTAATTACAAGTTTCGCCGTAGCAAATGCAAAGGCAAGGAAAACAAAAGGTCTTCAAGAACAATCGAAGCTATAGGGGAAAAATAACAAACGCCAGAACAAATCAGACGCGAGTATACCTTTGCTAAATAAAGAAGAAAAAAAGCTTTGTTTTCCGCACTGAAAATTCCCCAACGACGGGATCAATGCACAACTTTCTTCATTTACACCATTGATATATTTACACGGTCGGGAAACAATACAACGTGATATAGATGCGACGAAAATATAACTCATTATGAAACATGGGAATTATATAAAATACATTTTTCAGTTAGGTAACTATAGCTTAATTTGGGTGATCGTGTTTTTTTAAAAGTTATGAGAGGAAACTTTATCACTTACCTTAAGAAAATGTTTGAAAATTGTAGATAGTTCTTGTATACTCTTTAAAGTGTCTATAGTATTTTGTGTTTTCAAACAAAATAAATAAGTACAAAAGTTTCCTTCAAACTTTTATCTATATTTCTTTCATATAAAATTTAATTTCAAATCTATCTTCACACTGACAATTTTTGTTTTACTTTTTTTTGTGTCGCCTCAGGAACAGTAAGTAATTGACTTTTGACAAGTTTTTAATGAGTTTTTCGATGTTGTTGGTAGCTTGTCCCTTGGGCACTTTTACTTTCATATTTGTAAATATAAAAACATTCTTCTTTTATATTTGACCTTAGAAAATTCGTAATTTAAACTCTGATCTTTTACTGACGGAATTACGTAGAAAAATTAAAAACCGCTATGAAATTAATAACATATAGGAAAAAAAATCTAATGTTTTTGTTTCTAATGTTTTGTGTTTTTAATGAATATCTTCTTCTCTTATATAAGATTTTCTTACAACTAGGAGAAAATCTCGAATTTGGAGTCGTTCCTAACCGATTGGACGGAGAAGGTACCTACAGCACAAAGAAAAGTGGAAAAATATGGGGGAGACTGGGACCCCATTAGGACAACATAGGTTAACCGGGAAAAAAGGAGAAAATCTTTAAACATAAATCAAAGACTTTAATTTAATGTTTTCGCAGCATCGTGTGTGACCATCACGAACTAATTGCTTCTTATTACTCAGTTATATTTCATTTTGCGTTGCTGGTAATGAATACAACCAATAAACATTAAGTAAGCATGTGTATACATCATTTACTAAGACTGGAAGAGACAAAACGTGACACTATTTGTTATTGTCACATTGAATTTTTATCTTCTTTTTTTTAACTTGTTCTGTTTTTTTTTTGTTTGTATGAAATCAATTGGTCTATGAAGTCTGACGTCAGTTTTGAATTTAATAATGTTATTGTGTGGATCGGACTTTTTGTTTCAAGTTTTCAGTTATTTTTTCATAACATATTTGATTACAGACTGTTATTTCTACGAGAATGAAAAGATAGTAAGTATTCGATAAGTAGCTGTCTATCGTTCTGAATTTCAATTACTGAAAGTCATGCCTTTTATTTAGAAACTAGCTTCTGCCCGCGACTTCGTCTGCGTGAAATTTTTGCTCCCCCGACCCACCCCGTCGCATCGCATCGCCTGCCTGCGCTATTACTTCGTTTACTGACTTTTTTCTTTTTGCTCAACTCCTAAGGGTTCTAGCGTGATGTTTAAAGCCTATAGCCTTCCTCAAGAATTGGGCTATCAAATGCAAAAAGATTTTTATAAATCTGATCGATACTTCCAGAGATTAGAGCCTTCAAACAAACAAACTCGGCAGCTTTATTATTAGTATAGGTTTTTTCCCGTTTTTGCAACATTGTTCATTGATGCTCCGCTACTATTCGTCGTAGCGTGATATTATATAGCCTATAGCATTCCTCGATAAATGAACTATCTAACACAAAAATATTTTTTCAATTCGAACCAGTAGTTCCAGAGATTACCCCCTACATACAAACATACAAACTTACAAACTTTACCTCTTTATAATATTAGTATAGATATATAATAAAACCTACTTCACTTAAAACTAAATACCTATAACTACTATAATTAATAATATCTATACCTATAATTAATAAAAGTACCTACGCTTTTACCTAATTAATAGTAAAAAAAAACAGAACATAAATTAACCAAAACTTACCTACTACTGCTACTACTAAGTAGTAACTACTACTAACCTATTACTACTTCACATAAAAAGAAATAAAATGTAAACTAATAATAATTTGTAATTTGAACGAATATAATACACTACCAAAATAACTAATACCTATTTTATAAAATAACAACAAAATAAAACTAAATAAACTAAATTAATTTAAAGACTAAAAGTCGCGCTGATAAACAATATTGTCTGTCAATAAGGTCGAATGCTCGGAACGTCTACTCGCATCAACAGCCAAATATTGTATGAAGTTCGCGTTTTTTTTTTTACCGTTACACAAAAATAATCCTTATAGCATGATTCAGTATTCACGCGCAATGGCTTATTCGCGTATTTCATGTATAACTTTGGTGTTTCTGTACCGATTTCTATGATTCTTTTTTTTTATTAAATAGGTAATAATGTTAACATTTTTTAATTAGGGATGAGTGAGAGTGTTATAAACGTAAGAGTAGACAAATATAATTAGAAAGCTCGGAACTGCTAAGCTATCAGGAGTTACACGTGTTATTGTGAGTCAACCATAAAAGATAGACATTTGCTGTCGCGGAATATTTTTTATAAAATTTTAAGGAGAACATTTCCGTCATACATGATTTTTGTGTAGCTTTAACCATTAAGGCTGCACACGCGACGGAAGCTTAAAAAATGGAGTAAGTTCTACTGTTTTCCCAAGATTTCCCTTCACTGCTCTGCTCCTATTGATCGTAGCGTGATAAAAAGTATACTATAACCTGCCCAGGAGTATGAAGAACAATTGTACCAAGTTTCGTTGAAATCCGTCTAGTGGTTTTTGTTTCTATAACGAACATACAGACAGACAGACAAAAATTTTACTGATTGCATTTTTGGCGTCAGTATCGATCACTAATCACCCGCTGATAGTTATTTTGGAAATATATTTCATGTACAGAATTGACCTCTCTACAGATTTATTATAAGTATAGATAAATGTCGATGACAGAGTTGCCTTGCAACGGTCCTACGCTGTTTTGCGTTGGCCCTATTTACCAGAAAGTTTACGATTTTATATTGCAAAATTTCAGCACCCCTTTACTGCTATTGTCTCAAGACATAAAGTAACTCGTTAAGAAATTACAAGAGTGTGTTGTATAAAAAGTGTCATTTAACAGCGGCAGTAAGGATGTGTCATTATTCATAAACTCAGCAGCGGGGTGTTGAACCGACACCCTGGGGACGCGCGTTTTAATGTCCGCATTTGCATATTGTAGTATATGCTTGATTTTGAGATAAAACTGTGAATTAAGTTAAATGGAGAAGAATAGGTTGTGAGTTGAAAAATATGTAATCATTATTTTTACTCTTTAGGGCCTATGCACACCACGTTTTTTAAACGCGCCGTCGACGCGCGTTTGTAGCGATACAGACGCGATACGCACGCGAGTCAGGACGAAGCCTGTAGACCTTCTGTAGGATAAAAGCGCGCCGTCGACGCACGTTTCTAAAACGCGCGTCAACGGCGCGTTTAAAAAACGTGGTGTGCACAGGCCCTTATGCTGATTAAACTTATTTATGACTTCTTTAGTAAAAACCAACAAAATACTGAAACTGAACATCATGTAGTTGCATTGTAGAAAGCTATAATTAAATTTCCAAAAAAACGAAAATAATGAAAATCAGAGATCTGTAAAATTATGGAAACTTTCCGTGCGTACTCTTGTAATGAAAAATTATCTCGATTCCCCAAATATGCTATAATATGAAATATCATCAGTGCTAACATTAAACGATGGAAAGAAATAAAGAAGTTATAATAAGTCTAGCGGCACCCCTCGCATAACGGGACACTTCCAAACAATTAGAGAGGCTCGTTAGCTTTACGAGATATTTGGCGTTAGCGCGTCCGTCCTACTTCACTGCATTTTATTAGTGCACAGTGCGTAATACAGTTTGTTTTTGCTGACGAGGATTTTGGGGTGGTATATTATGTTAAAAGGTGACTGAGGGAAACCAGAAGCACGTAGCGCGAACTAAACGTAACGTGAATTCGAACGATTTTTTAATCGAAATTGGGCCTCTTCGGTAGCATTTTGGTTTAAATTTGTGCGACTAGTACAATTAGTTAAGAATAAACTAAACTCCTTACTAATAAATGTTGTATAGCGTCTGTATACTTAGTTACACAACGCCATGTTTTCTTCTTATTACTGACGACTGAAAGAGATAAATCGGTGTGTACCTATTCATCTGATAATTAATACGTTTATTAATAAGAGGGTAAGTAAATATTATTTGTGCGAAAAGAATATTTTAAATTTTAAAATCATTCTAATTTACGTTCTTTTATTCCGCGCGTTCGTGCTAGACCCTGAGGGTGGATGTGTCCTCCTGTATAAACAAATGGCGATCAGTCATCACTTACTAAGCGGTCTGACAAGCGTAACGGTAGTAAATAAATCTGTGATAGCTTTTTATTGGGGTTGGTGTCCCGTAGTCAGAAAGGAACTATGATGGAGGGAGCTGATACCATTATGATGGAAACGTAAGCTATCCAATGATTGATGATGCACGCCACAATTGCGGCGATAAGTACCCTCTTTGAGGAGTGGCTGGAGAGGCGCCATGGCGTCCTCACTTTCCGCCTAACGCAGTTCCTCACCGGACACGGGTGCTTCGGAAGGTTCCTGTTCTGGATAAGGCGGGAGAAAATACCCGGGTGTCACCAATGTGTGAATCGCCCGGAGGACACGGTGGAGCACACGGTGGAGGTCTGTCCAGCTTGGGCAGCTCACCGCCGCGTCCTCACGTCGGCGATCTCTCGCGTCCGGCCCTGGTCCAGGCCATGGTACGGAGCGAGAGTGCATGGGAAGCCGGTGCCTCCTTCTGCGAAGCAGAATACCCGCGAAGGAGGAGGTAGAGCGCGTGAGGGAGAGCCAATCTTTGCGCCCTCACGCCCCTAGTCGCCGCAGGAGACGCCCTGGGCGTCGGGAATCGACAGCCGATTCCCGGCCACTGTAGGCGCGGGCTTGCGGACGGCGAGCAATGGGCAGCTCACCGTCCGGTAAGGACCAGGCCCGGGTCGACGGCGTGCCTCAAAGAGATGTCAGCACTAACTGACGGGGTCCGTTAGGCGCTAAAGCCGATGCCTCCCAGAGTCGTGAGCTGTTCGAACGAGATACCGTGGCCCCTGGCACAGGCAACTGAAGGAACATGGGTGGGTTTTAGTCAGTAAAAAGCTGACACGCCCTCCCGCTCCGCCCAGAGCGGGAAAAGTTATTTGATAATTTCCCAACCTCAAAAAAAAAAAAAGCTATTCAATGATTCGTGCAGAGTGTAGGTAAAGTCAAGGAAATTAAGCAAATTGATTACTAACTTAATAAACTGTCCATATATTCAAGTGTCATTCTTTGACAGTTGCATAAAAAAGCTCTATCACGGCAAATCGAATTAGGGTGACTATTTGCTAAACAAACATTTTTACCTGACTGTACCTATCTAGTAGATACCTATTAACTTCATGAAGACCTATTCAAAACCTTTACTTTATTGGCCTAGATTAAGTTTATTCACGAAATAATGAAATATCTAGGCAAATTGGATGACCCACTTTTCTTTACGTCTAAAAAGACCAGTGACTACATGGTACGCTTTATGTAAATAAACGTTAATATAGCAAGTCATAAAATTGATTAAGAGAACGTTAGTAAGACATGAGTTGGCAACTTGGTAAAGTCTATTTACATACAAAGTAATATCAAGAAAAGGAAAAAGGCGTATTTTAGTACTAGCTTCTGCTCGCGACTTCGTTGGCGTAAAATTTCGGCCCCCCGACGCTTCGCATCGCCTGCCCGCGCTATTACTTCGTAAAACAAATTAATACCATGGCCAGGCGATGCATGCTCAGCATTTTTTCTGATTTTTTTTGTGTTTTGCTCAGTTTCTAAGGGTACCATTGTAGTGTTAAGTAGCCTTTCTCAAGAATTGAGCTATCAAATGCAAACATCATTTTTTAAATCCGACTGGTAGATCCAGATATCGCGCGTTCAAACAAGCAAGCTCTTCAGCTTTATTATTAGTATAGATGTAGTTCGGAAATATGAGACTGAAAAGGGATGTTAAAAAAATCTATTAAAGCCACATTAAATCCTATCTCTATAATGTAGGTATCTTCATTTTTTAACACACGACCAAATAACGTTTCCTGATCGATTCTTCTTCTTCAGATCAGTTCCATTATCTACATAATTCGTTAGGGTTTTATATAACTTTTTTATTGCTTAATGATAACTCACGTTCAGCAATAAGTATTTACTTACGATCATAAACAATCCTAATCAATAATACATTACCGTCCTAATGATCCATATAATGCACCTCTTGACCTGGTTACCAAAATTTCCTTTTTGGACTACAAGATAACCGACTAGAATTTGCAATTTCAACCTTATACTATTGAAATAAGGTTCTAGAAAGTTTTAGGTTATCGTTGTAAATATGTTGTGTTTCTTTTTATTGCTTAGCAACGGCCTGTGCTTCTATGGAACCGGTAGGACGATGACCTCTGGTACTTGATAGACAGGAAAATTATTGAAAAGTCAAGTTTTCCTGCAATGTTGTATATTTTGTATAGGGTATTTTTATTATAATGTAGGGTATTTTGCATACGATTGTATTTTGTTTTTTAATGAGCACTAGTTTGGAGTGGAGGTACTTACGTTTGTCTGTAATAGGGTGAATAAAAACACACTTAGGTCTTTTATCAATGTAAGGACATAGCATTTATGATTTCAAGATATGCATTGTTTGATGGATGGAATGGAATAATGAACGGAAAGTCAATAATTTTACTTCTTCGTCGTATTGATGATTTCCTTTAATTAATTTTATATAATCTTCGACTAGAATTCTGGCACTTCGCCAGAGTTAGCGTAGGTTTCGCATAAGTATTCCATAGTACCTACACATGCTTTTGCAGAAGACACGACAAGAGGTGAGGCATAGTTTGTGTGTGTTTTAATCCAGAGGCGCACTGTAGATCTTTGTGGCTCATTTTTACTTAATATAAAAGTTAAAAATGTTTGAATGGAAAAAAGGTGAATTGTCTACCTATACAAAAATATAGTTTCCAGTCGCGTTATAGGCAGAAAAAACTAATCTATTTTGACGTTCTTTTATGCTGAAATCAGTGCATCCAAATTGATATAAAAATCCCTGCATTTTCTTTCTACGGATTAATAATTAACATACTATTATGTTAATATTCATATGCAAATATTCATTATACGCTTCACGCCACATCCCTCGGGACATCGGTGTTGCCAGCCGAGATAATTACGACAATTAACGCTTATTACGCCGACGATTTTATAACCGGAGGGGTTATTATAGAAGTATTTTAATTGGATTTCAATATTTTTTGCTTTGAATTTTTTTCTTTGCCTTCATTTGTAGATATACTTTTGAAGTTTAATTATTTTGCTGAATCCGAAAACTCGTTGTCACAAAAAATCCTTTTCACCAATACTGGTAGGTATTTACTTCAGTTTAATTGCGTTATTAGTGAGAAATATCTTGATCAGAAATCTTTTAGGCAAAAGCGCCAGGCTAGCATGCGAATTATTGCTTCCTTTTTTACAATTTGCAAGTCAGTATCAGGTTGTATGTTTTTCTAAATATGATTCGCGCCGAAACAAATATTTTTATACAGGGTGGGCAAAAAATCGTGGATCAAACGAAACAGGGCGATAGTTGGGGTTATTTACAGTAAAAAAATTATCTGTGGCAGAGCCCTAACTTGATCTCCATAAAAGTTATGACAATTTGAGTGTTTACCTACAGTAAGGTTCTAAAGTTACAAATAATTTTTCGTGAGACTTAAAAGATATTGGAAAAAGTGCCAATACTGATAAATTATGATTTATCCATTGTCATAAAAGCACTTTTGTAGTAATGATACATTTTTATTATTTTTTTTTTGTATTAAAAAAAATGTACTGCAAATAACCCCAACTATCGTTTTGTTTCGTTTGATCCACAATTTTTTATAATTATTTTCATTCAAATCATCAATGCAACTCTCTATGTTCATATATATCTATAAATATAAATTTCAAAGACCTGACTGACTGATACATCAACGCACAGCCTAAACCGCTGGTCCTAGAGACATAAAATTTGGAGAGTGTGTTTTTTGTGAAGAATAGGTAACCACTAAGAAAGAGTTTTTCCAAATTCCACCCCTAAGAGGGTGAATGGGGGGAGGGTGAAATATCACGCGGACGAAGTCGCAGGCAGAAGCTAGTTACCCTATAGGACTATTTCATGAAATCATGACATTTGAGGCCAATATTGTTGCTTCTAATGATTATAATTCTGTAAATACATATTTTTGATTATAATAATCAAAGCTTAGCGCTTAAACAGCTCTATTTGTAAGCCAGTTCGAAATTTAAATTAAATCTTTTATACGTTTATTTATAAATCTTTATTCAAGATCATGGATACATTTCCTTGAGTCGTAATCACTAAAACTAAATATCCTTTGATAAGTTACCTCCTTGGTTGCCATAAAGTGAACTTAAAAGTTCGTTCCATTTTCAAGTGCGACATTTTATCAAAGATATCAAAATAAAGAAAAACATGACAAACATTACCATGCCTCCGTATATAATTCTCCACTATTTATGTTTGCCAATTTTATGCTCTAGTGAGGTAGGTGCGCGAACTAAAAGTGGCTCACTGTTATATCAAAGCACACGCACTCGAGGGCATGCGCCATCCATGACATATGGATGTGACGGTGTTTAAACTGAAGACACAGAAGGACACAGTGTTTTGTGGTGAACGATAATTTTATAGTGTATCTGTTTGGTGGTCTAAGGTTTTGGAATACGGTTGCAGTGAATGCAGGGGATCAATGTGGTGCAGGATAGGAGTAAAAGTAATAATTTCATCCAACCTTGAAGTAATCAGATAATGAACTATTCACGTTCAGAGGTTATTTACTTACTACTTTTTATTTTCTGGTTGTAAGTAATTTTTTTTTTTTTTGTAAGTATTTGTATCTTCATAGAAAATCCAAAATTTATTTTTTTTAAGCATTTATAAGCTGTCATGCTTATAAATGCTTACAAAAAAGTGAATTCAGAGTAAAACTTGCTTTTGAAAATCATCTAACTGTCAATCACATCATGTAAGAATTTTTGTGTTGACATAACGAGCGCATTAATGACCACAGTACCTATTGTTATTGTTTATTAGCTAAAGAAAACTGGTGCGGTCAGTGGGCGGTGTCAGGAACGAAGTTCCTTACGCGATACTTGCACGCACACACACTCGTATTTATTAGAGAGTGACAGAGAGAGAGAAATAAACTATGAATTTAATACGCGCTTTTAATATAGAGCCATCTAGTATAAATTTATAGAAGCTCTCATGAAGTTGACGCCATCTTAGTTTTTCATTTTGACCTAGCTGTAGACAGACTTCTAATTAGCGGCAGTAAAATGACATTTCTTACTGTGATTTCGTAAAAAAATGTTGCACTATTAGCTTCAGTACCCTCAAAAACCATACCAACTATCAAAACGACATCCATGGTGAAAATCGTTAAAATTTTCGCTGCCACAATCTTGGATTTTCATTTTGATATTACTATCTTAGGCTTAAGCACCCTAGAAAACCGTGAAAATTGTCTCTACACATGAGATATTGATAAGAAAACAAGGAAGGAGCACACCTATAAGCTTTTTCATTACGTGACGAATTCTACTAGTTTTACTAGTTTACTCCTACTGCAAGACGCGATAAAGAACTTCGTTCCAAAAATCTACAAAATCCGTAGTGTAAGAACACGGTTGTTAATGGAAACCGTACCTACCTACTAGTGGTAAAATAAAACGCCACAGTCAGCATAACACGTGGGGTGCCACGCGTGGATGGCAGCGGTGCCGCTAAGAGATTTTTATTTGACAAACTTTTTACACAGCCACCCCGTCTGCGAACTAAGCAAATAGGTACCTAGCTTTGTGTCATACAGCGATTTTGTTCAGCAATCTTGCAGGATATCTTGCATAATATGACAGTGAACACAAAACAGATTTACGTTACATATTGTCTTAAGGTTGTTGCTTATCGTTTGATTACTACTTTTAAACTTATACATAGTTTCTGTTGTGGCCCAGTGGTAACGGCCCCGACTTACGAGTTGTAGGTCGTGGGTTCAAATCCAGACGGGTAATTTACTTTGTGTAAATAATTTCATCACCATAGTTCATCACCACTGCTCTCAAAACGGTGAAGGAAAACATCGTGAGGAAACCGGCATGTCCTAGAACCAAAAATTCGCAGAGTTGGATATCTACCAAAAAGTACTGGGCCCGCGTGGTAGATTATGGCCCACTCTCTCTCGAAAAGAGGAGACCTGTAGTTAAGTGTCCCAGTAGTGGGAACATCATTTGCCTAGCCTTTTCCTATGTTGGGGTCGGCTTCCAGTCTTACTGGATGCAGCTAAATAGCAGTATCATACATGGAGTGAATGCCTATTTGACCTCGACAATCCGTTACAGGGTAATATGATACCCTTGGTAAGACTGGTTGTCAGAATTTCGGGCTTCTGATGACCCGTAACGACTGTCAAAGATCCACGAATGACAGCCAGGACCAACGGCTTAACGTGCTTCCCGAGACACGGAGGGGTCTTGGTATGTAAAGATGGTCACCCATCCACGGAGCAACCGCAGCAAGCGTAGCTTAACCTGATCGATCGACCCGTGCGGCCGTTAGTACTTAGCCATAAGCCTCTCAAAAAACTCCTCAATAAACACTTCAATCAATCTATAAGGATCGATATACCTAGACTTGATTTTATAGCATGTGCGCATTAACTTTGACCGACAGTGCCAATGATTACGATAGGAGGACCCAGCGGGGTAATTGCGTAACACACTATCAGTAGCAATGGCTTTCATTTTGACACTTCAATAACATTCATTGCGTTATTAACGTTGTTGAGCAGACAATTTTTTTCGATCATATAAAGCAATGTATTAGCAATATCCTTCAAAATGATTCAGATTGTGATTGATAGTGTGTTACGCAATACGCAATTAGGGTGCAGGTCTTGCTTTTGTCTTTCGATTAGTTAATAACATAAAACTTTGAAATTCTTTGTCTTAAAGTTTTCCACAAACTCTGAGAACTCTCATGGTCTAGTGCTATTAGAGTTGGAATGCGTGCGTTTAAATCTTAGGGTACTCCACAAGGTCGTAAACCAGGCGGAACGAACACAGGCTGGGGCGTGTGAACCGTGAAATTTAATGTATAAAAAACAAGAAAGAAATTGTTACTTTGTCGACCAAGACAGTGTAAGTGGCTGGGAAGTGGGCAGTTTATTCAACACGTTTGAATTACGTCCTTCAAAGGTTGTAAACGAATTCAAAGTGTAAGGAAAATCAATTAGCTGTTTTCGGCAAGCCTAGTGCTGGACGTCCCCCAGTTTGTTGAACCAACGACCTCAAAAGGTGGCGGGGACAGACTGGATGCGGAAGGAGGATAGGGTGGGTATGATGGTGAGGCCTTTGTCCATCAGTGGGCTTCGATAAGCTGCATTGATTGACTTCTTTGATGAGTCCACATGGAAAAAATCAAAAACCTTACACCATAAAATCTCACCCACTTGTGTTAATTTTAAATACAAGTTTCAGGTTTGCTATTCTTAGCGTCCGTATGCTACATATTAGAGCAAATATCTAAATCTAGAGGCCGTGGCGAACGAGGTTTAACTCATTTCCCGTACGTTTCCAATATGTGGGGTCGTATAGAAAATCGAACAAATCGATATGGCTGAATAATGGGGATTATATGGTATTACTACTTAAATTTCAATTTTAGATCTGAATAACATGGTAGTAGTTTTGCTTCAGGGGTTGCCATGGAAATGACGAGTAGGAAGTAACGTTTTGTAGGTTGAATATTTGTTTAGGTTTTTTGTTGGGATTCAGGGCTTTCTCATAGTACTCTTGGCATAAAATATTAACAGAATTTATAATACAATATTTAGAGTCAATGATCCTTAAGTCATTCATTTTGATTCTGATAACATAGACACAACGCTCATAGAACACTATCTTTCCCCTTCTTCTTATTTGCATGTGTATTTAATTTTATTATTTTAAATCACATTGTGATTAGGTATATTTATTTTAGAAGTATGTACAATATGAGAGCATGACTTATATGTTATTGTATGTTTATATTTAAATGAGTGAATTGTTTTTGAATTTATGTATTTTGTTTTCTCTTCTTGCTCACATGTTGTCTACATCATAAGATGTAGGTACATTAATCTACTTTTCTATCGCAGATATGCTGGAAGAGATTTTTTTAGAAATAAGCATCACACGTATTTTTCCGTTCCTTAACCGAATATAATAATAATAATAAATAATATAACGCATGGATTTGGACCAAAATCCTCATTTAGATACATAATAACGTAGTGTGAAAATGTGTTTCTTTAAAAGTGTATTAAATTATATGTTTTCCTCTTTTTACAGTTGCTGAACACACTGTCTACAGATTTGGAGGATATGCTAACTGAACTCTACGAGGAAAAAATTATATCCAGGTGAGTGAATAAAATTTCGGTATACGAGTATATTTTGTCCCAAAAGTGTTGGATGTGAATTTGCAGTTTACTTACCATTTACGTATGTGTGCTTTGATTTGATTATTTAAATATTTAAACTCGAAATTATAATTTTAAATCACCTTTAACTACTTCTATTTTCCATGTATAAGTTGTGCTTAGTAGTTAGAACTTCAAGCAAGCAAAATTCTTAATTATTCTGGTTCCAGATCGGTTTGACAGTCAAGTTGTGATTCTGTCAATGTAGCAAACATACAGGCAATCAGATTTAGACTCATACAATATGTGTATTACTTTATGCGAAAAGTATTTTCAGTTGTTTATAAGTTGAATGTCGAAGATAGAAAAAAGTTGAAGTAGTGAAAATCTTGACTTACTTTATTATTCTGTGCTACTCAATATTTAAGTTATGAGTAGGTAAAACGAGAAACTACATACCAAATGTATCATTTACACAATCTTACAAAGACGTTAAACAATTTTTCACCAATTAATCAGTCTAACTTGTAATCACACTTCAAAGTCCAATTAATAAATCTAACGTCGAGAGAAAAAGAAACGATTCGAATGATGAACATTTTTACTATAAAGAATCATATTGCCACACGATTTTGAACTCTAAAACAATGGAATAAGATTACAAAAAGGATTCCTGGATCGTAATAAGTATGATGAAATCGTATTATAGGTACAGTGGCGCGCTTCGGCGGCGTATAAATCGAATTACATGCGGTCCTGACTTCGACTCTTGACTTGAGCGGTGCCTTTGATACTGAAACCCTTCTGAAACCCTTTTCAAATGTTTATGAGTACGTCAACACACGTATTTTTGGGACAAAATGATGTTGTTTCTTTTTGATTAAGCGACAATGACGGATTAGTATGCTAAATTAATTTGTCGTTTGCGTTTTAAAAAGCAAGATGTTTAAAAAAAGGTAAAAACAATTGTTAATTATGCATAGAAATCCTTCATCGTCGCTAAATCAAAAAAAGAACAACAAGGTGCTCTTTCTGTTGAATAAAGTAATAAGTAGTTGATATTCTTACGTGTTTAACTTACGGGAAAATCAATTATGACCGATTCCTATAATTTACAGACCGTATTGGTTAAAATTAAAACTCTTGTATCTTTACCAATAACGAAGCAAAGACCTCATAGCTTTGTATAAGAGACCCTTCCATATAAAAGTAGCATTGACAGGTAAAATTAGCTTACGAATCTTATGTATTTTTATGCCCAGTTTTGCAATAAAAAACCCTACAAGTGGGAAGCAAAACGATTCGTTTTTGTTTATAGGAACCGAGGATTAACCCTTTAATGAAACAAGAAACATATTTACTTACAAAAGAACGTACAAAAAAAAACCGTTAAAACGTTTTATTTTTAATAATCGTGCAAAACGGCCAGCTATTGCCAGACAGTACCAAACAGAGACCGCGTTGTTCCAAAATTGAATTAACAGTATGCTTTCAATTCCACGCACAGTTCAATCTAAAGCCCGGTCCCACTTTTTACTTTTGTTTCAAACCAGCCAATCCGTCGCGGTCTATTGTTTTACATATACGAGTAAACCGTTTACGAGTCTACAACGTTATAGTAAACCTGTGCGATTTAAGCTGTATGTAGGTGAGAATAATTGAAAAGAGTGGAGCTTTATGAGTAAAAGGGTCCTCAAATCTTAAGTTACAATGTATTGAAAAATTACTATAAGTCACCGTCATCGTAGAGCGTACATTACATACATTGCTGTACATAGACAAGAATCTGAGGCTATTACACAGTACAAGAATATCTAACGGATAAATTAAATAATAATAATACATAACTATGAATAGCAGATATATTTTAATAAGTAAAATAACAAAAATAAATTATACTTTAATACTTAATTATATTACATAAATAATAATGAAAAAAATGTAAGCAAGTAAAGAAATAAACAATATTAAATATAATTAAATAAATAAATGAATAGATAGACCTGCATATAAAATATTAATAGAAAAATGTATGAATGGAAATATAAATATTAGGTCGGGGAAAAAGTATTTTCGTATTTTTCATACAAAAAAAAAAATGTTTTAGGTTTAATTTTTTATTTATTTATAATATGTATGTGCCGTTTTGATCGATGACTTGTTGCCATCTTGTGGGCAATGCCATGATCCCATTGCTGTAGAAGTTTTGAGATTTTTTATCAAAAAAATCTAACAGGTAGTTTTCACAGTGTTCTTTTGAGGTTAACTTTATGCTTCCTAAAGAGTTCTGAAGTGACCAAAACAGGTGAAAATCTGATGAAGCAAGATCAGGGCTATACGGAGGATGCATCAACACATCCCAGCCAAGCTCTCTCAATTTTTGCTGAGTGGCTATAGGTGAGTGCGGTCTGGCGTTGTCGTGATGAAACACCACGCCCTTCCTATTCACCAGCTCCGGCCGGTTTTTCTCAATAGCTTCTTTTAACCTCATCAGTTGTTGACAGTAGAGGTCAGAATCGATAGTTTTACCCGGCGGCAAAAGCTCATAGTGGACGATTCCTTTCCAATCCCTCCAAACACACAGCATCACTTTGTTCCGAGTCGGGCTTTGCCACGGTCTGTGGGGCTTGCCCATGCTTCGACCACGATCTTTTTCGGACATTCTTATCGTAAGTGATCCATTTTTCATCACCCGTAATTAAGAAATGGGTCGGAATTATTACGTTTCAACAAAGAATCGCAAATGGAAACACGTTGCATTAAGTTTCTCTCAGTGAGATCATGTGGTACCCAAATATCAAGTTTTTTCTTGTACCCAGACTTTTGTAAATGCCGTAAAACTGTTTTGTGATTAACATCCAGTTCTTCAGCAATATCATAACTACTAATATGTCGATCTTGCTCCACTTTTTCAAAAATGGCACTGATTTTATCCGTGACAGGGCGTCCAGAGCGAGCTTCATCCTTCACACTAAAATTTCCTGACTTGAAAAGCTTGAACCACATTTGTGCTACTCGTATTGATACCGCATTAGGTCCGTAAACCGCACAAATTTTATTCGCGGCGTTCGTCGCATTTTTAACTTTTTTGTAATAAAATTTTAAAATGTACAGAATTTCTTCGTCGTTGCTTGCTTGAAAAACAATTGAGAAATGGCGGGAACTAGTTTTTTTTTAAATTTATTGCATCTTTATAATGTCAACATTTAATAGTATTAAAACCAGCCAGTTACATTCAGTACTGCCAAAGAGGTTTGATTACTAACAATAGATTCAAAATACGAAAATATTTTTGCCCCGACCTATTTTATAGATAATAGGATATAAAGTAATTGTATATTAAAGCGCTCTTCTCTCTCTACTTATTTAAAAAGTTTGCTGTGCCCGACAGGGTCCATAATTGATTCTATTATTATTTTTATTTTCCACCTGTAATTGTACATTATGGATTGCAATAAATGATTTTGATTTGATTTGATTTGAAGAAATTCCTAGTGAAAAAACTCATTAACACAGCCCGATCTTTGACTTAGTAACAGCCTGGAGTTTGGAAGTTGGCGTTGTGTTACCCCATGCTTCGGAATCTGATCTTTCTGTGTAGGATTGCGTGCCGTCCTATCGGACTATAAGAGTGAGGGAAGAGATAGTGCATCTGTGTCTGCGCACACATTTGTGCACTAAGTATAATACCTATCTCCTGCGCCGAACGCTAGTCTCCGTTGAGATTGGCCGCCATGGCCAAAATACGGTCTGGAGAACTCACAGGAGAACTAGACAATATATACCATTAGGTCGTGTTCTCAGATCCCCTGAAGGACTGCTATTTGCTCTAAAATCTGGTCCTTGCATACGGATTAAAATCACGACAAACTTTCATTAAATCCTACTAATATTATAAATGCGAAAGTTTGTGAGGATGGATGGATGGATGTTTGCTACTCTTTCACGCAAAAACTACTGAACGGATTTTGATGAAACTTTACAGTAATATAGTTTATACATTAGAATAACACATAGAATACTTTTTAACCCGATATTCCTACAGGATCAAAACTTACGCGGGTGAAACCGCGGGGCGCAGCTAGTAAGAAATAAGGACACTAACTATGAATACTTGGGTTCTCGTTTATCACACAGAAAAGGTTTATCTCCTTTCATTCAATATTTTATTCCAATCAGTTTAAAAATCAACACATACATTTCCCTTATCCAATGTCATCAAAAACCGAACCAACATTGTTTTAAAGCGAGACCGAAAATATATTACTGGTATCAGTTTTAAAGCCAATAGCGTGTCCGTGGCAAATAAATCAAATGTGAAACAAGATGAGGACGGTATCGAAAGCCCAACAAATCATCGCTGGCGTTGACGTTAACTGAAAGCCTTTCCCAGCAATGCGAAAAATCTTAGCAGAGGTTTTTGGTACGGCCGAAAATATTTGTGGGTCGTAGGCGACTAGAATACACGCAACACAATTAGCTCTGCGGGGTAATTGTGTAACACGCTAACAGTAGGAATGGTTATAATTTTGACAGTTCAACAATGTTCATTGCGTTAATTTGAATTTTTTTTCTGCTCAACATACGTTATGTTGAGCAGAAAAATTTTTCGAACATATGAAGCAATCAAAATGATTCACATTGTGATTGATCGTGTGTTACGCAATTAGACAACAACAACTATACTTATGGCGGGATGTATTATGTAATGTTATAGGTGGGCTGTAGGTAAAGGAATAAACAATAAAACGAACTAAAATTATGAACTACGGAACCTGGAATCTAGTACTTGGTGTACTTAGGTAATATTCACGATGAAGTTGTATTATTTCATACTAAACTTTCATACACACAGCGTTCACTGTCCAAGAGTTTAAGTACCTACCTTCACGGATTTTCTCCAAGAACCACATATTTCACGCAAAACATACCGTTCACACCTCAAGGGATACGCATAAAATCCGCCCACTACGCAGATTTACCATATAAAACTCCACAATAGTCGTCTCAGGATCATCACATTATGCAACCGGTGTAAGATTATCATAAACGCATAATACACACCGTGTTGTGTAGGTAAAGCGAATCGCTTAGTGCTTCCTTGCATTTATGCCAGAATATATTTCACTCCATTCTGGATTCAACAAGCAGTGTAAAAAATGTATACAAATAAATAAGCTTGCTGTAAAACCAGCCCCTTATTTCGAGATTAAACATCCCTAAGTGGGTAAGATAATTCATTAGAATGTTTTAACGTTTGTTTAGGATACTGCAAATACAGTGGGTATTATAATATTTGTTCTATTTCAAAGCCTTCAATAACGAACTCATTTGAATACTCAAAAGTGTCTCGTATGTAGAGTCAGATATATGAAAATATGAACCGTCAAAAACAACAAAACGTGCCCAAACCAGAAGCCCGAACTTCCGAACAAAGCATTATGAATAATGAAACACCCTCTGTACAAAGGTTCGGTAGGCACTACCTCTGGGTATAACCGCAAAACTGGAAATTTTGCGGTGGGGTGTCGCTGGGCGAAAAAAAAACGGTAGCGCAAAGTGTTTTTTACGGCTTTAATACGAGTTTATTAAAATATTTAAAGCGGAACTTTAGCGAGAATTTCCCCGAAGACATCTCAAAAAGGTCCCCTGTCGTACCGATATGAAACTTTCAGGCTAGGTGTTGGAATGATAAATTAAAACGAGGCGAAAGAGCGTCGACATGTGTTAGTGTAATGAGATTTTTTCGCTCCGCCTCATAAATTATAGAAAAGTGAGAGCTTTTGACATTGGAGAAAAATGCTCACTTTCTTAATGTACTCTTTTTTTGGTAATCTTAGTTCCAGGCGATTGCTTGACGAATGGTTTTTATTTTTAAAATTTATCACGTTTTGACTAAGTGTAACTTCATTTTATTTTTCGATAGATGGAGGACACAACATGGATTAAATGGTATCCATGTAATCCATGTTTAGCAGAGCTTAAAATTGCGTGATGTCAATGTAAGTTCTACAAAACACGTACAATTGCATAATGCGTGCCCCCAGTACGTAATTGTATTTTTTTATAAAAGGAAATTAATAATTAGAGCATCACCATTACCACTTTCACAAAGGGATTTCACAGATTGGGCTATTTGCATTCATTCTTATCGACATTAAATGAAATTTCAGAATTAATGCTTTCCCAAAAATTGGTAGGTACCTATTGAAAAGCACCCCTTTTCAAAGAACAATGGAACTCGATTGGCGTCCGCGTGAAATTGTCTAGGACCCCTAAATGGACTATTAGGTACAGACCTCGCCTGATTTTGGTTCGCTTGCAGAGTGGTGCTAGCTGTGATTTAAAGTGGGGGACTGAACGAAGGGGGATAGTGGCTTAGTAGACAGTTAGAATATGTGCGTTTGAGGAATGAAGTGTGTATTTTTTGGTACCTACTTCATATTATTATACATACTTAATACTAAATAAAAATATTTTATTTCACATAAACCTACATGGGCACTTATGAAGTTAGGTTAGTTAGGTTCCGATTGATCGTTTTCTATGGATCTCAACACATGTATAGAAATAAATATTAAAATAATTTTATTTAAATGGCCATACAACGTGACAATGCTGCCAGCCTTTTGGGCACGTTTCCTATTGATGAATTTTTTGATGTCCTTTGATTATTTCCCCTGCTTTAAAAATATTTGTACAAATTATTATTATCATTTTAAGACTGTTAGCTTTTTAAGTTATTTAAATATAATGTAGTATGTTAAAATGAAAATGTGAACTGTGAAAGATCAATGTGGCCACCATTTTCACGTATTGTTAGGTGATGGTGCCCACATGAGCCTAAGCTTTCTGAATGTCAGAATAGTAATTTTAATTATCTGACTTTCATCAACAATTATTACTATCCTTAGTTTCAGGACACTGAAATCAATATTCATATAATTTAAATGTTTCTTATTTTACGACCAAATAAAAAAAAATGATTTTATAATTTTTTTAACCGACTTATAAAAAAGAAGGAGATTATCTATTGGGAAGTTTGTTTTTTTAATGTATGTTCGGGCATAACTCCGTCATTTATAGACGGGTTTTCAAAATTATTTTTTTGTCGAGAGATGTGTATTTCGAAATGATCCCATTTAAATTTTGTAAAGATCTGATGATGAGTTTCGGGCCCGACAACGGAACTCTTCAATAAATCCAGTGAATCAACCGCGATTGCTGTTATTGCATATTTATGTATGCATTGCTTACGCAATCACACAACATAACATCACGCCTGTACCCTCTAAAGGGGTACGCAGATGTGTTCAGTATACCACGGTACACCCTCATTTTTCTGTAGCAAGAAGTTTTATACAAATTTGTGTGGGGTAGGTACAACTAAAAAGTGAAAAATATAAACATTTTTACAAAAAACAATCGACTCCCAAAAACAAACACTACAAAATGAAAAATAACTAATTTCGGAAGTCGGTGTCAAAAAACGAAAATGCGGAACCAACGACACCGACTTCCGAAATTAAAGTTATTTTTCACATTGTGGTGTTTTTTTAGGAAGTCGGTTGTTTTTTTTTTCTAAAAAAATTTTTAATTAAAAATTTTGAACAACCATCAAATATAAAAAAGTAAAAGCTCTTTCGTTGAAAGCTTCAGATAATAAGCAATATTATTGTCGGTAATATCTTATTGTTCGTTGAAGAGCAACCTGAGTTTCTCATATTTTTCCTTTGTGCTGGCTAGACATTGTAACGGAGGCCTTTTGTGGTTTTGAACTCGCCTGCACAGCATAGTACTGCGCTTTTAGTTCTTAAAACCACCACCTCGTATACCTCTGTATAGGCTGGTAATAGTGCTGTACAAGTGGGTTGTCGATGTCGATTTTTTGGCTTAAGTGAAATATAACGCTGAATATCTACAGTTGGGTAATGCACACCAGCAGTGTAATTGTATCCATTTAGTAGTAGGTACGTTTTGTGTGTAACCTATGTAGGTTTGCCATAAGTTTATTACACGTTCATAATTTTATTTCAATGTTGGTGAAGGTCTGTGGATCTGAGTTATCTAATTTGTAGCTTTGCTTCAGTCACTTAAAGTTTAATAACTTTCAAAATAATATAAATTTCATCTTTATGGAATTGGGAATTTAAAAAAATTAAAATCAATCCTATCTGCATCATTGGTCTAGTGATTGCAAACGCTTCTGCTGAGCATGAGGTCCTGGGTTTAATTTCCGGGTCGGGCTAAGTTTGATTGGGTTTTTCATCAGGAATTTCTTAGTAGCAGCTCGGAGTTTGGATTTGTGTCCGTGTGATGGCAATTATAGGCTCGCCCCCTGTGATATGGGACTCATAACTGGCGAAATGTGGCTGTACAATAGGGTACCTAGGTGTATTTAATTCTATCCTAATTTATCGATTATGTTTTGAATATCGATATCGACACTGTATTACTGTCAAGTCCAACCCTCATCAAAATGGCAGTACTTTTGAGTGATTGCGAGCGAACTCCACAAACAATGCCCACACCGAGTCAATCTCGCAGTGAATGCACTATAGTTATACAGCCTAAGGATGGCGGAGTATCGCAATATTCAGAGATAGTTGATGACAAAAATAAACATTAACAACAATGGGAAGGGAAATAAGAGAAATACAGAAACATTTTAGTATTCAGGGGACAGAGAAAACAATAGAGCTTCGTAGAGTAATAAATGAAATAGGCTTTTGCAATGATATTGTTAAAAGCAATTCCTAGCAGTCAATTAAAGAGACAAAGTTTTCTTTGTTTTTAAGTAGAGAGATATGTTTTAAATACTTCTAACATAACATTTTCACGTATTGTAGTCGATGAACATTCGATACAAGGAAATTGCAGGACTATGCATTATTCATTAATTTGTTATCATTATTGTTTCTCATCCTATTGAAATGAAACTACGATGTGTTCTTTATTAAACACAAATGAATGTATTACTAATTCTCTTTAGTAAGTGATTGAGTAAGAATGTATCCTAAAGAGGGTTTGTTTACACTTTCATGAAATACTTTTGGAACAGACTATAGCTATTAGGTATGTTAGAAATGCTTTTGAATAACAAACCATAGCCGTGTTTTGTTATCTATGGACATTCGAAACAAGGAAATCGCATATGCATTTTTCATTATTCTGTCTCGACCAATGAAACCATGATGCGTTCTATACTTATAATATTATAAAGAGGTGTGCGCACACACTTCTGTACTATAATATCTCTCGCGTAGATGGCTACTCTCCGTTGAGTTTGGCTGCCATGGCCGAAATTCGGTCTGGTCGAGGACTTTTATTATTATAAAGAGGTAAAATTTGTGTGTTTGCATGTAAGGGATAATCTTCGAAACTCGATTCCGAAAATTATTTCACTAATGGGAAGTTATAGTATTGCTGAGTGTTGTAGGATATTATGTATAAGAGAAACTTCACGCGTATGAAGTCTACTAGTTGATTATGATTTCTTGTGCCAACCCTATTCTATAACTCATATGTACAGTCCAAACCGCTATCAGTTGGTACGGAAGTCTGTGAATCAATAGTTACCGTTTCTGTTTACAACGTACACGTACCTAACTGTTGTCAATGTTAAATCGTTTGTCTGTTGTTTATTTTATGTGCAGCCAGTGTTTAATGCATGTAATTTATTGTAGAGGAATTAGGGATCGGTACTGAAAGGTACATGACGACAATACTGCACTTACCTACATTAATAAAAACTAAAAAACAATATAGTTATTTATTACTCTTCTCTTTCTTAAAATCTGCTGTTTCATAGAAAAGCCACGCGGAAACCTACGCGTTCAAAATGTATGAAACAGCATTTTTTTTTAAAGACGTTTAATTTCAATGTGTGTTGGATTTTTTTCTACGCTAGGAGGTCACCCTGTATTTTCAGGATAATAATTATACTTTTAAATTCGATTTAATTTACTGTTATATTAAATACATAACAACACGAATACAATTTCTTTCCTAAATCAAGGATTAGGGGAGAGCAAAAATTATTTTCAAATTAACCGTGGCCAACCGCCGGGTGCGCTAAATTAAATCGAACGACAGCCCTTGGATGGACAACCATCGGGCCGTTTACCCTACGTAATGGCGTCATCAAAATCTACGGCAAAAATGTGTTGCAAATGGTGCTCGCAATGAGGTCATCAACCGTTATTTATGTATTTTATTACATATTTATAAATATTAAGCTTAAAGCCTGAAGGTTTATTAAGGTCTGCACTTTAGCAGTTTGTAACATGAAAGTAAAATTAATATTTTGTGCTAAGCAAATTGGGGACACAATTTTTTTGCGAATGAGAGTATCGTGATTAAGACATATAACCCGAAATTATATGCGTGGTGATCAATGTATTATTTTGACAAATAAAGAATGAGTCTTAGTCCAATCCCACAGCCTTTTTACAACTATTTTGGGGTTAGCCTTCAGTCTAATCAGATGTAGCTGAATACCACAATTTTACATGGAGTTTCTGCCTGTCTGACCTCCACAACCCAGTAACTGGGGAATACGGTACCTCTTAGTAAGACTGGTTGTCAGACTTTTGGGTTTCTGACTACCCGTAACAACGGTCAGTGATCTACGAATGACAGCCGGGACCAATAGCTTAACATGCTTTCCGAGGCACGAAGTCATCGCGGCAAGCGTAGCTTAAATTTCGTTCAACCCGACCGGCAGTTATCATTTAGCCACGAGCCCCTTACTCTAAGTAAAGAATACTTATATATATGATCTGTTTTAAACTGCTAGCAGTAGGTACTATTTTTCATAATCGACACAACTTCACCCACTGTAAAAGATCTTTATCAAGAACGAGAAACTTTCTATTTAGTTTACCAATTTTAGTTTTACATTACCAAGCATTTAAACAATATAAACATTGGCACTCATCCCTATTAAATTCATTAGTACTATTATTTATTCTGTGTTAAAGTTGAAATTGTTTATTGAAATAATTGAATTATATAAATATTCACAATATTGGGCCTTATAATAAAAGTACTTATTTATAATATTTCTACCTGAAATAGGAATAAACCTGCATCTCAGGCATCTCACTTAATTGCTTAGGATACATAAAATTATCTAAAATTCCACTTGGTAAATAACTTGTCTGCCTAAAGTTGGCACTTTACTAAGTGCAAATTAAGTCTTTAACACGTGTACTTGACAGGTGGCCAGCCATTGTCTACTGGCACCAGGCTCTGTTTAATTCAGATGTTTATAGCTTCCGCAGGATGAGAACCAGCTGGTAATAATGTTTTATGTATAGTCATATAAAAAGGTATCAGCTGATACGATAGTTCTTAATTGGACATTTATTACAGTAGATAGGTTTTTTTTAATATTAATTAAAGTTACAAAACAGATACATCATGTTACTGTTAGCCTGCTTCAGCCCACTTCTGGGCAAAAGCCTCTCCCCATGACTTCCAGCTTTTTCGGTCCAGGGCTAAAGTGGATCACTGATGGCCGTTTGTTTTCTCCAGGGTTTTCTTCTACGGGGTCTGCCGTGACGTCTTCTGGCTGTGTTAGGTAAAACCAATTTAATAATGAAAAAGTTTTTTTTTTTAAGTAATAATAATTATTGGGACAGCTATAGTCTAAATTGATGAATCCAAACTTTTAAGCAACTGTATCAGAATTTCTTTAAATCACCTAATTGTAATATCTAACTCTATTCTTCTATTTAACCTAAATTCCTGAGTTCTATTCCTAGCTCGTTATTCTATATTTACTCGATTTTCCGACCTTGATTTTCATGTCCCAAGAAATAACACCAAGACCCTGTATAAATATTACCCTAGTCTCGTACCCAAGTAAGTGTTGCCAGCTATTACTAGCGCCAAAGAAACAATAACTATAACAATAATATTCGTCTAGCTTCACGCTGTTTGTTGACTGAAGCCAATTTATGAAAACCAACCTTTTTTTTGCTGATGTCAAACAAAAAATTACACAATTTTAAACCTTAAGGTGAGGTAATAAGAGTGTCAAGTGCTGAAGTGAGGTAAAAGTTATATTGGTAAGAGTTTATTAGTCGGTCTTCAGGCTGAGGTTTTGGAATGCTTCAGTGGATAAAGATGCTTTTGTGAGTCCCGAGTCGTGACTACGTTTATAGAAAATTATGTCTGAAAAGTATAAACGCTTCATAGAGATTAGTTACGACGACATAATATGTAGGTACGAATAGGGTACGAAATAAAATGCAGTTGGTGAAAATGAATAAAACTAAGGTGAATTTTATTGTAACCTACATGTATTTATTCGTCTACTGTCTGTTACACGGCTACAGACCGGTAGAATATGGGATACAGAAACATAAGACATGTTTATAAAAACACTCGGCACATTAAAACAAAGCGACACTGTTTACACGAACCAGTAACTTCGCGATTTATTCCTCCCACAAGTAATAAATAAGGAGATGTTTTCCCATAATAATCTCCACTTTATCAGTAAAAACAATGCACCAGAAATATACTCGAAGATATTTTTACGACTTAAAGTAAATCCCTGTGGAATCCATTGCTTCATCGTGCGTGAAGTATGGTAGATAAGGCGCTGTAAAGGTGTAGTCACACGCACTACAGGTAAAATAAACATTGCACCACGTTCGTTAACATTCCTCGAGTGAAATAATTCATGAAAAACTCCGTTACTAGCCTTCTTATTTATAAACGTTGCTTAAAGTTTAGAGACGTTTAAACGACAAAAATAAATAGCTAAACAGACGTTAATCGTTAGTTAACTTAAGGAAAATTTTATAAATATGGGGGTCTTACCTAATTATACTTCGTTTTCGTGCAGAATTGACAAAGTACGTCTTAAAAAAAACAAAGGAAGTCTAAATAAAACCGAATTGGAAAATTGTACTTGTTTTACACTGTAACCATGAATTCTGCACATTTTCTAGACTTGCGTAGAAATTATTCGTCAATAATCGACGAAAAATGTCAGCGCAGGGGGGTTCAGAGGGCAGCGGGATTGTCCGGCAGCGGAATTGTCCGAAAGGGTTACCGCTGCCCTGGAACATAAAGGGCTAAGGAAGGAACACGGGTGGGTTATACTCAGTAAGAGTCTGACACTCCCTTCTGCTCCACCCAGAGCGGGAGGGGTCATTTGATGATTTCCGATCCTCAAAAAAAAAAAAAGGTGGGTTCAGAATCATGTGATGAATCCATGGTTACAGGCTGTGCGTCGATGTCACCCTGTATTATAAAGCCTACACTAAGAGCGGTTCTGCACTACATCCGGTCCGAATCCGAGAAATGCCGTTCCGAAATGACCGTAGTCTTATTTGTATGAGGGGTGGCGCACTAGATCCGAACTCTATCCGTCCGAATTTAGAACATTCCCAATTCGGATTGAAGTCGGATCTTATAGGCTAAAACCGTGATTTTATGAAGTAACTAATCTAAATCGTTGTATTATACAATTACTAGCTGACCCGGCGAACTTTGTACCGCCTCAGAATCAATGTATGAGAAAATAAAATTTATCTTCATTATTTTTGTATAGTTATTCTGCTGTTCGAACAGAGGCAAATACAATACATAAAATATCATACAAATCGGTTCAGCCGATCTTGAGTTATAAATGGTGTAACTAATCCGACTTTGTTTTATTTAATACTAGCTGACCCGGAAAACTTCGTACCGTCACAGAATTAATAAGAACGAATATATGAGAAAATGAATTATCTTGGTTTTTTTCGGTTTTATAGTTATTTTGAAATTTGGGGCGGAGACAAATCCAACGAATCAAAGATCATGAAATCGGTCTAGCGAGTTATAAATGGTGTAATGAAAAAAAAAATCAGCTGTTCCCTACATTTTGACAAGTTATACGAACATTAGAGAACAGCTGATTTTTTCGCGATTTCGGATTTTCCCATAGTAAAAGTTGTTCACAATGATGCGTATAATGACCTCTTAAGAGGCTGTTCGTGTTTTTTGCAATAACCCTGTATAGATTAATGATGACGTGTGTGTTCACACCTTATGATTGTTCATATAAGACGGTGTAGGCAAAAACAGTTCCCTCCATTGCGAACTAACAGATGTGTTTGAATAATTACTTTTGCATTAAGCCTTGAGTTCTTGTACGGAGGGAGGAATAGATGGAGAAAAAAATCTGAAGGTAATCGAGATAAGATTTGTGGTACACCGTATTTAAGATTGGTCTGTTTCTCACATCGTTTTCAAATCATAATTTCTCCATTTTACTTATACAATTTATGGATCTTTTTATGAGGAAATGCGGTCGGAGAGACTTTTGAAAAAATCTTAGTAAAAAGTCATAATTAGAGGTTTGGCTCTCTCTCTCTCTTTTGCTTGTAAAAATAATGTATCATCAAAAAAGAAAACATAGGGACATACAAGTAGTTAATATTCATTTTCTGCAAAAGATCATTGCTTGTGGTCATTAACCAGAAAGAAAACAGGAGAAAAGATCACCCGCATTTCCTCATAATGTCCGAAATAAAATGATTACTATGATTTATTTATTAATACCCTTTGTCTTTTACATGTCACCTACTCCTTCAGCTAATCATATCTTTATTAGGATCGATGTTACCTGCCATTAGCTGGTCACCAAAGTAGAGCCTTATTCAATTCTAGCGACGTGCCCTTGCTTGGCACGGTTTTTTTGACTTGGCAAAACATTCAAATTTCTTTAAATTATTTAATACTAGCAGCGCCCCGCGGTTTCACCCACGTTGGTTTTGATCCCGTGGGAATATCGGGTTAAAAACGCGTTATTTAGTAACAAACATCCAAACATCTTCACAAATTTTCACATTTAAGATATTAGTAGGAAGTAGGATGAATGTACTATAAACGTAAACCTTCTGAAATAAATTTTGTATATGATGATGAAAACTGCATTAAAATCAGTTCATAGAGCAAACCCGAAAAACGACTTTATTTTATAATAATTGTGTATAGAAGATGCAAAGAGGAAATATGGATCCAAAAAAACAACCTGCATCGTATTACAATGCAAAATCACGATCAAACATAACCATACTTTAACTTAGGTACTAAGAACGCCATCCCTAACGAAATAGCCGTTCACGCGTCCCAAACCGGAGTTTAACGATTAATTTAATATGATCTAACAGAGATTAATTTCAGTTGCTGAACGCCTCGGGGCTGCGGTCAGAGACACGACACATGCATCACGCTCTAAACACAATTAACGAGCCTGCTAGGGTTACCATTCATCTACGTTACACTGGTATTTGTCTTCATAACGATCATGAGGAAGTAGTGCGTGCTATCCTTATTTCACAAGAGGTTTTGTTTGGATCTGAGGCCCTAGTCGATGAACCCGTGACGTAAACGTAAAACATATCGAAAGATTTTTTAATCGAAAATACGAGTATCCTTTTCCATTTTCAGCCGGATAACAATTTATTTTTTGTTTTCGAACGATTTTTTTAAGGAAAAATAAAAGAAAAATCCATTATTAATCTTTTAATCATTATATTTAACCGTTTAAAGTTAAATTATACGAAAATTTTGTACTTTTCTTAAAGGCATCAATAATATTCAAACCGTCTGATTTTATATACTCGTATATGCGAGAAAAAGCATTTTCTTAGTTAAGTATAGTGCTTTTAGTTGTTGGGACTATAGATATTAGCCACGCAGGGCCGAAAATATTATAACAGCCGAAAATAAAGGTTGCCGAAAATGAATATTTTTGGAAATTCAGTTGGACTTTACCGCTGAGTTATTCCGCGAAAGTAAACGATAAATATTTTTTACTTTTCTCTTTCTAAAACCTAAGTACCTACTTACTTACCTGGCATTTTCAATGAAAAGTTTTGGGCAATATTTGTCGACTAGCTTTTTGTGGATAAAATTGTAATCCGTTGCTCTCCTAATGCTTTTTACCTTTTTAATTTAAAATTTTCATCCTGTTTGTACATTTTAAAAATCTTTTCCAGCCCGTCCATTTCTCGTTTTTTTATCGGATGGTAATCCTATGCGAAGTGCTCGTACCTTTGGACCAGGCTAGCTAATGTAAAAACCTCGTTATGCCTCGAAGGCACAAAAGGATTTGGCGTCGCTAGATAGGTTTACAACTTTATTTGGTTACATTGTATTATTTGTATATAATGGGCTACGGAACTCGTCGTACATCAAATTATCTAGGGTTTGAACTGGGAATAACAATCATGTTTGTTAAAGTTATGGTTAAAGTAACGTTAGTTTAACGGTTCAATAATTCCTTCGAATGTTTGGAAACATGCTGGTCCTGCTCCATAGGACAATCTAGAGTCTAGACAAAATCAAACTGGTTGCTAATTTAATTTATACATACACATTTTTTTTTTTTTTTTTTTTACATTGTTTTTTACATTCTTTGACAAATGTAACTCACACACTTTTTAAAATACTAGTAAAATTTTTCAATCTTTGTAAATATGTGGACACCATGTATCTATCACATAACTGATTTACCAGTCTGTTATATTTTTAATTCTTTTACCATTTTTGGTAGACTAAATTTTATTTTAGGTGCATCGTCTTCACATATAATTATATAAACAATGTATACAAAAACTTGTAAAACATTTTAAAAGAGTAACGGTGGAGTTTCTTGCCCATTCTTCTCCACACGAAAACTACATTTTGGAATGGGCGACTAGAATCAATTCTATTTTTTCATTTTAAATTTTGACGTTCAAAAGTGCCTTTTAAGTGCCTATTTGAAATAAATGATTTGACTTTGACTTTGACTTTGACTTTGACTTCAGCCTTTTTGACCTCGTACGGGGCTTTTTTCCTCGTTGTTATTAGTGTTAGTTTTACTTTGTTAGTTTTATTAGCTCCTTTTTTACTTTTTGTATTTCCTGTGTGTGTCCCAAATAAGAAAGTTTTCTTTCTTTAAGAACTAGTTACAAAGTGTTTATAGAGCGTTTTATGAATGCCAAGTTTTAATAAAAGAGCTTGTTTGAATTCGCATTTAAGCCTGATTTACACGGTAAGAATCTGTTGCTTGCGTTTTAGCATACTATAAGATGAAGCAACAATAAAAGTTACATTATATATACAAGTGTTTAGACGATACAAGTTATTGGTTGCTTTAATAATATTATATACCATAGGTAAGAAACCTGCATCGTGTAACTGAGGCTTTAAACATCATTTTAGTTGACGTTTATTTGCAGGATAAATATATTTTTTTTAGGATAGTTTTAAATGGTCATATTAGTGTACTTATTTAGGTTCTGAAAACAATGTGTTATAGATACATCCTTGTTTTAGGGAAATTAACAGTTCAATACATGATAAATTTTAATTTGCTGGATGAAAAACTACACTAAAATAATTTTAGTTTACTACACCGTAGGAACCATAACATGTAAACCTAAGGAAAAAAAAATAACCTAAGAAAAACTGAACTGCATATTTTATACTATGACATAGATTTTCAGCAAAATGGTCGGCGACGCATCGTAAATAGATTATACGTCGCCCTGCATTTTGGGGAGGTGAAGGTAGCGTTTCAAAGACCTACAGGCCCGAAAAACCTTGCCTTTAGTTTTAAAATCAAATCTGTACTCGTAGAGAAATTACTACCTAAATAAATTCAAATCCACAAAAGATAATTCACTATTTATTTTCAATCTCAATGTAGCAATTGCCAAACAACATTCAGTCGAAATACGAGAGTAGCGGAGCTCTGAGCAATATATGTATTCCATCGAGCATATACACATAACATATAAGAGGGATTACACACGTGCCCAGCGGGCAGTAACGAGTACATGTTTCATGCATAGCCTAGAACATGTTCATGAACATGGTGTGAGATATGTATAGTATAGGTCTGTTGGATTTACACTCGCCGATAGTCGTTTATTTTGTTGGTCTTGTGAGCACGCTTCTTTAGTGATAGAGGTAGCATCTGCTAGTGTTTGAGGGTATTAGTACGAAAACATTAAAGACTGATTTTTCCAACATCAACCGGTCTAATTTGTTTAAATCTCACCGTGACAACTTAGGCGAAGTGACCGTGCAGTGAACTGTCATTCCATCTGATACTAGGCATTGACACTATTGACAACACACTTCAAGTATCGAATATCTTTCGGTGGAACATTTACATTTGACAGTTTTATAATGGAAATATTTAAGATTTACTCCTCGGTTTTCATAGACATTGGCTTTGAGCGGACTAAATGACCTAAAGCGCGGTCACTGTCGGACTGCATAGAAAAGAAAGAGAAGCGCGAAGACACAACGTTGGTAATTTATTGCAAAATATGAAGCAATTTATCTATTTACAAAAAATCTATTGTTTGGACTAAAAAATTGAAACACTAGTGCTTTAGTATGTTGCTTGTAGAATAAGCTGACAAAAAATCAGAATGATTGTATGTATAGTAATATGGTTTTTATTGTTAAAAGAAAGTTTTAGAGGTATCTTCATGATTCTTTTTATCGTACCAAATTAATTGTATTATGTTTTCAGCACACTAGTAGATAGTGTATCTAGTGATGTGTGTCTAGCATATATCCTGAAGAATATCATATATTTTTCTGATTTTGTATACTGTAGTCGATCATATACTTTAGCGCTTCTAAAATTTGCTATTTTTGCGTTTAGGTCCTGTAATCCCCTTCGACGTCATAGTTCTTTAACGTAATGATGTTTGTTCTTTCTGAAAATTTTGCTTAACAGTAGTACAGTATGGGTTAAAATATACGATGAGGCCTGTGTAGACTCAAGAAACTTAAATATTTCAATACTGTTTACCAATATTGACCACGTCTCTCATGAATATAACATGTTATCGTTTCCTTGAACATAGATATTTCTCACCGAACCTACAACCCTTTCAAGGTACCTACTGTTAGGAAAGATATCAGCCTATCCCGTCATCTTCCATCCTTAATAACTCAGAAACATCATGAACCCGATGCTCGAACAAATTCCCCGCTCCAATTTACAGAGTGGTACTTAGATATTTTATGCTAATGCCTTCTACAGGCGCCATGAAATAATAATACCCACTCCAGGGATGCAAGGTGCTTACCGAAACATCACGTTCCGAGATGAGTTCTGTACTTATCCGGTAAAACATACGTTTAATGGACTTTTTCGACGAAACTGTTTTAGCTTTGGGTGAATAGAAGCTTAATGGTCGCTGTAAATTATCTTGTGGTATGAAACAGTAGATGTGTGTATTCTTTATTTATTTTATACATAATATAAATGTCACTTTTCGTGTGTCTTTGGGACCGCGTTATTCTTCTAAACTAAGGAACGGATTGTGATGCGGTTTGCACCATCATTTAAAGCATTTATTCTAGAAGGTTTGTACGTATAAATACATTGATATTAAACTAACTACGATTTGTCAAGTCGTAAAAACAGTGCGAATCAGGCACGGGTCGCTAATATTTTTGTTACTACGCATTTAATGTTAGTTTAAACATGGATAAGATTTTTAGGAATTTGCTAAGCTGGAGTGAGAGTAGGACAAACGAAAAAGTAAACGGTTTTGGAAAAGTATAAAATGAAATATTTTCCGCTTTATTTGTTAATCATGAAAACACAAGTAATACAATTCGTAGCCCGGCCTATAGGTAAATTATCATTATCTTACTTATTATAGGAACCGACTGTACTGTCTGTACTTCTTAAATAGCTATTTCGACTTAGAATCTAACAATACACCTAAGCTTTTGATCGCTAGATAAGTTATATTTGCCCGGAGGTGCCTAAGTCTACAGTCTGATCCGACCAATTTAAACTCGGTAACACTAGTTAAAACTGCCTACTATCTCTAAATATCACTTAACCGCAGCCAACAATTCCAGTCCATATTAGATTCCTTACCAGATGGAACTTAGTTTCAGCATAGAATAAAATAAATAGAAGCGGATCTCTTGCTCTGAACACTCCTTTATACCTACCATTTTGGAGCGTAAGGAAATAACGTTCAAGTAACCAACGCATTCAGGATTGAATTGACACTGGCAGTACATGCCGCTAACTTTACACACTCCTCTCTCATTATTATAACAGCTTTCAGTTAAAAGGCTTTTGGACATATTAGACGTTGCTATCCACGTCGATTATTAGTAACAGGATTCTGCCCGCAATTTCGTTCGCGTGAATTTCACATTCACCCTCTTAGGGATGGAATTTCGAAAAACCCTTTCATCACAAAGAACACACCATCCAAATTTCAAAGAACACACCTCCAAATTTCATGTCTCTATGACCAGTGTTTAGGCTGTGTTGATGTATCAGTCAGGACTTTAAATTTTTATATACAAAATATTGACTACCTTGTCGAGTACGGAGCTGCAGGTGGTTCTTAAGCAGCATAGTCTACGTACAAATGAAAATACTTACATGAGTTCGCTTCTACCCAATATTATTGTTCTATGGTTTCGGCATTAGATTAGTTGTAGTTGAGCGGAGCGTCCCTTCGGGCCTCAGAGAGTGCATATCCCTGTTTGACATGAGACTCCGTAACTTATTCCGACTTGTACGGTACAAAGTTTTAGATACACCCCTTTTAGACAAGAGTTTGTATCAGAAGTGAAAGTAAGGCTGGCTGATGAATGCTCTCAATAGGTTCAATTCATTAGTTGGTATGAAGTTGGGGCTGAGTTTGAGGGATATTTTTCTCACGAATCTTGGTTCGTGCATTCGGAGTATGTAGATATGAGGATCAAATTAATATAATAATCTACTCTTGATAATTATATAGTAGGGCTAGAAAAAAAAATCCAATATTCAATAATTGCCAAATTATTCCGTTTTGGTGTACCTCAGCACAGTTCTGAATACCTGAAGATGGATTGAAAATAAAAAAATATATCATAAAATAAATTTATTCAAACGATAATATTTTTAAACAAGTCTTCAATTGCTGTTACCTACTAATATTGTGTTTTTAATTTAATGAAACACTCGAACCATTTATAAGTAAGCAGGTACTTTATACTGCAAAAAACAACATTTATTTTCTTCGTCATATTTGCCTTAATAAATTGTATAGACGAGAAAATAAGCAAAGTTTGCCAAGAAACTCGAAACTGTTGAGACGGTGTATATTCCACTTATTACAACTTACATAAATCTGGTCCTGTTGCTACTGATTTATAGTTTTAATGAAAAAGAAACTGAAATACTGTCCTAGTTAAAAAGCTTTCATACGTTGTTTAGAGTAGGTAAAGTTCGTTTCATAATGATAGCGTTTTTACCTGCGACTCGTAGTAGTGTGATGAAAAATCTACTTACAATATTAATTGCATTTTTTTATTTGTTTCAGGTATGTAGATAGTTCCAAGTTACTTCAGTCTAAGGGTAAGTGCATACATGAAATTTTGGCGAAGATCATACAATTCGATTATATTGACCCGCTTTTGGACACGCAACTCTTATATAAATAATAAGAACTTTATTATAACAATCAAAAGGCTGCAAGGAGTGACAAATTATTTTCCATAGCTACCTCAATTAGCAACCCCTAAATACATAGTTTGTTTCACCATATAAACCCTGAAATCTATTTGCAGCTTTCATCTTCTCTTTTCATCCCAGACTACACGTCGGTATTTCTTGACGCGTGCCTTAGACGTAATTAGGTTAGGTTTTTATGTAAATTCCAACATTTAAATATTAAGACATAAATGTTCTTCAGCAGCCTAGCCCCTAAGCCCTAATTAAACTTAAAATCAATTTACACGGAGAGAAACGTAGGACTAAAGTAAACTATTGAAAGAAAAAAAAATGGCTGTTTATTTATTACGAGTTTATTAATAAGAGGGTAGCAGTACTTTTTTGGTTTCAATCTTTTGCAATACCCCCGCACTATAGCTCGGCCTTACTCGGCACGCGCCTCAGGCGTCTCCGTAATTATTCAGCGAGCATTCAGACGCATCTGTGCGCTTCCCACTGCCGACGGATTTTTTATTGTCTTAAAAAATATTTTTTCTTCAATAAAGGTTCGATCATACTTGGGGTTTGTGTGGTTAATTGCGACTTAAGAAAATTAACTGACTTAGCAAAATTGTTAAATAAATCGTAAGTATAATATTACTTACAAAGAAAATTCAATCAATGAGATTTTCCACACGAATTGATAAAAGTAAAAAAAAAAATGCTTTAATCCAACACGATTTAATAGCATCGCATCGTAGAAATTCTTGTATTTACTATACCATTAAAAAAAAAAATTAGACGTTTAAGCTCTTAAAACGGTGAAGGAAAACATCGTGAGGAAACTGGCCTGCAGCATGTCCTAGAACACTGGACATGCTGCAGGCCAGTTTCCATTAGAAGCACTGGGTCCACGGCCCTCTCTCTCTCATAGAGAGGAGGCCTGTGTCCCAGCCAGTGGAAAAATTATAGGCAGATTTTACTATTATGCTTATGCTATGCTATTTGGAAGTTGATTTAAAATTAGGAATACCTAAAGAAAAATCAATGACTGCTTTTTCTCAAGCGGAAGATTTTGCCGAACCAAATAAAATTATACCTGTAGAGCATAATAAAAGCAACACAGTAGGACTTTAATAAACCGTCACAATTCTCCATCCATATTGAAACATCTCAAATAAAATACCAATTACATTTCTCAACATCCAAAACGCTTCTGTAATAAATCTACCAGAAAATCATCTTCCGTATGAGCGAGGCTTTATAATATTCTTTTGTATAAAAATGGTCGACAACGCGTCTAACCGGAGGGGATTTAATTAGACAGCGCAACCGCGACTTAATGTACCGTGAGCAGATATAAGGGAGATTTGTAATGACGCATGGGCAATGGCGCCCAGCCCCATTTGCAAATAATGAATATTCTTTTGCTTGGATACAGATCTGGCTGTAAGAGAGGTCTAATAATCCGCAGGCTTTTTTGTTGTCTTCCTAGAAGCCGGTGTTTTTTTGTTATAAAGAAAAACGGCTGCAGTATTTTACAAGACGATTGGTTGGTTTTACTTTGCGAAACCGAAATGGGTCTTTACTTTGGTCAATAGGTATCAAAGTTCTATATTGCGATGCTGTCTAAATTTAGATGATCATTACCATTATCATTTCAGCCGAAAGATGTCCACTGCTGGACATAGGCCTCACCTTAAGCACCGCCATTTCGACCGGTTGTAGGCTTCTCACATACAGCGGATTCCTGCGGCCTTCATCAGGTCAGCGATCTACCTTGTGGGAGGCCTTCCAACGCTACGTCTTCTTGTACGCGGTCGCTACTTAAGAACCTTTCGAGTTTCCCTACGTGATTAAGATTATAGTTGACTAAAAATATTTTTCGTTTCAACTGACAATAATTTTAAGCAACTGTTTTAGTACAGTTGACTTAATCATCCTCTAAGTAACCATTTCAATACAGCTTCAGCATAAAAAATGCTTTGTATGCTTTTGTATGAAGTTTCCACCAATAACTTCAGAGAACAGTTCACTATTTTGTTCGCAACTAACTTATGAATTTCCAACTTTACCACCCGCATTAGTTATCTTCAAGTGCTACTGAAACTTCCCTAGTTGATACATCATACAGCTACAATTACTTTAGAAAAACAACAGGATGCCACATAAATGCATAAATAAACTATCGGTTAACTGTATACCATAACACATCCGTAAAAAAACGGGTAGCGCAATACAGTTATGTTATTGCAAACGGGATGGCCGACGACACTTTTAATAAAACGGTTTACGATACAAACGACTGCTGTCGTCGACTTTTTTGTCGCAGTCGCGGCGCAATGCACGTGTTTTGTTTTATTTCTTGTTACGTTTGTATGAATAAAACAGTACAATATGCTAATGATGTGTAGGTAAGCGTTTTGTGTGATGTTTGATTTTAGCTTTATTTGGTGTATAAGGAAAGTTGTGTTGTGTGACTTAATTGTGGCGTGCTTTCCTTTTAGAGAATTATTTTTTATTTTATTTATTTATTAATAACCAACTTATATTAACAGTTCGCACTACACATACAAGTACATATTGGCGTTTCCGAGTTGGTTAGGAAAACAGCAGTAAAAATTTAGTCATTTCTACGTCACCATGCATAGAAACACTGTTACGGAAGTTATTTTAAATAGAAAAGAGATTATGAGGAAAAAATTTAAAAAAAACTTTCGTGAGACTATAAGATACCTACTACGCTAACGCGCGATTTAACGATTTCATTTAACCAAAACTCTTGATCGTACATTATCAAGTAATTGCAATAAGAACAACATAGTTATGACATCACCAGTTATGCCACAAATGCCACTGAATTCAGTTCACTGTTCTATCAACACAATTTCCTTAATAAAGCTTTATAGGCCATTCGATAAAGTTGCAACGAATCGTTTAAAGCGAATCGTTAACATCATGTTCAATCATCGAGTGATTGTGCAATGATTGCTTGATGCGATAAACGTTTGCACATTAGCGAGTAAACATGAGTTAACCGCTGATCAGTCGAACGCCGATTAAGGGTAGTGTGACATCGGGCGCCAGAAATGTACAGTCACTCACTACTGTTTTTGTCAGCTTCACTTGGAATGTTCACTTCGCTCTTAGTTTTTTTATGTTTTTACAATAAGGCGTCTCTTTAGTTTTATCTACGAATAGTGTTTTCTTATCACGGGTTAGACACCTGCACAATCGCCAGCGGTTAACGAGAAGCTAGTAAAGCTAGAAACTAAAAACGAGTTGGCCACCAACGAGCAGCGAATGCAAGACGGCGATGAGTGATTACTTGCTGGATTGCATAGGCAGCAAGCGTGAGTCCCTCAGCGAGTGTTCTGCCCGTCAAGCGAGCGTCGCTTGCAGATTACTCTCCTTGATAGCTCTTGTCACTACGACATACGACTACTCGCCGGCTAGTCAGCGATCAACTATTAACTTATGTAAGATCTCTTACTTACACGGGACCTACAATCTTTTAAGTTAACGTATGACGAAACGAGAATCTTATTACAATTGTCTCTTATATGAACTAATATTGTATTTAAATTAAGGCATTGTTTGTTTAATTTATGTTGTGTTTCTTTAGGTACTTGCATGACAGTTAATACCAGTTGTATGACATGCGACATACCTGGAGGAACAAAGCTCCTAAGACACTGGCTTTTGGCCTAGTTTAGGAGGCATCAATTCACCCTTTAATGTGACTCTGTACAATACATATCTTTAATCCTGTGTAGGTACTTATGTATGTTTTCCTAAGTGTACAAAAAAAATACTATTTATTTATTATTTTATACGTTTCTTGAGCGAGAAAATCGTTGATCTAGCTAGTAGCTTCCTCGTCGGCGGCTAACCATGTTTTCATAAGCATATTTTGCGAAGGTATTGATATATATATCTGCTTACTGCTATCTGTAAACTCACATCTTTTTTCAATACCAACAAAACAACCTGACTGCCTGCTACTGAATTTTTGGCAGTCATCATTTGTTATCTTTTTAATAATTTAAACGAGTCTTTAAATAACAATGGATGTAGTTAGTGCGCGTACCGCAGAACTACCTACAAGCTGGGTCATTAGCGGTCCAGTTTGGAGAAATAATGTTTCTAATATTTACGTATATTGTAGTCCGTATTTTGTAATTCAAAATGGCTCCCGGAGGCCTTGTTGAGTGGGTTTTCTAATTTGTTATACTGTTGTTATATTATTTCTTCTAAAGAATATGCATAAAAGATTCCTAGGGACCTATTTAAACACGAAATTAAAATAGCTTACCTAAAATGAAAATTATACTGCCAGGAACACAGTGGGCGGCCCAGTAGAAATGGCCCTGATATACAAGTTGTAGGTAGGGGGTTAGAACCTAGGCAGGCGCTTTACTTTAAGTAAATAATTGTATTACCACTGCTTTAAAAACGTATGGAGGAAACTGGCATATATCCTAGAACCAAAAATTCGAAGACATGTGACTTCTACAAACCGGCACTGGCCCCGCGCCGCGTGGTAGATTACAGTACAGTTCATTCCTTCTTAAAGAGAGGAGGCCTGTTACCTAGCAGTAGGAACATTATAATGTCATTATTTTTTTTTTATTAATGGTTTTTTATTAATTTTTAATTTAATTTCCATTGACTTAATTTTGAATTCTGTGACACTGAATCTATCTATATTGTATCTTTTAATTTTCGTTTATTTTCATTGCATTGACATTTTATTTTAATTTTAATTCTGTGACCTTTCTATTTGTATTAATTCATTAATTTTATTTGTAGGCATTGAATCTTTTTTAAATTAAAAAAATATATATATTTTATGTAATATGGGTTTTGTCTGAATTAAATGAATTTTATTTTATTTATTTTATTATTTATTATACTGATGCTAGAGACCTATTAAAACAAAATTAAAATAAACAAACACGAAATTAAAATATTCTGACATACCTAGTCTTGAAGAGAAAATTGCCTACTCCAGCTTGAATAAAAACTAACTAAAGGCGAATTCTTAGAAATAACACAGCTTTAATTCATGATGACATTTTACATAATTTATTTTAAACTCACATAGAAAGAACTTTCAATCCATTTCATTTTTTAAACCAAAATTCAAATAGCAAACTCTCAATACATGTTCATAAAACCTCCATGCAGATCTCGTATTTATGCATCTGTACCAGGTGTCTACTCATTTGAAGCCTCCTTTCCGATAATGAGTAAGACAGACCCCCCTCATAGGTAGGTAGTTAACAATGGTCTGTGATTGCGTGCCGAGCTCTGTTCGATGCGGTTTCTCCCCGGTTTCGCTCCGGTGCCGCTCCCCAGCCGCAGACGGGATGCGGCCTGATACACGAATATTTAATACGTCATGTGATTAAATCTGTATTCATTAAAGATTCCTCTGTGAAACTGTTTAAGTTTTGTGAAAGTTTTTGGTGAGTTTGGTGGGAAAGGTTTTGTTTGGTCTTCTAATTTTGTTGAACTGAAAGTTTTCCTCGAATCCTACTCCTACTATAATCCTACTAAATCATAAACGCGAAAGTTTGTGAGGATGGATGGATGGATGGATGTTTGTTAATCTTTCACGTAAAAACTACAAAACGGATTTGAATGAAATTCGGCACCAGATAGTTTATAACCAGGAATAATAATTTAACATTATAGGATACTTTATCCCGATCTTCCCACGGGATCGAAACTTATGCGGGTGAAACCGCGGGGCGTTGCTAGGATTAGCGTAAAAGTGACTTAGTTATACCACATACCTACACCTACCTATTTACTTATACTAAAACATAGTAGAGCTCAAAGATAAATTAACTTTCATAGTCACTGTGTTCTGTGGTCCTGCCAGTACGCAGGCAGTAGTGTATACGTAATTGATTTGTCCTAAATATTTAGCAATTGCCGAGATTACACATCTAGGTTTGATAACTTTCTGAAACTAGCAAAGCAAACCGTAAAGTACACTTATACGCTTCAGAGAAAATACGGCTGCCTTTAGATTAGATCAATGGAATTCCATCGAGGATACCTCAAAAGAAAGCGCTTTGATTACTCCTGGAACACGAATGTGACGTCCAAGGAGACTCAAAGGCTATTTTTATAGACGCAGAGATTGCGGCCCTCGTAATTCAATTTATTGCGTCTACCCTCCGCCAGGGGGCGTCCGCGATAATGTAATTTGATCGAACCACTTATTGGCCCTTTACCTTTTCATTACCGCGACTAAATTTCAATTCAAAAGAAAGTTCACTTTTTTACTGAAAAGGGTGATCTACACTTCAGTAAGTCCAGATACGCTCAGGCGATTTTTTTAACGCCACGATTTTTTATCGCGCACTTGATTTGCAACCCTCGTTGTTGAATCGAACATTGAGAATCCAATAGAGTGCGTTCCAGCGCTTCAAAAAATACACTATTGGATTTTCAACTCTCGACGCTATGCTGTGCGCCGAAAAAATCGCCCGTGAGTATAATAAAAATCAGCCTGTATTGTCTCACTCCAGGGCAACGACCTCCCTTTCCTTTTTTCAACCAACTCGATCCTGAGCCATATCATATGGACGGTATGGACAAATCTCTCCAATAAGCATCGAGTTCATCCCGACATCTACGCCTGGTTCTTCGACGGTGCCGCTGGGCGTTATCCAGGGACCCATGTTTTGGTGGTCTTAGCGTACAATGCATCCGACGGTATGAGTGTACAACGGCCAAACGTTGAAAAGTTCCCGAGTGTGAAAATATTTCAACAATAAAGATTGTAACAATGGGAACTTTTCACTTTACCTCTTGACACCTGCTTCGCGGGAGATGAATTGTGGAGCAACATAATGTAGCAAAAGTTATACGCTTATGTTTTTCAAGCGAGGACGAGGCCCCGATGTGAATACGCAGCCCTTTTTTCAAGGCGATTAAAAAACTTCTATCCCTTTACAAAAAGGCTTTAATGTTTCCCCTTCATAGAAAAGCATTTCTGCGACGTTTATTTATATTCTTGGAAGAAAAATATTCCTTTTATTTATTCTCATTCTCGTCTCGATGTAGTGTTTATTGTCAATCAAAATATTTTGCACTGGGAAAATACAATGGGGGTAGTACGTGTGAAGAAAATATTGAATTTAAATACAATTTCACCCTCGTTCGGGGCTTACAGGGATAGGAAGTAATTTTTTATTATTTTTCTTTTGCAAACACCTGTAACTTTGTAATTTGGAAACGGATTGGTTGGTAACCGCAGTCGGTTCGATTGTATCGATCGTTGTTCGGTCAGCATAGGTGACCAAAGCGTACTCGAAAAAAAACCTGAAAATTAAATGCATGTGTGTGGTTTTTTTTCCATTGTATCTCTGCTTGTTTAGGCGTTGAATGCTCGTTGTGTATAAATAATAATGCGGTTCCCCAGCAATATAAATAATGTACCTAATATTAATTAGATTTTTTCAATCGACAGATATTTTTTAATCATGGAATCAAATTAAGATCTGAGAGTTTTTGTCAAAAGTTCAAAATTGTTCCACCGATTAAATTATCTGGCGTTGGAAAAATCAGCCCTTAAATCAGTTTAAGGGTTGATTTTTTCAGCGTCAGATATTTGCGATTGTATATTTATGTGTGTATATGTATATATTTGCACACTTAAGGTCATAGCACACATAGCAACTCGGAAAGGGATCGTCACCGTATCAACTCGAGCCATTCAGTATTCTTTGTATGAAACTCCTTACTGCAACGCACACTAATCGGAATCGTAACGTAATCGCCTCGCCTCCGGACAAGCTCACGAGCCGCGGTGCGGTGCGTGGTCAATTTGCAGTACCCGCGCTTACGGCTCGTCCTCGCGCATACGTCTCTCCGTACACGAGCTTACGTCTCTTCGTCCACCCTTGCCCCTCTCACCCCACCCGCGGCCTGCCTGCAGCGCCATCAACCAGCAGACGGCGAGCCGTAAGCGCGGCGTCGCCTAGCCGTCGCCGAGTCGACGTAACGGAGCTGCTGATCCGCTTTGGTTATGTGGTTGACGCCTGTTTGACACCGAAGCGAAAGGCGATACGGTGACGATCCTTTTCCGAGTTGATAAGTATGTGTATTTTAAATCGAGAAGTTGACACTGCTTTTATTCCATTTTCTTTGATCTACCTACCTTTGGGTTTTTATCTGCAATTTCAACAAAAGTTACGATTGAATAAAATTACAATTAATTTAGCTACCTAACGTCATATTAAATTGTTCCTCAACAAACAAAACTCTTCAATAGGAACACGATACATTAATAAAGTTGCACAGGCGTCCAGTTTATCTAAATAAAACAACAATGTTGTAATTATGTAACGAAGTTGGACAGGGGTAGCTCTCTCTGATAAAATATTTATGTACTTGTTCCATGTTGCAGGCCGGTTCGAAGGGTTGTCGAAGTTTTCAAGTAAACAAATGCGAGCCCGCCTTATTTTCGTAGTACTACTTGAACTTTGAATTATGCGGTTTTGTGCCAATTATTTCAGCGTATTTTGGGCCTGTTTTCATTTTAAAATAACTTTGTGCTATTTTTGAACGTTGTTATGCTTGGTATAGTTCAATGATGTTGGGTGAATGTAGCTTAATTTAACTTAAAGTAAAACGCAAATTATAGTACGAATGTGAAGATTCAGAATCTTTGAAAAGGTACGAAGTGCAAATTTTATGTTTATGGCATAGTCTAGAGTCTATGTACAGACGCCAGCACATCAAGCTACCACAATCTGTAAAATTTCTTTAATATGGCTAAAGCATAAGATTCAAAGTTGATTGGGAAAATTTGACAGTTTCGGGTAGCTTGATGTGCTAGCGTCTGTACATTAACAGAAGAAACCTGAAATTACAGCAGTAACGGAGTGGTTAAATTAATGAATCAGCCTAGTCTTTTCCCAATTGGGGTCTATGTTGGGGTCGGCTTCTAGTCTATCCGGATGCAGCTGAATACCAGTATTTTATATGGAGCGACTGCCAATCTGACCTTCACAATCCAGTTACTGGGTAATAAGATATCACACTTGGTAAGACTGGTTGTCAGACTTTTAGGCTTCTGACGACCTATAATTATGACTATCTAATAATGATAGCCGGGACCAATGGCTTGACGTGCTTCCCGAGACACGAAGGAGTCTCGGTATGCAAAGATGGTCACCCATCCACGAACCGACCACTGCAAGCGCAGCTTAAGCTGGTCGATCGACCCGTGCATCTGTTTACTTAGCCACGAGCCCCTTGTTAAATGAGCGCTTCATACATTTAAGTATGTGAAGACAAATACCTAATTAATCTGGGAACAGGAAACGTCAGTCACCAGGAATCCGATGTACAGATGAAAGTTACGGAAACTATCATGCATTATTTTAGTTGAAACATGAAAGTGTAGGCACATCCTACTTTCTAAAGCCAACTGAAGAACATGAAAACTATCTTAATCTAAGATACATATCAGTAGCGGAAGTCAAGTGACAGTTCTCTCCGTGTTTTAAGACATTCATCTGCGTATAGTTAAACTGGTCACACTGGGGCCACGTCCTAACCAAAACGCACGTCGCGCGAATACGCGACCGCGGCGTAGGTATAATTATTTTGTTCGGTGGACCCGAAAGCGTGGTCGCGCCGACAGAAGGTGCCTTCTGGCGGGGTATATACGTAACACATTAACAGTAGCAATGGGTTTCATTTTGTCTGTTCAACAACATTCACTGCATTATTTACATTTTGAGCAGACAAATCTTTCGAACATATAAAGCAATGGATTAGCAATAACCTTCAAAATGATTCAGATTGTGATGAATAGCGTGTTGCGCAATTAGGGTGCGCGTTTCCCAACAATAACGAAAATAAAGCCGCGGTGCGCCCGCGCCGTCGCGTGTCGTCTTGTTCTCGTTGACGTTCTTGTGATTGCGGTGGTGGACAAATGCCCTAAATCCCACATATTTACAGAATAAACAATTTTATTTCAATTACACACACAAGTAAATGTAAATTATTTAACTTTCTTTTAAGCAAAATTGTATTACTCGACTGAAGATTTTATGAATGAAAAATTAACCTAAATATTTGACATTATTGCCTATAAATCTATATAATCTATAATATTTTATCTTCTTGACCTTATTAAATTTTGACTTATATATTTAATCTCTTTTACAACTATTGACCAATTTGGTTATTATTTGTGATTCTAATTCTAATTATTATAATTTAATTTCCATGATGATCCATAATTTTACAAATCGTATTTGTACGCCGGAAACGGCAGAATATTATGATCGTAATACTTAAAGCACATAACGACTTTGTACAATATTCTGACAAATAAATGCATTCTATTCTATTCTAAGTAAGTTCTCGGAATCTGCGCGTGCGAATTTCGTCTCGCATCCCTCGCGGGATTCGTTTCCGTTTGGTCCGAGCTTAAAACTAGCAGCTGACTCAAACAGTTTTCTTGCTACTCTGTACCAATCTACACATGTTAACCACCTGCAGACTGTAAAATGCATAAACTTTCCACTTGATTGTATTCCCACACGATGCAATGTCGGGCTACTTACCCCGATTCGAGGTAAACAGATAGATAGCATTCAATGAGCTTCGTAAAACAAATCTCCTGAACGATAAAATAAAATTTTCCTCCAAGGAAATATAGAATAAACAGTCTTGGTACTTGGAACTTTAGTCGCCGAGGCTCTGCATATAAATTACTGTCTCTGGGTTTAAGCGTTAAATAAGAAATCAGTGTAGAAGCGACACTAATTTACTTTCTTTTGGGTGTGGTATGTGCCGCTGCCACCAAAGTAAAGTCAAGGCAATCAATGTTAAGCAAATTGACTACCAATTTAAATTGTTCGTATATTCAAATCACAACGATAATTTTTGAAAGTAAAATGAAATGGCAATAACACGGAAAACCGATATAGGGTATCAATTTGCTTAACAATGAGTTTCCCTGGCAACCCTTGTTCTTTGACAGTTGTATAAAGTGGCTATAACATGGCAAGTTGACGTAGATTGTCGATTTGCTTAACAATTAATTTCACTGGCAACTGTTTTTCTTTGACAGCTGTATGAAATGGCTACAACACGGCAAATTGACGGAGGATGTCAATTTGTGGAACAATTAATTTCCCTGGCAAGTGATTTTCATAAAATGGCTATAGATAACACGGAATATTGACGTAGGGTGTCACAATTCATTTCCCTCAATAAAGTAATCCACCACTTCTATCTGCTACGACACTGGCTTTTTTTTTGTGGATGGGAAATCATCCAATGACCCCTCCCGCTCTGGGTGGAGCAGAAGGGAGTGTCAGACTCTTACTGACTAAAACCCACCCGTGTTCCTTCCTTAGCCCTTTGTGTTCCGGGGTAGCGGTAACCCTTTCGGACAATCCCGCTGCCCCGGCAGGCTTCGGCCCTTTCGGGCCCCTTCCTAATGCTGACATCTCTTTGAGGCGCGCGTGGAACACGTACGCGCCGTCCAGCACGGGCCTGGTCCTGATCGGACGGAGAGTTACCCATTACTCTCCGCCCGCAGGCCCGCGCCTACGGTGGCCGGGAGTCGTCTCGCGGCTCCCGACGCCCGGGGCGTCTCCCGCGGCGGCTGGGACGTGAGGCCCTCGACACTGGCTCAATCAATCAACTTATCACTGTCCACTTTTGTCCTCTCTCAATTTGCCATCAACACCCGGTTTTCGGTCTTCTACATCCAGTCTGTCCAGGCCGCTATTTTAAAACGCGCTCGCAAGGTTGTCAATATTGACGACGATCAAGATCAAGTGCGCTATGTGCAACGCATGCAATGCGATGATACAAACCTGACTGTGATTCATGAACGTTTCATACGCACCGGTTATACAGTGTGTTAGGTTAAACGAGGGACATACTTTAAGGGAGCGATACCCATGAAAAGTGTGGTACCCATGAAAATGACCAACTTCTACTAAGATAACACTACCGAAATCGAGAAAATAAAACCAGCCACCCTATACATTTATGTTCGCATAATTGAAAAAAATGTAGGGAACAGCTGTTTTTTATCAGATTTTAGAGTTCGCCCCATAATAAAAGTTGTTTATTTTCGTGAGTACTACACTCCCTTAAATTATGTCCCTCGTTTAACCTAACACACAGTATAGGTATTTGAGATACCTAACCATCTTTCGCTTCTAGACATTCTTATTCTATGGTTTAAGGTAGCGCCATGTTAAGGATTTATAGTCCTTCGGAGAATGTTCGCCGCGTAATACTAAGATCAGTTTTATTAAAACCAAGAGATTACGTCTAGGTCTTGTAGATAGGACTTGGTAAGTGAAATATTAGTAGAGAAATAGAATAGGAGTGATTTTATCTTGAGGCGGCAGTGATTGGTTGGGCTTTATTATTTGAATTATATAAATGTGAAATATTGACTGCCTCATTTGTCTAGTAGTCGCAAGCGCTACTGGTGAGCGTGAGTGTTTTTTTTTATAGAAAATGCAATTTCCGTTTTCCCTAATTTTAAAATGTTCTCGGCAACTTGTCATCGTCCTGACCAAATTTCAATAATTCATACAAAATGCAATTTCAGTTTTCCTGAATTTCCTAATTTTCTCTGCACCTTTTTAAAACAAAAATTAGGCAAATCGGTCCAGCTGTTCTGAAGTGATGTGCTTACCAACGAACAGCATTTTTATTTTATTATATTGACTAGCTGACCCCGCAAACGTCGTATTGCAAAAAAAAAGAAGGGTATGAAAAATAGATGTTGGCCAATTCTCAGACCTACCCGATATGCACACAAAATTTCATACAAATCGGTCCAACCGTTTCGGAGGAGTTTGGTAACAAACATCGCGACACGAAAATTTTATATATTAGAGATAAGGATCTTTCACGGTTATTTGAACACGCTGAAACTTCATGATAAATCTATTTACTTTTCCTTATTGAAAAACATATTTTTTTACGATTTTAATTAAGTGAATCAAAACGCAACAGCCTCTCAAAATCTTTTTACTCACAAAAACCACACAAAAAGCACACTCAATCCCTTTTAATAACATAACGAAACCCTTCAAAAACTGCACAAAGGCTCATAATTCTGTGGTTTTCCTTAAAATAAGCGAAAACTGAAGGTAAGGAACCCAAGACACAGCAGGGTTCCGTATAATTGAGTGCATAAATCAAACGCCATCGGAATGAGATGTGATCCTTCATAACTTTGCTGTGAAATACTCGAGCCTATGAAAAAGCGATGGGGGAATGGAATGGCTAAGCCATATCTTCTCTAGTCTGATAAAAAGTGTTAGATGTGCGAGTTGAGGAGATAAAGTGTTGTTTTTGATTGTTGTGGTGCTGTTGCCATGGTGATGACCGTATGGGTAGTTGTGTGTTATAGGGAAGATAGTTGTGTAGGGGGCGAAGGAAATGAGGTTGTTCCGGGTTCCGGTGTAGTTAACATCATCAACTTGATAGTGTCACGGTTCGATTATTTGGTTCTTAAATAATGTAAAAAGGTTTGATAAAGTATGATTCTGGTTTACTTACATATACATATGTATAGTGGTATTCCTTTTCTGTGATGTTTTATTTTTATCACACAGACATTTCCATTTATTTAAAATGTAGTATACAGGGTTATTTGTAAAACACCAGCAACCTCTTAAGAGGTCATTGTACTCATCATTATGAACAACTTTTACTATGGGACCAAACCTAATTTCGCGAAAAAAAATTCAGCTGTTCCTTACATTTTGACGAGTTACACGAACATACCTAAATGTGTATATGAAACAGCTGTTATTTTTTTCGTGATTTCAGAGTTGGTCTCATAGTGAAAATTGATCAGTTTGATGGTCTAAAGCACCTCTTAAAGTTTGCAGATTTAATTTTGAAACATCATGTATTTTACTGCCTCGTTGGTGGTAGCGGTCGTAAGCGCTACTGCTAAGCATGAAGTTCGATTCCCAGGTTGGGCAGTGTCATTGGGTTTTTCCATATGTAATTTCTCAGTCGCAGCGTGGAGGCTGGATTTGTGCCCGGTTGGTGGCAATAGGCTCGCCCCTATTATATGGGACTTAAACATAACTGGTGAAATGTGGGTGTAGGTACTACAGGTACACCTCTGTCTAACACTTCGGGGATTATAGGCGTGATGTTATACCATATATCTTCTTACCATGTGATAGCTATTTTACTGTTGTACAGACCGCTAGAACATCAAGCTACCTGAAACTGTTAAATTTTCCCAATCAACTTTAAACCTTATAAAGCGATAAAGTAAGAAATTTGACAGCAGCAGCAGGAATTTGGCGGTTTGATTTTTTTGTTTTTAATTTGTTTTTTTTTTTTTTGGAGCTTAATGTGCTGGCGTCTGTACCAATAGGTACAAAAATGAGTTTTTCTCAAAATAAAACCCCAACTTTTTCTTTTATGTTTCATCTTGACATCTCAACTCGCTCGCTCTGAGTTACGGCTTCGCTCAATTATCAGATAAGTGCCTCCTTTACTGCACTTCACTGTCAGCTAGCGCATCTCACTGACAACAAGAACCTTTTTTAATAAAAATATTTATTACAGTTGGTAAGTTTTCAGGGGTAGTAACTTGTAAAGGATTATTATAGGAATATCACATCGCAGCACCGAGTTCCAGAGGAAACTTGAAACACTTAAGCGGGTTGCAGACCAAGAGCTAAGCTAATTTAGTCTAGCTTACCTCGCATCTGAGGTAATTTTTCATACTTCATAGTTTGCGGTCACACACCCTGCACACTTAGTTATCATTATTTAGATATAAAAAAATCTTCCTTTTTTAGGCTTCCGTCTATCGGGAGACGTGAATGGTAACACGACATAAGAGGTACCATGGTTTTAGATTGGATTCTCGTATAGCTGAGGTAAATTTTCATCCTTCGTGTTTTAGTTTGCGGTCTGTACACAAGTATGAAAAACTACATCAGCTATGCGAGCTAAACTAGACTAACTTAGCTTAGCTCTTAGTCTGCAACTCGCTTAATACCTACGACTGTTGCTAAGCTTATAAATTTGTACAGAATACAGAAAGGTACCTATTTACATAATTATAATTTGTACGGAACCCTTGGTGCGCGAGTCCGACTCGCACTTGTTTTTTATTCTTGAGACTTACCAGAGGGGCAATTCTCGTAATTTTAAGAACGTTCGCAGTCTCATCTCAGTCTCAATCTTTCAAAAATACCTCTAATTTCCCTAGATTTTAACAAATTTTTGACATTTTTTTGTCGGCGAGATGAGACTGCGACTAGATTTTGAACGTTTTAAATCACGAGAATTGGCCTTCTGGTTAGTTTTGGCAATAAGCCGAGATGCAGATTGGAATGAGTGTGCATTTGAGTAATCAATAGAGAGAGAGAGAAGTTTATTAATCAATAGAGTATTAAGTTTTTATTGTTAAGCATCATCATTATCATTTATTTTCAGATTGTAAAATCCAATTTGTTAGTAATTACATACGCTACTTAAACACTAGTGTTAGTACATCCAGAATAATTTGTTAGTTACAAAGGTCGTAAAACCACATTAGTATTACACTACAGACTAAACCATTGCAGTCATTTATTAAATAAACAAGCTGCTTTATCGCTAAATGAAAGTTGTAAGTCTTGTATCTTTCTTCAACTAGGGGTACCTAAGTCTTTTTACGATTAAAACAGATGGAGATATTTTCTAGAAGAGCGTTTGGTTGATTCAGTTTTCTAATGATTTTTTCCCCTTTTTCCTTACAAACCATCTTCAAAAACCATATCCTTTAACCAGTCCACAAAATACATATTATCGCCCATTCCGCATATGGTCTATAAAGATCGTAAATATTAAAATAACAGCTTAACCAGAGTTCTCGGCCGGATTTATGTCTCAATATCGCACGACCCTTGGCACCTGCCTACCTCTTTATGTTACACTATTGATTCATATTCGTTAATAGCTTTATATCACGAGATGTTGGGATCAAAGTATTATAATTAAACCAATAATATGAACTGTTAACACGTATTATTTTTTGCTTTTAGATTTCACTAATGAGAAACAATCTGTGATATCGTCGACCGTAGGTTCAATTGAGGTAAGGGACAAGATACCCAATGTCCCTTACCTCAATTGAACCTACGGTCGACGATATCCAGAAAAAGCTAATTTAATCTCTAAACTTTAGTTCCTGACTTAAAACTTTGGTGCTAGATAGAATGCTGTACTTAGTTCCTAAACTATAGCATTCTATCTACATAGGACCAAAGTTTTACATACATATTTAAATTTTATTACCCAAATTGAGGTCGCAATTTATAATATAAACAAGAGCTAGCTCCATAACAAACAATAGAGCGGTGTTAGCCATTGATATGCAGTGCGGTGTCCACAAAGTTGGCGGTCGCGAGGACATTTACTTAATTCTAGGCTGTATCGAGAGTTACTGTTGCCATCGCAGGCTTGTTTATTTATGAAGACGTGACGTGTTTAGCTACTGATTCAATATTTCTTTCGAGTTTTATCTGTACTTTTGTGGGCACTATAAGTTTTATGTTCAATTGGGGTTGTATTATATATGCTTGTTAGAGTGAATGAAGTGAATCGGAGTTTTATTTTCGGAGTTTGAATTTCTGGGACCGATTTTCCGAAAGAATAAGTTAAAAAATTCAATAGTTTCATTCGTTCTTCTCCTTCAAATCCTTTTGTAGGTACCCGTAGTTACGAATAATTTGAGTAAACTTAAAGGCCTACCGAAATGTTCTTTCTTCGGTATTGTTCGTCGAAACGTTTCCTTCAGTTCTGAGATGAGTTGCATGAATTGATTACTGACAAATGCGTGCACTGACTGAACAGATCCACTCAATCTGTGTGGTTCTTTCCTCAGAAGACCATTTTAGACACCAATCTACATAATGTTCTTCACCTGATCTGATCAAGATTATGTTTGGACTTTAAAATAGACTGTGACCACTGAGTTTGTTTCAATCTTTCTTCTCGGAGCCGACCTCATCAAGGTTTTAAAATATGATTAACGTGTAAAAAAATTTGCACAAACATATACATATACAGGGAGGCCTATTCAATGCGATTATTTTCAACACTGTACACATCCTCACTGTTTCATGTCACGTTTAGTCAACGCTAACAGACTTCAGATGTCAACTTACCTTCTTGTAAATTCATTTAAACTTTTCCCGTTAGCATTGGGTGAAACAAAACGCTAACGTCCCTCTAAAAGCCACGAACCAACACAAACAACCGTTGAATATGTCACTGCAATATATTGTGTTCCTTAATTAATTAAAACAACAAAGTTTCAAGTACATTTCCGTTTGACACAGCCCTACGTAATTAGGTTGCCGGTAACTTTGTAAATGACGTTAAGTAACTATGTAGTCGTATCCATTTCTCTTAATAGATGGAGTCCTAGTACTTTTGAGTGGCTATAAAAATATATTGGTTACATTGTCGAGATGTGAGTAGAGCCAGTTGAATGTGCATTTATGAAAACAATTCCGATTTTTCAACTCTGGAGATATCTGCTCTTTGCTGAGCCCGAAATATTTTTCACATAAAATAGTATTTTATTAATGCTCGTGCGTTCTCTGGCCTTTTTCTTCCAAGGGGTTTTACCAAGTGATTGAAACGATTCGAGAACAGTGCTGTTAAAGAGAAGACTTCGTATAGGGCGCACTGCAGTGTGACTGAGTTTTTATCAGAGAAAAGAATTGGCTAAATTGCTCTGGATTTATAGATCTGGTTATTTGTTAAATTTAATTGAATGTTAATAATATAAATGTTGCATGCCTAATAGTAAAATTGGCTGAGCTTTAATTTATTATAACATCTATTATGTACTACTTACCCATATTTTCAAAATAAATGTCTATTCTATTATATTCTTGCATTTGGACAATAATAGGCTAATATTATGTTATATAGAAGAATATTACGGTCTTCTATTTTAGCATGCAGGCAGGTGGTTAGGTGACCACAGAACCGGCTTCTGCGCGCCAATGACGCAGCTATCCGTCACTGACATGAATAATTTAGGCTGGCAAGAATGGTCGGGCCGCTGGTCGTCAGTCAGCTGTGGTTAGCGCCATTTGCAAGGAACGTGAGCAGTGTTAGTGAAGGTCAGCCCTTGCTACTTGATTTTAGAAATAGTAGCGTTATAGGTATATCTTAGTTTCCAATAATTACCAATATCATTTACTTTCTTGGTAATTGAAAAGCAACTAGAACAATAATTATAGTTGGCCTGTGTATATGTTTAAGAGGGCTTAGGTCGCCGTTATTGTTATCGATAAGGAGGACTATTATATGAAAAGGAAAACTTGAAAGCAACAAAAGTATTTCACAACAACAAATAGTAAAGAAAAATAAACACAACGAAGTAGTTTAAAACTGTCCCATATCGTAGTTTCAGCGGACCGCAGATACCACGATTTATGTCCGGACTCTCGGACAGTCTCTTCACGAGTCATTGCTCCAAACTTTCGACGGACAGCGATTAAGATTTACAACGGGACTGATCCTAAATAACTTAAATTGTTGGTAAAGCTACTGATCCCTCAGTGTTTCGATAGAAGAGACAATTTATGGACTTGAAACAGTTGAAACAACATATTTGTTTAGTGACCAAGTTTAGGAGTTGGTATTCGTTAGACTGTCTAAAATACTGGCAATGTTGTTAATAAAGTTAGATTAATTTATGTATTTGTCTGTTTGGGTTATATAAATGCTTGAGTTAAGTGTCAAGTCTATTCAAACATAATGTTTCAAATTAATATTATTTCAAATCAAACAAATATCAACTTTATTTTAATGGTGATTAAGTTGATTTCAGAGTGACTACCACTATTGAAAAAGTTATAAAAATGTTTGAAGTGGTAGCGTAAACTGAACTTTATTGTGTAGAATTTAAAGTTATTTTTCCATAAACTCATATTTGTTTACATTTTTGGCAAGTAAATCGCGTATGCAGATTATGTTGCTTTTGTAAGTGTCATAACTTATTCGTTGTTTGTAATAACATACCATCACGTTTCCACGGACGCTTCTATTCACAGAAGGGTTACGCAGCAATGTAGGTACTTATAGTACACTCACATTTTGCTGGTTATTTTCAAGTCATTTGTAAGGTCGCGAGCTTTTTGCAATTAACCGGATACATCAAGGCTGCTACTGACAAAATCCAGATGAAAAACCCAATAACACTTTAGCCGACCCGGGAATCGAATCCAGGACCTCATGCTCAGCAGTAGCGACCACTAGACCAACAGGGCTCTATTATATCAGAAAATCTTGGGTTCAAATACTAAAAAAAAAGTAAATTACTGAAGTTATGAGTAGAAGTTATTTTTGTAACATATAAAGATGTTTTCAAAACAGTTATAATAATAATATTTTTTCCCTTTGTGTTTTTTTTTTTTTGCTTTATTGTTTTTCTTTCTTTTTTTTTGTTTTATTAACGGTGGATGGACTGTGTGAATGATGATTTATGCTTAGAAAGGGGGTGACTACTGAGGTGATGGCTAATAGAGAAGTATAGAATAGGTGCAGCGCAGACGACAGACTATCCGTGACGCACTTTTTAGTCTGTGAAAATAGAACCTATGCAATTATATGCAGTAACGCACACGACGCGCAAAAAGTCCGGCGCACAAAAAATCCGTGTAATTCGGGCACTTCGGGACACTATGATACTTCTAAGGCAGAATATCATGATAGACATTTAAAAAGACAGACAGCTCTGCCGACAGAATGATCGAAGATGTGCGTCGTGTGCGTTGAGTCTGTGAAAAATCCGCGACCGACTTTTTGCGCGCCATGCAGACTTTTTGTGCGCCGCAGACTCGATCGCACAAAAAGTGTGCCGTCTGCACTGCACCATAAAAAGACTTGTTGCACCAACCACAAATAAATTGGGATAAGAATGATGATGATAATGATGATTCAACAATAAATTACAAGTCATAAGTATTAGTACAGTTTGTATAAATGTACTTACATTTTATTCCTAAAACTTACATGCCTGAACTAGGTAATCCTGTGTTTCAGGCGACACGTGCCAAAACAGTAAAAAAATTACTATAGACAAATAATTATATGTAGAGTAGCTTAACTCGTTGGTTGAACGATGTCTTGATGCCAAAGATTTTTTCTGAAACCTGAGTTGCAACTACCAAGATTAAAGAACTAAGATTCAAATTTCAATATACACATTAAGCTATACATAACCAGTATAAGCTGACATCTCATTGTACGAAAAGTCTATACAATTCGAGGTCAGCTAAAACTGGAAATTATACCTTGATGAGTCGTCGTATGTTCGCTCAATTATCACTTCTAGCTCCATTATTTCCGTGCACTCATTTCCCTCACAATTCGTGTGATAATTGAAACAACCGAAAGCGAATACATTTACATAATTAGTGTAATGTTGTTACACACTCGTAACGTTAACTATTGCGAATAATTGGTTCCGTAGCCGCTTATTTTTATTGTTATTGTTATGATAATGTTCTTATTTAACTGTTACAGCTAAACTTAGCTCATCTCCTACGTGGCTTAGTTTATTTTTGTTATTTCCAATTTATCTATGTATAAGGTGTAATTAAAATAGTGTTTGACTTTAAAGAGGGTCATTGTACAGACGCCACCAGCACATGAAGCTACTCGAAACTGTAAAATTTTCCCAATCAACTTTGAACCATATGCTTTAGCGATAAAGTTGAAAATCTATTAAAGAAATTTGACAGAGTGTAGTAGTTTGATGTTCTGGCGTCTGTACTTATTCATTACCTGAGATCGCGTAGAAAAAATCTACGGCTCCGTACATGTACGTTCGTATAACTCGACAAAATATAGAGAACAGCTGATTTTTATTCGTGATTTCAGTGTCCTTTAGTAAAGCTATGCATAATGATGATATCCTTTTCAGGGTGAAAACATTTTAATTACACTTTGTAGGTACGGACTTTCCCTCCCTCGTCGTCAGACGGTCTTTTTTCCACCCGGCTTCCTGTGAGTGAGAACATACATACCTATTTATCGAAATAAAAACTTAGACTTAACTTGCATAATGTATAGTGCATAATCAGCCTATATCCCACTGTTGGGAATGTGGGATGCTGGCCTCCGCTCTGTGAGAAGGAGTGGGTCATAATCAGGGACTTGAAACGTTACTCAAAATATCGTTACGCGTAGTTCCGGTACCGATATTTTGTTCCACCAGGATTGTAACAAAATTAATTTCTTGGCTATAACGATACTGACAATCGGAATGAAATCTTAAACTGTTCAATAACAATATTATCAATATATTGTTATTAGTATAACGATATAATCGTTATTAATTTCGATTTTCAACAATGCCACTGTTGCCAGCTTCATGACTTTTAGGATGACGAAAAAGACGAAAAGTATGAAGAATAACGTTACAAATGAATTTGTAACGTTATTAAAAGTGGATAAGCTCAATTTTCCTGATACCTCTATAACTTTACTTAAAATATTGTTCTACGAAAATGATATTCTATAACGTTTTTTTTTTGTAACGTTCTTGATATTTTTAGGTTTTAGTATCGGTAGTAGTAGTAGTGGTATTGGAACGAAATTCATTTCGTTTTCAAGTCCCTGGTCATAACCTACCAGGCGGTCTCAGTATGGGTTGCAGGATCGAATTATTGGTTCTAGGACATGCCGGTTTCCTCACGATGTTTTCCCTCACCGTTTTGAGAGCAGTGGTGATTAAATAGTTTGCAGCAAGGAAACTACCTGCTTGGGTTTGAACCCACGACCTATCTCATAAGTTGCGGCCGTTACCTCAGGGTCACCACTGCTCCTTACCAGTTAAGTATATTTAATTTAATGATAAGATTTTCTAATTTAGATGTAAACCACGATTGCCAAGTAAAGTTAAACAATTTAGTATTACCGTAAACATTATTTTAGTATTCGGTAAGGTTAAGATAATACTATAATGGCGATTTATCTTGATTCCTCCCACGTTTGAGTAACTTATGGCAAGCATTTGAGATTTATTTCATTAAATCGTTGTTCAATTCCTTTTGTGGAATGAGAGATTGCTTGTAGATATTGCTGTATACTCGTAATGTTCATGCTAAAATATCATTACATTTTTAATTTTGTTTCTTCACTAAGTAGGTAGTGGAATACAAATATAGCAAAGTTAATAATAAATTTAAAAGTATTTTCGCTTTTTTTGAAACTGAAAAACACATGCTACAGTTACGCACTATACTTACTAAAAGAAAACACTGTACTGACGGACAATGACACTGAGTGTCTGTACTGACAGTGTTTAATAAATTGTTAATTATTTTTAATTATATATAATTAAAAATGACTAAACTTATATAAATATAAGTTAATAATAATAATTAGTAAGTAAATAAGTAGTAGTAGTAGTTAATAATAGTAGTAGTAGTAGTTATAATTATGAAATAATTAATCCGACTGTTATTGTTCTGTCCAAATTTCAATACAACAATCCCATAGAAACAATCACTTTCACTTTCCCGAATTTCCCCTTTTTTTTCGGAAAGCTTTTCCAAACAACATTATCCAACCGTTTTCTCAAAAATAACATGCTGAAATCCGCTTAAAATAAATATTGTTGTTCCATTCAAAGTGGATTATTACTGATGTACTAATCTAACAACAGATATAGATACACCTAGATAACGCAAGAGCAGTTGCTCTTGCGATTTGCGATTTTTAGCACGCGAAGTAGTTACTTCGCGTGCCAAAAATCGCACCAGCTTACGTACAGAAATCGTAAGCCGCCACTTTCGCGCAGCTGAGTACTGCTGGCTGGGTGAGCGTGAGTGAGAAAGAGTGCTTGTGACGTCAGGTAGTCAAAAAAATGCCACGCTTGGTTTTCATACAGATCGTGATACTTGCGTTATCTAGGTCTATCTACTTACATGTATCTATGAATGTAATCAATACATTGCATAGATAACAAACTCCATAATACACCGTTCCTCTTAGTTAGGCTCGCCTCTCAAGCGTGACCGTATGCAAAAAGTCGCAGTGTTGCCATACCTTGCAAGCAAAACACAGCAATGCAGTAAATGCTAATGATTTCGTACTTTTTCTTTTACCAACAGCCTAACGTCGAATGACGTCACAAAGGTAGGAAATGTACGAACAAACATTCGCACATTAATAGGCATGCCGTAAGTCGTACGCTGAGTCTCTTCTGCAAACAACAATGAAATGGATTAACTTCCCTCGTTCCTTCAGGCTGTGGTCACTAGGTACAGAAGTTCAGAAAGCTTACTTTGAACAATATGTTTTTAATTTTCTTTAGTCATGTATGTCAATGAATGTGGAAAGTCACTATACACTGAGATAATATTTCAGTAGGTGTTGATACACAGGTGCACTTTTTGAGGCTTCCATCTTTCGTTTAGCACATAGGTACACATAAGAGGTTTGTGCCCGTTTTCACTTATGCTACACCTAAATGTAGGTAATGCTCTAAATATTATTCTACATTGGAATTTCAACTCTTTCTGCTGAGCCGATCATTGAAAATCTAAAATAGGCATTATATTTTAGTATCGCCTAAGTACTTTCAATGAAAACGGGCATAAGTCTCATGTGCTTAATTATTTCAAGTTAGCTATTCTAGAGTCAGCTTAGCTTAGTATGAAATGACTTGAATGCATCATCTGTGTTATTTTTAAGAAACTTTTAAACTTAAACTCATATTTTAAACTAATATTTTCAAACAAACATTTAAACAATGCATATATGAAATAAATATAATACTATTTCCAATAACATTACGAAAAATACTTAATTTTTACGTATAGTAAAACGATTTCTGACAGCGAAAAAACAAAACAGTTTCACCGCGGATGTAGTACTCGCTCGACTGACAAGTTAAAACCCGCGCATTATAATTTTTGAAAGAAGTTTGAAAGAGATAAATGATAACTGCTTATTGCATCTGAAGATATTTGTTTCTGGGAAATGCCGGAATTCTACATTAGGGATACCATCCCATATTTGATTAGTTTCCTCTACTAATTAATTAAACTTCTGCACCTACCTGCTACGCGGCATTATTGTACAATGAGTAGGTTTTCAATTACACACAAGCTAGTACGAGAAAAGGGCGGGACGTATTCAATACGTCTGAGGAACATGGAGGACCTAAATGAGTGTGTGGATCGGGATTGGATTAGATTTGTTGCTATTGTCAGCAACTTGTGTCATAATAATTGGTTTTCTGTATACTATTATCATTAGAAAACAAATTAAAATCAGATGAATGTACTCAGCTTTCTATGGTATGAGTTTGATTACAGACAATTCAATTACTTCTATCCTAATGCGGGTTGCAGACCAAGAGCTAAGCTAGGTTAGTCTAGCTTAGCTCACATAGCTGAGGTAATTTTTCATACTTCTGTTCATAGTTTGCGGTCTGTAAATAGATATATTTACATTTATAAAATATATATGTATGTCTTTAGATGCATGAAATGAGACATAAATAAGTGATTTATGATCATGTTTGGATTGAATTTGATCTTGATAATGAGGAAAAGAGACGGTTTTTAACCTACGGTTTTAAACTACATTATTTTGTACAGCTTAGGTACCTAAAAAACCTAAAAACTTTTAAAACTACAACAACCGTGTTTATTTACAAAGCCTGTGCAAATTTTAGTTCTCCAGGGTCTTCAACCTTTTTTCATTGTTACAATTAACCATGCAATGGTTTAAATGTTGTTTATACAAGTGTATTTTCATTAAATGCGTAGTAATGGAAAACAAACGACGCAATGACACAGTTTGTGGGATTTATTCCGGTCTGATCCCCTGAGCCCCCCCTCCATTCCCCCCTTGGATACCCCGAGATCTTCTTCTGTTTTAGACTTTGTGTCTTATCCACATTATCTAGGGGAACTAAACTTATTTCCTGATAAGTTACAAACAAATAACAATAACCAATAGCATCGACATCTACTCTAACCCTTTGCGACAATTTCGATCGAAACTTCTGTCTCCAGTAACCAGCTCTGAGCCTTGGGTCGTCTGTGCGACACGTGCCACCCATTGGTAATTGTATTTAAGTACTTCCTTTCCCTCCTTTATCAGCCTTCTTTGTGTTTTTTTTTTATTATTATTATTGTATTTTCGATCGTATTTGTGAACATTGCTCATTTGAATTTGAATTTTACTTTAGTTTATAACTTTTAAGTAATTCAACTAACGATGTCTTGTACGTACTATTAATTCCTTTGCTAGTGCTGTGCACTTCTGTAAGTGACGAATTCACTATTCCTAAAACTGTATGTGTTTTTAGTTTGTGTATATCTTAGTGAGTAAGTCGTTGAAGTGCCATATAAATAAATAAATAAATAAATAAACAATATTATCCTCATCTCAAACGGCTCTGCTAAATTACAACACCTTCTTATAAAAAATATAGTTCGTTACACTGTTAAAGAGTGTAAAATAATTGCTAATCAAATAATCATTTGATTGATTATTTATTTATTTTTAAGCACACAAATGTAAGTACTTTCCAATCGAGAAAGTAGGTCATCATCTGCCTAGCCTTTTTCCAACTATGTTGGGGTCGGCTTCCAGTCTAACCGGATGCAGCTGAATACCAGTATTTTAGATGGAGCGACTGTCTATCTGACCTCCACAACCCAGTTCCTGGGTAATACGATACCTCTTAGTAAGGTCAGATTTTCGGGCTTCTGACGACCCGTAACGACTGTCAAAGATCCACGAATGACAGCCGGGACCAACGGCTTAACATGCTTTCCGAGGCACTGAGGGGTCTTGGTATGTAAAGACCCATCCACGGATTAGACAAGGCAAGCGTAGCTCCAGCTCCCCTCCACTCGAGGAAGTAGGTCAATCTTTTTATTAAAGATGAACCTCTTGTTCGCATCTACCAGACTACCATGATCAGAACAACATAAAACAGCTTTTTACAGCTTAGAAACCATTATCATAATCATATTATTTAATCACAATATATCTTAGATATCTGTCAACCTGCACCGGCGAAAAAGATCATGATGGTATCCATATTCATCATTGAATATTTGAGCTCCTCTAACAAGTAGTTATTATCCTCCCGCACGTGAAATCAATAACGTCTGTTAAATTAACGTATTAACACATATTAATTAATTATCGTTAATTACCGATGATTGGCGTCAATACATTCAGGTTGCGTTAGTAGGTAGGCAACATGACAGCAGAACACTGCAGTGGTTCAATATTTACACATATTTATAACTAGCTTTTGCCAGCGACTTCGTCCGCGTGGAATAATGATTTCCAGAAATTGAGGCACTAACTCTCATAGAGTTTAACCGATGTGCTCTTTCTTCTACCGATTCTTGAGAACGCGTATTTCTCATTTAACGCGTTTTTCAAGACAATAGCGGGCGGACGCCGGCGTCCGCTTGGGGCTTGAATAACTAAAAATATATAACTACGTCTAATATATAAAAGAATATATAATAAAACCTACTTCACTTAAAACTAAATACCTATAACTACTATAATTAATAATACCTATACCTATAATTAATAAAAGTACCTACGCTTTTACCTACTTAATATTAAAAAAAACTGAACATAAATTAACCAAAACTTACCTACTACTAACTAACTACTACTAACCTATTACTACTTCACCTAAAAAGAAATCCTGTTTTCCTAACATTTCCCTTCACTGCTCTGCTCCTATTGATTGTAGCGTGATGAAAAGTATACTATAACCTGCCCAGGAGTATGAAGAACAATTGTACCAAGTTTCGTTGAAATCCGTCGAGTGGTTTTTGTTTCTATAACGAACATACAGACAGACAGACAGCCAGACAAAAATTTTACTGATTGCATTTTTGGCGTCAGTAACGATCACTAATCACCCGCTGATAGTTATTTTGGAAATATATTTCATGTACAGAATTGACCTCTCTACAGATTTATTATAAGTATAGATTTACGGGCTACCTTTACCTATATATTTCATATAATTATGTGTTACAAATACTGTCGGAAGGTTTTAAAATAACGACGATACGATTTCCTTAAATGGAAAGTTGCCATATTGATTTATTCATCCTAATCACGTCATTACGGGACGTCAGAAGCCCGAAAGTCTGGCAACCAGTGTTACCCAAGGGGTATCATATTACCCAGTACCTTAGTTGTGAAGGTCAGAGAGGCAGTCGCTCCATGTATACTGGTATTACCTGCATCCGGTTAGACTGAAAGCCGACCCCTAAATAGTTGGGAAAAGACTAGGCAAATGATAATGGTGAATCAATAGACTGTTGAGTGAGGTATCCCAACATTATGACAATTAAACGGAGGGTTTTTCACGGTAATTTATTCCGTCTGGCTATTTATTGACGGGCTAGGTAATAATGTCAATCTCGCTGATTGACAGTTTTACCCCAGCTTGTTATTTTTTTTGTGTCCTTTTTCTTTGTTATATTTACAGCAAAAAACGTATTTTCTTTCTTTATTTTTGCAAAACGTGCATACAAGATGAAAACAACAATACCACAATAATAAATTCGTATATCTAATGACATTCCCAGTCTGCATATGCAAAAAATTAACCAAATAGCAATACAGTCTAAGCTCGTCAAAGTTTGGCAAAACCCATAATTTGACTATCAGTACAATTTAATTTGTTTTTATTATAATAAAATTTTGATATTAGGATATAATGTGATAGTTTTAAAATACTACATACTCGTACTAAATTAAAACATTGAAAATACTAATGCATAGAGCATTAGTATGTTAGTGTTTTAATGTTTTGTCGTATTGTCTTCTTCACATTGTGACGAAACAAGTTGTCATTTTGGCTGCACGTATTTGTATTTCAGGATACAAAGTAGCAACATCTCCACTAAAACACATTCATTATGTGCCGAATTACCAATACTGAGACAACATCAATGAGAAACCGGATTACACTCCTATCTTCAACATCTGTTTGATATCCGGACCGGCAAGATCTTTCCGCCATTTCCCCACAGCTGTTATAGTCCTCATCATTTCATTCTACAGAACATAATCATTACACTAGTAGGCACTTATCTCATACATAGTTACCCTGGAGTCCCAAGCCGCTGTCCATTTGCTATACATTGTAACTCGCGCCGGTACAGACTAGCCTTTATGCCTTATTCATATACTGACTTCACTCAGGGGTGTCACTAAAGAATATGCTTGTAATAAATGATAGCTTTGTGAGTTTTAATGGACTCTTAAACAAGTTTAAATATTTTATTAGAGCTGGGTTGTTTTCTAGGTACTAACATGTAAACTTTTGTTTATTAAAATTATTATGACTCGTTTTATGTTTGTAGTGTTAGTTAGGGAACAAATTATTTTGCTAGCGGTTTTAATAGGATGCTTGTCGATTTTAGAATGCTATTGTAGTTAAAAAAATATTATAAGCTAAAACAAAAACCTTTTCTTTTTGGCTTCTGAATCCCCCAAAACGACAGACAGACAGTCCCCCAAAACGTCCGCCTCCAGGGCGTGACTTTGCAGCTTCGCAGTCTGGTAAAAAGTGTTTAGCCCTCAAAAGAGCGATTTAGCAGAAGATAAGGACATTCTTATGTTATACGTATTTTGGCTAAATTATATGAATGCAGTAATGTTTAGCATGCAGTATTTTACTATCAAGGCTTTGCTTTAACATCACAATAGAATTTGAACTTTTAGATGACCGATTGTCCGCGGCCAAATAAATGTAAATATTTTATGTTAGAGTCACAGGTTTGACGTGACTCTAACATAAAATACACAGTCTCACATATTATTAATGGAATCTATAATAACCTAACCTAGATACTAGTTTGTGCCATTAAAGTTAAATACCTATCTGTAATCTGCTAACCCTTTATTGTCAAGGTATCTGTAGAACAATAGGGTTTCCTATCACTACCTTGGTAAGACCAATGATATTATATACATTAAAAAGACAGAAAATCGCTCACAAATTGCTGAGCGGGTAAATGACTCAAGCTTTCTTATTTTTCTTCTTCTTTCAATTATGTTTTTTAAATGAAAACTATACATTTATTTGCACCTTTTGTGTTAGTAATAAGTGCGTTGTAGGTTGCACAATGGCATTTGCATTAAAAATGACAAATAATTATGAAATCTACACCATTATTGAAAATGGAAATGAAATGAAAATTTGTTTAATTTTTTAACAAGTAAACTTTGAAAAGTAGTGATTGGAGCTTCCTTTTAAATAGATAAGCCTATGTTAGGAGACTCCAAATTATTCATAAAACTATTCCTATACAACCTTCAACGCGCATTTTCAATGTGTGGGTGGCAGCCCTAAGTATAAACCAAAGTGATGTCCATCATGTGTCTACGTTGATTGTCGAGGAAATTAATCACAACAGTGGAGTAGCAGGGAGCACTGTACCTTTGTTTGCTTTCGTTTTATCACTTATTTTAGGTGTTCTTTGAACTATGGTAGAATAGAATAGAATACTCTTTATTGTACACCATTCGAATCATACTATCCTACTAATATTATAAATGTGAAAGTTTGTGAAGATGTTTGGATATTTGTTACTCAATCACGCACAAACGGCTGAACGGATTTGGATGAAATTTGGCACACAGATAGTTTATAACCAGGATTTACACTTATGATACTTTTTATCCTGATATTCTTACGGGATCGAAACTAACGCGGGTGAAACCGCGGGACGCTGCTAGTTACATAATATAATTGTAAAAAAATTATATATAGGGTGAGACAAGAGACGGTCTTATCGCTAAAAGTGATATTTTAAAGGCAAACATTGGATAATACTAGGTAGTGGTGAAGGACGGGCGTTTTGGGGGAATGTCTTATGTAATTTTGAAGTCCGCAAATTGGATGGTTAGTTGGTTTGGTTTTATGGTGGTATGGTGCTTTAAGGTATATTAATACAATGTTATTATATAACTAGCTGTTTGATCCAGGATGACAAGTAGCCTAAATCCTTCTCCGGGTTGCAGGCTATATAAATTTGAAATGGCATAACGATCGGTTCAGTGGTTAGTTTAGGCATGAAAATGTATTATACAGACAGATTTACTTTCGAATTTATAGTATGTGTGTACCTATGTAGTATGGATATAGATTATTAAAGGAATATAAGAACGAATAATAGTGAGACCATGTTGCAATATGAAAAAAAATTCTATCATTAATATCATGCCTAGGTTAAAATGATTATAAACGTAAATTAGATCAGTAACAAGCTCGTACGTACCTAACCTCTGAATTTATATTTCATTATACCACACACTTTGCATAATAACCAGACTCAATTAGCATACCGAGTAATATCGTAATTTAATATTACCTCACTATTCCTCTAAATAGGTACGGTCAGCTTAAAAAGAATATTATTCTTTATATTTATTTATTGATTGAGTGGCCCGTGGTTAAGTAATAATAACCGCACAAGTTGATAGATCAGATTAGTCTACGCTTGCCGCGGTTGGTCTGTAGATGGGTGACTATCTTTACATACTGAGACCCCTCCGTGCCTCGAAAAGCACGTTAAGCCGTTGGTCCCGACTGTCATTCGTGGATCTTTGACAGTCGTTACGGGTAGTCAGAAGCCCGAAAGTCTGACAACCAGCCATATCAAGGGGTATTGTATTACCCAGTAACTGGGTTGTGGAGGCCAGACAGACAGGCTCTCCGTGTGAAATACAGGTATTTAGCTGCATCCGATTAAAATGGAAGCCGACTGGAAAAAGGCTAGACAGGTGATGATGTTTATTTATTGATTTATTATAGCTACCCTACAGTTAAAAGCTTTTGCAGTTGTAGCTACCATAGTGTAATTGTAATTAAATTGTAACTATCTTTTTTTGTAAGCCTGCGCTGTCCCACTCCTGGGCAAAGGCCCCCCTCCACTTCTTCCATCGTTCACGAGCTCGCACATCCTCCTTCCAGTTTTAATGGTCTGTACAGTTCATCTTGCCATCTCTTATTCACGGGTCTACCTGCTGCGACCACGCCTCACTATCTCAAGGCACCAGTTATGTGCTATAGAGGCCCACAGTTCGTCCGGAATGTGGCAGACATGTCCTGCTCTGTAACTACCTGTAAGTTTTTAATAAAAAAAAATATCGGTAACAATTCAGTAAGGTTTTGTTTAAGTTCAATATAACAATACTCTGAAATCTAAGAAAGTACGAGTTCCATCAAATTTTTAAGTAGGTATCTATCGAGATCTCTTATAACCGTAATTTTAAACTTTGAGCGATAACCTCATGCTTTTTTGCTGACTATATCTAGGTACTCTAGTAATTTTCGATACTATTCCAGGTACAACGCTACAATATATTTGCACTACAAAACCATCGATTAACTGTCTGAAACTTATTCTCAGTATCGAGTAAACTTAAGCATTGTTATCGCAAAAACTTTCGTTATTTGTTTTGTTAACGATAATGTTGCACGATATTAGTTCGTATAAGTAATAATTAATTGCGTTTGTGTTGTTTATCTTTAGTATATGTTGTAAATGTATATATGTATGTAATTATACGCGTGGTTGGAATGGTTTTATATGTGTTATAACTAATTAAGTTTCGACGCAAACAACTTAAACAAATATATTAAACATAACATCATGCCTATATTCACTGAAGGGTTAGGGGGTTAGGCGTGACAAGCTATTTCTGGCATGTTACATTTTGGCAATTATTTGTTTACGGAGTAAACACTTTCCACAGATGGGGGTTCACGGACGGCTCTGCAGTGCGATTCTGTAACCATCTCACCGTGAAGACTTAGATGAAGTGAGCGTGGAGTGAGTCAGTGTCATCCTGATGCTAGGGATTGATACTCTTGACAGCTCACTTCTTCTAACTTTTCACGGTGAGATTTTGACAGAATCGATCGGCTGATCTCACGGCACCTCCTCACAGACAGTGGCCCACCTTCCATCCTGCGCTGCTTGGCCTGTCACCTGTGCACATGATGAGCTTATGACTGCGTTAGTGAGCAGAGTTCGCCCAACTGAATTTTGGGCCAAAAATATTTAAACATTTTGCCATCGATACGCTAAGAAGAAGGAGGGTTAGGCAGAGGTGCACCTTAAGTACACACATTTTGCCAGTTTTGTTAAGTCCCATGTCACAGGGGGCAGGCTCGCCCCCCCATTGCCGTCCACCGGGCACAAATCCTGACTCCGGGCTGCTACTGAGAAATTCCATATGAAATTCCAGATGAAATTCCATATGAAATTCCAGATGAAAAAACCCAATGACAAATTGCCCAAATATATAATTAGAGTAATGAGTTTATACATTTTTATAATTTGCCGTGATTATTGCCACAAAATATACATGTTGAAATTGAAAACACGCGACAAACCGAAATGAGAGATTGTACTCATCATTATGAACAACTTTTACTAAGAGACCAAAGCTGCAATAGCGGAAAAAAATCAGCTGTTCCCTACATTTTGACGAATTATGCGAACATAAATGATTTAATGTTTTTTTTTTTTAACAGCTTATTTTATTTTCGCGTTTTCAGGTTTGGTCCCATAGAGAGAGTACAATCTCCCATTTCGATTTGTCGCATGTTTCCAATTTCATCCTGTATAGGACCTAGTCTACTCTGCCAGCGATTATTATTAAGTTGCCTTCTTATCTGTCCTCGGAATAGTTCTAGATCAAGTGCACTAGTCAAGCTATTTGAGCATTTATTAAATTGATCACTTGATCAGACATAAAATTAAAGTACTAAACCTAACTGCTAATCTCTGAAACCTTAAGAAGTCGACCAATATTTTTGTGTCGTAATCTGCCTAGCCTTTTCCCAACTATTTTGAGGTCGGCGTTCAGTCTAACTAGATGCAGCTAATAATCAGTATTTTACATGGAGCGACAGCTTATCTGACCTCCACAACCCACTTACTGGGTAATTCAATACCCCTTGGTAAGACAGGTTGTCACTGGCCCCGATTCTGTTGTTCACAAACTAAAGTTCAGTGCATCTTTTTCTTTCTATTTCATTATGAAAAGGACAGAAGATAAATATTAGTTTAGTCCTGTCAAATTAGTCAGCGCCTGACGTAAATTGACGTATTTTTAGTATCCAATTTTTTAATCACGTCTAAACTTGTCTATGGATTATCTAATTTGACAGGACTAAACTAATATTTATCTTTTGTCCTTTTCATAATGAAATAGAGAGAAAAAGATGCACTGAACTTAAATTGAATTTAGTTTGTGAACAACAGAATCGGTGCCACTGTCAGACTTTTGGGTCTCCGCTGACTACACGTAACGACTGTCAAATATCTACTTATATGTAATGAAGCGTATGATTATTAACGTTGTTGGCTTATAAACAGACCTTTTTAGTACAGCTCTACTTGCCTATTCACGAATGATGTGATTATAAAACCGATTAGAATGATTTACATGACTGGTACTTATGCATCAATCACATTCTTTTCCCTTACAAGGCACACAGTACTTACCGTCTCAACATGGTATCCATTTGTAATGCGTGTTGACGGACATATAGGTATGTTTGCGTTAGGTAAAGATTAATTTTATGTGCGGTGCGGCCTGAAACTTAGTTTTACGTTATATTAACCAGAATTACTTAGTTTTACAGTGACGGCAGGCCAAAAACTGAAAACATAAGTGGTTAAAGGAAAAAAAATCATTTAAGAAAATATTAGCTCTGGACTAAATTTACTAAATAGAAAAAACTTGTGGGGTCGGAGGACCGAGCAGGAACGAAATTCAAAATAAAAATCCAAGATAGCTGTGAAAATTTCTAATTCACGAATATTTGTACATTTTTGTAGCCAATCATCTTGGATTTTAATTTTGACCACAATATCGGCACCCAGCACCCTACAAAACCACAAAACCGACAAATATTACAAAATTTAAAAAAACGAGTGTGCTTATGACCACACGACTGATGTGAAACTTCTTTCGCTCCATCTGTATGTATATATATATATATGTGTGTACAATATATACATGTATACACATATACATATAACTTTAAACGTAGAATATTGAATGTATTGAACAAAATATTAATTCATAAAATTGTTCAAAACGAAATAGAATTACGAAATTTCATTTACTAGCTATAAGAGAAAGAGAGAAAGAAAATGTGCGCGCGCACTGCTCTCTCTTCCTCCTACACTGTGATACAGACAATAAGCCTGCAGTGTGCTTAGATATACGGAACGTATTTGGCTATGAGAGGAAGAGAGAAAGAAAATGTGCGCGCGCACTGCTGTCTCTTGCTTATATCCCCCACTTAACTTCCGTTCGCCTTGCCCGATCACACTTTTCGTAACGCTTACGTCACGCGTTCGCCAGCTTACTCCCCAAGTCAAGCGTGCGTAAAGAAGTTTCACTTCAAAAAAATTGCAGTCGCCATCTTGGATTATTATTTTGAACTTAGTTCCTGCCGAGGGTCCTCCGACCCCACACGTTTTTTGATTTCTCCCATTTTACTCCTACCGCAAGCTCCGTAAAATTCGTCCCAAAAATCTTTGACACCCAGTAAATATATGTTTTAATTTCAGAGCATAATTAGTATAATTCTATCAGGGGTTCAGTGAATACCAAAATGTCACCAAATCTTTTACTTAGCTGTACTAAATAAAATTTAAATCACATAACATCAAGCCTGTAACTTTCGAAGGGTTAGGTAGAGGTATACCTTATTAGGACTATAGGTAGTACAGTGTACACCCACATTTAGCCAGTTATGTTATGTCCCATGTAATAGGGGGTGAGCCGCAGCAGAATTATTCCTAACTTGGTTAAGCCAACTCAATATAGAGCAGTGTATCACTAAACAATGCAATTAATCAAGATATCGCTAACAATAATTTAATTCTTTGTCAGTCTTCACTATAAGTGCCTTATTAACAATCCTTTCAGAATGATTTATAAAATTATTATTCGCAGTTAGCAAATGGTTTGTAGACATGCGATAGTATTGTATAAGAAAGTGGTTTAATATAGATAGATGCATTATTTTGAGTTATATCTTCAGTATTCAATAATAATTTGCTGTGATATGCAGCCTTGTCAATTCCTACGGTTCTTAGTATTTCAGGATTAAAAGCATTCGGTAACCTTTGTAGTATTGTTTTCTTCCGTTCTAATTTTCACAGCAGTTACTGTAGGCGTATAATGTTCCTACTGTTGGAACAAAAGCCTCGTCCTTATGAGAGAGAATGTCGTAATCTACCACGCGGGTCGAGTGCGGGACGGAGGATGTCACATGTACTCGTATTTGAAGCAGCAGCTTGACTTCTTTCTAAAGCAAAGATTTATTTGTACCTATAGACGAGTATTTCCTTCTTTCATATACTTAGTTTGGCCTAGTATAAAACCGTCCATTGGCTATGGTACTAACAAGACTCTACTTTGCAGTAAACAAACAACCTTCCTAACATCAAAACATTCCGCATGATAATTTGTAAGAGTAATAAGTTTACATAGAAGTTGACAGGCACGGGACTATAGTTAAAACTATAATTAGTCAACGCGTCAATCGTTCATGCGTCTCCCCTTTGTTTAATGTAGTGAATGTTCCATTGTTATTATATTGTTCTCATATACATACTTATGTATATTTTGTTATTAGACATGTATAAGCTCAGTGCACGTGAATGATTAGCTTTGAGCTTTCAGTTTACAAACATGTCTGTCTGCGTTGATTAATTATTTGAATTCTTGATTACGTATCTACTACCGTCTTAATTTAAAGTAATGTCAATTTGAAATTACCCATTAGATTAACTGAAAACTTAGTATAAAATTAATTATTGATACTTATACCTAATCCTGTTCTTTTTAATTTGTTACAGGTAAGCACTGAAATCAACGGTGATGACAAATTTGGTTATAGAGCTTAATAAAACAAGATTCCCGAGAAAGTCCCGGTAAAGATAGTAAGTACCGTTTGCTTTAACCAAACGTTGGTAGAGCTATTTCTTTCACTTCTGCGACATGCTATACCCATGCTGACTGCTGAGGTGCTGCCGTTTTGGCGTGGATAGCAGATTAGCCAGTAAGCACGTTTACTAGCGAGGTTGACTGTCCAGGATGAGCATGGTCTTACTAAAATAGGTATTTTGTCAATCGTGAATTCTTTTATCACAAAATACATAAAACTATTGTACATCCATAACAAAAAACTTGAGATCGTTTATTCGTCTCTAATAATGGCAATATTTATCGCTTTACTACGGGCGTAACATGTCCACAACCAATTTAGTAATAGGAAATGCTATAATCTTATAACAAGGTCTTCGTTTACTTATTTAGCCACAGCGTGGGTGTTTGTTTTAGTCAAATACTCATCATGAGACATTTAGTATTCATGTTAAAGCCATCTGATTTTTTTAACATGCTTCGCACGTCTTATGCAGGTTTTGTGCACTTTCCGGGTGGTATTTTGAGAAGGCATTCCTCTTCAGAAGCCAGTCGGTTCATCGGTTCGGTTATAAATGTATCATGCAATTTAGAATGCTACTTACTATGTTGGTTGATTTGTGGATTTTTTCTTCGTTTAGGCAGCATCGACCCAACAGATCGACGTGAGTTTTGCATAGAGATACAATTAACTTATCGCGAGAGGGTCATAGACTATATCCTGAAAAATCTCCTATTTGGGAGCAAGGCCCTTGGTAAAAGCTAGTGGCTATTAATCTAAATTTTGATTTTTAATTTGCTAGACCAAAATGAGAGCTGCGTTTTTTTTTTTTTTTTTGTAATGTTGACATTAAATGCATAAAAAACGCTGTCATTTTAGTCTAGCAAATTAAAAATCGGTGAATACGTACATAATACGTTTACGGTATTTTATTTAATTTTTGCGGAACCTACGTTTTACCAGATTTCCCCCAGGACGTTGTTAAGGTATAGCACAGAGCAGGTGCCCTATTGTGTGGTGCGCGTTCTACCGAAGATCCTGGAGTTCGCCCTCCATAATTATGAGTTGAGGACAGCCAATGTATGATTTTAGTCGGTAGGAATCCGGCATTACCATCCAGCTTTCCGGGACGAAGAATAATTATGGCGTAAGCTTTATAAATGTATAGTAGTGAATTTAGTCCTTAAAGAACATAAACATTGTCTGTAAGAAATTAGGACAAGATATACTACCTAGAAAATTACCACTATTTTAAAACATCAGGTACTTAACACAAATACACACCCACATATTTGTATACTACGATTGTTATAAATAAGAAGCTGTCAGTGCCCATAAAAGTCTAGAGCAGCCGTAGTGTTGAATCATCACATTTTTGTGAAGGCCATACCGTTTTTATACGTGTTTATTCTTGGACGATATTTTCGCATACCTCATGGGTGATTGCAAATCAGAAGCAAGAGAAGTGCTCTATTTTTTAATATTTTATGCAGTCAAGTGCGATATAATAAATGTTTAATATTGCTTCTGACTTTTGCCTGCGTTGTGCCCTATGAGTGTCTGGACGATGTTGCATGCTGCTCCAGTGTCTTAGCATGCCATAGGTATCTTTTTACAACTACGCAGAAATCAAAAAACGGCTGATTGATACTTTCGTAACCCAAGAGCTGGCAATGCATGGCATGGCGTGGCAACCTTGACGAGAGGCTAAGCAATGCCAGATAACGTAGCAATGCTGCCCCAGTCTCTTGGGTACATTACCAGTCGATAGTCATGCGGAGAAATTGTCATATTTTTGTTTTTTAATACATAATGTAGTTTTAGTTAATTAATAAAATAAAAAAATGTATAATATCCTAATATTATATGTTTTTTTTTATTAATTAATTACCTACAAGTTGTTGTTATGTTGTTTTGAACTTTTCATTTCTAATAAATATTTTACTACGTCGAAAAAGGAAATTAACTAGATATTTTTTTCATTTACATCACGTCATATAAACTTTGCACCGAGCTTAGTGCAAGTGCAAAATTTTAGTTAAATGTTTTACCTTTTAACCCACCAGTGAAACGAGATAACGAAATCTCCAGTCAATCTTATATGTAACTGAATATTCTTCTAAGACCACCCATGTAGCTGATTAAATACCTATATGAACCGGTAATTATGATAAAATTTTACAACATTAAAATTAATAGCTTTCTTATGCGTGTGCGCACATGAATTAAAGCCTAATAAGTTCTATACTTCGGAGTAGTTTAAATCCTCCACATTTATGAGTTTTTTATTATTGACTGGGTATTTAAAGGTAGAATAGAGCATATTTTAAATTTCTATTCCTCCTTTTGTTCATAGAAAATAAGGACTTACTACATAGCTGCCAAACAGTAATCATTTATTTATCCACTTTAAAAATCAGAACAATATCGGCTGGAAAATGATTTGATTATCTCTTGATTTGTTACACATTTCGTACATATACAAGATGATATGCGAGCGTTGCTATAGAAATTTAATAATCTAAGAAAATAAACAAGTAGGTACATGCCATACATCCGTGAACATTAACACTAAATAATGTCAATACGGGCGCGCCGCTGACCGCGTATGACTCACACGCATCCTTGAGATACCTAACCGGTCAATTTCTTTACGGTTAACGTATAAACTAATGAAATGCGTCCATTGTGTACATATGCGTATTTACAAATAGATATAATGCTCCTCCCGGCCATTTCACCTTCGTCGATTGTTTGACTGCCACAAGTTTTCAATCGAAATACTACTTACTTACTACTTTTTTTATGTGTCGAGTTTGTGCCCTGGGTTTGGTCCCCAGGTTGTGAAGTGCCATTGGGTATTTCTATCTGGAATTTCTGAGTTGCAGTCTGGATCTGTGCCTGGTCCTATTATATGGGACCTAATCAAAAATTATAATTGGCGAATTGTGGGTGTACTATGCTTAACTCTTCCGGGTATTACCGGCGGCGGCGTGATGTTGTGTACCTATCTCCTTTCAATGTTTAATAGGAATTGATATAATTTTGCAAAGTGGCATTCTGGCGCCTGGGTTGCAGTGTCATCCTGCTGCTGTGTTTATGCTATAAGTAAAGAAAGTGTGATCACCAATCTTGTTAGCAATAATAGCGATTTTTCATTTGATCATTCATCGCACCCGTTATTGTAGGCACATATATACCACATTGATTGAAAGAACTGATAGTATTCTTTTCTTTTCTTTCTTTTAATTGTTCATAATAAATTCGTCGAGATGTTATGATAAATTCTACCTTTGTGCCTTTGCGAGACTAATTCATATGTTTCATAGGATTGTGATTTTATTGATTGTATTGATCTCTTTCAGTTTTTCCATGCTTTTAAGCTTCGCGTCATCCTTTTAATGTATTAAAAGCTTTTATTTTAAATGCCTTTTCCACAGACTTCAAAATAAGTATAACACTATTTAAAATAGAAGTAGTAATAAAGTGGCCAGCCTATTATTGTTCCAATGCAGGACTAAAGGCTCATAGTGTTTCTGTGCTCATGCAGAGAAAGTACGAGTATTCAAAGATGTCATTAATATCCAAAAAAAAACTAAAAAAGTACATACTACGAATTGAAAAAGTCACAGGTTTTAACCCACAGCGTCGTGGATGAGAGGCGAGTTTTACTTTTAATGTTGTAGTTTTTCCACCATCAGACCTAACGACTCGAAATTATGTTGCTCAATAAACTCCATCTTATCAGCAATCTCACGCAGTTTTAAAGGAACTATTTATATCAGTGGGCACTTAATCCATTACACTGGCGGTCCAAGTTTATACCAGTGTTTATTTATAAAGCGTTAATTGTACTAGTTCTGCTTACCTTCCCACGTGTCGATGTTGCTTTGTAGTATTTTACGTCGATATATTCAGTCAGCACTATTTTTATATTTAGACTAGCTGTCGACATCCTTGTTTTGTATAACCTTCCTTGACCTGCTCGGAGCAGTATGTAGACTAGTTTCGCAAAGTCCTTTCTTGTTTTTAGTGCATCTTTGCACGCTGTAGTTTTAATCTTGTGTCTGTCAGTTGGGCGTGAATTACACTGTACTATTTAATTGCCTTTTTTTTTGTGGATGGGAAATCATCAAATGACCCCTCCCGCTCTGGGTGGAGCAGAAGGGAGTGTCAGACTCTTACTGACTAAAACCCACCCGTGTTCCTTCCTTAGCCCTTTGTGTTCCGGGGCAGCGGTAACCCTTTCGGACAATCCCGCTGCCCATATTTAATTGCCTGTGGCATGCAATAAATTAAAGCAACAATAAAATTTGCACCTCTCAAACCGTTTGTGGTGGATGCAAGTCTGTAGTTTAGGCATAATCAGCCTATAATGTTCGCACGGCTGAGACACAGGCCTCCTCTCTTTGAGAGGTAGTGGGCTGTAGCCTACCACGCGGGCACAGTGCGGGTTGGTAAATGTCACATGTTTTCGAAGTTTCTGAAGGCCAATTCTCGTAACATAAAACGTTCAAAACCTAGTCGCAATCTCATCTCAGCGACAAACAAATGTCAAAATCTTGTCAAAATTTAAGGAAATTAGAGGTATTTTTGACAGATTGAGACTGAGATCAGACTGTGATCGTTCTAAAGTTACGAGAATTGCCCCTCTGTTTTAGGACATGCCAGTTTCCTCACGATGCATGTCAGTAGTTCCTCAATTTTATTGTATGTCACTGTCAGTGTCAAGAAAATTTAATCCTATAATAGGCTAGAGCTTTAGTCAGTCAAGGTTTTTTTTCATTATCACTATGAAGGGTCATCAACAGATTATGCTGTGTATGAATGTATGAACTATGTGTATTTTTTTTATTTAGCCTGCTCTGTCCCACTGCTGAGCAAATGCCTCCTCTAAATCCTTCCAGGCATCTTTTCCTAGAGCTACCTTGATCCAACCCTTGCGGTACGCATCTAAGTCGTCTCGCCACCTCTTCGAAGTATGTGTATATTAAAGTTTATTTTGTTAGCTGCTTGTTTGCATTTATATAAAAAGGTGTTTAGTAGTACTTGTATTTGTCCGAATTATTTGCCAATTGTATAAATATTTGTTGATAGTAGTGTGATTGAACTTTGAAATTGTGTTTTTGGAGAATCCATTAGCCATGAGGATTACTATTTTGCTAGCTCTTTCTGCATTTTATTGTTGCAATATAAAACGTTTTATCTAAACTACCATAACAATTTTAGTGTCCTATGTTAAACTTAGTCCTCATCCAATTGAATTTTCGTCCTCCAAATAATCCTTAGTACTTAGTTCCAAGGTATCTCCTATCTGCTACTTGACTCTCAATTATTCAATAAGCCTTTAACCCTGAAAAAACGGTTTACCGTCATAAAAATCTTTATAACACCGGTACTTCACGAGTAGCGTTGAACGCCCCTTTAAAATCATTTTGCGCCATCACAGCCAATTACATCGCTGTAGCATTTTCACGGCTCCTACGATGCTAAATTTAATTAAGAACGACGTCAAATCGATGAAGACTTTTTGACTTGACTTGGAAGTTTTTTAGAGAAAATAAAGTTTTCCCAGAAAAAAACATTCTTGGGGTAAAATAAAGAGATCAGATGATAATAAAGTATTAATAGCAAGTATTTGATTCGATAATAATAAGATAATTTCGTTACGTGCGATAAAGTTGTTTATAATGAAATACGTCCATGAATTATGAATAATCTTTCTTGATAGGATGGAGTAAGCCTGCATAGATGCAAAAACACAAATAATAAATAAACATAGCTTTCACAGTTTACTTACAGAAAATATACCTTTTCTACTTCCTACAACTATTGAATACAACTCCACATCCATCACGTTCTAAGATCTAAATAATTTGCCTCAATGCGCATCTTAAGGGGCAGTGTCGTAATTAATTATGCACCGGGCAGTACCATTTGCACTGTTTAATACTCCAATATGTATTCATAGCCCAGCTTCATTAGCTTGTGCGTCTCAAAGGCACTCTTTTCAACGCACAGCTGATATAAATTTCATAAAATAGCCGTCCAGGGCTATGGTTGAAACAAATTGTTTTTTTTTTCCTTTTAATTTTCCGTTACTGTTTTATAAGATTACTTCGTCGCTTTACAGTAAAACTTATGTTAACTTTTGCGCGCTCCATTTCGCTAGTTTATAGTGGAGTCTCAATTTTCAAAAGTAATTCTGGAGGAAAACTTATTTAAATTTAGAGATGTAGGAAAAGTTTCTGTAACTGCCAATACTTTGTAGTTTTTGGAGCAAACCATTTGCCTATATTCCACAAACGTAAAATAAAATATCCTTTTCTCAAATAAGATTCTGATATAACCATTTTATTTTAAAGTGGGGAAAGATTTTAATGTAGTCCTATCTTCGACAGTCACGCTTTTTGTAATAGCCAGATTTGGCATAGAAATAAACATTGTGTCTGATCGTAAATAAATTTTACTTTCATACGGACGTTAGCGAGCCATTCTATGTAATGACCAACTCGTTTCAACTGACCTTTTTTGCTATACGACTCACGATTGCGTCCCATAAAAGGCTATGTCCAGATAACTTTATTCCACATAATGCGTCCCCATCCCTTTGAAAAGGAAAGTTGTATAACATTTTTTGAGATCGCTTCCCTTTTAAGGCTCTCGCAGTACTTTTTATTGCAGAAATCGACGCGAAAAGGAATGTTCTTCGACAATATCAAAGGGTTTACCGACTTTGTGGTGGCATATTTTTATTTAAAACGCGGGAGACGTTGCAATAAATTGTTTAAATGTCTTCTCTACTTAATAGAATGAAATATGTTCGGTAAATTGAATGAGCAATAAAGTTAAGAGGAAAATCGATTGATAATAAGGAGGGAAAAACAGTAGCTACACAGTGGCTGTTTTGGTTAAAGGGCATGTACCTTTCGTGTGGTATTCCAAGTAATTAACGGCCGTCGCCTCAGTGACCGAAGCCCAATAAAAACACGTCCAAAATTGCATCCCGCATGTAGAGTTCCAAGTTCAAATTAAACCCGTCGGCCGGTCGGTAGTCCTGCAGGGCGCGCGCGCTCGCCTCTCCTCACGGCAGGCAGTGCGCCGGCGCCGATGTTTCCGATCGGACGATTGGATAGCGACGCAGACGCGAGCGCACTGCAAAAATACCGCAACTATATTACCGACGCGATTGTGAAAAGTGCTCACCCATCTCTTTGCACAGGTGGCTTTTCAACCGATTTAAAGATTCCGAGTGTTCCCAATTTCGAGTGCAATTTGTGTCAACCGTGAAAATTTCGTGATTGTGTGCTGTTACTGTGACTAGTTTAGAACTCAATTGCTTTGTGTCTAGGTATGCAGGCGTTATCTTGCTTAATTAAAGTTCTCTGACCTTTTGAAAACAAGTAACAACTGTGCCACCATCATATTTCGTCACGCAAACTGCTACAGTATTATCATCATAGTCACAATGCTGAATCATAATGGTGAAAACATGATTTAGATAGATCCAAGCGATGTTGTTAAATTTAATGACCTAATCGACACCTACTGACTGATATTATTATTATTAATAGAAGTTCTAATAATTTGTCTGGGAGGCATAAATTCGTCGATAAATTAATGCCTCCTACCATTCTGTTAAGTAGGTATAGAAGTTTCTAATATCTGCCTAGAGTCATCTCTGAGAATTACGAGATGCAGCGGACGTATGGTTCCAGGAAGTCATTACCTTCTTGTGACAATGAATTTATTTCATCAGAGTGTTCTTGTGCTTGTTGGGACTGACCCTCATAATAAACTATAACCGTTTCTTTATTGACTGTCCCAGTTCGCCCTTCGACGTTCATGTCGATCATTTTATATTTATCTGATATGAATTATGGCCTGCTATTTTGTAGTCAATGTTTAATTCTAAGTAGTGTTATTGTTTAGACTTGCATACCTACGAGGAACTTGATTACCGTCACTGTCGTCAGCGCTTGAATCATATTCCGATAGTCAACGTTTTTGTCTATGCCTACTAGTATCGCCTTCGTTTTAATGTCGACCACACCTTCAATAAATTAGTCTTCTGAATAATAACATTACACTACATTTTTTATTTGAGAACCGACGAAAAAATTCTATGCTAGGGGGTCTAGGAAACACAGTTTGCGCATCGATGTTTCTACTACCCGGTGTACCTTATCACTCATATGCGATTATTACTATAAACAACTTTATACGTCAGCATTTTACAGATATTCGACACTTTTCATAACGTACGTCTATCATTCCATTCGTTCCAAAGTTTCGAACATAATAGGTATGTATAATATAAAATTGATAAGCCCATAATAATCGTTCTTTTCATGCGTTGTAATGAAAAGCTCATCAGCTTTCAAAGACATTCGGTAAAACTCTTTCTAAACGCTTCTGTAGCTATATCTACGAAACCAAATTAATTAGTTACACTGAATTTGCTGGAGACTTCATTCAATAATTAATTGTTTCCATAAATTCTACAATCGATTAAATTAAATCGCCAATTAAACTGTTATTAGGATTTGTTACAATTGGTTTTCGCTCTCATATCTTAACTGAATGTGGCACAATCATAAACAGAACTTTCAGCAGCCTATAGGAAAGGATTTAATTGCTGTGACTGCTCAAACACATTACATCGTAATTGCTAGCTATGTAGTTAAAGATCTTGAATAACTATTGCTCTACTCTAATTTATGGGCGTTTTACTGTCTTATCTTTGACGAAGATTTGGCACAAACTGTTAGATTCTTTGATGATTCTCATGAAGTTGAAATTAGTTGAGAAGAGGTCAAAAATATAATGGTTTATTACAGTTTCCTGAACTTGTAAACCATACAGTTTACATTACTCAGCAAGCTGCTTCCAATTTTAACGAAGATTAGGGATGTGAGTGCAAGCGTTTCCCTACATCAAAATAGATTGTGACAGCCATGAAATTCCTTTGAGTGTGCGAACATGAATGTCAACATCAAAATGCGATATACTCGACAAATACGTAGTTATTGCTCTCCAGTTACGGAGACCATATATGGTCTAGCCTGAATCAAGTAGTAGCCTCGAACTTGAGGCCTACTCAGGCCAATTACAGTCAGACAGAGAATTCGATAGCTAAGGAATTTCGTGCTTACAGTGGAACCGAAACTGTTTTAGCATCAAATATAATATCTCAATTTGTGTGTGGGCAGCGAAGTATGTGAAGCGATATTATTATAAGTGAACTTATCGTTTTTCATATTGAATTCTAAACCTGAATATTGAATTTATGGACGCTTTTGTTGCTTTAGATATAACTGTGTTTATTTAACCATATTTTTGCATATTTTTGAAAAACTTGAATATAATTAATGACTCATATAAACATGAATAGTCAAACTGTTACCTACGTTCTATTCACAATAATGATTTCAAACAATTCATGTTATTATCAACTTTATCCACAAGTTATCTCAAAGCCCAGATCTGACTACCAATAAGAATCCATACTTTGACTGTATTCAGCCCTTGGCTGACCTTTAAACGTCTACCAAACGTCCTTTAACGTCGAAAGTATCAAAAGTCAACAGGAAAGGTCCCTACAGACAAGCACTCTTATCCCTGATAAGTTTCTTTATAAGCAGTATTACGACCGAGTAGGCTATTGCAATTATCTTCGGCTGATCTTGCAGATAAGTCGGTACCAACAACGGTCCCGTCGGTAAGGCTAACGCACCATGAAAGATATTTATGGCAGTCATTACCTTGTGAAATGCAGTTTCTAAGATAGAAGTTGGACGTATAATTAGCTTATATCTCTCGGAGGTCATAGTCAAGCGGTGTAGTGATAATGAAGTTAAGTAATGTTATCGCTGTTTTTATTATAATTGTTGGAATATTCGCTTGGAATTTCCTCTGCAAAGTTTAGCTAGTGCTAGGAACCTGGAGGAAGAGAATAATTTATTTATAGTACTTTAGCATACAGGGATAGATCTTACGAGCATATGGCAAAAATAAGAGATACAAATAATTCTGTTTCTCGCGGCTGGAGCTCAAGCAAGCAAAATGGATTGTTTTGTAACTCTTATCATGAATCTTACTTTATCTTACGCTAGAAAAACAGTCCGTTTAATTTCAAACATACCTAATACTTCTATCGGCAATTTGTGTTCCAATCAACTGAATAAATGTTTTGTATAAACACATCCGTTGATAACTAATCCTTGAGCCAAATACGTTCTAACATGTAGTAAACACTGTTCCTATATGTTTCTACACAAGGTTTATTTGTGGAGTTTCATCCAATACTGGTTCAATGACACTGGTCGTTTTGTCTTCAGTAATTGCCGCATCCCTTGGAACAATTGGCAGTAGTCTCAGTACTGCGTCGTTTGCTGGTCTTGCGTTTATTTTGCTTCCTACTGTAGACATGTGAGCAATAATTATTAAAGGTAAAAAGCAAGAGTATCTGTTTCTTGGTTTATAGATTTTCTAATTACTTTAACTGCCAATTACAAGTCAGCTTGTTATAGCAGTACTCATGTTAATGATAAAGTGAAGTTCTTTAGTAATAACTTTATTTAGTTGGAAGGTGATACGAGCTTCACAAAGAATAAAGAAATTAAGCGATACAATGTTATATCTTTTTTTACTCTGACGGCCGATAGAGTCAGCTTGCGAATGGCTATGAATATTCATTTAAATTTATGGCTTCCTCATGTACCCAATTATCAGTCGCGTTAAGTACTTATTTCAATGTATATTTATGCAAAATGGACTCGTTTAATTTCGCAGATATTGATCTTATGTAGGCTTGAGTAAACAATTTAGGTAGGTACCTTTGTCAGGAATGGGGCAATCTATATATTCATGTCAGTGACAGGCGACAGTAGGTAGGTTTTAGCGGCATCAAAGTATCCAATAATTTCTGCAAAATTGTTTATCGGTATTCCACAGTTTGCAGAAGCTGCATTAGTGGTTATAATGACTTATAATTATGAAATGGTTTCAATATTCCTAGCTATTCCGGGTTATAGCGGATTTATAAACTGAGGTAATTCTGCAGGTAGAGATGACTAATCCCTAATGACTGCATAGCGCTGCTGCGTATACTTTAAAATTCCTGTGTTTTAAAACGGAGAGAATTATTTAATTTTTGTTCTCGTAGTTTAGACTACTAGAATCTTTAGGGATAGTTCTAAGGTTATTAAAATGAATAAACAATGGATCAATGGAAAATTTATACACCAATTCACGGTTTATTATAGACTAGCGGCCCGTCCCGGCTTCGCACGGGTGGGAAAAAAAGCCTATATTAATCAGGGATAATGTAGCATTCAAATGGTGAAAGAATTTTTAAAATCGGTTCCGTACTTTTTAGCCAATTCGTTACAAACATACATACAAATCTTTCCTCTTTATAATATTAGTATAGATTAGTATACATAAAACTTCATTATTTAATGTGCCTACTTAGTCAAATTGATAGTGTCCTTTAGTTTGTCGTTCCTTTGCAATTTTCCGACTGCGTAATCTACAAATATTTTTCCTTTGAAACTCGTTCTTATTACCGACTTTTACGCGTGGGTGTCACGCATAATTCACAATATCCCGTTGTTTAGTCGGAGGGATAATAACGTATGATGGTTGGTGGTCACTACACCGTGACGGTGCGGATGTCGGCACAGTCAGTTCACTTGTTGCTTTCCGATGTAACACAAATAATAGAGAAATTGAAATTGCGGAATTTTATAATTAAAATACACGCGTTAATTGAAGAACTAAGTAAGATACAACCTGGAGACAAATAATAAAATTAATAAAGTTACAATTCTCTAGCATCTTGCTTCAAAATCGCGGTTAGCTCAAAGTGTTGAATCAAATGAGCACAGTGTCTCAGTGACAATAGTGAATATCGAGCAACAGTGGCACACGATGTTGATAACGAAGTACACGGCGATCCTGTTGGAAAGCGCGAGGAGCACGGAAGCAAGGAACACGGCGCTGTCACGATCTGATGCCTGGTCCTCTTCACTGGAGAGCTCGCCTAGTGGTCGCAGGCCCGTTCGGCGACGTCATTTTGTATACAGGTGCGTGATAAGTTAATAACGTTCAGTAATAAAATAATTCCTGTATTGTGCTATATATAAAAGTTTATTGTGGAAATATCAACTGGTGGACTGCGATAGACTTGCTTGATTTGCTTGACTATTTCTTCTTCCTATAAATATGTTTCCTAGCAGTGAAATCCAAGTCTACGAAGCGTAAAATCTAGGATTATGCTTTTTTGGTCTAGTTATTTCAGTAGGTATTGTGATTTAAGTGTTCATTTGAAATACTTTAAGCAAATTGGTAGCAATGGTACACCTAATCGCTGATGTAGCACTTATGGCGGAACACCGAAAACAAAAAAAAACCAAATGACAAAGGTCAAGGTCATAACAATAACGCCTTTGTTTTACCAAGTAGCTACAGTCATACACATGCTTTTATTCTACGCAGCACAAGCCAGTGAGAATCAAGTTTGCACAAAACGACGAACAATCACAAAGAGCATTAGGTATTCATCGTATGCATCGGTGCAGCGGCATTAAAGGTAGTAAATAGAGACAGGACATATTACGAGAATTGAATTTTTATTAGGTTCAATTGCATTCGGCTGTTGCCGGCGAGACGATGAGACGCTTACGATAAACTATTTAACGCTTATTATGCTGGCTGTGGGGTTTTTAAGTGGAAGCTTTATTTGTTTAGACGATATAAGTAAAATACTTACTTGAATATACTACCTGCTTTGTGCAACTTTTGGGGCTTCTGTAGTACAAAAGATGTAAATGCAGTAATACTTCTAATGCGGTCAGTAGGACCGCTATGTCGCAATTAATATAACACAATAACGGAATGGAGCACATAATAATGAAATGGAGCATTTGTTGTAGTCTTCGTGCATACATACGCATATTATTTTAATTATAAATCACGTTTATAAATCACTGATTAGAAAAAAAGCACGTTGTATATTTCTACAAGAATTACTTAATTTTAACTCTACAAAGAACTTTTCATAGACTTTTGTATTATTTGAATGTCAAGTAAAACCCTGTGTAATTAAGTCGTTGCAATTATTTTCTGCAGCTCCAACTTGTTTAAAAGTCGACTGTTTATTCCAGACGAGTTTTCTTCAAGCATCACTTTTTTTTTTTTGTTTTCTGACTTCGTTACACCAATATGGAAAGTAAGGGTAGATTCGTTTTATTTATTATATGTCGTAACTTGGGCTACCACTACCCGTAAAAAATTCTCATATCTTTACCTAATGAAAAACAAATCTTCCGAATTATTTATCTAACTTTGAAAGAAAAATAAGTCACTATCCAACTTTGCGAAATAGCTTCCAGTTTTTTCGGATTGGTTATTACGTCGCTCATTTCCTTCTTACAAACTTCTTCGGTGAAACAAACAGCGGATATAAAAGTACTTACAATAATGTAAAAAAAAATAAGTTCTTGTAATTTATATGTCTTCCTAGAGAGAGAGTAAAGAAAAATAAGAAGGGCTGGCCACGTCCTACAAATGATAAATTGGTAACATCCGTGATCGTTCAACACTGTCCATTAGTTTAAATCTACTTCAGAGTCATTGACAGCTTGTGTTATTGGCAATTAATTCTTGCCTATAAGTGCCTATCGGCCTTCTTATAGAATAGTTAAGAGCTACATGTGTTTCGATGCTATTTTAGTTGTTGTTTTATTATTTTGCATGATACTATCTAGAACTTTGCATATGTTTGGTGGGACTTGGTGCCAACGCTATTCCGCTTACATTGCTGTAGCCTTCAGTTTCTATATCTGCTGCGGCATAAGCAGTACACTCTGTGTAATCACGTATGACTTCACTTACATCAAGATTGACCTTAATAAGACTATTGACACAGCAATTGGACTGGCAGTCTGTTAGGCAAAATATCAACACAAAAAAGAAGACTTGGAATAACTTCAACATTCATTCGATTCAATATGTATCGTATTATTCAATCTTTCTAATCGTGCACCGTGATTGCGTGATTGATTCGCATCTCAATTTACGGTCGGTTGGAGTAGTATGTTTTTATACCGTTCTAGTAATTGAGAGTTAATATGTCTTTCAAACGACGTATCTTCAGTTATGTAGTGCATAACTGCATAAGTTATGGAGATCCGGTTGCCTGGCTAGATTTAATTAAAATATGTTTAACATGCAATTATTTTCAAGAAATTCAATATATTTATTGCTTCTATTCTGCGTTTTGTATGAAGAAAATAATACATTCAAGGATCAAAGGAAATACTGATAGAGTCTTCTATTATTTAACTAGATGAGTAGTTTATCAGTAAAACCTTCTCTAGAATCCTGAAAAATCTCTTTTTTGCATTTTCAGTTATAGTTTTATTTCTACTTTGCTTTCATGGTAGAAGACTAAGTAAAATTTATTTCTTAAGCAGAACCATAATTTCAGATTTTACATAACGATAAACATGTTAGAGATCTTAGAATATATTTATATATTTCCTATCTCACCTAAAAGTAACCACAGGACAATCAAGTTTACTGCGAAGAGATAATTTATCATAACATGATTGCCAGATTCAACACACAGCAAAACAGTTCATAATAATTGCTAAGAAGCTAAAAGCAAAAATTTAATAACGAAATATAAATAACGTTCCACGGATCGAGTAGCATGTCCTGCAATTAAAGGATGCAACATGTAATGAAAGAGGGGACGGTCTATTATTTACTTGCCTGCAATCACGACACTCCGTGCAAGTAACGAGAGCTGTACTTATCATGAATAATGTACTGGACTTTGAAAAGGGTAAAGTAGATATTGCAGTTTTTGTTGCAACTAAGAACATAGACTTAGCAGGACTTATTTTTAGAATACTTGTACATGATATGGATGAGTTACCAGTCAAGGGAATGAAGGTGTTTTAACAATTAACGCTAGAAGCAGTCTTGCTTTATTGGAAGTTTTTCCACAAAAGGTTCTTTGTTGATTGCTGAATTAAAACGTGCCTTAGAATTTCTTTGAGGTTGCATCTGACATACCCACATATATAATTTATGAAGACCTTTTTCAGAAACATATTAATTAATGTGGTATTAATGCTAATAACAAAAATAATTGCGTGAATATGGGCTTGAACGGTCTACATTGCACAAAGGATTCTTCGAGGAAGGCTTTAGCATTTAGAATTTAAACATCAAGACCTTCTACGAAAAATGATACGCTATATTTCAGAGGGCGGAGATATAATGTCGACCCTTCATCCTATATAATTTTATGATTAAACAGTTAAGGACTACAATAATAGCAATAAATTCATTGAACTTGCTCATAACTGTAAATAATATTTCAAGGAAACATTGTTTCTTAATCTTATCGGAATCGCAAAGCGCACTATAAAGATAAGGCTATAAGATAATGCAACGGACAATGCACTCGGTTGCATAATGCTACGCCTACGTTTGGCAAATTGCTTGAATATTTTCTTTTGTAAGGAATTTCTTAAAGCCGTTCAGCTACCGTATTGTGCGAGGTCAGTGAACTTTCAGAGCCAATTAGTATGAGCTTGGAATGTTAGGCTGAAGCAATTGAGAACTATACTGTTTTCTTTGGCGTCATTGCAAGATGCTCACGAGTATTAGGATGATAATTTATATTCAAACTAAACTAACAATCTATGAGTGTCATTAATGATTTATTTAAGGTGGCGTTTAGGTAAAAGCGCATCTCTAGGAAATGCTCATTTATCGTATGCTTCTGAATCATGTTCTATTTCCAGTAATTGATAAAGACTCCCTAATGTGTTGCACACAATACAAAAATGTGATTCATATTACTGTTTTGGAATAGCTGAATGTTGTTTTTATAAAGGTTACTTTAATAGTAGGTTTAATGTAACCGGAATTTTCTGATAGCTTGACTTATAATAAATGATTTTATTCCTGTAAGTAGGTTTGTAAAAACACTTTTACACGTCAATCATATTTTTTAAAACGAGATGAGGTCGAAATTTCCTATTTGACTACTCTGAGAAGAAAGGCCGAAATAAACTCAGAGGTCACAGTTTCTTATAAAGTCCACACATAATCTTGGTCAGATCATGTGGAGACCATGTAGATTTGTGTCTGAAATGGTCTTTTGAATTTTATTATTACCGTCTATAATGTATTGTCCAGTCACAGGATTGATGGATCCTACACTACATGTTGAGGCATTAAGCCCCAGAATAGTGCATTACGACTAATTACATTACATGTTTATCAGCTATTATGGCTAAGACTACCAAGATAGTAGCACTACACACCGATTACGATAAACGTGACTTCTGCAAGTCCATCATCAGATAAACTATCGCATATTTGCAATGCTTAATCCAGATTTGAGTGCGTTGACATTGATTGTTTATTTTTAGTAATTTCGCGCTCCGTTCGACGCGTACTGAGCGCCGTTTGCGAAGTTCCTTGCATTATGATTTTGCATACTGTAACTGGATTCGCTTTTGCATTGATATATGTATGTAAATTATGTAAATTTTCACCTACTTCCACGTACCCGATGTTGTTATTGTCTGTCATAGGTTTAGCTATGGATTAAGTAATGATATGTTCTGGCTAAAACTTTTGATACCTATATTATAGTCTGTTTAAAAAAAATATATAATGTTTAAATCCTAACTAGCATTACAAATTAATGTGAAAGTGAGTTTGTTTATGTTACGCTTTCACGCTAAAACTGCTGAACAGATTTGGATGAAGTTTGGCACATAGGTAGACCATGACCTGAAGACATTTGCTACTTTTCGTTCTGGATCGTAGATGAAGTCGCGGCGGTAGTGTTATATACAGCATATATTATTGTTAACGCATAAGAGTCCTTTTTAGAATATTAAACACAACTTCTCGTACTGTCTTTGCTATTCTATCTTTACTTATTTTTTTACATTTTTGTTGTAGTCATTAGTCTTTTATTTATAGTGATAATTGAATGTCGTCTTTCCTATAATTAATCCGATGTGTCTTAAGCTTTTTCTGCTAATTTCTCGGAAATATTTTCATCTTACTAAACTCCTACAACTCTATAAAATAGATAGGTATGTGGGTACTTACCTCACGAAGTACCTCCTCCTATGTGACTTGCAGCATCGCACCGTTTTAAATTATGCAAATATTATTCATTGATGGGGAAATAATTCAAGTTTCATCATCAAGTTTCTATCTACTAGGCATTTTTATTTCGTTCTTCGTAAAAAATGGGTTTTTTCACTTGCCTTTATTATTTGTAGGAAAAAAGAACACAAAAAAACCTAAGTAAGGAATAAATATACTCAAAAATGGCACTGGGCCGGACACATGACAAGAACACCACAACATGGGTTCCAGAAAAAGTCCATTGGTATAGTGGAAGACCCAGGCGTAGATGTCGGGATGAACTTGACCCTTATAGGCGGAACTGGTCCATATTGGCTAAGGATCCAGTTGGGCTTTTGCCCTGCAGTGGGAAAATACAGGCTGACTATTAAAAAAAATATCTTTGACATAAAAAAATAAATAAAAAAATAAATAAATAAATAATTACCTTGGAACCCTGTGGTCCCGAACCTTTGGAAGCCGCACGAGGGGCCGAAGTCAACTCGCAGAGGCCCCTTAGACGTTTCTAATAAAATCAAGCATATTATACCAACCAATGAGTATCTCTATTCGTACTACGCAAGTGCACCCAAGGACAACCCCCGGTTGGTGAAGGACTATTGCAAGATATGGAAATAAATTAATATAATACTAGCCGCGCCCCGCGGTTTCACCCGCATAAGTGTGAATCCCGTGGCAGTATCGAGATAAAAAGTAGCCTATATGTCAATCCAGGATGTCAGCTACATCCATACAAAATCTTATCAAAATTGGTTGAGCCGTTTGAGCGTGAAGAAGTAACAAACATATAAACACACACACTCACAAACTTTCGCCTTCATAATATTAGTGTGATTACAGTGTGATTGGATTATTGGTTTGGCAGGCTAAAGTGAACTGGTTATCTAGGACTATGGGATGACCCCTGCCTGACCAATGTTTTATATAAAATACTCAGATAAAGTGGCAGTGGGTGACTTGCATACTCAATAATGAAAACTGTCGGAAACTGTCGCTAGCACATTGACCATTATTATTGTACAAAGAAAAACATAAGCTAAGTTCGAAGGCATTCTAACTACCGGTAAATGCGACTAAAACATTCACAATTTACTACTTAAGTTTCTCTTAAGTAACATTGAATGATACTCGTAAGACTGGTAAAGTAATAGAAAACCCTTCGAAAGTAATATTGACAGCCTCTTTGATTACTCGACCACGTAACTACCTATCTATAAAGTAACACTCAGCCTGTTAGACGTTGAGAGGAGATAAAGGTAAGAGATACTAGCTATTGCCCGCGGCTTCGCCTACGTGGAGGTCGGACATCATGCCACGGGAACGTACTACCGCGCCGGACCAAAAGTTTAGTATCTTAAGTCCTCACCCATGGTGTATCTACTCGTACCTGTGTGACGCTAAGGCGTGAAAAGATAACAGACAGAGTAACTATCGCATTTATAGTATTAAGTATGGATAAACAAACATTTCTGTATAATTGGAAAGCATATTGGTTTTAAAAACTATTTAATGTATAAAGAAAGTTGTAATATGAAGTGTGTTTAATACTGTTTTAAATAATTATCAGAGATAGTAATTGAGAAGTTTGTGATAGACTCATTCGATGGGTTTTCAATGTTTAAATCGGCTAGCCGTTTCAGAAATTAGCCGGAACAAGCAAACAGACCAAGAGAAAATATATTTTTGTTATAAGTATATATATACGTATATATGCAATACTTTTATATGCATTTGGCTCTTATTTCGACATTACAAACAGACACCTAAATTTATTTATTTATATAGAATATATATATTTAAAATAAGTACGCCAACAGTTTGTACATTTTACATTAATTAATAAAAAATTATAGTGAATATTAATCTAAGTTGCCATGCAATAAAATAAAATAAATTATTATCTGATGTCAATTATTACCTTTTAGGTTTGTTAATGCAGAGAAAGCAATGATTCTTAATCAACGGTGATCCTACCTTTCTTGCTTATTGAAAATCTTGTGATTTATCAAAAACGAATGACTTTATTCTTCTTCTTCCGTCTCTGGTCCCTTTATTTGGGGTCGGGTCTCCTCACTTTTCTGCCCCAAGTTATTCTGTCTTGGGTTGTCGGTTCAGGCAATTGGGCTTTTTTGAGGTCTCTTTTTATATTTGACCACCAGGTCAATGGCGGGCGGCCTCTGCCTCTCTTTTGCTCTGGCAGATTTAGTGCAATTTGTACCACATGATCTTTATCATCTGAGGCGGTTTTCGGTAATTTTGTCAGTGATAGGTGGGACTTTAAAGCTGCCTCGTATGTATTCGAATGAATTTATTAATGACGATAAAAATATATAGGTATACACTAGATAAACTTCTTCTTTTTAAAATAAAAACATAATAACCTTACCTAACTAAAACTATTTACTAACTAAAATATGGCGTCGAAAAATTCTTACGCATCGCTGTCGACTGGTAATGTACCCAAGAGACTGACGGCATTGCCACGTTGTATTGCAAAAAAACTCAGTGTAAAGTTTGCAACATGCTGCAGTATGAAAAAAATGTAACTAAATGACGATGCTTAGTTTAGAAGCAATCTGATAGATCTTTTAATTAAATTAAGCATTCTTACTACAACTCATTTGTTTTAAACTCTCCAAACTTATTCCAATCTCTCTCTTAATCCAAGCCCCACCACTGTAAATCTTCTAAAGTTTTTTAAAAAAGGAACAGTTAAAATAAAATAGTGTTAATATCACCTTAACGTCGCAGTGAGGTTAAAGGCTGATTGGTCGTCAAGACGCAACCGAAATGATCTGCCATTAAACGCGAGATGAGGTCCATTGCTTGCCATAGACTGGCGTAAGTAAATTGCCCAGGAATCCATTAAAAGTTTCGCTGTTCGAACCGAGACGGTTTTTAGGGTTCCGCAGCCAAAAGTTAAAAGGGGATGAAGAAAAAAGAAAAGTGTTTATTCACAGAAATTATTTTCTAATAAGAGAGGTATATTATTTTATACCTCTGCTAAACTGCAAAACAGTTTTTTGGCAGACGTAGCTCCTTTTAAAATTTATACATAACTTACACTTTTTAGTGTTCCATACCTCAAAAGGAAAAACGGAACCCTTTTCTTCGGGAACGCGTGGAGTTATCAAGTTGAAATTAATATCAAATACTCAGGGCTGTAATGCCTTGAAGCTAGGGTTGCCAGATTTACAAAAACTAAATCCGGAGCAAATTCCGGACATTTGATGAAAATTCCTGACTTTCTTGTAAATATAATGTTAATCACGATATGCATAGTGCATGTGAATAAACGAAGCAAATTCTCGAATATTCCCGCGCCCACGCTGTCCTTACGTGACAATAGTTTAAACGAACGAACGATCAAAATGAATAATTAAATTAATAATATTGATTGTTACCTTAACTTGAAATAAAAATATTTTATTTATAATGTTTTTTTTATTTCACTCTTTACTAAAATTTAATAAATTCCGGACGATTTCGAATTCCCTCCGCATTCCGGACAAAGACTTACATTACCGGACATGTCCGGAAAATTCCGGACGTATGGCAACCCTACTTGAAGCAGAGCAAAAGATACGGGCGTTTATGTTCCGAAATCAAAACCTGTAGGGTACTTCCCGTTGACCTATTATCATGGAATTTGGCAAGAAGCAATGTCATAATTTGACCGCTTTTTTTCACCTATATGTATGCTAAATTATTTATCTTAAATTTTATCCTGCAGGTTTACAAAGAAAGGATTTGAAAGGCCTACACCGCCTCCGCCGCGCCACTGTTTGCCTGCCTGTTGGTCTGTCAGTCTCGTATTCTGACCGTCTATCTGTGACAAGGCTGTATCTTTTTAAATATAATTGGTAACCAGTAACACAAAAACTTCACGTCATAACTGGAGAAATGTTGGGTGTACAGACGCCAACACATCAAGCTACTACAATCTGTCAAATTCTTTAATAGATTTTCAGCTTAATCGCCTAAGCATAAAGTTCAAAGTTGATTGGGACAGTTTCGGGTAGCCTGATGTGCTGACGTCTGTACACAGAGATACACCTCTACCTAATCTAATCCTTCGACTACACATAACATCACGCCTGTAATCCACGTATATGTAGGTAGGTAGCCAGTTGAAAATTTTGATTATGTAATGTTGCAACTGCAGCCTCTTTCACATAATACATATATAGAAGGTACCTACACGATAAGTTTTGGTGGCACGGAACCCTTTTAAGGATTGTTCGATTCGCACTTGGACGGTTTTTATTCAAGTTCGTTTCGTCGTAACATTAAATAGGTATGTGTTGAGAGGAAAGACTGAAGTAAATTATATTTGAGATCTCATTTCTCTTTTATTTTGCGGATGAAGATTATGGGTTTTATTTTTGAGAAGTTTCGTTTTCTTATTTTTGGAATGTCTTGCGAAGGGAATTTGATGTTTCTTTTACATTTTACCCATAGAATTTACCTTCTTGTTGTCTATTCGAAATTACTAAATTAGATTTGTATTACCTGTAAATGGTTCAATTCCTTTGCCGAGTTAATTTTTACAGCAGGTGTCAAGATCTTCTGTTTTTCATGTGTATGATTGAATATTATAATAATGGGTGTAAAAAGACACTTAACGAAGCCGAGAGTCACTTGTACTCCCCGTCGTTGTGATATTTTTTTTGTTCTGGACCATACCTTCTGGTTACGGAGATATTAAAGGTCAAAATTCCAACTTTTACTGGCGTTTTTTTATGAAAACAAGTTTTTGATTTTATAACACAACTTTAAATACCCCCCACAACCCCTGTTCCGTTGCATGCACCCATTAGCACAATGTTTTGCAACGCACGTAAAACACCAAAAATAGAACTCGATTCTCAGCAATTATTTTTGTGCAATGTTACTTAGTTTGATGTACAGAATGCGTCGTTGACGCCTATGTGATGTGTCATTTTACACCCTGTATAGTTTGAACTTAGTTGGTGACCACGTTTATTTCGGCACCAGTGGTATTCTATAGATCATGAAATGTGCAAGTGAACGGGCACATAGAACACTCCAGCGAATGAGACATGGTCTGATCAGAAGCACCGCACTCGCATTGGCAGTTATAGGTATCAAGATAATTTGTATTAATATTTTTTGAATATTTTTATATTGACCAATTCATACAAGGAATTAAACGAATGAATACTTGCAAATACCAGCAGTTGTAAACTCATCAATTAAATCTGCACAATTGCACTCATAAGTTCTGAAGCAATATTTACTCACGCAACTACCTACGCAAGACGCAGTGATTTGTAAGGGGCGTTATCCCGGACTCCGGGATAAAGCAAAACTTCTGCCACACGTTCCACGGTAATCCCGAAGAATCGCCAAACTTGCGGTAAGCGCACGAGTCACGCTACTGCAGTTATGAGATAACTTTCTTTGATAACACGCATAAAAATTAAGACTTTGAGATTGGTGACAGGGTTCGTGAAAAGGCACTTAGGAAAGAAACCAATAAAAAAATATTAATGAAGTCCCAATTCCAGTTATCAATGGAAAATTACACTAATCGCCTATCTTTAAAACATGTGGATCAAAAGTTCTCTCCTGCCGATCGATTCTGTAAAAATCTCACCCTGATAACTTAGGTGAAGTGAGCGTGAAGTGAGTTATCAATAGAGGCAATCTCTAACATCAGGTGGAATGACAGCTCACTTCACCTTAGTTTTCACGGTGAGATTTTTACAGAATAGCACTGCTGGATGAAGTGAAAAGGTTCGGAAAACAATAAATAGTTTTCTCAATTATAACTGAAAATAGATTAGTATACAGAGTGGCGATTAATTAAGTTATCACATAAAATAGTACAGCCGTTAATACGAGTTGTTATAAGGCTGTTAAAATAATAAAATAAATAATATTTACTAAAATAGAAATCTGAATTTTTCAAATAAAATAAATAGCGTAAAATTGGCATGAAATATTAAGCCTTTATAATAAGGCATTAAACACGCGTGGGGCGATGGTGTCAACAATTCATCACACACTTTATGACATTGTTATCAAATAATCACAAATGAAGTTTAATGTTGTTAAATGGTAAAACGAAAAAAAAAGGTCCCACTGTTAGAATATTAATTGTTATTAATTATTTTAATTGTGTATGTTTAAAATACGTAATGTAGAATACGTGGTTTCCATTAATGTGATCACCTAATCGCCATACTGTATAATTATTTTTTTTTTTTTTGCCTTAAAACTTCAGAAGAACTTAAAAGAGAGAGAATTATGAAGAACCAAAACGTCAAGTTAGGTAATTTTGAATAAGATCTTACAATACTTTTATTTCCGTGTTTGCTGATACGCGTACCCCTAAAAGTTCTCGACAATGATAATATGTTGACATGCTAACAACACGAATTGAAAAGTTTATATAGCGAGGAAACACGCGAGTTGAATTGACACGGATTTCAAAGCTTTATTGAAACCCACATAATTTGGCGATATTGGCACCACAACAGGTTTCATTTAACTTCCAAATTTACTTTGGGCTTACTTTTCAGAAGTAATTTTTGCATGCGAAATCAATAATGATACGATTTCGTTGGCTACTTTTGACTGGTTTTAATTTTCTTTTCGATATTTCTTTTAAAAAGTATGAATTTCTGCTCTTCAGCTGATTATTTAAAACTGAATTATCTGCAATAAATGGTAATATCACGATTTTTTTACTATGGGACAAAAATTGCATGACGTAATCCCAAACGGTGTAGCGGTTTTGCCCGATTTTGGCGATCGATATTATCACTCCATGTGCTGTTTTGACGATCAATAGGGTCTGTCAGCTTCACTATCGAGAAATATCAAGCTTAAAATCGAGAAAAATTGATATCACTTGTTCATTTATCGACCGACAATAACGATCCACACTGGCAATCAATAAATCGATCTAGTCTTATCGTGTTACTCAGTAACTGGATTATGGAGGTCACATAGACAGTAAAAATACTGGTATTCAACTGCGTCTGGTAAGACTGGAAGCCGACGCTAACATAGTTGGAAAAAGGCATTGCAGGTGATGAGTGGGATCGTCAAAAATTGAGCAAATCTGTAGGCAAATCTCTTATAGAGGAATATATTCACTGGGATTCACATTGCGTGCGTATAGTTAGCGGGATTTTTAATCATTATTGATTACAGGATAAATTAATATGCATATCTTTATAATTGAGTATAAACTTATGTACGCATGCACTGGTTACTTTATCATGAGATAATCTTATAATAATTTCCGTTCTCGTTTATTTCTACGCCTACTCTATAAGGAGATTAAATTAATAGGCATCCATCTCGTGTCTAAGAAAAAAAAATACCAATTTATACTTCTCATTCTAAGACTCATCCATAATTGTATAGGCTATCTGTGATAAGTACAAGAACATATTTTTATCATATATTATGCTTATTATCTTAAAATCTGCAAGCAATGCTCAGTGCTCACTGAACCCAACGTCTTCCTTGTAGACTACATCTGCTTATGCAAAATCCGTTTTCCTATAGAAATTATATTACTTATTGTGCGCTTTTATGATTTTTAACGTGACAATATTATCGTGGACGTCCGTCTATTGTATATCCGACATGGGTAGTCTGTTGAGCCTAAAAAAATATTTTTTAAATAGGAACTGATGTACATAATATAGTTTATAATAAATATATCTTAAATTTTATCTTTAATGTCAGTTCCATTTGCATTTTTCGTATGTCTTAAAAAACTACATTGTTTATATTTTACTAACCTACCGATAGTTTCCTCATATAATAAAGACAAGTGCACTGTCTTCCGACGACATTTTCCACAATTGATGCGATCGTCTAGCCGAAGCTGAGACCCCACGGCGGCCGTCGATTTACGATCTTTAAATCTAATATGTCATTGTACAGACCTCTGAAGTGCTTAGTGCGGTCGATAGTTCGATACTAATCGAACTATCGACCGCCTCACTGTATAATGGAAAATGTTCAGATAAGTACGTGTGAAAAGCTTTTTTGTCCGTGGAACTTGCGTCTCACAATTATTGATAACTAGCTGTACTTTTCGGCTTTGTGATTTATGTATACGCGATGAGAGATTTTACAAGTTGTCAATAGTAGGTAATGATATTATAACTAAAAAGAGATAGGGTTATACGTACTCCGCAAGTGGCGGTTAAAACTTCGCTAGTTACCAAACTTGAAGTCAATGTTACGCCGGAAGGGAAGGGACGACGCACAGCAACATTATGCTTGTCTTTTCCTTTCCCGATAATTACGACAAATGACATGCCATCTTACTTCCACGTGTCATCTAATCATCATCATCATCTGCCTAGCCTTTTCTCAACTATATTGGGGTCGGCTTCCAGTCTAATCGGATGCAGCTGAATACCAGTATTTTACATGGAGCGACTACCTATCTGACCTCCACAACCCAGTTACTGGATAATACGATATCCCTTGGTAAGACTGGTTGTCAGACTTTCGGGCTATTGACTACCCGTAACGACTGTCAAAGATCCACGAATGAAAGTCGGGACCAACGGCTTAACGTGCTTTCCGAGGCACGGAGGGCTCTCGGTATGTAAAGATGGTGTGTCATATAATATAGTGTGATAATTATACGGCTTTTGAAGATCGAGTGTTACCTAGGTCATCATCATATCTACCTCTTTTTACTTGTAATATCATTGTGCAATAACTTCCATGATTGGAAGCCCCAATCTCAGAAAGTGCTGAACGGATTTTATTCAAGTTTTTACTTACAACAATCTCTGGGATGTTTTTAACTGTATATACCTAATAATCATATAGATCTACAATTTTGTAGGCGAAAATATTTTTAATTAAAATGTAATCTAACAGACAACAATATTGAATATTGATCAAATATTTATATATCACAGAAATGCATCCACTAGCATTATCCAAAACTCTACACGGGAATGCCAACAATTTGCGTATATAAACTATAGGTAGCATAGCGCATAGTTTTCACTAACATTTCAGCGACGACCATGTAATATGAGGCCGCATGCATCTAAGGCTGGTATGCAACTGCCAAGCCGGAATTTATATTGAGAGGGAAGCAAATAGGTAGGCTTGCATCGTTATTTATGTTATTGATTAATAACGGGGCTTCTATTATGAGATGCCAGTCGATAATATCTGGTATGGTTATTAAATTTGAAGTAGAGAAGATTAGCTATGCATATTAGATACTACATATATCAATCAACTGAGCTTACAGCAGTTCACTGCTGGACATTGGCCTCTCCCAGGCTACGTCACAACACCCTGTTCTCCGCTTCCCACATCCAGTCTGTCCCAGTGGTCCATCTAGCTGGAGGGCGTCTCACACTACGCTCGCCGATACGCGGTCTAACTACATAATATATTATTATGTATACCTGAAGAATGTAAGTTTACATTTTACAATTAGGTTCAATAGCTGCGATCGACAAAAATGCAAAATACTATCTAAAGAATAGAAAAAGTATTTGAAATACACACATCAAAAGTGTCTAGGGATCAAGCATTTTTATGCGAATTTCTTGAGATTGAGATGTGGCTTTGTAATAAATTTATGATTTTATAAATTTATATGGATCCTTTTTGGTGCATTTCATAATTTGAATCAGGAACTGTGAATCAAATTCGAGTAAAAGATGAAAGTGTCAATATTTCTGCTGTCAATATTTTCCCTATAAAAACATACAACGCATTGAAGACATTATTAGTGCTACTGTTTCCCTACTACTGATTAAAACCAACGTTATTATGGAGCGGCGACGTCATTTAAGCAGGGAAGAAATGCTCAGAGCCGTGGGAATGATAGAAGCTGGTTCCCGGCAACGTACTGTGGCTTTAGCTCTGAATACAAGTCAGAGTGTTATCAGTCGACTTTGGACACGTTACCGAAGCACTGGTACCGTGGCTGAGCGCCATGGAGGACGGTATCGCTGCACCACACGGAGACAAGACCGATACATTCAAATCTTAACTCGAAGAGCTCCAACAATAACCGCCATGAAGTTAGCCGTGAGGCTTCATCACTCTTCAGGGAACTTAATTAGCGACCAAACAGTCAGAAACCGCTTGCATGAAGTGAACCTTCATTCCCGAAGACCGCTACGGGTACCACCTATAGCAATGCACAATCGTAGGATTCGATATCAATGGGCTCTTGAACACAGAAATTGGGCAGAAGAACAATGGCGTTTCGTGTGCTTTTCTGATGAGTCTCGTTTTGGTATGAGACCGGATACAAGACGTATACGACACTGGAGAACCCCTGGACGCCAACAGCGATTAAAATCCTGCCAGGAAGTCCATCCTTATAGTGGTGGAACCATCATGGTATGCCTAATCAACTCAGTTCTTCCGCCGATCCAAATACCCGCCTATTTGGATCGGCGGAAGAACTGAGTTGATTTGGATCAGAGGCAACCTCAACGCTCAAATTTATGCTGAGACGATTGTATCAGACGTCATCGTTCCTCTACAAGTGCAAATCGGTCCCTTATTTCAGTTAATCCATGATAATGCACGACCGCACACCGCAAGAGTTGTAAGACAGACTCTCGCCGCAGCTAACATCAATGTCCTGCCCTGGCCTGCTCAGTCGCCAGACTTGAACCCGATTGAGCATGCATGGGATATGCTACAGAGAAGAGCTCTGCCGAATATGGAGGGTATCCAGTCGCAAGAAGACCTTTTTTTGTTGTTGCAACGAACATGGGCGGCCATTCCACAGCGTGATTTGGATGAACTCATTTTGAGTATGCCAAACCGATGTTCTTGTGTTGTTAGTGTTCGCGGTAGAAACACGGATTATTAATTGTTTAAGTTACCCAATAAAATTTTAGAGAAAACTGTTATTTCAGTCTTTTTTTCGAACTTTTGTGTTAGTGGTTCAAATGTCAAAAATCCCTTTATTAGGAAAATGGCAAATTTCTTTATTAATGCAAAGGTGACTTGGTTTATCGTTACTGTGACAAACGAAAACACTTTATTTGATGAATTCTTAAAGAAAATTTTAATTAATATCAATCAGGAGAAAAGTTATTGCAAAAATATATGTTGATCCCTAGACACTTTTGATGTGTGTAGCTAAGCAATGACCAGTGCGTTAAGTGAAACCATTAAACATGTTTGTAGAATGAGATGTAACAGATTACTTAGACGTCATTTATTTCTCTATCAGCATTATGTTAATATAAAGCTAATTGCAATTAACTTCAATCTTTAGCTTTATTTGTACCAAAGACTCTCCAAACCCTACAATTATTTCTCAATTAATCTCAGTGCTAATGAACAACATAAGTCAGATGGTGACCATATTGCAATAACAATCATAACACGGTATTTGCGTACTGAATATTTAACCAGCGCGGGCGCAGGACATGGCGTAAGCTTCGCCCACGATGGAGTACTACATGAGATTGTACAGAAGGGTAATACATACCTATTTATTAATCTACACAGGGCTAATGTCTATAATAAACGGCGGATACTTAACAGAACATATTATTGTAGCACAAATACTGTACTATATTTATTGAGCAAAATGAAAAACTTTGAAGGTGAACGCAATGTCCAATAATCCTGATGACAAGAAGTCCGTGTCCTACTATGCAATTGTCGCGTTCGCTTTGGTCGGCGAACTAGACAGAGCGCATCGTCGCGTCAGGTTGGTTGGCGAACTAGACAGAACGCGTTGTCGCGTCATTTTGGACAGCGAAACAGACAGAGCGCGTGGTCGCGCCGGCAGAGGGCGCTTTCCGGTTTTCCGAACAAAAAGTGGCGCGACGTCGCGCCACTTTTTGTCCGGAAAACCGGAAAGCGCAAGCGCATAAAAGCCAGCAGCGTTATAATAAAATATAATGAGGCTGTACTTTAGCGACTTACAATGAATGGAAAACTGTTTGATGTTGTTGCTTGGGGAATTTCCAATTTCCAATATGCGCAAGCGCATAAAAGCCAGCAGCGTTATAATAAAATATAATGAGGCTGTACTTTAGCGACTTACAATGAATGGAAAACTGTTTGATGTTGTTGCTTGGGGAATTTCCAATTTGTTGTTGTTGTTGGGACCGGTTTTAGTTTTCTAGCTATTGTTGACGTTCAAATTGCCCTTAGCACATAATCAGTCTACATATTTCTACTGTTAGGATACAGCAGCTTAGTTGTCCTCACTAGTGACTACTATTTAAGGTCTATCGTAATTGACCTTTTTTACATCCCTGCTTTGTGGCTTTAAGATCTCAGGACTTATTTCGCAATATACCTTGTTTAAGTAAAAGCGATGACCTACTTAAGTAAATAAAGTTTTATTACTGTACTAGCTTCTGCCCGCGACTTCTTCCGCGTAAATTTTTTTGTTTCCCCGACCCACCCCGTCGCAACGCGTCGCCTCCAATTCCACTGCGGGTGACGTAACCTACGACAAACTTATTATTTGCGGTTGGTACAGTAATCGAGTCTAGGAATCGAACCGCAAAATTAAGTTTGTTTTTTATTGTATATACTTTTCCGGGATAAAAACTTGTACCCAGTGTGGTGCCCAGGATATTAAAGAATAATTATACCAAGTTTCATCGTAATCGAACCGGTAGTTTTTGCGTGATGCCTGAACAAACAGACAGACAGACAAAAATTTTTTTAATCACATTTTTGAGTTCGGTGTCGGTCTAGTAACACCCCCTGCCATTTATTTTTTTGATATTTTTAATGTACAGAATTTTCACTTCTACAGATTTAGGTATTATAAGTATAGATAAAACTGAATTTCATTCATTCAAGTGAAATGTTTGTAGTATAAAATTACGTAAGATCCGTTTTGAATGAAGTTACCGATCCGTGGATGTGGCTTAACCTATTTTGTTGCATACGCTGAAGAAATAACTTATAACTATAAATGTACTTAACTGATTTGATAGTAACCAAAGGTCAAGTTGCTATTTTCTGGTTTTGAAGGGTATGTGTGGTACAATTACAGGTATTGTACTGTAGTACCGGTTTCTATATGGGGTAGGCACTACGCGCTACCTAAGAAAATAAGAAGCAATATTGAATTTATGCTATTTATTTTAAGAGGCATAACTGCAGGCCATTTCAATAAATAAATAAATAAATAAAATAAAATAAATAAATAAATAAATTTCTCGTAATTAAAAACGTTCAAAATCTAGTCGCAATTCATCTCAACAACAATAAATGTCAAAAACAAAAAAATGTAGGGAAATTTTTTTGAGGTAGGTATTTTTGTCAGATTGAGACTACAAAATTACACGTTGAGTGAGACTACAAAGTATAACTTGCAAACGTTGTTAAAATTAAGAAAAAACAATCGCCGCATACTCAATTTGCTTGAGTAATTGAACGCAACCAGATACATTTTTCTGCCAGCCAGCATGATGATTCCTTTTTGCAGACAACCTTTACAGTTCCTAGAATGGAAAAAACAGTTTCACACTGTTCCGACAATTAACCAGCTACCTTAGTTTATCCGACTTAAGCTTCACGCATTGAAGCTCATCAACTTTCTCAGTTTCCATTCTTAGTCCAACGAGGAGACTAATTAATTCCGTTTTAAACAGTAAATCTCTTGTGTCTAGTAACTTATTTAGTTTACCGCAACAACTTGTGAGTAAATTAAGACTCGCCAAGTAGTGAAACCTCCTTGAAAAACGTATTTTAATTAAGCTCTGTGAAATCCGTGCGATCATTCCTTGTTGTTTATGGATTTAAAATAATTAAGTTGCCATTTTCGCATGGGGCTCTTGGCTAATTGATAACAGTCGTACGAGTTGATTGAAGGTTAAGTAACACTTGCTGTGGTCGGTTCGCGGATAGGTGACCATCCATTTAGATATCAAGACCTCCCCGCCCTCGGAAAGCAAAAAGTGAATTAAAAACAAGCTAAATGATTTTAGTGTTGAATGGGCATAAGGTCAGTACTAAATAAATTATAATTTTTGATTCACTTTTTGAACAGACAGGCGTGTTTTTTAATTTTTATAATTATTTATTTTTTATTTCATACCTTTTAGTGATGAAACGATATTTTTGCAAACGCACAAGTGCCACGAAAGATAACTTTTATCTTTTAGGAAATCTATATCGCGCAAATAATAACGTGAAACTATTTTCATTTTGATTCATAAATATCGAAAATTATCCTAAGGGACATACTCCCAGGATGAAAAGTGTATTCAAACTACCAAACTTTCGCATTTATAGTATTAATATAGATATATATTTTGTCTCCAAGAAGCTAGCGTGGAAATGAATAAGCAAATTTTTTTTTACATTTTTTTCTATGGGATATTGAATAGTACCTACTGTTAAATTTATTTAATTTCTTTTGTTATGTTATTAGTGAACGAATGCATATTGAATACTACTTTTAAATATTTTGTTATGTACGCACGGCTACATATCAAGCTATACACTTCCAGTATAAGCTGATTTCCTATTGTATACGATTTCCTCAGTAGCAGCTCGCAGTTGTACCCTGTGATGGCAAAAGGCTCGCCCCCTATAACATGGGACTTAAACATAACATAATTGAGGAAATTTGGGTGTACTACTACGAATAAGTAATAAGTCGTGTACTATATCCACACCTCTGCCGAACCCTTCGGGGATTTTACAGGCGTGATGTTATTTTATGTTTCATATATTGTTAACAAATCATTAATATGTACACCGCCTACGCAGTCATTAGTATTTGTAAACACGATTACACATGATGCTAAATAGTTCCTTATTACGTTAGTAAAAACTTTTGTTTATGCAGCATCATGTATGCTTAAGAAAATGTAACTGTTTTAACCTTTGCTTCGTAATTTTCTTTTCATACCATACATTCTCTATTAGATTATTCAAATCAATTAAAAATGGTTTATTCGCATCATGTTTACCATTCTGCAATGCGAAACTTATCATTTTAATATTTTAGTAAAATTAAATACTATCTTTTTTTGTATTATAATTTATATCAACAATTTTATAATTAAAAAGACAAGTGAACAAAACAAAAATTCCAAAAAAAATTCCCTGAACAAAATTATATGAGAGCAGGAGTCAAATAGATTCCAAAGTTCCAACCAAACTTTGGTTCGAAACATATTCAGTGAACAGGCATTTGAAGGCCCGCAGTAAATAGTTAAATGGAGAGCCTTCAAGACGGTCTAGTCCAGACATGTTTAGGGACCTTCTAACTCTTACACACCTGTCTCAAGTTAGTGACGGTGTTAATTGTCTAAATAATGGCGTCGTTGGACCGGAACATGCATGTGTAAGTGGAAGGACGCTTGGCCAAAATTTTGCTGAGTTGGCTTGAGTATTTGTCACTTCATTAGTGTAGTGTTTGTTTGTTTGTAGATTCTGTAGCAAATCCAGGTGCATTTAACTTTAAACGGGAGTAGTGAATGAGGATGTAGGTTTTTCTAACACTTACTGAACTTTTCATTATCATCAGGAGTTTCATTTCATTTATTGACAATGTATTGTGTAGCATTTGCATCAGACGTAGGTACATTGCCAATTTGAATGTTACACAGGTTGGCCGGGACGCGCAACATTTTACCATGGATTCAAGTAGGTACTACATGATTCCGAACCGAACCAGCTTGCGAGGAGAATTTCAGCTCAAAAAAAAAGAGCCGTTCCATATACAGGGTTACTTTTCAATGACCAGCCAAATTTAAGGATGTGGTACAGACTATCAAACTAAACATCTTTATATATGGGACCAACATCGTAATCGCGAATAAAAATTCAGCCGTCCCATACGTTTAGGTCGAGTAGGTATTGAAGTTTCCTATGGGACAGTTGATAAATTTTTCGGGATTACGATGTTGGTCCCATGGAGAAAGTTGTTTAGTTTGATGGTCTATACCACATCCTTAAATTTGGCTGGTCATTGAAAAGTAACCCTGTATTTTGACCGCGTAGGTATTGCACTTTTCTGTTTTTGTTTTTAATAACCGGCGAAAAATTCTTGTCTTTGGTCAGTAGTAGTGTCTGTAGTAATTTATCAATACATATTTTTGCTAAACTTTGTTCAAAAATATTTTGAAGTTTCTCTTCGACCGTAAAAAAAGGTTAAAGGACTCGAAATAAACAATAGGCATTAAGTTTTACCAGCCTCTACAATTAAATCGAGAAACTTAACGCAATAAACTGGATGTTACGAAATAACAGTAAGAGAGATAATAAAACCATTATTACTAGGGGCGTGTTCCTGCTAGCTTACCGTTCGTAAGTTTTATTGCAACGCTTAGCTGTAGTTGCATAAATGTAGTATAAACGGTTTATCAGTCTTATGGCTTCAGCTCAAGCAATTTCCTTTAATTTATGATTTTGTTGTCAAATTAAAAACATGTCGTGAAAACCAAAAGATACATGAATGTTAAGGAATACTATTAACTTAAGGTTTGCGAGCACATTCGCAAGAAGCTGGCAGTATCATCACAACGGTAATATTTTCTCATTGGCTGTCTTATTTCGTTTTATTCATGTATATTTATTTGAACTTTTAAGTAATTAGGTATTTATTATATTTATAGTTTTAATAGGTTTATGCGTATATTTAAAACCTTTACTCCTCAATTTTTATGATTGCACCTACCACTGTTTGTCTCTGCAATCACCCAAAGGTTGAGTGGTAGAAAATGCCTATGGCATTAAGTCCGCCTTTGTACATTTACGTGCTTGAAGTATCCAGTAACGGGCCGTAAGTTATAGGAATCGGCCACTAAGCCGTAACTTTATCTTCTCTTACCTAATTTGTGTAAAGGGAGTCTTTTATTTGGATTTTATTTTAAAGGATTTTTTCTGGATTTTATTTTTATTTTTTTCTGGACAACAACAACAACACACACCAATTTTAACACTATTAAATTAATTTTGGAAGAACGAAATTCTATTAAAGCAATTCTTTTCACATATTGAAAAGAGATCTTATGTACACAATAAATTATCAATCAAAGTGATGAAACCGTTAAAGCGAATAAGACTGGAGATTCGTATTAACAATTGATGACCGAAGTGTGATGAAACAGGTTATATGAGCTATTCATTAGATCAATGAAATGAATGATATTGATACCTGTCAAATTATAGACACTATTGTTATTGAACATTATTCAAATATGACTCTTGCATACATTGAAATTATATATATTAAAATTATTATTTCACATATTAAATTACGGCTTCAACATTTAGAAGGTTAATGATTTAAGATACTGACATAATATTTATGTAGACATAGATTGATTTTGTGGTAAAAGTGCTTCATTTCATTATTCTGCCTTTGAACTAGCCTGTACTGTTCCGCTCTTGGTTAAAGGCCTGCCGCTAATCACCTGGATAACAAGGACAATAAAAGTTTCACTTTTCAGTGTTGTGGATCTTGAGTTCTCTTAGAACACAGTAAAACTCAGTACGATTAATACCAGCATCCTAATTGCATCTTATGCACCTAAAATTGAATAATTTTGAAGGATATTGTTAATTCATTTCTGAAAAATATACATATAAAAAAAAAAATAATAATATAATTTTTCATATTCGAAAAATTTGTCTGCTCAACAATGTAATTAACGCAATCAGTGTTGTTGAACTGTGAAACTGAAAGCCATTTCTATTGTTAGTGTGGGTTCCGCGATTACCCCGCAGATCACAAGAGTTAGTGTAACTTCTGGAACAGCTGCAGAATTTCATTACTTTGAATTTCTTTAGATTCAAAGTAATACAATTCTGCAGCTGTTTTAGCTTGCAAGTTTAAAATTTATAATTACAATCCCTAACCAATAATTCAAGGCAACATTGAAAGCAAATTCAGCCACAGCAAACAGAATCATAGTAATATCAGAGGCAAATACAAGCAGTACAACCACTCACAAAGTTATAGATGGCAACAGTTTTGTCAAGGCCCGCAATAAAGGCGCGGAACAAGCCACAAATTATTTAGCTTTATATCTACCACTTTATCTTAATAGATATGTGTTGCAATATACAGTTGAAATCTCTGCACGAATTGGGGTACATCAATTGGTTTTATAGATGCTGTTAGGTAATATGTATCATCGTAATTGATGTTTTGAACTTTTAATTAAATGCACTCGTCTATATATCAATTTATTTCATCAGACTTGGAAGTAACCATCTTATCCCTTTTGTTATTTAGCTAGTTTTAACTAGGTAATGACATTGAAGATCTTATAATTTTGATAGAGGCTTATTGTTATAATGATTCCCACATAACTATTTCCTTGTTCATACCTACTTGCATTGGAAAAATAATTTCAATGTTGCGATCGATAATTAATTATTATAATCTTGAGGTAGGTACGTCCCTATCCCGTTTTCACCTTTTAAAACACTAAACAATAATAATAATAAGTTTATTGATTCATAAAACAAGTGTTACAATATTGTGGTGACACTGGATCCCGCACTAGGATACCCTATGTCGCAGAAAATCTCTTGTATTTAAGCCACAAACACCTAGCAATCAGAATTAGCTTTCATTTCACTGCCTCAGAGGAAACTTCAAGTCTTTCCACGTTACCATTAGTTAGTTACCATACATTATCTACATCTGTGACTCCAAGTCTAAAATACTCGTACTTACCACCATTAACGGCCGACTTGAACTTTCTTTAATGAACTCCGTGTCAAATAATTGAGTACACTTGAGAACTTGAGCAGTTACGAAGAAGTTCTGAAGTATTCTGAACTCCACATACTCTTAAACATTCTAAAAGACTTTGGCTGTTATTTCTAAACAAGTCTATCTTTATCTAAAACGATGGCAACATTAAATTCAATGCTGAATCAATCAGCTGAACCCAATTGAACTCATTCGTTCGTAAATTTTCAATAAAATTGTCAAGGTAATGAATGAATTCAATTTTACAAATTAGCTGCCTGTCTATGAAAATGTTTCTGCAAAATGATGTTCAAAAGGCAAGGTTAAAGTTTTTGGAACGGCGAACCTGTGTTTTCTCGTTCGAAACTTGAAGAGACAATAAACCACGAGAGAGAGAAATAAAATCAACAGGAATCAGAAGAGTATATTGAGCAATATAATAATCGTGATGACACGGATGTTCCCATGGTTTAATTGCTTTGCAATTTATAACTCCAGTGTGACCCAGCTTGTATCAGTCTACCTGTGTATTAATTAGTAGCTTTCAATATTCATACAAACAGTCTAGTCATTTACAAATTATTTAAATATCCTTGGCATTTCTCACGGGATAGGACGGACGAAGAATTTATAGGACGGACGAAGAATTTATGTTCTACTAATTCACACCTTAATTTTGCGTTGCGCAAGTTTGAATTTAACACGACTTCTGTTAATGTTTATAACATACAGATTAAACTGTGATGGAGTAAACAAGTTGTGAGGCTATTTACTTTGTATTTCTAGGTTACGGAGACTTTGTAGCTTATCTTAAGATACACTGTTTTATTGTGCTGGTTAATTTTATGTATTTACCTAATCAACTGTATTTATGCCATTTATAATTTCAAAGCTGTGGAAAGTTCTAGCTCGTCGCTATCCTGCCCTTATTACAATTTATTTGGCGTCACTGCAGTATGTCTTTTTCTTCCATTTATCAGCTGTAATCTAAGTATCTCTTTTCTAGCTATAATCATCTTTCATACACAAACACAAACTGTCGAAAGTTATCCTGAATATCATTGCTCTGATTAGGCATGATCCTACGGTGATTTCTAATGGGCTATAATTATGGTTTCGAATTACAGCCTGATAGCAAGAATCCTATATGTTTGATATTCTAGATCCTCCGCTAATTCGAACACAAAAAGGATTTCTCGGTTTTGTTCTTGGTGATGTTTAGTCGTCGTTTAGGTTTTATATGATGTGGATAAGAACTAGCAAACATTCACTGGCAGAAACTACAGCCAGTTAGCATACAATGTTCCTTACTAGAAGAAAGTTCAAAAACAAAATAGCGGATATAAAAAGACGCTTAACGAAGCCGATAGTATTGTAGGTACTCCCCGTCATTGTGATCATATTTTGTACTGCAGTGCGATTCTATAACGATCTCACAGTGAAAACTTAGGTGAAGTGAGCGTGGAGTGAGCTGTCAGTGTCATCCTAATGCTAGGGATTGATACTCTTGATAGCTCACTTCACGTAACTTATCACGGTGAGATTTTTACAGAATCGATCGGCTGGGCTGAACCTTTCGGTTACGGAGATGTTGCAGACCAAAGTTCCATATTTTGTTTTAATTTTTTTCTCAATCTTGTTATTGTTAAATTTTATAACTTAATTTTAAAAACCTCAACTCCTATAACGTTGCATGTACCTAAAAGCAAAATGTTTGCGTGCGTTAAATTGCGCGCTGCCGTAAACAGCTATTTATCACATATAAAACAAAAATCGTTTCCCTAAATATTTTTGCCCAGTGTTACTTAGTTTTGTATACAGAAAGTTTAGATAACGGCACGTGATGAATCTTTTTATACCGTGTAAGTATAACAGGAACAAGTTATGAATTATGTTAATATATTATGCAGCCTAAAACATAACGTAAACATCTTTGGTTTAAGAGCTCTTATAAATAAATGAGCCAAGACTCCTAATCTTAACCAATTTGTGTTAAAAATTGGGTCGCGTAACGTTCACTGAATATCAGAAAGCAGTTTCACTGAGATTGATTGGAAATGAAAGCGCTTTTAGATTTAATATAAACGTTATACCGATGGATCTAGGGATGCTCGCGGTTTAGGTTTGTTATCGATTCCGTTTTACTTCTATTTCTCGGTATTAATTTCAGAATGATCTTTGTTTAGTTTGAACTGGATGTTCTTGAAACAAGTAAAACTCTCTTCCAGAAAATTCAATCCCTACTAAGCTTAATATGACCATTTTCATGGTTAGAAAAACGGGCTGGGAACGTACAGGATTGATTATGTTTTGCTCGTAAAAATCAATTGCTCAAGACTTATTAAAATTATTATTCGAAAACACGTGGAGGTACCCAACAAGATTTCGAATTGCCTTATTAGAAGTTACCTATTACCTACTTGATCATGGTTGACAACTCTGTTTGAAAACCCAAACTTATCGATACCTCAATATCGACGTCGTCGATAACCAAGCTTATCGACGACGTCAAACTAGCTCTCTCCCACAATTTCATCCCTAGAGTTCCCTCGGAACGTTTCTGCTCAAATATTTGTTTCAATTAGACGTCTCAGAGGTCCCTCTTAGGGCTCCACGTCAAACAAATGATGATCGGTATATCAAGAGTGACGTACACGAATTGATATTAAGAAGACTGAAGACTATATTGGAGCGACGGTTTTTGTGTGTACCTACCTAATGGCTGTTTCCGGTATTGTAAGATATCGTATTTAATGAGAAAGATCTAAGAAAAAGACTTTCATAAACCGTTCATTTGGAGAATATCTTTTGTAACTGCCAATTTCCTTAATAACAGTTCTTATTAGCTTTAGTAAGAAAGAGAACATTATTGGATTCGAAAGTATAGGTACTAAAATTAAAAATACTTTTAAAAAGACAGAAATCTAAACTTGAAATAACTTTCGCGTCAACAGGAAAAAGCAATTAAAAGTATCCAAATTACTTACTGAAAAAACAAATTTAAACGTGCAAACCCCATCTCAAACGAAACAACACAACCGTCTCAACGAAACGCTAAGATTGCGACAAAAAAGCGTTCGCAAGTTTTCCACTAAGGTCATTATTATTTTTCTGATGTCTGCGAGTGCCTGCCTTAAGTCAGAAGTGGCCGACGACTTTAATTAAGCGCGACTTAAGACTTTAAATGACTTCGAAGATAATTTTTTTGGAGCTAAGTAACACGCCTACCTTTTTTACTGAGCAACGGGATTAAAAATTGTCTGCTAAGTTTTGGACGTGTAAAGAATAATTTACGCATATTCTTAAGTAAGAGTTTGTATCTTAACTTTTAAGCCTTGTGGAATTACACATACCTAAGTAAAAGGTTAGTCCCCTTTTCACAGATTTTTAAAACATTAGGTACCTACCTGTGTTGGTTAGACTGGAAGCTGACCCCAATATCGTTGGGAAAAGGCTAGGCAGATTGATGTATGATACTAAATAACCTTACAATAAATTAATGATAAAATTGGACGTATCGTTTTACACTTTAAGCTATAGTAACGCATGCACGCCTGATGAACGATTCGGAATGCGGCGCTGCAACATTATATCTTGCTGTAACTAAACCGTCAGGCGTTTAAAGTGGAACGCATTGTTAGAGGAAATGTGAGGCATTTGTACATTTCCCACCCAAAAAAAAAAGAAAGGCTTTTGTATATATGTACATTGCCATGTATGCATACGTTTGGTCACTTTTGTGGTATTATGTGTAAAATAATATTGTATTTTATTTTTGTACATGTGTGTGTTTTATTTGTGTGTGTGTGTCACTAATTAACCTAACCAATCGTTTAATATCTTTTCAGGTAATTTCTTCATCACAGTTCTTCATAGTTACTTACGTCGTTGGTTAGGTATGTAAGCAACATATTTAATTTAATGTAAGTAACTTAAATGGTTAAAAATGTGTATTCTTAAAATTGGTTTTATCAAACACTTTTACACGTAAAATAATAATTAAAAACTAGACTAGATGAGGTTATGATTATTTATAAATAAGCAATGGTTAAAAATAGTCTCAAGTATTTCCATTAAAAAATTGCTATACCTAAGTCGGTATACAAATTAATAGACAGATACATAATAATTATTTGAACATTATTCTATGGATAGAGATGACTGCATGTCTTACTCCAATTCGACACGAGACATTAAAGGACCCTTAACACGACTTTCCTCTAAAACAGCCCCAATACTTAGGAACTGTCTGTCATCAACTCTAAACTTTAACGACGCTAATCGCCATAATAATAGACGTAAGACATCAAAGCGAACGATACGTGTATTAAACATACCCTTGTATTTATACAATATACATATTATACCTACATAAACTTTATACAGCATGTAGCTAATGTATTCACTTCTCTAGAGGTAACAAAAGCCCCGTTCAGAGGAACCGTTCACTAAGTGAATATCGCGAAGGGGCACCCACTATAATTTACACGGAGATAAATTGTCTGCTAAGTTTTGGACGTGTAAAGAATAATTTACGCATATTCTTAAGTAAGAGTTTGTATCTTAACTTTTAAGCCTTGTGGAATTACACATACCTAAGTAAAAGGTTAGTCCCCTTTTCACAGATTTTTAAAACATTAGGTACCTACCTGTGTTGGTTAGACTGGAAGCTGACCCCAATATCGTTGGGAAAAGGCTAGGCAGATTGATGTATGATACTAAATAACCTTACAATAAATTAATGATAAAATTGGACGTATCGTTTTACACTTTAAGCTATAGTAACGCATGCACGCCTGATGAACGATTCGGAATGCGGCGCTGCAACATTATATCTTGCTGTAACTAAACCGTCAGGCGTTTAAAGTGGAACGCATTGTCAGAGGAAATGTGAGGCATTTGTACATTTCCCACCCAAAAAAAAAAGAAAGGCTTTTGTATATATGTACATTGCCATGTATGCATACGTTTGGTCACTTTTGTGGTATTATGTGTAAAATAATATTGTATTTTATTTTTGTACATGTGTGTGTTTTATTTGTGTGTGTGTGTCACTAATTAACCTAACCAATCGTTTAATATCTTTTCAGGTAATTTCTTCATCACAGTTCTTCATAGTTACTTACGTCGTTGGTTAGGTATGTAAGCAACATATTTAATTTAATGTAAGTAACTTAAATGGTTAAAAATGTGTATTCTTAAAATTGGTTTTATCAAACACTTTTACACGTAAAATAATAATTAAAAACTAGACTAGATGAGGTTATGATTATTTATAAATAAGCAATGGTTAAAAATAGTCTCAAGTATTTCCATTAAAAAATTGCTATACCTAAGTCGGTATACAAATTAATAGACAGATACATAATAATTATTTGAACATTATTCTATGGATAGAGATGACTGCATGTCTTACTCCAATTCGACACGAGACATTAAAGGACCCTTAACACGACTTTCCTCTAAAACAGCCCCAATACTTAGGAACTGTCTGTCATCAACTCTAAACTTTAACGACGCTAATCGCCATAATAATAGACGTAAGACATCAAAGCGAACGATACGTGTATTAAACATACCCTTGTATTTATACAATATACATATTATACCTACATAAACTTTATACAGCATGTAGCTAATGTATTCACTTCTCTAGAGGTAACAAAAGCCCCGTTCAGAGGAACCGTTCACTAAGTGAATATCGCGAAGGGGCACCCACTATAATTTACACGGAGATAAAGATTATATCTACGTAGGAAGTGGCTTGGAAATGCTGGTGGTATGAATTACGTTGGCAAAGTGATTAAGATAAATTCGTACGGTAAGGTGTGATTTTAAAATACAGGGTTTATTATTTTTTAGCTGTATGTATTATTGGAATTAGGTACTTTTTTTGAATTAAGTACTTTTTACTTTCAAATGTTCCAAATTTTATTTAAAAAAAAAAAAAAAATTAAATCAAGTAGAAGGCCAATTACCGTAATTCAAAAATCTAAATGTAGTCGCAATCTCATCTCAGCGACAAACAGTGTCGAAACTTGTCAAAAATATTGGGAAAATATAGGTGTTTTCGACAGATTGAGACAGATCAGACTGTGAACGTTTTTAAAATTACGAGAATTGCCCCTCAGAGTTCAGACAGCATTATTACTAAGAGCAATGTCAACGCAACACTTAATAATGATAACTTTTTATAAGTTAATTGTAATTTGTAATTATTTATTTTAAGACTGTGTTGACTCACTGCAGCGCAAACGCCTCCCTTCCCTCTTTGCACTTTTACCGGTCTACTACGATTGCGAGCAGTATAATCCAATTTGTTATTAACCGACGTAAAAATAAATACAAAATATATTTCAAATCCGATTGGTAGTTCCACAGATTAGCGCGATCTAACAAACAAACACTTCAGCTTTATTATTATTTCCAAATAAGTGTATCTTTAGAGATCAAAGACACTCCTTCATCGTTTGCATCAACAGCTAAAAATATGTCAAGCACGTCTGTCCTCTTCAACATTCTCAGAAACTTAGAAAGACATTTCTAGGTAACAATTTGCATCCGCAGGCGGCTGTTAACACAATTTATAGGTACTGGCGTCTAGTTGGCACAATCAGGACTCTTCGCATTGCTAATTGTACCTCTTCTTTGTCCGACTTGCCCAACTAACAAGGATAATCCAACTAAAATTAGTGCTGAAGTCTCTGGCCAGACCAGATGAAAGTAATAAAAAGAGGAACATGTTTAATTAAGGAATTGTCTTTAGCTGCCGTGAAAACGAATTGAAAGACAGATGATTAAGCTACCGTTGAATAGTTTTTCAGATTTTCATTTGAGAGTACTGAAAAACTCTGGCTAGTATGTTTATGATTGTACGTTACATCATACCTTTGTCTTCCTTTATAGAAAACAAGATAAATTCTTTTTAGGAATACCTTTGTACGAGTACCTACACTGAGCAGTACTTCAGTCTCTTAAATTATTGTAAACTGTTTTGTTTTTTCTTAAATAAATTTGTGTTATTTATTTTAATTTGAGTTTCAATAGAATAAGAAACCAGCCATTACCATTACCAGTGACGTGCGGCTTAGAATACCTACTCAATACGTTCAAATGATTCTATAAGAGTATTCAATGAAAATCTCCATCAGTGGACAAAATTAATTTCCATTTTAATTTTATTTATCGTAAATGGCTCAATTATTTCTTCTTTCCTCTATACAATATTATCTAAATTAATTCTCAACCACTGCTTTTCTGTATTATCGGGCACAATCCCGGTACCCATTAAAATCAATGAAGTAACCCTGAGGGCTGGCACGCCACTTAAAAAATAATTCATAGCCTCCCCTTCATTACCTTCCCTTAGAGGAAATACTTTCCGAATTGTTTTAATTATATTAAAATTTTCTTCAAAGATTCTTCTACTATCGATTTTACGGAACCCAATGATTTGTTTTGAGTGATTTTTAATTAATTGTGATTAGTACGGAGTGATTTTTCTTCGTTAGTAATTGGTTTTAATGACCTGATTATATCATGGTAATATTGAAGAGTTGGAGCTTTTTAATTGAATATTAATTAATAGTTCTTAAAAAAGCTTTATATCGTTGCTAATAGGTATACTGATACAAATAAAGACAGATATTGTATTAGACCGATAGGTTTTAGTTTGAAGGCTCTTACTAAAGAGGGTAGATCTAATAGGACAACCAGGAAAGGAATACAATGGAATTATTTGTCTTTTTATTTAATCTCATTTTTGTGGCGGAAGAAAATGAGACTGATATTTGCATGAACGCTCTAAAAGAGAGCAGAGAAAGCAAGGAAAGTCGGGGATGTAACTGCTGTGGTTAAAATTTTCTCTTTATTTACACTTTACTCTTCAAATGACAGTGTTAGAAAGTTAGTCTAAGGTACTATTTTAATTCAATGCAAATAAAACATGATTTCTTTATTTTGATTTTTACTACGGATCTATTTAAATTCATCGTTCATGTTATAAGAGTTTCTAGATCGTCCGTTGGAATAATCTACTGACAAAATTAGCAATAGGCTGCTGTCAAAAATAGTAATAATTTCCTATAATTTTCTTGAAGGAAACCAAGAAGAAGTAGGTAAAGGGCTGTTCATTTTATTCATTTTTAACCAATTTCTGTCCCCGCTACCCCCACGTATGAAAAAATAAGAGTGGAATAAACTCCCTCCCCCTCTTTGAATCGTACGTAAGATCAGTATCAACCAAAATTGCAAAGAAAAATTAGCATTTTTTTTTTAACTTATAATTTTTGCTTACTTTCGTGATGAGAATCATCTAGAGTCTAGATGGGGGTGCGAGGGGCCTAGATTCTAGACCCCTCGCACCCCCATGTAAGAAAAAATAAGACTTGTTTGGACCTCCTCCCCCCTCAAATCGTCATATGTAATATGAACAGCCCTTTAACTAGTAGGTAAAGTCAATGATTTTCTCAGAGGGATAAAATTGGATACTACGTTAGCCCTATTATATCCAGTACCTGATGTAGAGATTGTAGCCTATTTACTGCTTAAATGTAACCTTTATGAATACTTTGAAAAGTAAATAGCAGAAAAAACAGATTAAAAAAAAGAATAAGAGAAATAAAACAGCAGTCGTCAGATTTGGCTGACAAGCCAAGGACTAGGCTAGCCTTTTTCCAACTATGTTGGGGTCAGCTTCCAGTCTAACTGGATGTAGCTGAATACCAGTATTTTACATGGAGCGACTGCCTATCTGACCTCTACTACCCAGTTACTGGGTAATACGATACCCCTTGGTAAGACTGGTTGTCAGATTTTCGGGTTTCTGACTAGCCATAACGACTGTCAAAGATCCACGAATGACAGCTGGGACCAACAGCTTAAAGTGCTTTTCGAGGTTCGGAGGAGTATCGGTATGTAAAGATGGTCACCCAAAGCCAAGGACTAGGATAAAAATGTAAAAACGTAGAACCATCTAAGAATGATTATTGAAGTAATATGACGATTAATAAACTGTGATTTTATTCACACGTCTCGGTACTTAAAGTCCGTAGATCTCTCATAGCACCTACATCCTAATAATAATTTATGCACCTTATTTTAATCATAGAAGTTATTAGCATGAAAACTACCACTTCTAATACCGTATTGTACCTACAGGTAATTAATAAATATTATTAATTACTAGCATCTCGTCACAAGACGCATATTCGCATGTGTTTCCATACATATGTAGATAATTATGCACATCTCAGTTAATCACAATATGCGTTAGTCGACGATTAATTATGTGGTATTAATTAATCCGGGCTATATCTCGTGGGTAAGGTAATGCGATTATGATGGCGTTTCATAATTTAATTCGCGGTATCAATTTTGTTGATGAATACTTAATGATATTGCTTGTATTGGTAATTTTCAGGGTATTGTGTGGGAATTAGTTGGTTTTTAGCTTCAATTATTATTTAGGTTTCTACGCATATAGCCTGGCAGACATCGACGCGCAATAAGTGATTCTGAACCCTCTTGCGTTGAAAATCTTCGTCGGTTATTTAAAAAAAATAACTAAAGCGATTATTAAAAAAAAAGTTTTTACAAAAAAAAAAACAACCGACTTCCAAAAAAGACACTACAAAGTGAAAAATAACTTTAACTTCGGAAGTCGGTGTAGTTGAGTTCGCATTTCCGTTGTTTGCCACCGAATTCCAAAATTATTTTTCACTTTGTAGTGTCTTTTTTGGAAGTCGAATGTTTTTTTTTTAAGTTTTTATTTTTCACTTTTAGGGGGGTAAGTACAACTCACCCCACACAAATTCGTACAACACTACTTGCTATGTAAATATCAGTGACAGGAATTCATTATAACATCATCAATATAAACTAAGTGGCAAAAATACATATTATTGAAGCTAACTCAAAAACTACCGAAGCAAAGTTAATAAAAATATGGGACCACCCCTGAGGAATACTCTATCCATTAAAAAAAGATTTTTTTAAATCGATTTACAATTGCCAGAGAAATCACGTAACAAATATACAAAAACAACATACAGTCGAATTGAATACCTCCTCCTTTTTGAAGTCGGTTAATAAAAAATAACAACTAGACGAAACATTTCTACGCTGGGGATCTAGAATCATGTGAATGTGTGACTTACTTAATGGAGCGCCTTAATGCTAAATAGAGACTCGAGTTTATTGCCAACACTCAATGACTCTACTCATACATAAAGCTTTGTACTATAATAGTAAAACTGTATTGTATTTTCACGTTTCGTGACAAACACACTTCACAGATGAAATATGAATAGGAAAGGGAGACGGGGTGAAATTTTATGAGGCTCCAGCAAAATATATCACCGCACTTGTAATATACTTGGTACTTATAAACAAATGAAATACTATGTGGGAGATGAACATTCGCAGATAATAAATAATTATAGTTTTGCTAACACTTTTGTATTTGCTTTGTTACTCTGATAACCACACGGAATGTTCCCTTCATTCATTTCAATGTATTCTGATGTATTTATTTTATTATAATTTGTTTTGTTTAAATTTTACTTCAAGTTTAAAAGCAGTTCCTGTCCGATTTGTTTCTCTTTAAATCTGATGTAGGTACCGCCTATACTTAGTGCTATTGGTGCTCTGTAATAATTACATACATTTTAATATTCTTTTGTGTCAATATTCGTTTAGAAATGTATTTACTTACTACTTTTTTTGCTTCGTATGCATCTCAGTAATTAAGTTTAATGGTCAAACACTGATGGCATCCATTTATTGATTTGTACTCACATATTGTGTGTTTTGCAATTATAATCCTGATTTTTTTATTTATTTGGACATAATTATATAATCTACTGAATCAATAGTTACTTATTTGAACCCATTCAGTACAGATGTTCCGAAAAGATGTACCATTAAAATAATAATCAAGAATAATGCATTTTTCAAGTTGCGCCACGATTTTTTTGTTTATTTATAGAACAATTTTCTTGATCATAATTCTTATTTCTTTTATAAGTATCATAAAACTCTATAGGCCTATATATAAATCGTTCTACCTAATATAAAAAATGCCCATTTTTCAGCGTTCCGTCGCCAACAGTAGTGCAAAGTGCAAAGTGGGCCAATTCAACGCAATTTATGGTATGGTTCGCTGCCTCCGTTTATGGTTTTACAGCATATTTATCGTTTTATGACAATAATGGGGGTGGTTTATGATAATTCCTGAGTCCTTCTGAAATATAAGAGACGAAATGTCCTTTCGTAAAACTGTTGGTGTCAAAGTAATGAGTACTTATGTGGGTTTTGTGAAGACCACAATTTATGAAAATTTAATTTAAGTAATTTTTCCTGAAAATGCGTTTCTCTTGAAAATACTCGTATAAATGCACTGACTACAAAACAATGTTTTTCTTCAGTAAGTAAAGCCATGTTTTGAATAATCGATCGAATCTGTTTTTTCTGTAATAAAACCTTACATTTCATCGAGATACTGACATCTTTGTTGTCAGTTTTGTATACATATATAAACTAAACAAATAAAATATAAAATTTAAGTGCCTGTATGTAATGTCAAAAAAATAACAGGTTTTTATTAAACGCATAGGAAAGTATATACTGTAATAAAACAAAAAATAATAATTTTATCTCTGTCGGTCTGTCTGAATGAATATTTCCTTAGCCGGAACAAAGTTCGACACAAATGCGGGCTTGAAGATAAGTTGTAAATAATACAAATTAAAACTATAGAGCAACATAGAATAGAATACTCTTTATTAAGTACACCATATAAATTACAGACATAAATATAGAAATACAATAATACACACAACACAACAATAACACAATAATTTCACTTTACACAGTTTTAACAATTTATACCAGCCACTAATTACTAGTGTGTTCTAAAAGCCATTGTATGGCGGCATATAATATTTATTCGAAATAAGCACGAATTAATACTGAAATCAGAATTTAACTAAAGTAGAGTTTGTTTCAAGTATCCCCTGTTGTCAGGACATTTCATTCATTCTTACAAAGCCGACCTCAACTATACTAATTAGGCCTTATAACATCCATTGCTGGTCAAAAATCATACAAATAAATTTCACATCTAACAAAAAAGTCAATGTATATCGAAATATACATTGTTTCAAATATACCAACGACACTTTCGGTGCATTGGTACAGTTGCTGAGTTGTAATAACGTTTCCGCTCTTTACCCTGATGTTTGCCGAGCCAATGCAAACAAGAGAGATTGTATAGGAACCTTTATGTTTATGTAATTTTCGGGTTTCGTGTATATTTTTGATGTCGGCTTTATGCTCACGGGTGATGGATTAAAGTTTAATTTATGTAGTGTGTACTAAAGGTATTATTTTAAAATTAATATTGTGCTTATTGACTGAGTAATCTTATATCTTAGTTTTTGTAACTTTGAATTTGAATATTTTCAATACTTTTATCATTTTATATCCACATAATACCTCTCAACAAAAATTAACTACTTTTATTTGGTATTTAGCATAATAAGTGCTAAAATTAAGACAAGAATTTATTAATAAAACCGTAGTGCCACTTAGTAAAAGCTCATCTTCGCGTTATTTACGCTTTACTTGAGTTTGGACGGTCATGAAACTAATTTGACTTTAATATTCGCTTTCTAAATATAAAAAGTCTGGCGTATATTTAGCATAAAGTTCAATTAAGTATAAAGATTAGACTAAGACTAGTTTCACGACAAAAGCACGTCTATGTAGCTTGAATTAAACATTTTGGGGTCATTTTATACCCTCCCCTCCCTAACTTTGTTTAGGATCTGTCGACAAAGTCAAAAGTCGTATCCTATATCGAGTAGCATTTTAATACATCTTACTTGCACATACAGCTGTAAAAATATGAAAATTGTAAGTAAGTAGACGAAAAAAACGGTAATGTTTTCTCATTGTTTGTCTAATTTATTTTTATTAGTGTAGATATTCGTGTATTTATGTATATTATTTGTGTTTTTTTATAATTATTATATTTATAGTTATAATAGGTTAATGCGTATCTCTATATTTAAATATAAAGATACGCATAAACCTATTCCTCAATTTTCATTATTGCACCTACCACTGTTTGTCTCTGCATTACCCAAAGGCTGACTGGTAGCAAAATGCCAATGGCATTAAGTCCGCCTCTGTACATTATTTTGTGTGCTTATTAAATAAATAAAAACTTTGAGTATTTTCGGCTTGACAGTCATTTAACATGTTGAAGCTCACTACTTTTAGAAGATCTTAGTAAATAAGAAAATCTGAAGATCCCTGAGTTGTATACCAGCAATGACTTGAAATTGCGTGACATTTTGTTGCAGGCACCTTTACTCTCTACTTACATAGAAGATAAATTACATACCACACAAACGTTTCCGAGTACCCAATACTTACATATCTTAACGTTTATGCCTTCGGGCGGAACGCAACCTGTTTGATATATTTGCAGAACACGACAATGTTTGTTTGTTGCTCCCGCGCAAACTGAAATAAATGGGTTTGTCTTGTAACACTATACGTTTGTTTAAAACATCTTTATTCATCCGATTGGCTTCGATCAAATGTTCCAGATCAAATGATTTAGTGTGCTAGCAGCTGGATTTTGAACGGGAATAGATTTCCTGTAATTGATGTTGTAAAACTGATATGGGAGGAATGAACTGGAGGCCTTGACGCGTCTTTGTCTCTGGAAAACTAGTTACCTACAGGCACACCCATATTAAAAATTTCCTTGAATTTTCAGTAATCGGTTATGTTTGTAAGTTTATCTTAACTACTTTTTAGAATTCTTCAGGTAGATCATGCATCAAGCATGACAAGATATTTTCAAGGTAACGGTTGCTGTACAACTTACAAAGGCATAATAGCTCTAGGCACTTCTAGGATAGCACTGCTTTACTGCACTGCATGCACAACAATCTATGATGCTTTTGCCATTTGTTTCAAGCTATCAATAATATTCTTCTTCTTAACGTGTGGACGGTAAAAGTAACGCGAAAACGACATAATATATAGACATAGTTTTTTTTTATTTATTTGTTTGGCCCAAAATTCAGCAACGCAAATTATGTTCCCTGGCGCAGCCATTAGGTCATCACGGGTGCAGGTGACAGCGCATATGGTGTTAGATCGCACATGAGCTATTGTCTGTGGAACGATGCCGCATACACACCGGGGATCTGAGTCGTCCGTGAACCCCCACTTGTGTGGAGGTTATCCTTGCTGTGGCCTACTTGGGTACGAAGTCTATTTAAGGTTTTCCAAGCAAGCCTCGTGCCCTGGTTGGAGGCTCTCAATAAAGAAATCAGGAGGTTTAAGCAGTTGATGCCAAAGGTCACATCATCCTATGGAGGGGTCTGGACTCACTCTCCCAAGAAAATAATAATCATAATATTGATGAATCTAAATTCCAATACATATAACATACTCTTACTAAAGATGTGAATAGTTTTGACACGTTCACAATAACTCATTCCCATTCCCCTTTATCTCCGGGAACGTAATGAGGTCACAATATATCGACGACCGTACCTGACATTTGACTGCCTGAGTCTAGACCAGACTCAATGTCTCGCGTGCGATGCTAAAATGAAAAGGCACGACATAGGCGAGTAATGTAATTTCACACCGTAACCTCGTCACGATGGGTGAAAATCCATGGGAAATTGTTTCATTTTAGATATCATTGTTTGTGACATACATTTCACTTCACTTAGCTTGTCTTTATATATATGTGTGTATTTTATAGGGATTGTTGCAAACAGAAAGCTTTGATTCTGACTGCAGATGTACCGTTTTTGTTTTTTAAGTACTTAATTGATTAGAATATTAAAACCTGATGGTTTTTTTTCAGACTATATTTTTGCTCAACGTGAATGAACATAGATAAATAACATAATTTTAGTGTTTTTAGGCGATTTGATTATATTTAGCACTAGCTTCTGCCCGCAACTTTGTTCGTGTGGAAGTCGTAAGACACCACACTTTATTAAAATAAAACAGCCACATTTTTATAAAACTGTATTCAGGAAAGTTTTATAAAAATGTGGCTGTATTTTTGCTATTAGAAGCCAAAATACGAAGAGGTCAGGACTGGTGACGCAGGAACAAGCGACGTACAGTATTGTTATCCGTGTGAGAAGCAGCACGTCGCACTTCGTAGGGTCGACACCCGCAGCCGTCAGTAGTAATTTCCTTTAACATTATATTTATTCCTCCGATATAATGGAGATGATGAGGTTAAGTTGAAGATAAGTAAACTTTCACATACTTATGATTTAAAAGCAATCAAATCCCTTAAGCTGATGCTAATCAAAATCCATGAAGCTGAACCAGCGGCATCTTTAACCGTAAACTTGAACAACAATGTTAAAGTTAAGTAAGTGTTAGGTAAGAGACATTAACATAAGACGAAGTGAGCAGGTGGTTCAATGTCAGTAGAACATTCAACGTGCACTTTCGAAGTAGCGTTACTTGTTCGCGTGTCCGTTGAATGATCAGAATAGTTTCAAGTATTGATAATTTGGCGGAAAATCGCGTGAGAATATTGATTTGGAATTAAGTCTGCAACGTCATAAGCTTATGAAAGTTAGATCATATTCAGAGTGTTTGTTTGAAGTCGTAGGTATCAGTAACGTATGAATAGCTTTTATTTTGACAGTTCAACAATATTCATTGCGTTATTTACGTTGCTGAGCCGATAAATTTATCGAACCTATCAAGCAATGGATTAGCAATATCCATCAAAATAATTCAGATTGTGATTGGGATGACAGTCATTCGATCGGACAATCATGTAGGTTATGGGTCAGTGACTGCAGAATGATGTTGTATTGTGACAAATTCTAGCTATATAGTGAATACTGATCCTGCTACTTACCACCGTTCACAGACTGACACCACATGCAATGGGTTGCATTTTTGACCCTCCAATTAATTTAATTATTATTAATTAAAACTGAATTTAATTGCTACAAACTTTGCTGGTTTATAAATATAAATAAGCCTTAAGAACACTGAAAAATGCAATATAATCTGAAACCTCTTCTTATGTGGTAAATTAATAAAAAAAAATGTGTAACTATTTTCTATAGGTACGTCACGTTGATACACAATGTTACAACTTGTCTCTACATAAATACCTTTAATACAGGTAAACTCAAAAATAAAGTTTATTACCTTACCTGAGGTTATCAAATAAGTTATCAAACATGACCTCTTTAGGTTTATTTTTACATTGCGGTTACATTGCATAAACATTCAGCTCTTAACATGCGTCAGTTGAGAAACTGAACAAATACGCTATCAAGGTCCCGATGAAAGCTTGCATTTAAAATTAATCGATTATGATGAGTAAGCGCCATGAATTGCATTTGGTAAGCAAACGAATGATCATGTAGTGGTGTTATTTGTATACACTCTTGTAGTGCTGATACTGATGCACATGAATAAGAATTATCTAATACGAAATACCTTCAAATAAGCCTACCATAAAAGGTATTGGATTTAACAACGTATTCAACGTCTTTTTCGTGTGTTATATGTTATTCGTGTGTATTATTATTGTTATATGTTTATAACATTTGTAGAATGCAAAGAATAAATTGCCTATGGGTATTGAACATACGGTGCCTGTCCTTCAGTTTTGTGCTTCAAAAACATGTTTTCGTCGAGCATATATTATCCAAAAATGTCAAGATACGTTCAAAATACCCCTGGATCCCTCAAAATGAAGATAATAACAAAAGAGTGGATCTGGATTCATCAAGTTGCTAGAAATAGTAGTGGTTCCCATTACGTATTTTCGAAAGAGAGAATGCCTTAAAGTTCTACGAAATCACAGCAAAAATAAAAATTTAATAAGGTTGGGTTCTCCATAAGTGTTCTTTTTCGTTTTTTAGTCTAAAAATACATTTCTCACCATATAATTCTACAAGTGCATTATATCAACCAACTGCGCTGTTCGTAACAAGCTCTCGCGACGATTGCATGTACGTGACCTCCATTCGAGGACTCCTTTACTTATTAAACACCAGACCAATTATATCCCTGTGTTTCTTAATGCATTCGATCAAACGTGTGCAATCGTGCTGTTGCTTCTATGTTTTTATACGTGGTATTTTCCTCAACTGATCCCTTCAGTTATTTTCTAATCTAATAGATGCACGCCTATTTGTCACTGAAGTTGCTTCACAATGCTCTCTTCTTTGTTCTTCAAGGAATTTTTATCATCAAAATGATGCTGAACAGACTCAGGAGTGTTCCAAACCGAAGTTGCTCTACTACATCCAGTTTAACCCTTCTTCGGTGTTTGTCTTCTTCGGGTTGTCGGTATAGATATACGATTAATTTATTAAAAAAAAAAACAAACATACGAGTACAATGTTCTTGTTTAGAACTTCAAGTGAATCGGTTTCGTATTCATCTTAATCCTTAATTACAGCGAGTTAACTAAATATTTATCTCCGTATCCTGGTCTTAGCCAGAAGAATTTTGTAAACATATAATATTAACAGTCTCATAGTTGACATAAAACTTTCTATATATTTCTTCAAATTACACGAAAGTGTATTCAAAATAGTTCTGAGAGCTCAAAAGCTATTGTGTATTGTGACAATGTTCACTTTCATTCAGCCCATATGTGTCACCGTAGTGAAAGTGAGGAATATTGAGATATAAAAGTATTAGATAGTCATGGTTTTGTTATATTATTCGTTCCTGTTATGTTATGTTACTGTATTGTAGCTTAACAATAAGTACTAAACTTGTACATCGCTGAATAAGTAAACTTGCTAGCCATGTGTTCAATTCTTATAATAGTGGATGAAGATAAAGAAATAATTGATGAAAATATAAAAAAAAAATTGATGACACATTCTAAAAGATTATACTACTAGCGTATAAAAATTAAAGAGTCTTTACTAAGAGTCCACATGACTCTTTTTACTACGTCATCATCTTTATTGCAACTATAAAAGGCAGAGATGCAGAACGATTACTCAGCAAAAACTTTATTGCAGCTGTTTATACTTCGAAAACTGTTACAGACAACATTAATAGATTCAATAAACTTAAAATTGTTGGGTTATGAAAAGGGAAAGAGAAAACGAGAGACAAATCTTTCAAGTAGGTAGGTTAATCACTTAAGTATTTACATACTTAAGTTCTATATTTGATTGAAAATAAGTACAGACAATTTCCTACTTCAACAAAACCATCACTCCAAGTGGAAGATCATAAAGATGGACGGAAATAATTTCCCCTTCCGAGATTAAAAATCAGACAGCATTTATGGGCTTAGAGCAATTTTAAATCTCCTTATCTTTACCAGCCAGGTGTAAAACTCGAACTGTTAGCTTTTGCTAAAGGCGATGTTGCAACACAATCACGATCGACCTTGTCTTTACATATATTGCCGTCCTTTTCTAATCCAACAGCCATTTCGTAGAATTATCAACTTTTCCTGCGTTAGTATGACTAAAACTATTGTTATTATTTGACATACAGGCGGGAAATACTGTGTAGTTAAAATAAAGGGTATTTAGGTAGGAATTATGAAGGGATGTAGTTCCGGACATGCGTACTGGAGTGGGACGGCGACAGCCGGGCATCGAGTCAACGTCAGTTGTTGGCCAGTCGTCGCGGCGCGCGTTGTGTTCCCCGCGTCCATCCAACCGTTTCGATACAGTACACATATCAAATTTCACGCGAAAATTTGATATCGTCGTCGTTTTTGTGAAGTGTTTTGAAAAAGTTCGCGCGTTTGCCGGTAAATGTTTCAAGTTTATCCGACTGTAGAAGTTTATTAGAGTTTGTGCTTGGAATGATTTTATTTGCGCTACTGTGTTTTTTGTTGCCCAGTGATAAGTTTGCAACCGTTTTGTTTTTGTAGTACGTATTATTTTTTATTATAGTAAACTAATTATTATCATACTTTCCTATTATTGTTTTTCCTTTCCAGTATTGTTTCTAAATGATTTCACCAACAGAGTTGCTTTATCGCTACTGATAAGTCTTATCTACAACTTATGATGTTCTTTGCATTAACAAGAATTGCACATTTAGGACGCACGTGTAGTACCTATCTACTCATAGACTCTTGACAAATAATGTTTAATTAAGTACCTGCCTACGTTTATTGTAGAATAGCAAAGCGTAAACCCGTGAATGAAAGTTCATCGAACCCGTAGAGTTGTAAACTAATATAACAATGATATAATTAAGCAATAGTAGTATTGTTTGTCTACACTTTATTTCATTCAAATAATATGGCAATCAGTATGATATAATGATATATTCCAGCAACATTTCAACTTGACGTTGTTTTGTTTTGAATGTTAATAAATTCAAAGTTATCGACCGTTGGGAGTTGAGACAAGTAGACACGCGTTTGAGATGACTGTCTTTATTGTGAATCACTGACTGTATGAAATGCGAAAGACAAAGAAGGGATTTGAATATAAGGCGAGGGGGCCCTTGAAATTGATCGTCTGGTACACCCCAGCCTCTGGTTAACCGAACCCTTGGATATAGCGAAGGCACACTTAATGCGGTACAAATTTGATTTTATACCTCGGTTTCTCTTACGGTTAGAACCGACCCAGCTTGTACAAACTTGTTGAATTTAGTTTCAAATAATAATATATTAATTGGATTTAGAACCGAAACTCAGAGCTTTGCGCTGTAACATTGTATCGTATTATAATTAAAAATTGTATACCTACGCAAATTTTAATTAAGCCTCAAGTTTAAAATGATAGACTAAAGGATTAAACATGGACATTAATTTTAGTTAAAAAGTGGCCGTTCCTCTCAGCTGTGAAATTTGTTTTAAGCTATTACACAATGTAGTAAAAATTGTCGGATAGAAACATTTATGCAAGGATTAGCTATTAAATTCTCACTTAATACATTTTTAAACGGGTTTGACAGGATTGTGAGTCGCTAGGCGCGTGCCTCATTATTAGTACAGTATCAACAGTATTCGGTTGCCCATTGAAGCGGCAATTTCGCCCCATAATGGTGCAAGACCCTTTTTTCGGATCTGTCTCATTGTTGTCCATAGGGTGTGGGTCGTTGACATTGGCCTTCCCCTTTATATTTCGGATTTGCAACGATATTTTTCATCGCATGTCGGATTAACAATATTTCATTTCTAATCGCTTTTTCGATTATTGCTCAGAGTCCATATCGTTATGAATGGTCATCGTAATCTCTCGTATTTGGCAGTTTTCACGTTCTTCCTTGGCCATTAATTTGGTCCTATTGTTCTTATACTTAATATGGCTTATTGGATTTATAACCATTTATATTGAATAATAAGTTTGCCAGTATTGTTAGTATAGTCACACTCACGATATTACTTAAACAATAACGTAACAGTATTAGAACCATTATAAATGTTCTGCATTACTACTTAGAGAGAGTACTTTAAAAATAAGTAATTTTCATAAAAGCTACGTTTTTGTAAGGTTTTGTAACGGTCTTGTGAATTCCGGTCCCGCTGTTTCATTAAAAAAAGAAATATTAATTGCAGACTCCGTACCATGTTCGTTTCGTTAGCTTTAATAATTGCCTTTATTCTGCTGGGAAAAAGAAACAACACTGCTTTTTGATCTATTGTCGCAGCGCCTGTCTATTTTCTGTATGGGTAAAACATTTATGTTGTACATTTACGTTCACCTTGAGATACAATCGTGAGAATTGCTTCATAATCACGAATGTTGAATATAGAATGCATTCGTGTATTATGCAAAATACGCAACAAAGTTGATATAGTAATACTTACGCACGATTGGCCACTCACGCGGTCAGCGAACTATGTATAATAATAAGACATTATAGGACTGGCTGATGATGACGTGAGCGTCACGCCCCGGGCGTAAAACTAACGTCTAATGAGAGCCGCATTCTTTTAGCTACAATAATGGCAATTGATCAAAACAATGCAAACAGAGCAGTCCAGAACACCGTTAAGAGAGCTTCGCAAGAGTTCAGATATTCATTGCATTAGCGAGGGCAGCAATCTTTGATAACTCACCGCCGATTGCGCAAGTGGCCTCCTTTTCACACGTGTTCCTCGATAGTTCTGCAACGTTTTCCGGTTTTGAGGTGCAATATGTCTCTCCGTACGCATAACCATAAAATTACAAAAGGTTTACGATAATAGCAATAATTTTAATAAACAACTTTAAATCTTGCATTCAGCGGCTAACATAAAATGAGCCAAGTCCATAACTTCAAGTCCAACCTGTACCTTTTAGGGAATTTCTATGTTGAAGCTGTATGCATGTTTTAAATCGCATAACAACAATAATAACGCTATAGTTATTCATGCTACATTAGCATATAGTCTATTAATGAATGGAGTCTTGCTTCAATTACCTACATTATAATAAAAGTCTACTAAAGACATTGAAGCTAAGACAAATCATTTACACTACCTTGATTAACACCTTCACCTATTTAGCAGTTCCCACACTTTACTTTTCCATCTATTTTATCTGCCGCCCACTCGTTCGACTGTGCTGCTAAGACATTAGTGTAGGTAGCAGTAGCAACTAGCAGGTATGTTTATCTACAGTATACGTGCTAGCATCATCAGTAACCGTCGCAGGTCTATCCCGTAGGGGCGTTGCACCGGCGCCGCGGTGGAATGCGCCCGATCGTGGTTACGAAATGCCGTGACTCCGTAATCGTGCCTCTCCACTGGAATACGCAATTATATTATATTTATCGAAATATTTTGTCTTCACTAAACATCTATTTCAACTAAACAATCCATGTAGGTAGCATTTCCGCTTGAAAGACTAGAATTCCAACCATTTTATGGCACCACTAATTGAGTTTCTTGCTCGGCCACCGGCTGCTACTGCTCTTCATAGCTTTTTAATTACCCCTTTGTATATGGTAGAACATTCGCTAATGTATACGCTTAAGGTCGGTCCGGAAAACATAATGAAGCCCATTGTTTGGTGCAGCTCCTTATATTGCAAGTAGCGGTCCGACTTCATAGGCTGCGGTCTCATGTGCCATGTGCCTAAAATTCTTAGAATGTCGGATGAATAAATATATCCAGCCTTCAATGGCTCTGTTTAATATTAATTGAGTCCATTTCTTTTTTTAGCGTTATCGTTTCTCCTTTTACGTTTTATTACAAGTTTAATGGCGTATGATAAAATTCTTTGCACTTTTCCTCGTTTATTAAAAACTGTAAAATGCATTTATCAAAAATGCTCGAATGGGAGAGTGGCTAAGTGTAAAGTCTTATCTCGTCTCCCCCACTTGCAACAACATTAAAGAGTGATGGAAGCGATTCGTCATGTTCCCTGCTTAGTGACCCACTTACAAGAGGGCTTCCCAAAAAATTTTTTACCAAATATCTGCGAGTACTATTAGAGGCATGATGGGCCACCCCTATGGAGGAATCAATCGGTTTCACGCTGTGTCACACATTTATATTGTTTTATCCTGTTTGATTCGTTCGACATTAGCGTCTTATTTGTCCCTTGCAGACATCTTTTACCGGTATCCAAGTAAGAATTACTTTAAAAGTACTTTGGTAAATTCGTTTAACTAATAATAAATAAGCAAAAAACCTTTTCAGTTTAACAAGGACAATGAATATTGATAGGCAGCGGGCGTGCTCGTGCCTTCAAGGGATAATAAAAGATTTTTTGCACCATCCTTCTTTTTAAACTCCTTCCGCGTCAACGTTTTTGTACATTGATTAATGACCGCTCTATTTAGATATTCAAGTGAAGAGGAACAAAAGCGGGCACTCCATTGATTGAAATTTTTAACAGCCCTTAGATTAATATTTGTAAATCATCGTTCATCATTGATTTTGATTACGCTAAGAGTTTCGCAGTAGCATGTTTTATAACACCTTTCAATTTTGTTTGCACGATGTTTATAAATAGGCATATATTTGTTGATTACTCTCTAATTAGCTTTGACGTAAACATAATTAGTAAGGAATGGGTGAAACTTGTTGTTGCCTACTCTGTCTAAATCCGTTGGTAGATTGATTGGTTTTCAATTATGTAGATATTCACATTGGTTGATGAAGTTTATTTACTGATTAATCCAAATTATACTATCGATGTGATTGCAGCGAAGTCGAATATAGCAATTTGCAATAAAGCTTGTATTCTAAAATTTAATTGGAATGTTTCAATGATTACTTGGTTGATTAGCAAAAATAAATGCATTTTATCGTTGGTATTACTCGGTATCCGTAATTACAACAATATTCGTATTTGATATGAATATGAATTTTTATAGTAACTCTTTCTTGCGTATGAAACTACTGAAGAGAAACCATCTTCTGCATATAATCGGGAGGCCGTTGTTTCAAATTCAATAAAAAATGGATGTTATGGATTTTATGTCATTGATTAAAGCAAAATCATCCGTTATAGATTAGAGATACAAACAATTTTGATTACAAAATTAGCTTTGTGTGATTCGGACTACTCATCTTGTCATGGTATGTTCATTAACCGAACATGCTTCCTTTCCAATTCTTCATCCTGTTGCGAATAGTTAAATCGACGGAGACTGTTAATAGCCGCATGTATCTGTTTCCTGCTCGTACGTTGATTAACGATTTCCTCCAAATATCTTATGCAAATCTCCAAGTTCCCCATATGTAACAAGATTTGCTCCTACATCAGTATTCATGTCATCTTCATCAAGGTACCCGTGACATGCCCGCATCGTTTGCTTGTGTCAACTCGTTGTGTTTGTGCGACCGACCTGAGGTGCATCGCAACGACCTTACACAGTTAGGGCGACCTGTGCGTATCCTGTTCTAGAAGCTCAACCAATATTGATTAGAACTATTTCTTATGTATGGCGAAAGTAACTGTTGATTATGACCATGAATATATTAAATTGATCATTATTTATCAAATTGATAATAATTTCTACAATGAATCAATAAAAAAAAGTTGGATTCATGAAATCCGCGAACACGTGACGTATTTTAAATTTTACAGATCTCATGAAAATATAAACAGAATATAGACAGTCTGCTTAACATTTAACTGCTGCCACTAGTTTTGAATATGATTCAGTGATTAGATAAACACATATTTTATACCACTACGTCCACATAGCACAGTGAGTAAGATGATACGATATTCATACAAATGCGCTGTTCCAAAATTCCGGCAAAAAATTAGATCTCTGATAGCGCGATAACTAACAAAAAAAACCGACCTCGGACTTTTTGCGCGAAAATCGGTCTTGCGATCAAAAGTGCTTCCAAGTAGTTGTATTCTATTTAAATCGATACCACTCGAGAAACACTGCGAAGCGTTTACTCGAAAGATTAATCACAGCTCGAGGAAAAAAATTGCGACAAATTGTTCATGTAACTTTACTCATTTGGTATCTACTGGATAACTGATAGGTTTCCCTTGGTGTTCAGAATATAAATGGCAGGAAATTCTTCAGATCTCACATGCAACTTTCTTTGGGTTCCAATATACGGCTTTTAGGGCTGATCCAGTATCAATAATAGAAATATTGAGCAAGAGTCGGAAGCCTCAAGACACATTGTGGCTTTTGCCTTCCTGTGCGGTGCGTGGTCTGAATACAGATCGCGCAGTTATGATCCCCGCACATTCTGAAACCCTTCACTTAGATAAAGTGTTGTTTTTTGTTCAACACTTGGAATAGTTGTCACGTGTAGACCCTTCTCTGCAAGGTACTTCGCTAAATGTTGTTTCTGTTTTTTAAAACGTTTTATCTTTTATAAATTATGTAGCAGGACCTATTATTATGCTTATTTATTAGAATTAAATTGCTATCCTTTACTCGCGTTTCTTATGTTTACAAATTGCTCTCATCATACTTAATCAAGAGCAATTTCTTCCTTTCTTTCTGTAAATTCATAATGTATGATAGCTGGCGGTTCAATATTTATAGAACTTGTTTTTCTACCAGCTCGTGACTTCAAGTTAAGTAATACGACTCATCGATACTGAATTGCGAGCTATGTCACGTACACTTGTAAAAGGTCTGTGCCTATCTCTAGAAGCATGTCTAGGCCAAGGTTACATCTAGTTATATGACAGGTTGTTGTACTGTAACCTAATTCGATTAAATCACTGCTAAAGGCGAGATGCGAACATCCTATTGAATAATAGCTTGAGTTTGCAATTCGCCTACATGCGGCGTACAACTTCCTACGTTTAAATTGCAAGGCCTTTAAAGCAAAGTATACTGTAATTAGTGAGCGTTATAAGTGCTTAGGCAAGTAATTCTCAAGTACCAAGTTTGCATATTCGATTAAATCTTATATGGTAAGATTAATAATCACTTTATCGCTATATTTGGGTTCGTGTGCTACCTTCGCATTGTCTTTAATAGAGACTTGTTTACCTTGCAGAGAAAACACTGTAAATGCATTTAGAACAGGTGCATTCAATTTGGCTTCTTCAGCAATTCTTGATTTCGGATTACTTGTTTTGGATTATACTTTAACGAAACTGTAATTGTGGTATATTACGAAATATAGTATAATGTACGAGCAGATATATTTCCGAACAATGAGTGGGAGTGCGTAACAGCTTCCACTAATGTTCCAATCAATTACCAAATTATTAATGTGTACGATACATCCAATAAAAGCGTTGAAACCGAGCCAACTACTAGTTATCAATTTATTGAGCTGCAACCTATAGAGACGGCAGCACGTGCGTTTGTTTATGATCCATATTCCCCGCTGCCGCATTCCGTGGGCCGGGTGAATCATGTCTGTTGACATGTTAAGAGTATGAGATATTACATAATTATTGTTGGGTTCAACTTTACATGCATATCGATTTTGTATATCTTCTTGCGTATACTAGACATTGTATTCTTTATCATTCTTGTGGTTAGATATGTAGTAAAATTTAATTGCGTTCTAGTCGTGATGAGTGAACTAGTCCCAAGTTGATTTTCTAGTTTTTGTGGGTCAAATGTGTTTGTCTTTATTTATCATTTTTGTAATCATGTGTGTAACAGCCCTAGATTTAACGAAAATTTTAGCGGGTTATTTTTTATAGTTATTTCAAGAGTTTTATATAAGTAGCAAATAAGGTAATTTACCTGTAACCGTTTCTTTTTATTGTTTACTAATTAACGTCATCGTGTATTAACAATGCCTTTCAATATAACTGACGTGGTTAGCCGGTAAAAGTTCATTGTTTTACACCTGCCTTGCACCTTTCTGACATTCGATCGCTTTTTGCGTGCGTATGGACGTTTTCTACTAAGTAGATAATTGGTCTGATACCGAGTGTTACGTTCTTGCCTTTATGCCTTTTGTAATGGGTTGTAAATATTCATAGTAAGGCAGTCTGCCTCTTAAACTTCAACTACTAGATTATCTCCTATACCTATAGCAGCTTAGCCTTCATTATAATGCATTTTGAAGTACAGCAACATTATTTTCGACCAAATTGAGCAATTCAGAATATCTTCAATATACATTGTTTGATCGCTAGGTAAAGAAAACCTTCAACTATGTCATGATTGTGGTGTCGTAATTTTTATACAAGATTACATTTTATGATTATACGTTAATCTAATTTTGATTTATGTTAGTGAAATAATAAACAGTTATATAATTTGCACTAGAGGATAGATTAGACAATCATTGTATAATGCAATACAAGGAGCAACGAGTAAGCTTAATTTTTTTGTAAAGGTTGTTCTGTTATTCTGGTTTCGTCCAGGTTAGGCAACGTTAAATTGCAAATGATTAATACTTCAAACATTTTTAACCGACTTCAAAAAGGAGGAGGTTATCAATTCGGTTGTATTTTTTTTTTTTTTATGTTTATTACCTCAGTACGCCGTCATTTATGAACCGATTTGGATTTTTTTTTTTTTATTTGAAAGGATATGCTTCCAGATTGGTCCCATTCCGGTCAAAATCCAGTTCTGATGATGGGATCCATGAGGAATTGAGGGAACTCCTCAAATATTATAGGCATACATATAGCAATTTTGGTATTTTCATCAACATGTCAAGCATTTGCATTCAAAAAGTATAATTTGGTGAAGTGGAACTGATGAAGGAGACCACAGATAGCCACAGGAACTCTTCAATGATAATAAGTATTTCACGGGTGGCGATAAGATATCTCGATTAAGATAGTTAAGCGACTATGACGAAGCAAATTTAAATAAATGGTTCTGACGAAAATGGTACCATCAAACCGATCTGATGATGAAGCTGGAAGGTAGGTACCGGAACTTCGTAATACAACCATGTATTCTAGCCGTGTTTGGGCTTATTGGAATTGTCATGAGATGCACTCTGACTATAAAAAGTAAAAAATAAAAACTTTTTAACAAAAAAAAAACAACCGACTTCAAAAAAAACACTACAAAGTGTAAAATAACTTTAATTTTAATTTTGGAAGTCGGTGGCAAAAACGTAAATACAAAACTAAAGACACCGACTTCCGAAATTAAAATTAAAGTTATTTTACACTTTGTAGTGTTTTTTTTTTGAAGTCGGTTATTTTTTTTTTGTTAAAATGTTTTTCTTCATACCTACATGAGGAAAGATACTGTGATTAATTGCTGTTGAGCCTCACATGTTCGGTTTTTACTTTCATGCATTGAAATACGCGTTCAATAAAATCCATGGAATTATATCTACTGATAAAAAAGTAATTACAATTCCTCTTCGAAGGACTGCAAAAACTTTAATTAAATCTTCCTTTTACGTAACATTAAAATCCTTCTAAGATTATTTACCGATGATATTATTACTGCTGTCCTTATTCTTATGAAATCATACTTTCATCATCGTTAAATAGAATGTCACAAGTACTTCCTATCCTACTATTCCTACTATTTCCTACTAATAATAATAATAATATTAAATATCTCGACTTAGCACACGAGGTTGTTGACATGTGGAATGTGAGCTCGGCTGTCATTGTGCCGATTGTCGTATCAGCCAATGGCTTGATGGCCGAAAGCCTCGATCAACATCTATCGAGGCTCTCGTTAGGCGGTTGGATCAAGGGCCTGATTCAGAAGGCAGTACTCCTTGATACGGCTCGCATTGTGAGGAGGTTCCTCTCTCTGGAGCCCTAACCACCGGTAGCTTGGACCCTGTTCCCGATACCGGTGGCCTACTATTTTTTAAATTTTTATATTTTTAAATGTTTTTATGTTTTTTATATTCTAATATTTAAAAATATAATTTATATGTATATATAATGAAATAAAGGAAATAATAATATAATAATCCTATCCTACTATCCTAGTAATATTATAAATGCGAAAGTTTGTGAGGATGGATGTTTGTTCCTCTTTCACGCAAAAACTACTGAATGGATTTTGATGAAACTTTACAGTAATATAGCTTATACATCAGAATAACATATAGGATACTTTTCCGATATTCTCACGGGATCAAAACTTACGCGGGTGAAACGGCGGGGCGCAGCTAGTAATGTATAATTTAAGTATTCAAAAAATAATATTCGCTTAACTACTACGCTTGATTGTTTTCATAAATAAACATGTGGGAACTACTGAAAAACTTACACATTAGTCATCATCACGGAGAGAAAAAAAAAAATGTGGTAACAAGCGTTTGAAATGACTAATGCACCGAATGAACTATTTAGTCCAGTTGATGAGGTTTCATTAAAGAACCTAGTTACGAATGGTTTTAAGTTTCTTTACGCTATAGTAAATTTGAGAACGTTTGCTATTGAGCTTTGTTTTTGGGCAAGCTCCAAATGTCCATCGGTAAAAATCTTACTGGTTGCCGAAACTTGGCATTAACTTAAATTGGTCGGGATAGAATCTAATTTGGTGAGATGCTGCATAACATTTTCGTTATAAAGTATTAATTGTATTAAAGCTTTATCTAATATACGTGCTTACTTATTACCTATTGCTATTCCAAGTATTTATTATTATTTAATTGAATACGTAACAAAAACCGAGCTTTTAATTTGTATAAAATTCCCGTGGTTTGCAATAGGTAGGTAGCTAAATTATACAATAGCATTGTCTGCATATTAAAACATTCAAATATAATAATTACGTGCCTGCCTATTGTTTTATTAAACGATGATGACTCAAAGTAAAAAAAACTTTATTGTAGGAATTTAGATGTAAAAAATCTTGTTCTAACCTACTTTGTAAAAAAGTGTTAGATCTCAAAATACATGAATTAATTCGAACTATCCGACCGAAGAGACGTTAAATAAAAACATTTAGCTTCTAGTGATGTAACTATTCAAATCTTACTTCATGTCTTTCACGTGAAGACACGGACGATGAGCAAACCGTAATAGCTGTTATAGAACTTACAAAGTACGCGTAATAATGGTAACACTTGAATAATGTTTGCATACTTTAAAAAGAATAAGAAAAAAAATAATGAGAATTAGAAACTTCCCGCTCTATTCAATCACTCGTGACCGATACAATATGTACAAGGAATGGATACTGCTAATGTTTACATTGCATAAGATGGAAGTTTTGGCCGATAAAATCAGTGATGCTAACTTTATTTGATTGCTTTTTGTTTATACTTCTGGTTATTCATAACAGCTTATTCAGTTTCAAATCTTACGTACAACTTTTTTAAAGCAGAATTGGAAGTAAAATCAAAAGACCTAATTCATAGAGAGTAATAAAACAGTGATTTGATTATACGACACAGCACATCTAAGAACACGAGCATCGTAAATACAGTTCTCGATTTCCATAACATAAATTAAACAGGCAGCTATATATTTAAAAGGAGTTGTAAGAAAGTAGATCCGATTCGAAGCTATCACTATAATTTAGCACTCAGGCTTTATAGATGGTCTTCGGATAAAGCTACTCACTGCTCACCGATCAATTAGGCCGAAGCGGAGGCGTCGCGAATCCGAGGTGGCTAGTTGAACGTCTCAGTCACCGGTTGCCTTACGCAATGGTTATATAACCGAACGGAGATGGTGACGAACGACCGTCGCAAATTACCAGTGTCCGCACCTTACTGGGTCAAATATATCCGACGATTGACATGACATTTATTTTCGACGCAAATTGATGTCCTTTTTTGAAAGCAACTCCTTTTTTATAGCGGTAGTTGATATGCACCAGGTGTCAGATAAATTACTGATGTCGGATAAATGCTAGTGTTAATTCTTTAACAGTTCGAAAAAGGATTCGACGTTATCTGCTTAAGCTGAGTTAAGAATTACGACACTCGGTTTTTAAAGTTGTGAAGTCATAATTCTGTGCTATATAGAATCAGTCGTTCCCAATGTAGATGATATTCAATCAACAGAAGTAAAGCATGTATGTACATGAAACATTCAAATACAAAAGTAATCGGCAGTGCAATAATAATCATCATCAAAACCATGACTTAAAAGAACAAACCAACCAACCTCACACCCTACATTTGCTGCCAAATGATACTCCAGTGCATTATCATAGAATGGTAGTGTTAATAAGTACCCATAGACCATAATGTGAGCGAGCAAGTGGGTCAAGGTGGTAAAACTAATGGAGAGTTTCCACTTTTAATGTGAATAAATGAAGTACATTGAGTACAATGGACAACGGGACGCGCCTAGTCGCTGCATACAATGACATACAAGGTCAATAATTGTTGCTATGCAGACGAGCGAACGCAGGACAATTGATGAGGGCCAGTACCTAGATGAATTATTTTACATAGATGAAATGGATAAAGTTAGTAGTCTAGCTGTCAACAGTTGCATAAACAGAAAAAGATACATAAAAGGCAAATTTTAACGAAATCTCAAGATTAGTAAAAAGTTTCTTGTGAATCATCAAATGTTTTTGCCGGTTTGGTTGTATAGTTTAGGGAACGGGGGTCAAAAAAACAATTCGGCAGCGTTTTTGTCGCTAGTCTGCAACAAAGCGTAATAGCCATGGCCGGCAGTTATTACCAAATAGCGTCCTTCGCTTGAATTTCTACTTCGTTATCCATTTTTTAATTTGATGGATTTTCAATTTTCATAGAAACTACAATTAAGTAAAAAATACTCTGAAACCATAAGTACTCTTTTTTATTTCGAAATAGATTACAAATATAGGAACTGCAAGTGCCTTCGTTAAGCGTATTAGTCTAGTGTAGAACATAGCGGAACTCGAATGCCCATTAACCTAAATTGAACTCTATTGTTCGATCCCCTCTTCATTATATCTTAGCTGGCATGTCACTTAGCAACCAGCTAGTTGACAAAGGCTCAATGGTTCGATATTGATTGCCATGCAATGGCTGCCCTAAAATCAGCGCGCTTGTAAGCAACTCTATTGGTGACACGACTAACGCTTTGTAATCATCACCCCTAATGTAGACAATTCTTTCCTTTACAGACAAAAATGTAGATAGATCAAACGTAGGTTGCACCTACATTTTATTAAAGTACGATGTCCATTGACCAGGCGTCACCACTGGTGCCGATCAAGCCTCAAGTGGCGCTGCAGAACGGTGCTTTTATTAAGAACAGTCATAACCGGAGCAGTTTCTGTGGGGTGGCACCATCGTCGAACGGTAATGGAACGTTCAAAACTTTCGCCGTCAATCGCAAGAGTTGGAGTGGAAACGTGACTCTTCCGCTTCAGCAGTTCACGCCCGACGTGGAACAAGCTCCGCATTTGGCAACTTTTCGTTCAGGAACTGGAACATTCCCGAGGAACAGGGAACGGAACAATAATACTACGAACGGAATATTAACACCTAACGGGAACTCTGTTCAGACGTTCAAAGGAAATGAAGTAAGGAGGTGCGGAAGCTCGAACGGCCGACGTTACGCTGAGATCGGAAACTGGAATAAAAGGTGAGTTGTTTTGTTTAAGCGTGCATCACATCAAAACACGGGCGCGGTATGGGACCCGCTTTGTCTTCCGCACATTCCGCGCACAACCCTTATCCTGACTTCCTTGTAAAAAAAACAGTTTTGCCGATTGATTTACTGAACCCTTTTTATCTCTTACGACCCATATAGAATATGCCAAACCTTGAGACACCAAAAGCAAAAAAATTATAGGCATAGCTCACGCCTGTATTCCCTGAAGGTTTACGCAGTAGTTTACACATCGCTAGTTATATTTAAGGCCAATGTAAAAGGAGGCGAGCCTATTGCCATTAATTACAAAAACCCAGACTCCGAACTGCTGCTAATAAAATAAAAACATAAAATACGCAGCGTATAAAGATAAATAAAGCGTATAAAGAAAGATATGCATAAACACAATCAGCTTACTGCCCAACTTTTTGCTTAATGCAAATATTTGCACTCATACAAAAAAATTGGCCGGTGTATGAATATAACCTTCCTACGGATCAAACACGATCCCCCAGGTAAATAAAAACATTCAAGCGTAGCGTGTTTCGCTAACTTTTACTAGAGCTTTATTTTCTCCTTTTTCATCTCGAGTAATTTTGTAACAAGTTTTCCAATTTCATTCTCTCGTCGCTTTCATTTCCCGTACGTAGCTTCTCGTTCCCTTAATATTACTTTTATTGGCTCAAAACGTTTAACAAACATTGGTTTGAGAATCTAATAAAGATTAGGTACGATCGCACAAAGGGATCATATAAATTTGATTCATTTTTCTTGCTTCTTTCTTTGTTAAATACTTATTTTTGTTTGCAGTCGGTATTCATTTACTTGTAGCTTATCGCAAAGTTTGAAGAAATTCCTTAGAAATGTAAAAAATATGCTATATTTGAAACGTTTTTTTGCAAAATTAGTAGATTCCGATCTCAACTTTGTTATTATCTTGAACATATTCTAAGCTAAGCTATTCAACATTAACATTGTCCATTCCCACACATCTCTACTATCATAAACGTTTATAGACATTAGTCCGATACTTATCCAAATGTTTACCGTATTTATCTAATCGGGATCTTCATTATCTTTTATTTCTTGCTTGTAGAAAGTTCGTCCATAATTCTCGCTCACTCAATTTGGGGCGGCCTAAGTCACTTGATAAGAGGCGTCCAATAATCTGGCCAGTACTTCGTCTTTTTATTAGGGGTTAAGTTTATCGCACCATGATTCCTCGTCACTGGTGATGCTATCAACTGCGCTATTTAGCGGTTCTCCCTTCAACGACTATTTATGGCCAGTGTTTACTTCGGTCTCGCCGATTAATCCAAGTATTTGCTTGGAGAAAATATCGCTTGTCATTCTATTTGCTGTACGTTTGCTGTTTGACGAATAAGCGCTTTTACTTCTTTCTACAATATGTTCTCTTGTTTCTTAAGATAGTTGTTTTATTGTTTATCGATAGTTTCAGTAATACCAGTGATGTTGATTACATAATACACACAGTTTGATAGTTATCGTTTACATAAACCAAACATTTTATACAGATTCTATTGCCACCTGCGTGGGATTATAACCAGCAACTATACAATGCTTAGTATTTTTAGATCGCTATATATATTTAACATAAAAATAAACTTTTACTTTCCTCCAAAGTATTTTTCGTGATACTCGTGGTTTGATGGCTGGTTGATTTCGTTTTGTATTATTTTATTATTTGGACGTAATTTGCATGAACAGTCAAGGTTGTGTAGAACGTTTCTCATTAATTCTTTTTATTTACATGCTAAATTTGGAACAAACAACTTCAAGTGACATGGATACTTGAGCATTCATTAATAATTTTCAAATTCCATTTGCGTATTTCAACATTATTACATGTAGCTGAAATAAGAAACAATATCGTCGTTTAGACGTACAGATCTAGCAATGCTCTTGTATTTTTTGCAACACTATGTCCTAGATAACCGGCTTCTCCCCGGCTTCTAATTGTGTATGTTTACTTAAACCAGTTACAGAGATAAAAAATATCCTATCAACTACAACAATAATAACGTATTTTGTCCGAGTGGAAGCTTTCACAACGACATCTTGATAATTTGCTTATTATTATGTTATATAAGAAGAAAACAATATTTCTTTATCCAGGCCACTTTCCCCCTTGTTTAGTATAATATCTTACATCTTTAACACTGAATAGATTATTGATGCTTTGATTCGTTCAACTCCGATTCAATGACATCCTTTATTATCTAGACCCGTCAATACAGTAGCATTCTATATTACATACGATTGTTTTTTCTCATTATTTTTTACTGTTTCGCTCTCAACGCATCGTAAAACTATAATTTTATCATTACATTCGTTTTTATTTGTGTTTTTACTACAGAACTTTTGTTACTCATGCCTGCAGCGTTAAGGGAACCAAAATTACTCCGAAGAACGTTTAAAGAAGCTCGTTTCTAATAGAAAAAGTGTCTGTTGGGCCTGCAATCATTGCGAGGGTCCCTCGAAGACGGTAATTTAGTCCAATTAAGTCCACCACGACTTTCACTCGTGGATCTCTGTTTGTAACCCGTACTAAATCTCCCTTAACAAATTGAAAAAAACTAAGTCGGATTCTGTCGATACCGTTTCTCTGCCTTCCTCTGCCACATGTACTGGCACGGTTAATGACTGCGTTTGTGAACTTTTCCAATTATGGTACGCTGTTCTAGATCCAGTTTTGTGTTATAATGACGGGTAATTGTAACATTACAGGTTAATTTTTATCGTTCCTAACGTTTGTAGCTTCGTATTTTGTTGTTATAAATAAATATGAGTGTTACAATGTAAGGTTTTATAGCGTGTTTTTTCACGTGACATTAGAGAAAACTATTTATTAGTGCACAAATTATTCTTTAGTGAAATAGCTAAATAATAATGTGTGCAGTATCAACTCACATTGATTTATTTTAAGCAAAAATCCGGCCCAGAAAGCAGTGGCGTGATGACCTGGACGCGTACCGTGAGGGCTGGTTCGAGGTGGCGCGGAAAAAGACTTCCTAGAAGATCTTGGGGGAGGCCATGGCCAGCAGTGGGACAGTAGTCTAAACAAAAAAAAAGAAAAAATTTGCTTTTGATCATCCAGTCTGCATTAACAATCAAACACAAACGGTTACTACCCACAACCTTTACTCGACACATCAATTGAACGACACGTTACCACAGATTGGCGCATATTGATTACCACTTCAAATAGATGGCTGCACGCGTCATTTCGTAACTGACGCCGCATGACTGATCGTCGTCTGAGCTGCGACAGAAAACTGACAACTGAACTGATGGAGCGACGATCAGCAGTGAAAGCGAAGCGTAGTGCTAGTGATGCCACGGGTGCTCATTGTATTTACTATGCTAATAATATCCTTTGACCATTTCTGGAGGACAGTCGGCTTCCTTGCTAACAAGATACAGGATATGATTATTACTACAGTTGATAGTTTTGGATCTTGTGTTTATGCAACCTTATAGCTTGGTCTTGGGGCTTATGGCTAAATAATAACAGCCGCACAGGTCAATCGATCAGGTTAAGGTACACTTGCTGCGGTCGGTCTGTGGATGGGTGACTAGCTTTACATACTGAGTCCCCTCCGTGCCTCGGAAAGCACGTTAAGCCGTTGGTCTTTTTTTTTTTTTTTTTTTTTTTTTTTTTTTATGGATGGGAAATCATCAAATGACCCCTCCCGCTCTAGGAGCAGAAGGGAGCGTCAGACTCTTACTGACTAAAACCCACCCGTGCTCCTTCCTTAGCCCTTTATGTTCCGGGGCAGAGGTAACAGGCTTCGGCCCTTATGGGCCCCTTCCCTGTTGCTGACATCTCTAAGCCGTTGGTCTCGGCTGTCATTTGTGAATCTTTGTCAGTCATTACGGGTCTTCTGAAGCCCAAAATCTGACAAGCAGTCTTACCAAGGGGTATCGTATAAATAACGGCAGGAGGGGTTCACATCGGCGTCGAGACAACGATGAGATACCTGGGTCTCGTCCTCGACAGCCGGTGGAACTTCGTCGAGCACTTCCGACGTTTGGCTCCCAAGCTGGAACGGGCCGGGGCCGCCTTCAAGCGGCTCTTGCCCAACCTGAGGGGCCAAACGCCTCCTGCCGGAGGCTTTACGCGGGGGTCGTGCGGTCCATGGCCCTGTACGGGGCCCCGGTGTGGGCGCGTTCACTGCGGCGGCGAGCCGCCCACTATTTGAACGCGCCCCAGAAGGTGGTAGCCGTAAGGCTGATCCGGGGATACCGCACGATCTCGGGCGAGGCGGCAAGCCTCCTTGCCGGACTGCCGCCGTGGGATCTGGAGGCGATAGTCCTCGCGCGCCTGTACGAGTGGCGCGCGGAGGCACTACGCCGGGGGGAAACTCCGCTTCCGCGGCAAATCGCGGCGGAGCGGACCGACCTCCGGCGCGATCTCATGGCGGCATGGAAAGAGCGACTGTCGCAACCCAGCGCAGGGCACGCCGCGATAGCGGCGGTAAGACCCCTCTTTGAGGAGTGGCTAGAGAGGCGCCACGGCGCCCTCACCTACCGCCTGACGCAGGTCCTCACCGGACACGGGTGTTTCGGGAGGTACCTGCACATTATCGGGCGGGAGGATACGCCCGGGTGTCACCACTGCGAGGGTCGCCCGGAGGACACGGTGGAGCATACGGTGGCGGTATGCCCCAATTGGGCGGAGCACCGCCGTGTTCTCGCAGAGGCGATCGGCGGCGGCGGCGACCTCTCGCGCCCGGCCCTGGTTCAAGCCATGGTCCGGGGCGAGAGGGAGTGGGAGGCAGTCACCTCCTTCTGCGAAGCAGTCATGCTAGCGAAGGAGGTGGCGGGACGGCTGAGGGAGAGGGCCTCACGTCCCAGCCGCCGCGGGAGACGCCCCGGGCGTCGGGAGCCGCGAGACGACTCCCGGCCACCGTAGGCGCGGGCCTGCGGGCGGAGAGTAATGGGTAACTCTCCGTCCGATCAGGACCAGGCCCGTGCCGGACGGCGCGTACGTGTTCCACGCGCGCCTCAAAGAGATGTCAGCAGCAAGGAAGGGGCCCGAAAGGGCCGAAGCCTGCCGGGGCAGCGGGATTGTCCGAAAGGGTTACCGCTACCCCGGAACACAAAGGGCTAAGGAAGGAACACGGGTGGGTTTTAGTCAGTAAGAGTCTGACACTCCCTTCTGCTCCACCCAGAGCGGGAGGGGTCATTGGATGATTTCCCATCCACAAAAAAAAAAAAAAAAAACAAAAAAAAAGGGGTATCGTATAACCCACTATCACTACCGTATCTCCCGGGTTGGGGAGGTCACATAGACAGTCGCTCCATATAAAATATTCAGCTGCATTCGGTTAGACGGGAAACCGACACCAACATAGTTCAGAAAAGGCTAGGCCGATGGTGATGAACTTGGTCTGTTTCCTAAAGATATGCTTATTGCGAACTTCACTGGTCTCCTGATTGTCTACGAACTAATGACAGCTAATTTTAACGCTTTTCTTGAGTTAACCTCCTTTATTTTTAATTTATCAAACCAATGCTCTTTGATTCGTAAGCAGTGGTCACCCATCCGTTACTTATCCATGGACAAATTTAATTAAAATCGTTGTTACTAAGGTGATTGAGCGCCAATCAACGGTGAAAGCGAAATAATTAACGAAATTGCGCTGTTCATAGTGATGTCACTGGTACTTTTAGTCGAGTATTTAGTATGCTAATAATGTGCATGTAATTGCTCGGAAGGGTCATCTGATAGTATAACGACATTAGATTTAGAGTTGATTAAATGAGGAGAGAGAGAGGATTTTCACGATGTGAAAATTGTTCAATCTTTAAATTATTTCCTCGGGTTTTATATTTATTCAGTCGATTTAAAAGTTGCTATAATATTTCTTAGCGTAAATGGATTGAAATTATTTTAAACTAGCTTTTGCTAGGAATTTTGCGGAAAATATCCCAGAAAACGTATTTTCGTGATAAAGTCCTAGCTTAGGTTATTGTCTAATTGTGTGCTTAGTTTTATCTAAATCCGTTCAGCCGTTAAGGCGTGAAAAGGTATCAGACAGACAGAGATATTTTCGCAATAATATAGATTAAGAATACATAATATCTTGTTGTCTTGGTTTAAAATGTACTGAAAGAATCTCGCCAGCGTGTAGGTATATCTATACAACGGTATAGCTATAAAACGTAAGAACTCGTGTGAGGCGGTGCACTGCAGTTACATCACTATTGCATAGGGACGTTTATTCACTTTATCGATTCCATAAAATACATATTACGAACCGATTATTTAAAGTCATTTATTTATATTTAAAGTTGCTGCAACTCTTTAACCGTTCATTTCGTTGACAAAGCAATTTAATTGGGTTTTTATGCCTCGACAAAATCTTGAGATTAATTTGTAGGAAAAATGTTATTGACAGATTGGTTTGAAGAAAAAGTTGGTTGTTAATTACGCCACCCAGTTGGAATGAATTAATAAGGAATGGAATTGTCGTAGGGAATTGTGTAAAATAAAACGATGGAAACTTAATGTGCTTTATGTAGGTCTTCGTGCATTAATAATGAATATTTTTGTCCTCAATGATGATAATATGTATATTATTTATGAATAAGCAAAAACTTGCTTCGAGTATGAGTAAAATTCGAAACGACATTAATAATAAACTATGAGAATTAATTTTCGAGAATCTCCTATAACTATGACATTATGTAGTTGTGTACGATCGTGAGTGAGGTTATTCAAATAACACAGCTGACTTTTACTACTATTTTACTGCGAAATATTGATTTATAAGCAATTTTAATTATACATCAATGCTGCTAATACTTATTGGGTCCGTAAAAAATGTAGGAATTGCATTTATAATCAAAACTCCACACTTGGTTGCACGTTCAAAGAAACTGAAAATCGCCACGCTTCAAAACATTACGACCCTGGTGAAGGCAACCAAAAACTAATATCAGATATCGACAATATGTTCTTCAATAACAAAAGACTTAAATACTTTTAGAGAAAGCCTACAATGGGCTCGAATATTATTTTCCGGGCGCCATGTTCTCGGTTGAGGACAAAAGCAGAAGGGAAAATAATTTTCTTCCGTTGAGACAGGTCATCTCATACTATTGTGGAAGGATTTGAAAGACCCTTTTCACAGCTTCCCGACGCTATTAGGCATTTTTCTAGGGGTTGGACGGCGCAAATTTAGTTTTAGAAAGACATTTTTGCCGTTCGGTTTGACTCTCCGAGAACCGAAAATATTTTAATCTAGGAGAGGATTCTTAAGACTTCTTTTGAGAATTACAGTGGAGTGATATTAAAAAAGCTTGAATACTACAAAGAACAAACAGTTTTTAGTACTCTCATAATTGAATAAAAGGCAGAACATATTATAAGGGCACAAATATTTGACCAACCCTCGAATTTCAAATCACCGTATTTGCGTCAATTTACTTACATATTCGCAAACGCAAAACCTCTGTCAATACAAAGATCCGAAAGATCCAAAATCAACACCTGTCAGCATGTTTACGTAGTAAATGATGTTGCAAATATCCCAATTCGAGACTCTGTCCCTTATATTGAATATTCGAGTATCTAAGACTCATTGCGTATTCGGGACGCGTGGCGGGGCATAAATATCCCTTGTCGTTCTCATTACAATAACTTGGTGCGTACGTCCCCTGGCTGCAACGGATGCCGCATCTCTTGGGATGTCACTCACATAATGGAATACTAGACCGATTTCCCTGGTAATTATTTAATGGGATGGCTTCGGTTGAGGTCAATATTTGTTGTATGACAGGAAAGTTAATTATTTTGTGTTGCTGATGTAATTTTATTATCGTTTAACGGTATAGTTTAAACGTTTTCCTAAATAGTGTTCATGTTTTAATACTATGGTGAAATCTACATGATCTAGTTCAAAGATACCACTTTCAACTTTAGTTTTCAATATTAAACAGATTCTAGGTGCAAAACCTTCTCAACCGTAAGCTCTGCATTATGTCAATTCCATACATGTAAGTTTGGAGCTCAAATTCGATGTATGTGTTGGAAAGTCGATGCGGCTGAAAGGTACGGTCTGGTGAGCACGACTGTTCCGACCATCCCATTTGGACGTGTGGCCGATACCAAGCAACCCTACCACGCTGTGCCGTGCCACAGCGCACTCGGACCAGTGAAACCGCCCGTGCGTACATCGCCCGTTTGTTATGCTAATTGAAGCTGCTGATTTGCACAATAAAACAACTCACATGGACCACTCCACGGCTTTAACGAGCCCCAACGCCTCTATGATATATTTTCGCGCCGCATTCCATCCATTGCTCTTTTTGTTTTAGTATTATTTACCATTTTAGTTGAAGATACGTAAGCAAACTCAATTTAAAATTTCGTGTTGTTTAACAATTTGCCTCGTTACTAATGTGATAATGTTCTGTAATTGAATTGGTCGTTAATTGGGCTGAAGATCGTACCTTGTAAAAACGAACATAGGTTTGTTTATACGATTGCTCACGTGATTCAGCAAAATTGTTTGCTTCAATTATGTGTTCGTGATACTTTCTACTTACGAGCATTGTTAGAACGTTTTGTATACCAATAGTGAGAATCTATTGTGAATATTGGAGTAGCGGGAATGCTAATAACTGGACCGTAAACATTTCGAAATGCTCAAGTAGAAAATGTTTGATGAGAAACTTATTTAAATACATTAATAGGGCTTGAAATAAAATTACTGACTCTTTCAAGCCGTATTGAGAATTCTAGATATTTGTAGTTATATTTACTATAGTTATATTTACTGTCCAAACTCAAAGAATTTACAGGCACTATTGAATTGTCTCATAGGTAGTCGATCAGTTAGTCAGAAAACTAAAGCTAGTTGCCCCATTCCAAAACGTAGATCTCTATGGAGAAGAACGGGCAAGAAACTCCTCAACTTAAGATACTCAGAAGGACACTCTTTTAAATCAAGATAGACAAGACTCTACAAAATCCTGCGTACATTATTTTTGTTGTTTCTATACAGGGTTATTTGTAAAACACCAGCAACTTCTTAAGAGGTCATTGTACTCATCATTATGAACAACTTTTACTATGGGACCAAACCTGAAATCGCGAAAAAAAAATCAGCTGTTCCCTACATTTTGACGAGATAGATGAAGATAAATGTAGGGAATAGCTGTTTTTTTTTTCGCGATTTCAGGTTTGGTCCCATACTTAGTAAAAATTGTTCATAATGATGAGTACAATGACCTCTTAAGAGGTTGTTGGTGTTTTACAAATAACCCTGTATAGAAGCAACAAGAATATTGTATGCAGGATTTTGTAGTACCTATCTTGATTTAAAAGAGTGTCCTTCTGAGTTTCTTGAGTTGAGGAGTTTCTTGCCCGTTCTTCTCCATATACAGATATGAGAACAATGTAAAAAAAACATCAAATGAAGAAACAATTCAAAATATAAGATCAAACATACCAAACAGTCTTCTCTTTTTATTATTTAATTTATTGTGAACCGAATTCCACCCATACTTTGGCCTATTAAAAGGCAATGTTCCAATTCAGTAAAGAACAGTCGCGTGACATTAGCAAAATCATCTGCCGCTATGTGTATTGCCTCGTCGATTGGCGCCCTCACTAATTGTGCCAAAGTGGTCATTTAACACTACTTATGAATGGCCACTCAACGAATGTAATGTTACATGCCGTTCTATTTCATAAGCCCCATTAACATTCTCAGCTTCGCTGGCTTCGTGTTTACAGTCGCCGTTGTTTTGTTTACTGCCAAAGTTTGCGAAATATTTACTGTACGCAAATTCAATAATAATTGTTTTAGGATAGTACTTGGTAAAAGTTGCTTACACATTGGTTTTTTCCTTAGCCTCTTTTTCAATTATTTCTGAATACATAATGTGTGTAGGAATATGTCAAAAATATAGACAGCATCTACCTTTTATTACCTTATCGATTACTCTAGTAAGAACTTACTATGACTGCGATTTTCTATTGTCAGCCTACTGAATGAGATCTACATAGTTCAATCTAAAAATATTGTTCTCCTCCTAGTTTAAAAGAAAAACGCTACTTATATATTTTTTGTCCATCATGATTACGTCTATAATAAAAAAAATCTATTCCTACATGATATTCGAGGCCTTGCCAAAATTGCACGAATGATTAAGGCCCTCCCACACCGAAGCTAAGAAAGTGGGAAACCCATCGGCTTGTCTGAGTCACTCGTTAAGTCTTATGCATTCGTACGGATTCCTTGGCTCTGTCCGTTTGAATGGTTCTTGTGACTCATGAATTCATGATAATAAACAATTTTATCGGCGCATTTTATTATAGATTTAACTGTTGTGTTACACTTTCTCATCTATAAATGAGAATTATTTTTTTCTTTCTCATCTGTCAATGTTATATCTTTAGCGTCCTGCATAGGTTGGTATACTAGGCAAAAGTTATTATGGTCTACTGAGCAAACCCTTTCGACATAAAACATGTATGTTGGAAGAAGCCATTATAAGATTGTCAGTTGCGTGAGCAGGCTTATCCAGCTGCATGTCAGTGACGCAATCTGTAGATGGCATCAATGCTAAAGGTAGTTTCAAGCAATTCTAGCCAGCTTGCCTTAACCTGTGAGCAATCAAAAGCTCTCTCATGCATAAAAAAGCAATTTTTCTTCATACAGAAATCTAAACAAACCTAGAATTGACTGTTTATCAGTCAACTCGAGATCTAAAAGTCGAATGAGGGAAACGGGTTCTTCCGGTGTTCGTGTGACTCGTTCAACAGGAACTTGTGACTATATTAAGTATTTGTCATTAATTCTAACACTTATGGCTGATAATTATGTAATCTTGAGTTAGGTCAATGAACTACGCCTTCGATTACATGACGTTTTAGTTCGAGTTCCATTTCTAATAGGGTCTAAACTGAACGTTTCCTGGAACAATCAATTTGTGGATGGTAATTTTAGCCTCAGTAGTAAGGGATATAGTAACATAACTTATCATCACTTCTTGTTGCCCCGAAGGATTAGGCAGTACCTATAGTATGTACTTACACCCACATTTTGCTAATTATGTTAAAGTCCTATGTAACTAGGGGCGAGCCTATATTGCTATCAACGGGGCACAAATCCAAACTTCGGGCTGCTACTGAAAATTGCGCGTGCAGCACCGTACACGTCTTAGGCCGCTGCCTGGAATTTTGCGGGCAGCGGGGCGGCAGCGCCGGCGGCGCGGGCGGTCGCCGATTGCCTTGGGTGCACCGCTCGTAGCCCGCTCCCGCGCCGCTGTTTTCGAGAACCGCGCCGCCGCCGCTGCCGCCCCGCTGCCCGCAAAATTCCAAACAGCGGCCTTAAACCATAAAGAATAAGATATAATTTAGTGTGAGAGATAGAGAGACAGAGCTATATCTTTCTTCTCTCTCATGTATAGAAATGTGCTTAAACGTAACTCGTCCTTGAAATTTCTGTCTCAATTCTCGTTCAATTATCGAATCGCCGCCTAAGAAGTTTCACTAAAAAAACCCAGTAACACTTAGCCCGACCTAGGTATCGAACCCAGGACCTCATGCGCAGTAGTAGCGCTTGCGGCTTCTAGACCAACGAGGCAGTCAAGTAAGTAAATGATGATAGTAAAGTAGGTAAAGTTAGTAAGTAATGACAGTAATTTTATAGTTCGTAAAACGTACACAGAAAACAAAGTTTAGAACTCTTCTGTCAACTTTGGTTGTAATAATAAACATCTATGGTTAGACTAGGATAGGTGAGGTTAAATAAAACAGTAAATAGAGCATAGGTTTAACGTACAATTAAGATAACAAACATCACTCCTGAATTCCTGATATCAAAGCATTCATCATTATCAACAAAGCAATTTCCATGACAAAACACTATCGCACATAGATTAAACAAACATACAGATAGCTCTATTATGTCATAACCAACAGTGCAGGTCAATCAAAAGATAAAGGCCTCCGGCGTGAACCAAAGCGGACATTAATTAAGACCGATATAAGCGGATTGACGGTGAGCAGATTATTATGCAACGTTGTTACTTTGAATACCTGTAGGTAGACTGTATATGATGTATGCAGATTTTATTGAAGTTGTGATTTCCGTCTGTCGCTCTTTAAGGTTTGACGTGGAAATGGAAATGAGTATGAATGACGTTTTTTCTGAATCAGGGGCTTACTCTTGTCATCTTCGAGTTCTGTCTCGAATCGAATACGATTCGATTTAGTTCCCAATTTGATTATAGCCAAATTGATACGAATTTGTGTCAAATAAGTGTCAAAAGTGATACGACGATTCAAAGCTTTACTTAAGGCACAGAAAATGCAGCACATTTCTCTAAAGTATCTGTTGACACAATTTTTCTGCGAAATGACTCAGGCTTTTAAACGAACGTAAAAATGTTGCGTTTTATTTTTCTTAGGCTTTAAGGTAAATGTCCTTATGTGACTTGCAAATAAGTGAGATGACTATGAATATTCCTACGTCCATAACTGATATCAGCTTGTTAAAGCTTTCTGTTGCATAACGCGGAAACTGCGCAGGATTAACTTGTATCGTTAACATTTATCAAAACGTTCATTTCTTGGATTAATGCGAAAGCCATTTCGCAAGCAGCAGTCATTCTATAAAGATACAGTGCGGAGATTTTATGAATGTATCGTATATATCTTGCTGTTACATCTTTAAACTAAGTTCTCATGATTGTGAAATTCTGTTTATCTACTACAAAGTTTCACATTGGTCAGTTTGTGCGTTACATTAGGAAATACTGTCTTTTAACTAATCTAAAGGTTATTATAGATATCTACCTTTAAAAAAATGATTTGCTCCATTCGCAAAGTACAGACGCCAGTACATCAAGCTACAAACATGCAGGGTTGTTCTACCAAAATCCCTAAACAAATGAACTCTCTAACATTCCTATCAGCTTGCACGCAACCACAATACGTGTTCCAAATAATCAATCAAGTATCTCCCGCTGAGCCTGTTAGCCTGGTACATCAAATTCCGTAGTTATTGAAACAGTCCTTGTTTGCATGCACTTCAATTTATCGTCAATTTTGCCAGAGGATTGGCAACGGTGCTTGGTCTCGTTTACTGTGAAACTACCCCGTCCCCGTCTAGGAATTTTGCATGCCAAAGGATGTCTTTATTTACTGCTCAACTTCATTACCGCCAACAATGCCAGCCGTTCATAAAAGCTCAGTTGATATAAAATCGATAATGAGTATCGGTAATGAGTTTTGTAATATTCCTGGTTACGGTAATGATGAGTCAGAAGAGGGTTAAAGTTGGGTTCATTTGTTACAATATGAAAATTACAATAAGTAAGTGTTTTAAATTAACGTGTCATGTTATATATCTGGCATTTACATCAGACATGTTATGAGACGGTAGTATGATGGCCAGTGGTGACTATTGTTACCCACCATGCAATACGAAGTAATGCTAAAATTACGAAGACCTGCATTTAAGAAGTCCAACAATCAAATTTGGTAATACGAACAAATCTTGCTTAACAGATAGAGAAGACAATGTTTGAGAGCTGGTTTCTATTAAAGACTCCAATAAATCTCAAGAAACAGAAGCAAGAACATAATTGTAATATATAGATGAACATCTTAATCAAGTATTTGCAGCAACACTGAGTTAATTGAATCGAATGACTAACACTAGCAGTAATTTCATGAATGAAACGCCAACGAGAGATAACCTTTAGAATACCAAGCCGCACAGCAAATTAATTGTGAGTAAATAGAATTATATACTTCCATTTATAGATAGTTTTAATGTCTGTATTGAAAGTAGCAGTGTTGCAATTATCTGTGCTTTCCAGTCCACTGAGCTATGACTTTAGTGGGGACCCGTCTACATGCATGCACATTACACCTAGCTAGACATTCATTATTATTAGGGAATGAGGAGACTTCGCAGTAATAAAATTTTCGATGCAGCTCCATACTTTTGCTTTAATAAGTGACGTGATTAATATGAGTAGAAATCGTGATTGTCATTTGTGTTTATTTTAATCCGATGTATACATCTTTGTGAAATGTTTGCAATGCTCAATTATCCTGTTTTCTATTCCCTCAAAATATAATAGCGTTGATTTTTAAATTGTAGCTTTAAAATAAAAATATGATTGTTCCGCTTCTGGTTTACCTCTTTTATAAAGTAAAAAACAAATCAGAACTTTAAACGAGTTTTGTCTTATTAATTAATTAGTTCAATAATTGATTTTCTGCTTTAAATAATAACTGGTTTTTGTTACCGACGGGAACTTTCCTTTATCCAATTTCCTCATTCGCTCGAAGGGCTAATTTTGGAAGAAGATCGAATTACCGCCGAGCCTTTCAACATCAATTTAGTCTGTAATTTGTTTAAAAATCTACTTATCTGTTATGTTAGGTAATTAATTTATTTCGCTACTGTTTAGAATATTTTGGTCACGTAAAAAAATGTTGGTCCTACAATGTTTTGAATATTATCATGAAAGCTTTCGCATGGATGAGTTTAATTTGCAAAAATATCATATTATTTAATTATATGGAATTCTCTACAAAATAAATTATATTCATCGCAACGTGCCATACATATTAGGTAGGGGCAAAAGTATTTTCGTATTTTTCATACAAAAAAAAATGTTTCTTTTAGGTTTAATTTTTTATTTATTTATAATATGTATGTGCCGTTTTGATCGATGGCTTGTTGCCATCTTGTGGGCAATGCCATGATCCCATTGCTGTAGAAGTTTTGAGATTTTTTATCATAAAAAAATCTGACAGGTAGTTTTCACAGTGTTCTTTTGAGGTTAACTTTATGCTTCCTAAAGAGTTCTAAAGTGACCGAAACAGGTGGAAATCTGATGGAGCAAAATCAGGACTATACGGAGGATGCATCAACACATCCCAGCCAAGCTCTCTCAATTTTTGCTGAGTGGCTATAGATGAGTGCGGTCTGGCGTTGTCGTGATGAAACACCACGCCCTTCCTATTCACCAGCTCCGGCCGGTTTTTCTCAATAGCTTCTTTGAACCTCATCAGTTGTTGACAGTAGAGGTCAGAATCGATAGCTTTACCCGGCGGCAAAAGCTCATAGTGGACGATTCCTTTCCAATCCCACCAAACACACAGCATCACTTTGTTCCGAGTCAGGCCGGGCTTTGCCACGGTCTCTAGGGCTTGTCCATGCTTCGACCACGATCTTTTTCGGACATTCTTATCGTAAGTGATCCATTTTTCATCACCCGTAATCAACCGTTTAAGAAAATGGGTCGGAATTATTACGTTTCAACAAAGAATCGCAAATGGAAACACGTTGCATTAAGTTTCTCTCAGTGAGATCATGTGGTACCCAAATATCAAGTTTTTTCTTGTACCCAGACTTTTTTAAATGCCGTAAAACTGTTTTGTGATCAACATCCAGTTCTTCAGCAATATCATAACTACTAATATGTCTTCGAGCTTCATCCTTCACACTAAAACTTTCCTGACTTGAAACGCTTGAACCACATTTGTGCTACTCGTATTGATACCGCATTAGGTCCGTAAACCCCACAAATTTTATTCGCGGCGTTCGTCGCATTTTTACCTTTTTTGTAATAAAATTTTAAAATGTACCGAATTTCTTCGTCACATACGTTCATGTTGCTTGCTTGAAAAACAATTGAGAAATGGCGGGAACTAGTTTTTTTTTTATTTATTGCATCTTTTAGAATGTCAGCATTTAATAGTATTAAAACCAGCCAGTTACATTCAGTACTGCCAAAGACGTTTGATTACTAATAATAGATTCAAAATACGAAAATATTTTTGCCCCGACCTATTATTTAGTAATTTTCCATTAGCATCCTCCCACATACTGTTACCGTTAATACAAAATCTCTTCACAACAAGAATACATGAAAATCGATGAAACTAAAAGCAGAATGGCGAATAACAGATACCGGAGCGTTCGCAATAAAAGCATTGCATTGGCGGTGCCTGGGGCAAAGCCGATCAGCCCCAACTCTATACTCCATTCAGTCTAAACACCCACAACTTAAAGTCTAGTTTATTGCAGAATAGCTCTCCCTAGTTTCACAATCTGTATTAGGTTACCGAACGCCCCCGGCTCCGCTACTGTAAAGCTTATATTTCGTATGTTTTTTGTCGTCTGAAATTTAATCGGAAACCCATTTCTTAGTTCTATTTGAATGCCAGCTGCTATTATTCAGCCTGGAGTATTTTTTTGGAGTTTGATAAATTTTGGGAAATCATGAAATATTTGTATTGACTACAAAATTCAGCTTCGCGTAATGCTGTATTTGCTGAACCTTTTCCTTCTTAGTTATCATTCCTTACGTAGGTATTCATTATAATTTGTTCATTAATCAAAGTCCATGTTAAATTAACGTCCGATTAATTAATACTCCCAAAACAACATTGTGACATGGTCGGTATTCTGTTCATTTGACCGGTGTCTACCGTTGGGACTAGAATGTCACGCCGCACGCGTAACTTTCCCGCGCTCCGTTCGCCCGCATAGATTGACAGATAAAACCCGTTCTATATTTGAACCTAACTTCTTTTGATTCTGGAGAATGACATCAGTTAACCTTATTTCGAAAATGACTGAAAATCATCCGATATCTTGTTAGCTATCTAATTAAAACGGATGTTAGCATTTGTTACAAAACTTCCGTCCGTTAACCCACATTGATTCTAATATGAATCTCTAGTCTGTTTGATATTTAGCTGTCTAAATCAATAAAGGGGCTTAGCTTAGGTGATTAACAGTAACTACCTATAAAGGTTGCCTCCCCACGTCCGGTCACAAGTATCACATAACCGCACTCGAGTACTGTACTGATTGACAGCTATATTCCCTCGACAACCCTAATTGTCTGGCCACCCTCGTATTACGGGGAATTTAATAAACACAGCCCTGCAATGCACACACTTTAACAACGCTGTTTGGATTATGCACATTGAATATCGAATAGTGATTGAAATTGCGATACGGATTGAGCCGACATACCTGCGCTACGTAACATACTAATAAGCAGTTCAGAGTATTACCGCTTATATGAAACACCCACTTTATATTACATAAACGGAGATATAAATGATCAGGATGTGGCTCGAAACAAATACAAAAGTTTGCGATTTGCATACGCAGGTGGCAAAAAACGCCAGGTGTTCCGATTTTGGCAAGCTTCACTTTATTACATACAGTTGCCGCCTCCTGTTACAAGATCGAACGGAAAACGATTAAGAACCACCTTTCATATTGTTTCAAAACGTGGACCAATCCCGGAGGCTAAACGTTGTGTACCAAAAAAGGACCATGATCATGCATAGTCAATTTGCGCCGTGTTTGCAGAAGCACTTAAATTTTTATTTCGTTTAGTAAATCTGGTCTCGTTTGATTTTTTATAATCTTCACTTTGCTTTTATTCACAAATTGGTATAATAAATATTATCCTAGTAGTGCATTTTGTACCTTATAGACTCAAGATATTTCCTCAAAATCTTGAATGAACCCAATGAATGAATCCTGAACGTATTTTCTTTCTTTATTTCTTTCTTTTAATGCTTTTGCTCTCTTCAATTCAAACAGATAGACACGACAGAAAAGAGAGCACAAAATATGTAGTATGTAGAAGAGAGAGCACAAAATGATTGCGTGTTGAACCAATAAAATGTGATTCTACCTAATTAGCCAGACAACAAAGAGCACCTATTATAACCATGTGAGTGATGTTGAAATAATCCGCCAAATATCAGCGTTCATACCACAATAGACAATAGCGGAAAGTTGATTCGGTTTGTCGTTCTACCCCACGAGTATTCAGAAATACGCTTCGTTGAGATCCAATATTCTGTTTCCCAATAATGAAATTGCACTTTGAATGCTGCAGTGATTTTCATTATTAAATCAGAGTTCATATGAAAATTGATATTGGATTTTAAGCCCCTTTATTTGATGCTAATTTTGTTTTGTTCTGCGTTTTCTTTGAAATCTTTGTTTTTTGGTCGTTCGAGTTCACTTGAATCATTGCAATTTGATTCATTTGTATCTACCGTCTAAGTAATGAAATCTAATTAGATTGTACCATTTGCGCTTTATCAATTTCGGTGTTTGAAATACTCAAAAGCTTTTTTTCTGCTGCTAAAGGTCAGTGCAACGTTTATTTACGTTAACAAACAACTAACAAAGTCATACTTGGTAATTCCTTTATCTTAATGAATTCCTTGTCTTAAAACAAATTTCAAAGAATCAAAACTTTCTAGACCAAATCCAACTGATACAAAAGTCCGTCTTGTTGACTTATAAGCTCGTGTATTAAACCCGGAACACACATCTTGTGGGCGGGTCCCGTTGCTCATTTTACACGTACACCCACCTAAACCATAATTAGGGGCCGTTGAGTCGAGGTCATTTTGATACTTTATAATCATTTTTGAATCAGCTGCCTTCACTTCACAACTGTTGGTTGCTTTATATTTCGTTAAGATTTCCGATATATTTATTATCAGTTTTTTTATTCTGTATTTTCATTAATTAAGTGTAACGACGCGACGTGTTTTGGTAAGGCAGTTGGTGTCATAAAATGTAAATGTGTAACCAGCTTTCTTTGAGTGGTCATCACACAGGTGTCTGTGTTTTATAATGTTCAAAAATATAGCTCGCTAATAATAACAGACAAGAAACAGATCCTCAAATTTTTTTCGCTTTCCTAAACTCACAGGTGCACGTGTTTCTTTCAAGGCTGGCCAAACAGGAAAAAACTTGAAAATTCTCATTTAAAAAATGTTATTATAAATGTTATTCTAAGGCTCATAACCTCCACGTGTATGACACATACGCCCTCAATGGTCATAGACACACTTTCTTTTACAACTGACACAAACATGGCTAGGTACGTAGTACGTCTGCTCATAATAGATGTTGTAGTACGCATGTTAATAAGGCAGGCACAAGTTTTATGACCGAGAGTGTATGTACTAATCACGGAGCTAAGTAATTGATAGCATGCTTGTTGAGAATAATACAGGGGGATACAGAAGGTCTACTGTACCTGCAACAATCCATGATTGCATTAAATAGCACAGGTAATCCCAATCGAAATGACTAAAACTGCAGTCGTAATTGTTCTACTATGTAGTCTAGGTATCTTGTATTTTTCACAAAATAAACAACACCCGTTGCCAAAGCATTTCGTAAGCAGATGACAGAGAAGTCTACAAATAATTCTCAAGAAGATACTACAACTTATATTGAGTGTTAGGTCACATAATTATTGTATATTAGCGGGGCAATTCTCGTTCACAGTGTGATCTCGGTCTCAATTTGTCAAAAATACCTCTAGAATCCCTACATGTTTGACAAGTTTTTGACATTGATTGTCCAAGATGAGATTGCGACTAGATTTACGGGAATTGGCCTTCAGCTTTCATTATATCAGATTCTCTTATAGCAACAGCTGTGGTCACTGAATGCTGGTCATATTAACGTATTGCATTGTCCTTTTTGGCTGATTCCTGCTTCAAATCTTGTTGCGTTTTTCATTTGTTTTCTTTTCGTTCTTCGTCTTCCGTTCCATATGCAGCCAGTATACATTGGTTCTGCTGGCCTTTTTTACCAGTTAGAGGTGAGTTAAGATCGCTGTTACATGACATTACGTCTCGTCAATAATGTATGCTTACAAGCACTGTGCTAAATGTATGTTCTACAATCGCTACGAGCATCGTCAGTCACGTCTAATTGTTACCAAATGGGATGTTTAAAGTGCTGCGTTTAGGTGCATTTCCTTAGCTAACGTATTGTATTGCATTAATAATAATAAGTTACTATGTGGCAGGTTTTTCAATTAAAATTATGTTATTAAATCTTTTAAGCAATTTATGAATTATCTACAGTACCTAATGTACCTATCTAAATGTTTTCCCTCCTACTTATCCGGTCTGTTCGTGTCGTAACTTATGTAAAGTTTTCTGTTACCCCAACGTTTCTTACTTCATCGTTAATGGCTAATTCACGAAATAAAAGGTGCATTATAAATAAAAAAGTATAGTAATATTGTTACAATTATAGGCATTCTATATGCAATACAGCAATCCTTATTAATTTCCTATCTACAACACGATCTAATTTATAGCATCATTTCTAAACCTCGCAACTCGCTCTATAATGAGATCGAATGGGCAATGATCACAAAATTTATCGATATTATATTCAGAGTGGCAATGAGATGCCTTCCGGCGCAGTTAATATCCTTAATTCGTAGTATTCGTACCCCCATGTAGCCGGAAGTCACCATTCTAAATCAAACATGGCTGGAACTCCGCGAATCCGAACGGGGGACGCGCATATTTTAATATCTATAATGGTGATTTGGAATCGAACGGATTTATGTTCGGTAAAGGAATGGCGGCGGTATTGGCTGTAACCATCGCATTATTAGCTATGTATGTTGCATTGCTTTAAGGATCTCAATTCGGTGTACCGCAGTGCATTATTGGGCAAAGGCCTCACCCAAGTTCATGTGTATGATTGAAATCAATTCTTCATTCATGAAAACAATTTATTTGGGTTTTAAGTTCTCATAATCCGAGTACAGTTCAGTGAGCACCAAACCATTAAAAACTAAGCAATATCTTGCAGAATAACAACAACAAGGAATGTATCGTATAACGGCACATCGTTCAATAAAATGGAGGAAATGATGCATAACGCGCCTATGACCCCTTGTTATCTCGTCGCCTAGGAGCACTATAGCACGACTATAATTACCTCTCTAACGCACCCCTATAGTACCCAGCTTGCAAGGAAAATAATACTTACCGTATTTGTAGGTCTATTTTATTCCATAATATTACGGCACATTCTACTAAAGAAACATTTTCACGCCAACGAAGTTTCTAAGAAAAATCCTGATCCAATTTCTTCCAGTTTTATTCCGCTTTATGATCTTAATACCATAAAAGGGATCGAAGCGGAATAACTTATGATGATCAGATTTTGCGTACAAAATCCCAACAATGTCCTATGGTATTTTATAAGGAATTTCTGCTGTCTACCACGAGTAACTTTGTATATCGAACGTCATCAGGATGTTTATAATTCCTACCAATCTGTTCGATTACATCGACAGTCAGGTCTTGTATACGTTTATTGTTTACGGTATCTGCCAACCCAGTTGTAATTAAAGCCTGTGACAGCAGAAACCGATTCGTGCTGCCAGATAATTAATAAGCTATTAGATAAATTGTAAGCGAACGGTGCATTTGCCTCCTTTGATTGTAATCACTATACAATAAAATTATGAAGTGAAACTAGCGTTGTAAAGGAATGAAATAGATGATCATGAGTTATAGACCTTCTGTATAAAGTGTACTTAGCTGTTATCTGGAAGTATGAGTGTCTCGGTTTCTCCACTGTGGAGCTGAACTCCTCATAGTGAAACATGCATTGATAAAGTTCTATCTATAGTTTAAAATTCAATGAGATTTTCTCAGAATATTACTTAGATTTGAGGAAGTGAATATTAACAGACAATTAAAATTAGTAAAATCAGATTAGGGCAGTAAATAGTACTGAGATCTTTTGTGCAAAGTACATTGTTATTTAGTTAATGCAAATTCATACATAACGTCAGATATAACAAGAGCAACGGTCATTTTTTCCATACTTAGAAAATTATTGTTACAAAAAAACTATATCTACTGCAAATAAGAAAGGAACAAATGATACGTTATGATTCCTTGCCAAAATGACCAAAATGAAACCAACAAGGACTTGAATGAGAAATTGGGTCCAGACACCACGTAACTTTCGACCGCTACAACTTAATGTATACTTAGGACCATATGTGGGAGTGCAGTTTGCATCCGCATTATAAGTATGTATGTACATAATGTATGAGTAAAATTTCCGGTTCTTATTACGTTTCCCGTCTTCTGCAGGTTGTTGATCCTAAATTAATATTTGTTCTTACTGCTGGTACAATTTGTTAACAGGCTGATGTGAATTCGATCAAGCTGCTGTTCCGTAGCTCAGTTTGTCTTAGCAAAATTTAAGGCTTTCTGGCCACTTCTCTTTCGTTATCACGAATTAATTTAATTAATTCACCATCTTATGGTTTATTTTTATCATCACATTTTTAATTCTTTATGATATCTCATCAAAGCTGTGCTTTATAAAATCCAATATAAAATTTGGTATTGCTTTTTCCACGGACTCAGCATCCGTAATCAGTAGATTCACATAAAAACGAAAGGTGTATCAAGCTTTAATTAATGAACAAATTAATTAAAACAAAATGTTGGTGGTCACTATACGAAACAATTGAATAGGCAATTTGTTTAGTCGCCCGTTTTACTAACTTTGTCGCACAATGGTTTGCGTCAAATGAATAAATCATTTCATACGGCAGACAGCGATGAATAGATGTGAATATTGAGTGCGATATGTGTGTGCGTCCAATATTAAACAAATTGTGGTTGTTTTTTTATGATTGCCTAGTACCAAAAGTTACCATATTTTGTTTGATTGAGTCATCTTATTTAAATTAAATGTAGATTCATAATTAATGTTATTCGCATAGTCTTCGTTTTCTTCAACTAAGCATAAATAGACATAAAATTATGCTTTTTAAAATTGCATTAAATCAATAGCTCTTCAAAACCACCCTAGTGATCAACCATCTGCACATGAAAGGAGGCACCACTACCTCTCAAAAAACCAATCTGAAACCCCCTCTGTGCAACGCCTATTAAGGCACATCCATAAAGTAGTTCCAACTTATTCATATTGTGGTTTTATCTAATCTTGAAGTTGGTACTCTGTTTTCAATTAACCAAACCCACAAATTATTTCAATTCATCTCAATTTTGTTATTATTATGTCTTCATCTCAACTAAAAGAGAATATTAAATTCTGAAGCAGGTACAAATTGCAGCGGGATTGTCCGAAAGGGTTACCGCTACCCCGGAACACAAAGGGCCAAGGAAGGAACACGGGTGGGTTTTAGTCAGTAAGAGTCTGACACTCCCTTCTGCTCCACCCAGAGCGGGAGGGGTCATTTGATGATTTCCCATCCACAAAAAAAAAATAGCAGGTACAAATTGCTACTATAAAATATAAATCCGCGTAGGCAGAGTATAACGAGCATTAAGTATTATTGGAATACATTTGCATTTCGAAACCAGCACTAGAGCTACAACACGGCCAAAATAAATTGAACATCAGGTGTATTCAAATTGCAGTAGGCAGGCGTAAATATTTAAATCGGACGCGTAATACCACGTTAGGGTGGGTGCCTACTCGTACTATCATCTGATGCACGCGCAGTCTATTTCCATAAAAGCCTCTTCAATCTCGCAAAACGTTTCGGGAATTCGAATTCGCGTTCCCTCTTCATGTAGATTTTTGCGTAGTAAATATTTAGCTGTGTTTAATTGTATTTCTAATTCCCACTTGCCGAATTTGTGCACATTTATTGGTTTTATCGTCTTTTCTCTGAAGTTCGGAAGAAAAAGACATGTTGCCGACCCCAAATAAATTGGGATAGTGGCAGAATGATGATAATGATCAGTACGATCGGTTATAAGGACTTCAAAATCGTATCTCTTTTATTTTTTCTTGTCATGTAGGTGTTCTTACTCCAATTTTTTTTAAAAGCTCAGGAAATTGTACCTATATTACATTTCTCAAAGATTTTCACAAAGTTGAACCTATAAACCTTTATTAAATCATTCGTCCTTTGATAACATTACGGCCTACAAAAGACTTGAAGCCGTAATGGAAGACGTGGGTGCTCTACTAAGCCTCTTAACGAGAAAATATAACCCAGTCAAGGAGACATTTTCAACGAATAAAACATCGATAACGATTCTCTTCCAAACTGGTTTCATTCCAAAGATAGGCAATTCCACACTATTACATAAACACTCACTAAAAATGTCACTGTTGTAAAGCGAAGTGCACACTTGCGCTCGTTAAAGATCGATTTATCGATCGGAGCTATCGATCGTGTACATTTACCGTTCGATTCTTCGTGAATTCACGTAATGATACATTTTGATAACATAAATTTTGTCAAATGTTGTTTTATTTGTGGGAAGTAGTAACTATTAATATAATAACATTTCTTCTAGAATTTTTATTTCTTAGTAATCGTTAGATGTTACGTGATGTTTAAAATGTATCGAATAGAAAATTAAATTGATTTTATTGTAAAGTTTTCTTCGAGTGAAACATTTTTCGCTTCAATGATCAAGGTGCACTGAGTAACGGAAACATTAAATGGATGCTATCATTTTAATCATTTTATTATTGGTAATCGTAAAACAACAATGGAGTGTCACTGACATGCTTTATGGAAATAAAAATGTAAATTGTATGCTACCATTCATTCATAAAGAATAACATCAATAGAAGCGTTTCCTTTATTATACTTCAATAGACCAGACTTCATACAATTGCGAATATAAAACAGTCTGCCGTTTTAATTATCCCAGTCACATATTTAAATCTTTAATTATGATTGAACACATCTGCTATTAATATCGTTCTAGAACTGAAAATTGTCAGCTCTCTTCAAGAAAATCGCACTGAAATTCGACTCAATCGTTTCTGAGATCACATCGATCATACAACCAGACGAGAACCGTATCATTATTCTATAATATGCAGTGATAATAGACGAATGTTTTTTTTTCCTACTCACACATGCCTTACCTTTGCACCGCGCTTCACGGAGCGTATCTAATCGCCATCGATGTTTAAGATCGAGTGCCAGTGTGTACTCGGTATGCGAGAGGTCACTGACCCCGCGCGATGCGGGCTCCAAATTCGGTAGTGAATTCCGTCGGGGACATTAATCGGACACTGCTTGGATCACTTGGGAATGAAGATGAGGCAAAAACGTTTTTAATGTTTGTACAGCCAGCTATTATATCAAACTTAACGGACACTTGCCTACTTTGTTGGTTACAACTTCCTTGTTGAGTTTGTCGGCATTTTGCAACTTGTTAAGGATCTGCCAAAAATAAAATGTAAAACCTCAAAATATTTTGGTAAGTCGTGCCGGTCAGCGGACGAATTGCATTACACACTAGCAGTAGCAATGGCTTTCATTTTGCCAGTTCAACAACATTCATTGCGTTATTACGTTGTTGAGCATACAAGTTTCTCGAGCATATGAAGCAATGAATTAGCAATATCTTTCTAAATGAATCAGATTGTGATTGAAAGTTTGTTATGCAATTAGGGTACAGGTGTTTGGAATTGTTCAAGCAGAAACCAGCTATATTCCAGTTTCTACAAATCAAGAAGTACGAATTGCTTTTATATTTGCTGCAAACAAAACCACAAATATTATCCACGAATACGATTAACAATCATTAAATTCCTAGAGTTATCTACTCTGCTATCAATAACTGAACCAAGAGAATAAACAACCAATTCATGTGTCAAATTAGCAACGCTCAAAGTGACTTAATCGATTCGTCATGTCTTATCATTTAACTTGAATCGATTACACAATCGAGTACTGGTAATATCAAATAATGCCCTTCAACCAGCCCTGTTCTAAGAGTAATTCTTAGAATGGTTATTTTACGCATGGGCGCAGCTCTCTGTTACGCCCTATTGCCTTCTATTTCGTCATTTTGTACCTACCGGATAAAATCGCTAAGAAATTCCTCGCTGTTACTGTCAATTTTGGCAATCAAGCTAAATAATATTCCCAAATCAAAGCTGGTAGAAGAATAAATGTTGATTTAAGTGAAGGTTTTGATGGATTTCTTCAACTTCGTAAATACATTTCTAAATATTTTGACATCGTTAATGAGGACACTGCAGATAGATCCACTGCAATGTCAAACAAAAATGCTTTTAATCTTAAACGCGTTTTAAAAGTTACGTCACAACATAAATAAATCAACTCTGAATTAATGTTTCGAGTCCATCATTAACATAAACAACATGAATTTTAAATTACGAAATTCTACATCAGAATGTGAACTCCTATTGAAAGGGAAACCGAGAAATTAGATTACAGCTTCCCTCAACGAATGAGATATTAATGTACAAGATGGCATTACTGACAAAATTGCTTTGACCGCATTAATTCAACGGCTATAAAGTTACCTGTTGAGAGTCTCTAGGGATCCTTCAAAGGGATCTAGGGCGGGACTAAATTGTCTTACTTAAGTAGCACAAAGTAGCTACATCAAAGAAAAGGAGTCGAGACGATTTCGTCTGTTTATGTACTTGGAGTTTCGTCTAATACTTTATTGCATGCTTTAGTTCGTTTACGAACCTATTCGAAATTTTACGAGTTTATAGCAGTCGGGTCAGCATTTGATGACTTCTCTCGATTATTGCTTGTGACGTCATTTATCATGTCTTTACTACGCTCTATTTACGAGCGCATATTAGCTTACCTGTGCTAATGTTTTAAATGTCACGTTGATGAATTGTCTTCGTTTCTTCTGTTCTAATGATAAATAGATACATTCTTGTACTAAACTATCATGATATGAATTGTTTCTGGCAAATGATCAAAGAACTACGATAAAATATTTAGCCAGTCTGAAAAAAGCTACTTTATAACATGAGCATTTAAGAAATTAAGACCTTATAATTACTCTACAAATACTCAAGAATGTTTAGAATTTCAAGATTGTTGACAAAACATATTTATCAACGAATGAATCATTTCACTATCGTCCAGCGATTATGATAAAGAAGTAGAACGCTCGATACTCCTGATGACATACTTTTCTTAACAAAACTTTTTTTTCTTTTCCAGGTAAATACGGACATTTGTAATGTAATCATCTGCTGAGCGTCGTAGACATACAACAGTAAGTTTAATAAGTAACACTTCTTATGAAAATTTCTAATCAATGGAGAGTTGACAGCTCCAAAATAGCATTAATTAACCATGATTATGAGCTCAGTATGCATCTGCGTCACCTCCCTTATAAAGCAATAACAATAAAGTTATCAACTGCAGGCTTGTTTGCAAAAGCGTCGCCGCTAATATTTTCACTACGGCCAGACTCGATGCTTTTTTTATCTACAGGACAAATTCGACTTTAAACAAATACAGAAAGTGCTTATTTTTAACTAAATTCAAATATACTAAGGCAATTTAAACCTTAATTGAACTCAATAGGGTTCACATTTAATTAGTCGCGGTACAAGTCACGCTGTCTGAGTCGAAAGTGTCGCAACCCGCCCTATCGAATGTCACAGACATGGCTCTGTTCACATAAAGTAGCTAAAATAAGTCCTGTGATGTCGCTGCTCTATGTAGGAAGTGCATCTATTTTATAGGATCGTAATATCCAGGACGGACAATCTACTTATCATTTTATTATATCTCTCATCAGTTTCATCTGTCCATAAACATTTACTTCTGGGTTACGATTCTGATCATCTTTTGAATGATATAAGTTTTGGTATGAGTAATTGAATAGTTTGATTTTCCTGAAGTGTTTCTCTTAACGAGTTAGTTACTAAAGGAGGCGTAGAATCTTAAGTCCAGAATGTCGTTTGCACAAAAACTAGTCCAATTATTCTTTGATTCTCGTAACAAGTCTGGAGCCTGTTCCACTTGGGAGCATCCTTTTTTACTAGCGCAGTTTGTTCTTGTTTTATTGAGCTTCGTTACAGACGCAATATGTTAGGCTGGAGATTGTACGGAATGAGATGTATGGTTTGTTAGTTCACCTAGAGATCTCATTGAATCATTGGATACTTTCACATTGAATCGAGAGAATTGGCATTTACTTCAACAGATTTTTTTTTTAAGCTTATCAATACATCCAAGTATTTCTTCGTTCACAAACAATCTTTGTCACCTTTGCGGAAAGCTTCAAATCTTTATTGACCTAATGAAATAGGAAGCGGAAATGGTACCAAATATATTTCACGGTATGGCGCAGGCAGACACAAAGTTGCTAAGGTTCAGACTGCCTCAGGCAAGACACGACGAGTAAGAATGTATGTAATTGCTGTAAGCCACACCTCCTCAGTTACCAGTAAATCAAGAAAGTGAATCGTTCCATTTCCCTGACCGACTATAAAACAATGTAGATGCTTAGAAAAGTAGGGTACTCAAGCCAATAAAATTGAAATATTGCAAGCATAAAAGGATATAAAATTTTGCACATACAAGATAAACTCGTTTGATTTACTTGAGCAATTCGTTTTACATGATTTACGATTTAATTGATTCAATTAAAGCAGTAACAGCATGCATAAGCTGCCTGATTAACCTAAACTGTATCTTGATCATTTTGCATCAATTGAATCGGAAATTCTTATTCATGATGAAGAACTGGAACGTCAATAAACCTTTGTGCTTCGTAAACCGTATGTTATGAAATAGCTTTAATAAAAAGAGGTCAATAGTCTTCTCATTATTATGTAAAATCTCATTGTGTCCTAAATCCCAAAGGATGGCTCACTGGCCGAGTTTGAAAGGAAGTTTTATTCGCCCATCCCATCCCGTAGGCCGGACAGTTGACATATTGAGAGATGAACTCCAACCTTCGTTCAATATTTACTCAGTAGGATAACATTCTTTTCCGTAAAAAGTGTGTTTGTCCATGTCACAGTTGTGGTAGATATTTTTCATTGTAATACCTGACAGGCGAAACATATTTCAGTCATGTCTACAGTACGCGGATGTGAACAAATTTGTAAATTGAATTTTTCGATAAATGAATTTTGTCTTTTATGTTTGGCATTTCCATCATGCCGAGCGTTGTTGTTTCTCTTTTAATTAATTATATTATTTATTTTAACTGTAAAGGTTTTAATCTGGTTAAGGTTTTTATAGTCATGCTGGAATCGAAAAATCAAGAGTTTTTCTGAAATGTTTTTTTCAAAGACTTCAATCAAAATCATTTTTCTGTGAGTTGGCTTTGTATTAGCAATAAACCAATTTAAGCTACAGCCCAGCAAACTTTCAGAAAATTACATTATATTTACCAAGAAAACTAAAATCACATATCCTCAATAACATCAAAAGATTCTGCATTAGTTTCGGGCTGTCGATCCCGTCAAATTTCTTTGTACCGTCCCCTATAGCCCGAAGGTCTGTAACCCCTTGTATCCATTTGACGAGAACCTCTGTACACATCGTGCCTTTGCAATCTATTTCTAAGAAGATGAGTATATAATTCTCCCCCAGTAAGAAGCGTCGCGGCGTTTTTCATTCCCTCCAGAGCACCCCTAGATGGATTACGGTGTGTGTTTCGTTCAAATGAGGATTGTTTATTTGGATTCCTTAATTAATAAAAAACACGAGATTTGCTTTAAGGTATTCGCTGTAGACCGGTGCGCCGTCCACATAATTAGTTTTTATGCCTATGGTAATGTAAAATATCTCATTGCTGAAAATTACACCAGTCAGTTGAGAAATGGGACTGATACCTACCTACTTCAAAACAGTCTCGAAACTTTGAAGATATGACCCTTGGAATGTCACTTCTTACTTACGTGATTTATCTAACTTTAAAGTCAGTGAACCAAATATCCCACGGAAAAACTTTTTACCAGCTCAAGTTATCTTTACCTTGTAAAAGCTTAAAGACTCGCGCAGACAGGCACGACGCGACAGCGTGAATTTTCTTCATGGAAATTGTTCTATCAGAATCGCGTCGCACCGTTGCATCGCGCCTGTTTGCAGGAGCCTTTACAGTTAGCTTAGCTTTCGGTAAACAAAAAAGCGTTAAACATTTTAAAAGCTCTATTATGTTTGACAGGCAAATTGCTTATCCTAATAACCGTCTAGTATTTAAAATGCAAATTAAAACTATCATGTAGTAGTTAATTGCAGTATTAATCAATATTTTTCCATAACATAACACCTACAAGAAGATTTGCATCCAATCGTGCAACATAATTACCTACGCATGTCTTCGTTTACTTTGTAGCACAAACAAACGGACATGTGAGAGTCGAAACGATTTGTTTACTTTTCTCATCACCGGTAGCCTTTTGTTTGTTATCCTGCGTACTCACAATGATTTCTGTAACAGGAAGCTTAGTAAGGAAAATACGTAGACAATCAGTATGAGTATGAAGATCAAGACTGATTCATAACTAATGGTTCATCCGTATATGCGTATCGCGTTTGGTTTCTGTAATTCTATACCATAAAGAGATTCTTATGATGCGTTGAACACAAATGGTGAATTGGAGCAAATCGACATGGATTTATAGAGTTTGTTGTTCAAAGATATATAACACAATTATTTTATTAGGTAATCACACTTAGATTTAGGTAGATCCAAAGAATAGAAGATATTTTCGTAATATTTTCTCTACTTAAGTAACTACCTCATTAGTCATTAATGTAATAATTCGCTAGACGTTCCTTTCAGACTGATTTATCGACTAATTCCCACAATAATTTATCTTGCCATTAGTCTATTCGATGAAGAAGTCTAATATTTTTCAATAACCTTAGCTTCAGTTATTCAGCAAATATAGGTAGGTATTCCACAACAAAGGACAACATTTCTTATAATAAAATAAAAATTATGAACTTAAAATGTATGGGAAAACTGTGAACCATAACAATACCAAATAAGCACATAGCTGCATATTTTACCAACAACAGTCCTTACTATTGTTATATTCAAGCATAAAATGTAAACAAAGTGGGTCAAGTTATTTTCGCGAACAACTCGAGCAAAAAAACTCGACGGAAACTCAATGAGGAGATCGTAAACGAGACAAGTGAGAGAAACAATGTTTATACTTACGGTCGTTCACCATTGTATGGTGTAAATGTGGGTCTATGGTAAGTGCATACGAGTACCACGTCGTTACTGCGTCTGCGCTGCATGTCAGGCGTCTCGTGCTCATAGAGTGATTAAGCGTTTGTTTTTCAAAAGAGTTGTTAAATGGTCTTTGTTTAGTTTAAAATAAATTAAAACTTAACAATTCGCAATATTAACAATTTGCACCTGCTGTGGTATTCTGTAAAAATCTCACAGTGAAAACTAAGGTGAAGTGAGCTGTCATTCCACCTGATGTTAGGGATTGCCTCCATTGATAGTTCACTTCACGCTCACTTCACCTGTGTTATCACGGTGAGATTTTTACAGAATCGATCGGCTGATATACATATTATTTCTTGTAATTCAATTGTTAAATTTATTTCCATTTATTTTTCCAATTTGAATACTTTCTACATTCTTTCTTTCTATTTAGTTGTTAGTGACCAATATAGGATGTCTAATTCCCAGCATCATGAGCCAAAAAACATCAAACAATTACATCTAAAAATATAGATACTTAATTTTCTAACGGTTTTCACGTTATCTACTAAAGGGACTACTCGAAACTGCCTCGTTGGTCTAACTGTAGAAAGCGTGATAATGAGGTCCTGAGTTCAGTTCCCGGTCAGGCAAAGGGTTTATTCATCTGGAATTTCTCAGTAGCTGCCCGGAGTCTGGATAATAGCCCAGTTGATAGCAATAGGGCGCCCCCTGTGACATGGCACTTAAACATAACTGGCGAAATTTGGGTCTACTGTTAGGTAGGTAGACCTCTGCCTAATGTTTCGAGGAATACAGGCGTGATGTTGTGTTACTAGAGAGACTGTTTTGTATCAAGTACCTTTATTGAAGAAAAGCATAATGCATATCAGCTGTTTATTGTCTATTATAGATCGTAAAAGTTAATAAGGTGATCGTTTTTGTTATTAATTTATTGCTCGGCTGGTTTGCTTTAAAATAAACGGCTCAGTGGGTCAGATTATCTAATAGTTGCAATGTAAACATTTCAGTTTCACTTTTATGTACAGTAGATTTGCTATAGTAGTCGCGTTTTAACATTGCAATAGCGGTCACGGGGGTTTGACTAATATCTCTCTGTAAGAAGCGAAACCATAAACTATGCATGGTTTTTCTTTATTGGACTATGTTGAAGATCACGATAGATATTGATTGAGAACTTCAACGGACTTTAATTCAGTTTTTTTTAAATAAAAAATGCTAGAAAATGTAGTAGCGTCAATGACCGGTATTGCCATGCTAAAATGCGTTAACTATAGCATACCATCGTTTTTCTGGGCATTCAGTAAATAAGAAATGCTTTCAGTCCTCGATTAAACAAAAACAAGTCACGATGCGAAGGAAGTTTACGTAAATACGCAAAGAAAACATGGAAACACTGCCTCAATGTCTTAATACGCGCCTCAAACAACTTATTCTGTTTATTTACTCTGGCACCCTTCTAGTAATAAAACTGTCATACCGGGAGACTTACGACTGTTTTCTTAAAACTCTTCCGTATTATAGAAATTATAAAAACATGCTTTATTCTGCTAGATAATAATACATAAATCACTTGGATAGCTATAAAAGTTTACATTCAACAAATTATAATGTTTACGTTATTTAATACGCTTCTAAATGGAGAGCGGATGTAAAATAAACACCCTATATACGTTTAAACTTTAGTGGATCGATTTATTCGCTTTATTATATAGCAATAATGTTGTTGTTGCACAATTAACGGGTTCGCGTTCGTGTATTAAATCTCGATTTATGTATTTTAGCTGGGTGTGGCAGAATAACGTATTATGTGTAGATAATATTTTATCGTCTCGAGTGTTTTTTTTAATCAATAATGAGTAATAAAATCGTGGTATTTTGATGTAGGTTAATAACCTTTGCATACTTTTATGATACAAAAAACCTTGATTCTGTCTGCATTATAAAAAAATAAATAAACTGCTACTAAATTAGTATTTAGCTAAATGTCTTAGCAGGTTGTTTGAATTTAGGTACCTACACAGTAAAACAATACGAGTGGGATACAATAATATTTAATTTTAAGTTTTTTCGTACTACAAACTAAAGTGTGAAGGAATAAATACATAATAAACATTACAGCAGCCACTTTGTACTTGAAATAACCAGGCTTCAGGAATCAAAACCTTAACCTGATCACAAAAAGAAACAATTTTCTTTACAAACGAAAAAAATATTTAAAGAATGTTCAATAGCTTGATGTCATTCTGAATTCAACTTAGTTTTGTGTACATTTAAGTTGTATATCTTATGTTGACCTATTACCATAAGTAATACATTATTTACACCTTATTGTATACTTTGTCTTTGCGCCGTAACTAAAGTATACTTGAACGTAAATACCTGACCTACTCAGGTGTTTAATTTATATATTTTTTGTTGAAATCTTGTTAACAGTTAGTCTAAAGTTTACATTAAACTGGTTTGACAGATAAAATGCATGTTAGCCTTGGTTTACGTTGTGATATTTTTTGTAATAAATTCCAGCATTTAGTAACTGTAAAATGTATATGTATTTATTTATTGTTAGACTACTTTGTTGATGAAGGCTAAATTAAAGAAATTAGGCATCTTATAGTTACCTACTTCAACCATTTAAACTGCCGAATCAATAATAATTTTGTTTATTTGGACTCAATAAAATATAGCTAAATACAGTAATATTACTAAGAACTAGGATACAAATAATGTAAGGGAGTTAGTTGACTGCTAAAACTATATGAACTACTGAATTCCATCATCTTAGATATCAGAGCTCATTGGTGGTAAATAAGGTGTAGGTATGTGTATATGTATTGATCCCACATTTAACCCATCTTCCTTCAAATCAAGAGTGAACAGGCATCTTCTGGGCACGCTCGTTCCATCATAGACCTCATCCATCGCTTTCCATCAGGCGTGATCGGGGTCAAAATCGGGCCCATTTAGCATTTTTTTTAATGGTGTGGTGTGTGGTGTAGCTTTATCAGTGGAAACTTGTAAATGGCCTTCAAGTACATATTGTTTAAGAGCACTGTTTATATTAGCTGTAACTTTCCCGAATAGAATAACATAAAATAAACTTACAAATCACATACATGATACTTCCAGGCTTAAATTACTTAGACTAAGGAGGTAAGTCTAGACGAACATAGAAATAATAAAATAAGAAAGAACTGACCTTACGTAATACCTACTTACTGCGAGGTTCTAGGTCTTATTAGATCCCTATAACGTTTTTTTATTTCTCCGGAAGTAGTTTCTATTTCACTGTAGATCATTCTAAACCTATCTAAATGACTTTCATGATAGTATACATACCTATTCTATTTTATTTTCATCATTCGTTATCCATATGTAGATATACCTACCTATGTAAAGTTTTTACGCAAGGAATTTTGATTTCCACATTTTTCGCTAACAACCGCCGGAAAAACAAGCGGGAAACTAGAAATAAAATAAATAACTTTCCCTATTTCCCGAGCAATAATTTTTGACACACACAGTTTGGAACATTTGCATTTCGTATCAAAGTTGTGCAGTTTATATTACAGTGGGGAGTTAAAAGTTAGTTATTCCATGGTTTAGTTATACCATTGGTTAGCGACTTTGCAGACACTCACTGTATGTATAGGGCTTTGCTATAAAGCTTCATTGGATGGATTAAATGTTATATTGTTAAGCAATATTAATGGGTGGTTATATTTTAGTAATGTTTCAGTTGAAAGTATTTATAGCTTACATATATTTATCAGTGAATAATTACTATGTAGTACCTAATAATAGCACATCATTTTCTCTGATTGAGATTGGTTGTATCCAATTATTATTTTCTTTTTATCTTTGTATTTATTTGTGTAATTAGTGAGCTATTTAATTTAGTACCTTGTGTAAATAGTTAGTTGTGTTATATCTTCTATATAAGCATTTTAATGTAAATATATGAATTAGGCAAGTAGTTAATCTTAAAATGCTAATTATCCGTCATTCTTGAATTTAAAAAGTGCCGATCCTTAAACAGCATAATATACAATAATACTAACCTAATATGGAAAACCTGCTTCCTTACCAATTTTACACGACACAAAACTTCGAATACACATATCAAAGATACACCATTTCACTCTAATCGTAGAAACTTCAAGCTCAACTGTAACCTGCAACCCACTTCCCAGTTACCGACGCCCTTTCGCCCGAACTGTCAACACATTCCCGTCCATTTCGTATCTGTACCTCTACTTACCTAGATACAATACCTGCTATGCAGACATCCTTTGTGGTCGCAGCTGTCGCCTCGAGCCTGAAATTCTGCTGACAGCTAGCCGTCTTTATATTTAGGTACTAGGTACCATCTACTGAATCCACCTCGCTTTGACGATACAATTTCCGACATTGCAGGTATTTGTCAGGCTTTGTATCGGTGTAAACGTGTAAAACGATCCTTTGATATTGTCTTATTTGACGTGGATGATAAAAAGTCGCTTTGATGACTTTTCTATATACATTTATGAGTGCTTATGTCTTAAAGGATTATAAAGCTCTTCCTCCTTTTTTTCTTTCGTTCTGAAAATAGTGCGACTAGATAATTTTCTATTGCTTTACTAAGGTAGATATGTAATGTGTTATGCAAAACAGTTACTAAAGTGAATCCGGCATCCTAATGCCGGATTCACTTTAGTAATTGTTATGCCGACGTTAAATAGATATTACTCCTTTAGTTTTTACTGTTGACCCCTAAAATGTGAAATTATATTTATTGTAACAGACTGTCTGTACCGTACTTTTGAAAAATCGATGTATTTATTCAACTTCATCATCCACATGCCTTTCTTTTCTTGTGAAAATCTCCACGCTCCTCCTGTGCTAGCCTCATTCCTCCACGGAATACTACCTATATTTTTATTATATTATTTAATTTCTTGGAAGTTTCATCAGAGATAATGGAAAAAGAACTCACTCCACCTATTTGCGTGTATATTTATATATTTCCATTAATATTCTGCTTAATGGACAGGAATAAAGCCAGTAAATATCGTGAGTTATGTCATTTTGGCTAAATGTCAATGTTGCTGCAATTGGATACAAAACCTTTTAATTGAAATGCAATACTTTCTTCGAATTCAGTTCAAGTTGATCAACAATATTATTATATGGGGTAAAGTTTACGAAACCACGAAATTACTTCTTGTAGCGTAGATTATATTCAAAATGAATTAAAGTAGTATACATATTTTTTCAATGAATTTCCTGCTACACAAATCGTTTTCGATACCTAAACTGATGAAGCGTCAAAGATTTAACTTGTGTAAAAACTTTACCAGTTTAAGAAAATAATGCTACATTATCTGATAATAGGTACTGTATAAGGTACTAAATAACATAGCATTACAACACATGTGGCAAATGAAATCAAAATTCAAATTCTTTAATTCTATGTAAATAGGGGGAATCAACCATAAAAATTCTATTGCTATATTTAAAATCACTATTTGACTGGAAATTGTTTTCAATAAAAACCATAAAACTATAAAGCGTATAATGTCTAACGTCGGAGTGTGGTTTAGAATACATTTTATATTGTAACATTATTCAGCAGACGTGATAAAGGTCGCCTACATTACCGAACTTCACCAGATTCTTCACGTAAAAGTTTAGAGTGCTTTTATTTCTTTTACTTAAAAATATGTTAGCATTTCTTTGTGAAAATGATAATGTGAACCACCAAAGTTTTCTTCATTAGATTACCGGTCTTATCATTTTTTGAAAATAAAAATCGTTATAACTTTATCTTTCTTTTACATAATATATAAAAGCAAGCCAAAGTTATAACGATTACCTTTACCTTACGATTAACTTTATTAACTTTAACTCTCACTATCTCAAAACACGATTTTGTGCTCTACGGGGACGAATACTATTGTCAAATTAACCATCAAACGCTAATAAAGTTTGTAATTCGAATGTGGGTGACTATCAGAGCAGGAAAGACTAAAGAAAAGATGGATATAATATTCTATGCAAGCTGAAATATGATATTGCTAGAAAGATATAAAGGGGGCAAACGCCCGCCTTACTAATTTAATAAACGTAATATATCAGATGAATAGTTACACACCGATTTCTCTATTTTAGTCGTCAGTAATTTGATTTTCGGAAGAAGAAGACAGTGTTGTGTAACTATACAGACGCTATGAAACATTTATTAGTAAGGGGGTAAGATAACAACTGATAGAGATGACATGGAAAAAGTAGATAATATGCTGCACCGTTGCCAAATAAATGTATTGAGATAAACGCAGGAGGATATTTGATCATGTCTATTATCAATTGATCAGAATTCACATACAATATAAAGTTACAATAGTAATAGTACATAATATTTATCATTATTTCAAAATGTTCCTGATGTTCAACATGTTCCAATTGCGGTTAAAAGTACTAATAACCAATAATTTTCAGCAAAAAACTTTAAATAGTAATTTATTGGTTGGGTTCCTACGGAGAAATGTTAAGAAAAGGGCAATGAGATGACTGCTATTGCCATGCTAATTAAAACGCAACTACTTCAGTATTAATTATAGCCTAATCACATAAATTGCTAAAGCTATGTTGACATTCGATACAGTTAGATTTAGAATTAATCGACAGTGAAATGATGATGACTAATGAAAACGATTGGGGACAGTAAATTATTCGACAGTAACAAATTGGACTCATTAGTGTCTTAATTGACACTTTAACGAATATGATTACATCGATTGTGAAACACACAGTAGCGAACTATGTACGTTCCAAATCATAATCAAACATTTGATACACAGATCAGATGTGAGATTAGATTGGCAGCTATTCAGAAACTAATTTTGATAAAGAAAATAGGGTCAAATTGGCTAACCAATAATGCAGCTCAATATTTATGAACTCAATTGAATTTATAATGACCCGAGACAATTAATTTATTATTATTATTATTATTTATTATTTATTTATTACATTACATACATACGCTACCATTACAGTAATAATTAATGTTTTGATGAATTTGGTAACCCAGCATCTTTATTCTTTTCAATCTAAACGTTATATAAATTCTCTCATAGTCTTTCAAACCATTTTTTTTTATAGATTTTCTTCACAAATCCCCCCGGGACTTAACTCCAAATCCCAAATCGATTAAATTATTTTATATTCCGAATAAAAATCGAATAGTTCAGCATTAGCCTATCTAGTATCAGTATATATGACAGGCGGCCTCGCTCGCGGTTGCCAAACATGATGTTTGCGGTCGCGTCGCTCTACTAATCTTCAAGGTGATTGGCTATGAAACTGGCGCACTAGTTGCATCGATAATTAACGCTCATTCATAAAGATAACAGCACGTAATCGTTCATTATGTTTTAGTGCTGGAGTCTGAATTGGTACTGACGGTTTGAGAGGAGATAACAATGTGGACTTAGCATAGTTTACATGCTTTAACTATGACTGTTTTGGAGAGATTTCTTTATACGAATGATGACATCAGTGTTCTGACAGCATCTGAGTGTGACAAAAAGATTAAGCTCAATATTTACGTGGTTTCTTTTTTGAGGAGGACGTTTCAAAGACAAAGTTTAATATGTACTTTGACTTTGAGATGCAATATTATTTTTATGATTGCCAGAATTATTTCTATGAAAATATGTTATCAATACACGCTTCACTCGCAATTTTGGCATACATTCCAGCGCCCGCTTGAGGAATGCATATTAACTAGATATTTTGAAAAATATTTCAAAGTATGCAATAAAGTAATTTAGTTTCCAATAACAGATGATAATATAAAGCTAAATTTTGTAGTACATACAAACAATTTAACGCCTAGTTGACCTATAATACCGTCTAACACTAACAGCTCTATAAATGTAGATTCAAACTTCACAGTAACATGACCTGCAAACATTTTGACACAGACGGTTATTTTACAAAATTCCGATAAGAGTCATAGAGTGTAAGTACTATAAACAAAATGCGTCCGTTTTATAAATCTGCGAAGTCGTCGGGGTATTTTCACTATAGCTACAGACACAGCCTGTCGTAAAACATTCAGGCGACACGAGTCTGCCTCCAGCGAGACAGCGGACAGTTCCTAGATTTATTTATCTGTGGTTTAATTTATAATAAGAACACCACATTATATTTATTAATTTTTCACGGTGGGTTATTAATATTTCTTTAATTGGTTATGTTAATTTTAATTAATTATTGGATCTCCTGTATACGCTCTTAAAGAATGTAGGTTGCAGAGATGGCGAATAGGAATTAGGACGTGGTGACATGCTATATAAGAAACGGTACCTAAAAGCATAATTACAAAGAATCTTTTTAACCTAGCTCTAACCCCTTTATTCATAAACGTTGCTTAAAGTTAAGCAGTGATTAACGACTGTTTAACCGTACATTTTCGACGTTTAAACGCCACTTAAACGTTTATAAAGAAACCCCTTAGAATCTTAATAACAGTTATGACAATACGCCATGAAACCATAGTTAAAATAAATCACACTTACTCGTAACTACGTCTTAAAAAAATTAAACAAACGCTACAAGTAATGTAATACAACAAAGTGAAACCTTACCGCATTGTTTCATTCACTAAGTTTTTCACATGTTCCGCCACAATAAAACGATCTAGTACAATGACCTCACATATTCTGTAATCCATTATTATTTGAAAATGCTACTCTATTGTTGCTTATTTATTATATTACTTCAGATATAATTCTCTGGTTCTTTTATTATATTACTTCAGCTATAATTCTCTGGTTCTTGTTTGTTTTGTAAATGAACTTGGAGTTCTTGGTCTTTCTTATTCGCATTAACAACTTCCTCTAAGTAGTAAGTTATGCTTGCTTGCTATTGTCATCTTTATGAATTTCACTCAAACTTTGGTTTTGTGCAATACATAGGTATTATGACCTTTATTAATAAACGTTGCTCAAAGTTAAAAACCGTTTAAACGTCAGAAATGTATCGTTATACAGTCGTTAATCACTTGGCTTTACTTAAAGCAAAGTTTATAAATAAACTTCTATATCCATAAGCCTATATTACAATTTTTGAATTCGGGTTTGTACGACACACAATAAGTAGCCTATGTGGAGTCTGTATGATAGAACATAGCACATGGTAATACTGTGTATGTAAGATATTACGTATATATGTTTATACTTTATCCTATGCGTATGTACGCGTGTACCACGAAATCAGATAGTTCAATTACAAACAGATATAGGTTTTCATCATGAAATTGATACTCCACTAATATCAGATATTCATGCGAATTTGATGATGTTAGTTGATTGATGTTAGCTGAACGTAGGTATATCGAAGGTATTTATTACAAACATTGAATATAAATCTTCGTCATTTTCAACTCATGATTATATTCATCTTACAGACCAAGTTTATGAATGACTAGCTTTGAATAATAATAAATAGCGTGGAATAATGACTTCCGGAAATTGAGGCACTAACTCTCATAGAGTTTAACCGATGTGGTCTTTCCTCTGCCGATTCTTGAGAACGCGTATTTCTCATTCAACGCGTTTTTCAAGACAATAGCGGGCGGACGCCGGCGTCCGCTTGGGTCTTGAATAACTACAAATATATAACTACGTCTAATATATAAAATAATATATAATAAAACCTACTTCACTTAAAACTAAATACCTATAACTACTATAATTAATAATACCTATACCTATAATTAATAAAAGTACCTACGCTTTTACCTACTTAATATTAAAAAAAACTGAACATAAATTAACCAAAACTTACCCACTACTAACTAACTATTACTAACCTATTACTACTTCACCTAAAAAGAAATCCTGTTTTCCCAACATTTCCCTTCACTGCTTTGCTCCTATTGATCGTAGCGTGATGAAAAGTATACTATAACCTGCCCAGGAGTATGAAGAACAATTGTACCAAGTTTCGTTGAAATCCGTCGAGTGGTTTTTGTTTCTATAACGAACATACAGACAGACAGACAGACAGACAGACAGACAGACAGACAGATAAAAATTTTACTGATTGCATTGTTGGCGTCAGTATCGATCACTAATCACCCGCTGATAGTTATTTTGGAAATATATTTCATGTACATTATTGACCTCTCTACAGATTTATTATAAGTATAGATATAGATAAACAGCGATAAATAAGCGAGCAAAATAAAGATTTACTGAATAATAATTCAACTACTACAATATCTTCATAACGATATTTTCCAACATTCATAATATTTGAAGTCAACTTCTGTAGAACGTTGATGTTCGTAATAATCCAGTGGAAATGGAATTCCTTTGAATCTATTCGCAGCCGTTCAGTTATTTAGCTACCGGAGTAAATATTTGTCGGATAATTCCTTCGTCGGACGTTTTGAGAATCTTATTTATCTTCTTGCTTTTTATAGATCCAATCTTCAATTATATTTTTGTAATTAGCCTATGTGTTAGTAGATATATTAACGAAAAATGCAATAGGGTTTTTCATATGAGAAACCAAAATAACCCTCAATGGTCTCAGTCTCTATTCGTTCTGTGCGTCGAGCAGCCTCGTATCATACTTAGCTCATTTATTTATTTATTTATTTAATACTTCAAGCACATACATGTACAGAGGCGGACTTAATGCCATAAGCATTTTCTACCAGTCAACCTTTGGGTGATGCAGAGACACACAGTAGTAGGTGCAATCATTACAGGAATAAATATTTTAAATATAAAGATACGCAGAACCTTTTGTAAACTATAAATATAATATACACCTAATTACATATAAATATAAGCACAAATACATATACATAAATAAATGAATATATTTAAAAGAAATAAGACAAACAATGAGAAAATATTAGCGTTGTGATGATACTGCCAGCTTCTAGCGAAAGTGCTCATTCGCCTGCCCTTATCCCAATTTATTTTGGGTCAGTGCAGTTCGTCTATTTGTACCAAACATTTCTATCAGCTGTCATCTATGAGCAATTCTTGTTATTTTTATTAATTTCGTTTACTTCCTGGATATTATTTCTATTCATCCAAATTATCCTAACTATTCGTTTTATTTTAACAGACAAATATTTGATATATTTTTGTAACCCGTCACCGCTAACCGCAAGTAACGCGATCTAACATATGTACGTTTCCTAATATTTGAAAGCCATATAGCGGTGGCGACACGGTTGGCTACTCCGGACAATACCCGAAGGGTGCCACCTGGCTGCAACGGTGCGTGCCCACGACTTGTGGTATATTACCATAGGCACGGGAAGTTGATGATCGATCGCCGTTTTAATCGGAAACGTGCTGTTAGTGCAGCCTGTCTTTCTTTCCATATTGTTCCGGGCCTTTTGTTTTTCTGGAACATAATACAATTTTATAGTGTCACAATCAAGATCAACCACTGAATATATACCTACCTCAAAAACAGTAGCATGCTTTTGCTTACCCTACATGAGTTCATCTGCAATATCTTAAAAATTGTTTCCCCTATGATCTTCTCACGACTTCAACATTGATACAAAATAGAAATAGAAAATATTTTGTTCCGATAATACAGGTTCACAGGTTAACATCAAGTTGAGACGACATGAGTAGCTTAAAATATTACCTCCAGCTAGGTCACAATATATTATTTGCCAGTGAGCCCCAAACTAGACAGTCTCTAATATTAACATTATTTAAAGTTAATGGTGGCTTCCTATATAACACTAACCCAAGAAACACGGCAATGTTGCTATCATTACTGGCTGCCATACAGAAATGATCTAATCGTACATTTAATTAACTTGATATATCTTTTTCATTACACATAATATTATTGTACAATAGACAGTTTAATGAAATCATCAATTTCTTCTCCATGTGCGCTGTAAACTACATAGTAGCTACATGTGTGGAGTGACACACATCAAGTAATAATATAATGACTTCCACTGTGTTTCATTTGACCCAGTTATCGTTATTATTAATAGTCTAGGTATATCTATCGATCATTGCCACCCGGGCATTGGCATTAAGCCGTAACACACTACATATTTTCAAATTCATCTGTTAGTACATCGGTAGACATTGCGTGAGTGCGTCTCGGTAGTCGCACGCTCTTATTTCTACCTGTAAAAATTGCTGATTCGTCGGAAATAGACTTTATAGCGTGGTGATAAAGTCTATTGTGACGGCAGAGTTAAGTGTGTTGCCAGTCTCGCCTAATTACTCGACGGTGACGAATGGAAGCGACGTAGCGTGCGAAATTCCTATGAAATCTTCAATGCTCACTGTTTCAGTCCATAGTCTAGTGTAACGCTTTCAACTTGTTGTACCTGTACTGCTGTGAAAAGTCCTGTTGTGTGCGAATTTCGTGGTTGATTCTCTTCAGTGCTTTGTTTAGTAATCGGATTTTGGTTCGCGACTCTCTTTATTTCACTCAGGTTGGTTGACTCCATGTCTTGATTGCGTAACAACTAACTTTGTTATATTGACTTTAACTACAGTTGGTGCTAATAAAATCTTACGATTTTCCTGGTTTCGTAAGAAAACTTTCAAAATTACGACTTGTATGCTTTTAGTATTGGAGATAAATATGATAGGTACTACTGAGTTTATTACGGCTTTGCACGTGGTTTCTGCGGCTTTGTTAAAGGATTTTATATCAAACACAATACCTGCGATTATTCATTCTTGGTATTAATCCTCGTGATCAAAGGCACGTGTTGAAGAGTGTTTCTGCAAAGTTTTTGAACAGACGATCAGCTGCTTTGTTGTGTCTACAAGGGGAAATTTATTTTGTATTTTGTCTGCAACCAAAGAAGTAAAGTCCAGTCATATTTTTAAGCATCGACTAAACATATTAGTCACTTTTCGATCATCCCCTTTATTTATAAACGTTGCTTAAACTTAATAGACGTATAAACGTCAAAAATGTATGGTTAAAGAGTAATTGCTAATCAACTTTAAGCAAAGTTTATAAATAAACCCTAAGTGTTTGAAAAGAAATCAGTGTGAGTAGGATAATAAGGTGTAGTTTAAGCCAAACTATGAATAGAATTAATCATAATATATCATCAGCTATTGAACGATAATTTACTCCAACCTAAGCGCCATTGACTCATAACTCAGCACCATACTTTATCTACATCTATACTAATATTATAAAGAGGAAAGGTTTGTATGTATATTTGTAACGAATTGGCTCATAAAGTACTGGACCGGTTTTAAAAATTCTTTCATCATTTGAATGCTACATTATCACTGATTATTATAGGCTATTTTTTTCTTTTTTTTTCACGTGCGAAGCCGGGACGGACCGCTAGTATCTATTAAACTAACATCCATGTATTTACTAGAGATGGGCCAACTGTCACTTTGCCCGACTAGACGGTAATTGCTTTCGGTGGAGTTCAGCACCCTAATTGTGTAACACACGATCAATCACAATCTGTTTCATTTTGACAGTTCAACAACATTCATTGCGTTATTTATGTTGTTGAGCAGACAAATTTTCCGAACATATGAAGCAGTGGATTAGCAATCCGTTTCAAAATTATTCAGATTATCATTGATCGTGCGTTGCAGCAGCAGTGCAGGTCAAATTCTGTTCAAAACTGAGATTGATATTGTAAAATAAATAATAAACAATAGGTTACGTACGTTTTTTATTCAGAGTTGTAGAAGCTTCCGTTTTTTTTTTTTTGCTAAATAAATTTTCTTAAATGAATCTTAAATGATAACTAATTAATTAATAGAAACTGAAGGAAGAATTCTTAAGACTATACATCACAAACTATAAGGCAGATCTTAGAGTAAAAATAAATAACAATAAAGGTGATTTCATTTCAATCATCCTTTTTTTTAAGCATATTAATATGAATAAAGTAAAGAGCCGACTAGTTGGCGCTTTTTATCGACTAGGTCCCGACTAGTCGGTACATCTCTAGTATTTACCAAAGCATTGCACCTTATGAAGGCCATTAGTGTCCTTTATCGCGTTATTGCAAGTGTCATTACGGGCACTCGTTAGTTATATGCCAGTGACATCGACCGGCTGACGGGTACCGGCCAGCTTTGAGGGGCCTAATAGATTGCCTTGTGCAGCCTTGTCTCATGTGATCATCTCTTGTCATATAGAGTTTGTTGTGACGGTGTATGGGGGCGTTTGATGGAATTTACAAGGCATGAATTTTAATTAACATTGCGTGTGATGCAATTTTTTGCAGCAACAGGTTTAAATGAATATTGTACCATTGGAGTTCGCTAAATTGGATGTGGTTTTGCGAATAATCATTTTTCATTTAGCTTATCAATAAAGTTGCAAATGTACTGACACTATGTCATATGTTTTAGAATTTCTTTAAATACTCGACAGTGACTCATACGTATAGGAGAGCAGCTGTTTAGGAAATATCGAAGATCTCAATGTAGACGTAAGTAAGCCCTTAGATAAAGTTAACTGCCCATGTAAATACGAAGGTGTGGGAGCTAATCGCATAATGCGGAAGCCGTATCAGCATCTCCAATGCCAATTTAAATGTTTCAACGTTATTAAAGGCAGATAATTTGAATTTAATATATACAATTTTTCAAATCTTCTTAAGATAAGACTAGTTAGATATTGTTATCATATTAATACATTTAGATAAATAATTTCTAAGGTTATTATAATTCTATTTATTTTACAAAATAGCTGATAAGTCATGGACAAGTATCAGTTTTAATCAAGCTCATAAAATCCCTACTACCTAATAATACATTTCCTTGACGAATTACTCCTAAATTTTTTACTGAAACAACTTTTCGAATATTAATTTACTCTTTAACTAACCCTTTTTCTTTTTTCCAGGTAAATCTCACCTTTATGTTAATCTGCGAGAAGCGGTTTTCTGTAAGTTTTCTCCGGTCGGAAGAAAACCTAGTTGATCTGAATATTGATTGCAGCTGCATAGCTTATGTAGATTTTCTAATAGGTGCCGATAATATCTATTAACATGGTTACACGATAACATTTTTACTATGATAAAGTTGTGAAAACAGTCTTTGCCATCTAATATATTTTGGTAAACTAAACACACGAAGAAGAAGAGCACAAATTAAAATGCTTGAAAGCGATTTTATCATACACGCGTTGATTATCATCAAAATATCGAATGCGTTTTTGTAAAAAATATAACCCATTTGGTGAATCATACAGCAAGCGGGAAAAGGCTCTATGTATTTTAATTGTTTATTTAACTGAAACCATTTACACCGACCCAACAACATTTAAGTGCGACCGTCGTAATGTAAAACAAACGCAGCGTTTCATTAACATAATAAATTATTCGATTTCAAGTATTGCGCAAGATATTTCCCTACAATATATCATACTTTGCAATATCCTAGAAAGGCATTCGCCGCCTCCTGACTCGTTTAACATAAATATTTGCAATTAAAATTAAGCTTCACCACCCTATCCGTGCTATTATTCAAATTGCACGCCACAGGAGACCTCAGAAAGTTTCAAATTAATTAAGAGGGCCATAAGACGGCCCGTTAAGGAAATAACAATGAAGGTAGCCCCTTAGCCCCTTAACTTAGGCATTATTTATAGCAGGCCTGAGGACTATTACACTTGCCCCCTGTCATCATCTTGCGGCTTTTAAGTCTACCCTTAGCTACCCCTTCCTGTACCGCATACTTCTGTGAACTGCAATCCTCTGGTGCATATTCATTTGTCAGTTGTAAACGGTTGTCGCAGTGATGGCGATAATTTCCCGGGGGGAGATGAGATGGTAGGTCGTTGAAGATGGTGTATAAAGTAATTATTATTGTCCCATTGTATTTGGTTGTACTATTTCATTACGTAAAATCCCAGGACGGAAAACTTTTAATTTATGATTTACTTCAATAATTAATAAAAATTTCATCGCATTAGCCGTACCATAAGTATTCGGGATCAAATAGCACTTGTGTTGTGTGTGTTGTAAGTCATTTCATACAACTGTCAAATAATGACAGCTGTGATTTATTAAAGGACCTACGGACAATTTAAGTTGATAGTCAATTTACTGAACAATAAATAAAATAATTTTCCTGACTTTACATAAAATACATTTTCCGCTTTCACAAATGTGTGCATAACAAACACTTTTATTAAAAACTAAGCAGACACATTTACACAAGTTCCCGTTACTACAACGTCACGATACCAGGAACTCGCGGTACAGAGAATTCCAATCAATAAATTTCAAGTGTGCGATATTTTCGCGTAACACGTAACAAATCAGTGCTCACAATAGGAATTCTTGCTGAATCTATTGTGCACAATGCACATTTTCTCACCGGGGACCTATTCTGATACGCAAGGTTAGATGATAAGGCCGTAAAGAAAATGGTGGTTCGGTGGTTACCTTTGTTAGTTTGGTAAGTTATGTCACGTTTTATAGCTTCAATGGAATGTAGCAGTCAATTGATTCGGTATGCTAAACTGTTGTTTGTTTTGTTGAAATTGATTCAAGATTGTTGACACTTTTTCACTGTTGCACGTAGAAATGTTTAACTTTTGTTGAAACAGACACAGGTAGTTTATCGCCTTTTCTCGCAGTAGAATGTAGGTAAATATTTTAGGTGTCATCTCATTATGCACATTTAGTATTCACTTCGCATCTCGTGGAGAGGGATATGCATAATTCCACATAGGGGTGCTGACGTATCGCTTGCACTTTTTCTTTGTCGACGCGGTGCCTCCGGCGAGCGCATGCTACAAAATGCATTCTTCCTACGGTCTCTGCCGTCTGGCAACTTTCATACATATAATTTCAGAGAAAATTGCCTTTGAAGCCTTTACTTTAAGCGCTCATTGTCTGCAACTCGCAACTTCTCCCTTAGTTCCTTTTTATTGAAGTTAAAGTGTACCTTTATCATATTTCGAAAACAATAACCGTATTACTGTTTTGTTTTGCCGTTTTTCTTTAGAATTCAGATAAGAGACAATATGAATTGTGTGTTTGTAAATTAGATTTCGCATGTTCATAATATCGTTTTTATCCGGAAAGAGTGAATGAAATTGAGTAAAAACGAATGAAGGGAACGGGATGTCTATGTAGATCTTTTATTTTTGATTTATAATTTCGTGAGTAAACTTTGTTAAAGAAAATGATAGCGAGTACAGTTAACTGATTTGTTTTTATCACATTTGTTTGTCTTGTTTCTTCTTTTTATTTGCGGGAAGTCGGAGACTGAAAGTATTGAAATGTTTTATTAGACGATGTAAATGTGCCAATTCTTATCTGTTTGATGTCTTATCTTCGTTTTATTGTGGGTTTTGGTGGCCTGGCACAATATCGAACTAATAAAGTAATTACAAATGAGATTAACGGTTAGATTTATTTTTATATTTCTTTAAATGGTCGTCAAGTGTTGGTTCTCGTATCTTGCTACATTTTTTTATTTGCATTTCATACAAGCAAATATTTCAGTTAAGTGGTACGCCAAATATTTGCTCGATCTCGATACATGATACATAAAAAAATATAGTTTTTGTTAGGAAATATACAGTATCTATGAGTATCTATGAGTATTCCACTCAAAGCACTGATTTCAACTGCACTTGGACGAACCGCACCTGAGCACTTCCACTAACCGCACTGAAACTAAATTTTGTATCAATAATATAACAAAAAAATATTATAGTAGCCTTTTTCAAAGCTTACTACTTATCTCTTGTTGAACTTGTAAGTCGATGACCCTCCGATACGGACAAGGTAAATGATACGTAGGTCGCAAGCAGGGTTGTCAAACAATTTTGGTAACTTTTGAAGACTTTGTTGACCACTTTCTCGGTACTTATTTTGCTAACAGAGTTATTAAGAATAAGTCTAATAGAACCAACTGCGGAAACGGTGAAGGAAAAAATCGTGAGCAAACCGATATGCCCTAGAAGCAAAAAATCGAAGATATGTAACATCTACCAACCCGCACTGCCCGCGCAGTAGATTACAGCCCACTCCCTCTTGAAGAGGAGGCCTGTCCCAGCTGCGGGAACATTACAGGCTGATTACGCAGAATCAGCTGCAAACTTAGTGAGAAAAGCCACAAACCTTAGCCCAGCGTAATGTTGAGCTTATGCATCAAGCAATGTTTTTTTGTTAATGATGGTATGTCCAATAATCAGCTCAGCGATCTGTGATAAATTAGTGCAGGTGTTAAAAAAATGCAATATGATGAACTAACAAAAAATTCAATGATTCCTTATCTGTTTGCTATTGTAAAAGTTCCTTATAATTTCTAAACAAGGGGCCGGCGGAGGATTGGATTACAGAATTTCTAGGTTCCTATATATATATATATTGAATGGACACTGATTTAAAAAAACGAGTTAGGAGAAAAATAAGTTTTCTATAGACATTTGAAATTCCTCATATCTCGTCTTTTCAATATATAAATTTGGGAACGTAAATATTCTGTAATCCAAGCAGAATAAATACATACCACTTTAAGAATGTGTTTGATTTACAAATTATTTTGGTATTACGTTTGCATGAACTACGCATGCTACGCCGGCCCATTAATAGTAATACCAGCTTAGTATTGTTAGCCCCACCCCACAACAGGGCGGCCTCTTCTCATACAAAGAAGATAATATTGCGATAATAGTCTTGAGACTCAAGCTCAAGACTGCTTGGCGATGTTAGACTTATCTTCTTCTTCAATCGGTCCCTCATTACTGAGGATCGTGGTCACTGGACCCTTTTAAAGGCACAATCTGCCTCCATCTACTCCAGTCCAAAGTTGCCACCACCACCTGCTGAAAATTGTTTGAGGACGCGAGGAGGACGTGAGGATTACTTGCGGACCAAGCTTATGGTGATAGATTGTGCGGGAAAGCTATCAGTCGCCTATAACATCTGGGCTCTAATATTAATAATGAAGGCAGCTGCGTCCCAGAAATAAAACGACGCGGACGGATAGATAGAAGATCTGGAAAAATCGTTCTATCCTACTTCCTACTTTCTACTATCCTACTAATATTATAAATGCGAAAGTTTGTGAGGATAGAGGTTTGTTACTCTTTCACGCAAAAACTACTAAACGGATTTTGATGAAACTTTACAGTAATATAGTTTTTACCATTGCCACTCGAAAAAGGGCATTTTATTCATCGAAAACAGTGAATAAAACTCTCTTTTAGTCACTGAGTGAATAAAAACATTTTGAATTTGGAACAAGCACGAATATACGAATTATATACAAAAATAAATAAAACGTGCTGAAAGTACGTACTGGCTGGCTATACGGAGCTATTCCATAATAAAAAAAAAACCCGCCATTTTAGGTTCTTTTCTATCTGTTATCGTTGTTTTAAGTCATTGGAAAATCTAATAACATAAATCATAATAAAATGAGTTCTTCCAGTGACGAAAATGAGACACTAACTCCGGAATCATTTCGAAATAAAGCAGCAATTATAGTAAAATGTGATAAATACTATACTACTATTTATTTTCTCGCAGTCAATGGTAAAAAGTAGAGTACACAACTCGTGAAAAAAATAATTCATCTCGGTCCTTGTATCCCTCGCTCCGCTCAGGATTCAAATCTAGAATACCTCGCTACGCTCGGGATTCTATTCTAGAATCCTTCGCTGCTCTCGGGATCCAACGTAGTCCCTCGAATTAAATTCCCTTTTTTTTCACTTGTTGTATAATCTACTATTATACATCAGAATAACACATAGAATACTTTTTATCCGCTTATTCCCACGGGATCAAAACTGACGCGGGTGAAACCGCGGGGCGCAGCTAGTAAGTTATAAAACTAAAGCCCGTTTGGTCAGAGCATTAGTATTAGTCTTCCCGATTTTCCTCTATGGAGTTGAGACGTGGACAATCCGAGCAAGAAAAAGACAGAAGATAGATGCATTCGAAATGTGGTGCTGGAGGCGGATGCTCCGAATACCATAAACAGCCAAACGCACAAATGTGTATCCTTTCCCAACTCGATGTCAAGACCCGATTCTCTACAATATGCCTACAGCGTATTCTGACCTATTTCGGTCACATAATGTGAAGGGAAGATAGCAGCCTTGAAAAGCTAGTTATTGCTGGCAATACCGAAGGAAGGAGAGCACGAGGCCGAGACCAAGTAAAAGAAGCTACGTTAGACTTATACATACGTTAATTTCTACTTAGTCCAATTTTATTAATCCATTACGTATAGAGGACACTTGGACAGCCTAGCCCTAGTGCTGTCCTTCCCACTTATCTGTCCTTTGAAGGTGAATGTGTACAAGTGTCCAGCAGTACGTTTGAAGTCGGATCAGCGTCGTCTTGTTGTTCACACTTTGTTGCACATAACATAACTAAACATGGAAGTTGCGTGTGCAATGGAAAATCGTTATTTTCTTTTCATAATTGATCGTGTTTTTCGATTTAAATGGGTAAAGAATGTTTTTACTTGTCAGCTTTAATTGTGTAAGTGTCAGGTTTCATGTTTTAATAAATCATTTGATAATAATGCTGGCTATTGATTTTTTATTTATTTATACGTCTTATTGTTTAATATTATAATGAGATAGTGAGTTTTGTATGTAGGGGATAGTCTTCGAAACTAGGTAGGTACTAATGCGATTTCGAAAATTATTTTACTATTGAGAATCTACGGTATTGTCAAATGTCTTAGGATATAATTCATGTTAAAACAAGAAACTTCACGCGAACGAAATCGCGGGCTAGTGTGAAAGAAAATGGCATTCATGGAATATTTTCTTTGGGTAATGAGCATCTCTGATCTCTATTTAGATTCATTTATCAACTGGTCATGTGAGCTGTAAAACGCAAGTGCATAAAAACTAGGTTAAAAATAATGCATTTGAAATCCATGTAAGAAAAGTAGGTCACATTTATCTTTTATTGTTTATCTACTTACCGTATCTCATCTTCAAACACATAGTGTGTAGGAATTCCTTTATAATGAGTAATGCTCGCTTTGTTTTTCGGTCACTTGCGAAGCCTGAAATACCTTTAAAATCTCTTTTTTAATTTATTAAAAAGAATATACAATATAATATAAAATTGGGAATATATAATTAGGTAAATGTAGGTATTATAGTTTTTAATAGGTATATGTATTTAAATAAATAGATATTTATTCCTCAATTCTCGTTATTTATTGTACCTACCAATATTTGTCTGTGCACCACCTGAAGGTTGAAAATGCCTATTTCATTAACTCAGCCTTTGTAAATTTGTGTGCTTAAGGTGAATGCGCAGTGGTAGACCGCAAAATTCAAATTTTATTACGTTTTTTGCAATTTACAGGTCAGTATCAGGTTGTATCTTGATCAAAAGGATATGTTTCATTTTCGGCCATAAACTGTACGGTAGTGAAAAAATAGGAAATAATTCCACGAATTGTGTAAAAATATTCTTTTCTGAATATTCCCCTGATTACTTCGGCACAAAAAATAATAGTTTTTCAAACTATTGCCATAATCTATTGAACATGGCGTCGTCTTACTTGCATACTGCTTTCGTCCAGAAATCATGTAACTCACATTATTACATAAGTAGCTGCTGCCCGCGACGTCGTCTGCGTGAAGGCTCTACAGCACCAAAAATACCTAAGATGCCAGTGTCGCTATAGCATTATAAGTACACAACTTTTAAAATAGCATGAATATATTATAAGTTTTTTTTGCCAGCGAAGCAAGTGAAGAGAGTTATATGGGAATCCTGCTGAGTTCAGTCATAAGATGTGACTGAAGGAAATAGAGAAAATAATGCAGGAATACATTCCAGGACACAAAAGAGTAAAAATACGTACAAAGTTCTCTATAAACTACGTTGGTAGTTATGCTGCCAGGAGCCAAAATGTAAAGAGAGTCAGGACTGGTGACGCGGGAGCAAGCGACGTACAGTTGCCCTTGTGAGAAGCAACTCGTCCTGAGGTCGACACCCGCTGCCCTCAGTATCTGCCCCTGCGACTTATTGAATGCGTGGTATAAATACTGCCTCGCCGACGCCACAACCCGTAAGAATTTCCGCCTCAATGGTGTGTCTGTGGAGCGAGATGACTTTAAGGCGGGTTACACAACTTCGGAGGAGATAAGTAAGCTGAAGGTCGGTGTTCCGATTATGCTTCTTCGGAGAAGCAGAATCGGAACACCCACCTTCAGCTTGATGGTATGCGCTGGAAGTCCACTTGCTGACAGGGAGCTCAAAAATTCCACGGGATAATGTGTGGCGTCATCTTGCTCGACAACAGTGTTTATCGAGGTGTAGACCACTTTATTCCCCTCAGTTTCCGAGAGAATGCATTCGTTAATTGCTGCAACCTGAACATTTTTGGGCATCAAAATGGCCCGCTCACACACCCAAGAATTCTGCTGGTGCGGTATACGACTGATGTCCCCGTACACACAGCGAATTAAAATAAATAAATAAATTAGTTCTTCTAAGCTGGATACCACTCTACCGAGAGACTCTGAAAGCACCACCTGCCCACCTATCTCTTCTCGTAGAGTGGCTTCGCCAAGACTTAGAAGGACGTCGGAGAATTCTTGAGCACGTGCATTGCCGCCGAGCCGAGCTTTCATATTAATGGTCAAGCGCAACGTACGAACTCGTGACCACAACGAAGATCGTTTCAACGAAGCATTCACCTCGTCAGCCCTCGAGCCCCGCGTCACCACGGGAAGTGTTTGCGGAAAATCACCACTGAACAGAACTGTGACACCACCCATCAAATGTTCGTTCCTGCGGATGTCCTGCAGGATTCTGTCCACGGCCTCAACTGCCTTCCTATTGGCCATCGTACAATCATTCCATACGATCAGAGAGCAATCCTTGAGCACGTGTCCCTTATCGCTGTTACGTGACACACCACAAACAGGCGTTTTGGCGCTCTCTAAATCGATGGGAATTCTAAACATGGCATGTGCTGTCTTGCCACTCGGAAGCAGTGTGGTAGCGATTCCCGACGACGCTACAGCAATAGCAATTTAGCCTTGCCTCCTGACCTCTGCAAGTATGCCAGTGGTAACAAATGTTTTTCCTGTTCCACCAGGAGCATCCAAGAAAAACATTTTACCCTGGTTTTGCCCAACACTTTCAAGGACGGTGTCATAAAGTTTTTGCTTTGAAGAGAACAAAGCGACATGGTCATTTCGCCCGGATCGTAATTTGTCTCCGCGTTATACTCCCGATTTCCACGGTCTTGATACGGTGATGATTGAGGAGCTGGTAACCCATATTCGATCAGTGGATTTCCGCCGATAGAAATGACCACATCTTGAAGTGAACTGAGACAGGTGTTCAGCACGCGTTCATCAGTTACTTCGACTTCGTCTCCAGTAGCACGCCTCAAAGCTCGTAGTAAATCTTCAGACAGATGATGGCGATACTTCTCCCACAAAGCTACCGGGTTCGCAACTCCACAAAACACCAAGATGACGGCAAACAGATGACGCATGCGGCTGGGACTGTCACTGACGCTAGCCTCCGCGAGGGTGTCATGAAATGAAATGATCATCATCAATGAACATAACTTTTTTGTAATACTTAACACCGCATTTTTTTTTAATTGTCTTCCTCAACTCTGCGCAAGATTTTGAGGGTTTTGTTGGAACTTGAATTTGTCTAAATGAACGATACAACTTTTATGAAAAAAATGCACATCACCATCTATGAATTTTAAGAATAACTAACTACTTACCTCGCCAACATGATCAAATTTAAATTATTAATTTCCAAAAAATGTTAACATGTAACTTGATTTGATTTTTATGAAATCTCATAGATGGCGCTGTTTTAAAATTGTCTTTATACTACTAACATTCATTAAACTATATTTCTCTGCCCAAAGTTACTTAAATGGCGTAGTTTTTATAGTGTAAAGCTAGATAATAGCATGGCTTACTCAAAAACATCATTTAAATATGCGTCGTTAGATTACACGCTGTCACAGAATGCGTAAGAAAAATAAAGATTCACAGCTCCTCCCCCGTAGGTGATAGCGTGATAATATGTAGCCTATATGTTGACCCGACCTCTTAGTAATGTTCATGCAAAATTTGAAGTAAATCCATGCAGTACTTTTTGAGTTTATCCCGGACAGACAAACAGACAAACAGACAAACAGACAAACAGACAAAAATTCTAAAAACTATATTTTTGGCTTCGGTATCGATTGTAGATCACGCCCCAAGTATTCTTTTAAAAAAATATTCAATGTACAGTTTTGGCTTTCCTACGATTTTATTATATGTATAGATAATATCACGTAGACGTGATTTATTTAGTTATAAAAGGCATGTATTTCTTTGCTATTATGGTAAGCAACTTTTTTGACTAATAACAAGAAAGTGTGACGATTCAATTCATCGTTAAAAAATATGTTCTACTTTTGTGCATTGTAGATTTGTAGGTACTTCTGGACGAAAAATTCTAGGTTTGTATTGTTGACAATGACATTACATCAGCCAGTCTGTCAGTCTCATTGTGGTCTCGTTCGTTTCGACTGCGTGGCTTTCGGTGTTATTTTGCGTTTCATTTCTTTCTTTTAACTTCTTACGACTTTGGCTTTTTATAACGGAAAACAACAATCACAGTTTTGACAAATTCTAGGTTATATAAACGTCATCTCTCCAACCTGTCATGGCTGGCTGTCGATGATCATAACAAACGTCAAACATTTTCAGTTTTTATTTAGTGCCTAAAGAATATTAACTATTATAAAAAAAATCATTCTTTAATGTATTCAGGGGTTCGTTTTCCGAGTTTTCTAAAGTGTACATGTTATGGCCGGAGTCCCATACAAAAACGAAACGTCTCCTTTGATTTGCGACTATAACAGGTACGTATCTAAAGAATTATAATCATTAGAATCATTAATACATCTTCCTAAGTGAGATTTGTACCATAAGCACTTTTCTATAAGAGATTTCTTCTTGTGGTACAAATCTAAGTTAGGAAGACGTATTAATGATTCTAATAATTATAATTCTTTAGATACGTACCTGTTATAGTCGCGAATCAAATTTTGATCAAGATACAACCTAAAACAGACCTGCAAATTGCAAAAAACGTAAAAAAAATGAATTTTGCGGTAACCACAGCGCAATCACCTTAAGGTATGAAATAAACAAATAGACAAGGTTTAATTTAAATATTCTCATCATTATGAGCAACTTTTACTATTAAACCAACCGTGAAATCGAATGACAAATGAATACTATCCCTACATTTTGTCTAGTTATGCAAACATAAATGTATATTGTAGCGGCTGTTTTTTTTTCGCAACTAGACAATATAGAACAGAAATTAAGATTATATCATGCCACCCATTTTTATAAATAAATGCAAATATCTAACAAACAATTGAACAACAACAAACTTACAACTAAACTGATACTACTCTACTTTAATTTCTATATTTATATCTGTAATTTATATGGTGTACATAATAAAGAGTATTTCATCCTATTTTATCACACCCACCTTCGATTCTATACTACGACATTCATCACACGCACGTATCACAAAATTGCCTCTCAGTTTCTCAGAACAAAAATATTTACATCTTTGCTACCGTCTATTATAAACACACTTTAAAAATATACTCCTCAAGGTTGCATCGCGGTCCTTGTGTCATTCTATACCACTGTGGTTACACGATGTGATTAATATGCCTAGTGAATGAATGAATGACATATCTTTATACTGTGACTGGACTTTGTGCTGACATGAGAGAATTCCACTTGACACTAGGTCGATAAAAGCCTCTGCAAGTTGGCTTCGGCCCCGCCTACTCCTAAGGTTCGGAACCAGGGTCCCGAGAAATATCATTGACGGAGAAATTCTCTTTTTAATAGTTACCCCGATAGTTGGCCTTTTTGAGAATTAGGTATTTATAGAATTCCTGAATGTTGAGAACAAGCCGTTTATAGAATTAGGCATTCTGCACCTAAACCATTTTTTTCTCTGTAAGCACAAAATATTATTAGAATAGCTGCTTGCTCATGGCGTGGTCAAAATATTGAGGTATTTACCAGGATGTAACATTGTGTCAGTTGTGTGTGTATCGTTTCTTGGACTGCTATCGTACGATTCAACTATACATAAGTAATTGGATATAGAGGAAGGCGTGGCGTAACATTTTTTGTAAATAATTGATCATTTTACGTTTATGGTCAAGCGTGTGGTATGATTATATATCATGATCTACAATTAGACAAGGAGCTTGGTAGTGGGTTTAAAAATTGGCTAAGCCTTTTTTCATTAACATTTTATGCATTTTTTTACATTATAAACCTGTAGTTTAACACTGCCGATTAAACGCTTGTATCAGTACCTACACACTACCAGAGCAAATGGCCTAAAGAAACCATAAAAGAAAATTCAATTTTCCACACAGCAACACTGCACTAACGCGGGTTCATTCACTTGCAAAGTCGCGTGCGTTCCAAGGCATAATCCGCGGATCTAAGAGATTGCAGAATGGCTTCCCCACTGAATTAATGTAAGTACACACATCAAAAGTGTCTAGGGATCAAGCATTTTTATGCGGATTTCTTGAGATTGAGATGTGGCTTTGTAATAAATTTATGATTTTATAAATTTATATGGATCCTTTTTGGTGCATTTCATAATTTGAATCAGGAACTGTGAATCAAATTCGAGTAAAAGATGAAAATCAGCTGTCAATATTTTCCCTATAAAAACATACAACGCATTGAAGACATTATTAATGCTACTGTTTCCCTACTACTGATTAAAACCAACGTTATTATGGAGCGGCGACGTCATTTAAGCAGGGAAGAAATGCTCAGAGCCGTGGGAATGATAGAAGCTGGTTCCCGGCAACGTACTGTGGCTTTAGCTCTGAATACAAGTCAGAGTGTTATCAGTCGACTTTGGACACGTTACCGAAGCACTGGTACCGTGGCTGAGCGCCATGGAGGACGGTATCGCTGCACCACACGGAGACAAGACCGATACATTCAAATCTTAACTCGAAGAGCTCCAACAATAACCGCCATGATGTTAGCCGTGAGGCTTCATCACTCTTCAGGGAACTTAATTAGCGACCAAACAGTCAGAAACCGCTTGCATGAAGTGAACCTTCATTCCCGAAGACCGCTACGGGTACCACCTATAGCAATGCACAATCGTAGGATTCGATATCAATGGGCTCTTGAACACAGAAATTGGGCAGAAGAACAATGGCGTTTCGTGTGCTTTTCTGATGAGTCTCGTTTTGGTATGAGACCGGATACAAGACGTATACGACACTGGAGAACCCCTGGACGCCAACAGCGATTAAAATCCTGCCAGGAAGTCCATCCTTATAGTGGTGGAACCATCATGGTATGGGCGGGTATTTGGATCGGCGGAAGAACTGAGTTGATTTGGATCAGAGGCAACCTCAACGCTCAAATTTATGCTGAGACGATTGTATCAGACGTCATCGTTCCTCTACAAGTGCAAATCGGTCCCTTATTTCAGTTAATGCATGATAATGCACGACCGCACACCGCAAGAGTTGTAAGACAGACTCTCGCCGCAGCTAACATCAATGTCCTGCCCTGGCCTGCTCAGTCGCCAGACTTGAACCCGATTGAGCATGCATGGGATATGCTACAGAGAAGAGCTCTGCCGAATATGGAGGGTATCCAGTCGCAAGAAGACCTTTTTTTGTTGTTGCAACGAACATGGGCGGCCATTCCACAGCGTGATTTGGATGAACTCATTTTGAGTATGCCAAACCGATGTTCTTGTGTTGTTAGTGTTCGCGGTAGAAACACGGATTATTAATTGTTTAAGTTACCCAATAAAATTTTAGAGAAAACTGTTATTTCAGTCTTTTTTTCGAACTTTTGTGTTAGTGGTTCAAATGTCAAAAATCCCTTTATTAGGAAAATGGCAAATTTCTTTATTAATGCAAAGGTGACTTGGTTTATCGTTACTGTGACAAACGAAAACACTTTATTTGATGAATCCTTAAAGAAAATTTTAATTAATATCAATCAGGAGAAAAGTTATTGCAAAAATATATGTTGATCCCTAGACACTTTTGATGTGTGTAGTTTTACGTAGAAACATACGCAAAGCGAGTTTTTCACGACTTGTCTCATTTGTTAACATAAATATAATTATGAACTGTTGAGTATTTGAGATTTAGTTTAAGTAACACAAGATTGCAAGAAGTAGTTTTTGATGAATTACATCAAAAACTGCCGATATTTAAAGTACCAATTTATATCCTTTCTATTTCTTACGAAGACTATCATATTGAAAAAAATAATTAGATTTGTGGTTTTCGTACGATGCTTGTTTACTAAATAAGACTTTTATGAATAAATACACTTTACCTTTTAAACGAAGAAAATTTCAGCTTTGAAGGCATTTTATCTTTGAAATTCAAGAATACTAAGTTCAGTAGGATGTCTTGTGCTGTTTTATTAGTTAATTTATCGTCCTTGTACGTAATAGAGTTGTTTATTTAGTTGCTAAAGAGTTGGGGCGTTTTATTTCGTGAACCTTCATTCTGTGTAAGATTTGTAGTGTTTTTTGAAAGCTGAACTAATTAATGTCCTTTAGACTTTTAGAAAATTATCTCTCGTGCATGAGGTTGTGTGGGTTCAAATCCGGGCAAGCACCAATGTGACTTTTTCATTTGTACTTCCCTATTTATCTTAGATATTACTGACTTGGTTTTCCTTCAGGAAAACATCGTGAGGGAACCTAGTCTTATGGTTAATATAAGTCTGAAATCGCCAGCCGGTCTTGAGCAAGTGTGGAGATCGTACCTTCTCTGTTTGAGAAGAGACCTTTGCCTTGCAGTGTACAATAATAGCCGATCGATTCTGTAAAAATCTCACCGTGAAAAGTTAGGTGAAGTGAGCTTAGAGTGAGCTGTCAAGAGTATCAATCTCTAGCATCAGCATGACACTGACAGCTCATTCCACGCTCACTTCACCTAAGTTTTCACGGTGAGATGATTATAGAATCGCACTGCTGGTACGTTACTACTACCGTCCCATGGGACTATGAGAGTGAGGGAAGAGGGAGTGCACCTGTGTCTGCGCACAATACTTGTGCACTATAATAATATCTCCTGCGTACCTGGCTAATCTCCGTTGAGATTGGCTACCGTGGCCGAAATCGGTCGGGGAGGCTATTATTATTAATTTACGTTACTACTATAGTGCTCATAGGCAAATACTCACTTATTCGAGTCCAGAGTTACCTATTTTCTTTATGACCCTTATTTCTATTGAATTCTGTAACAAACTTTATTCCAAGGTCGACCATTTATTAGTTACTTCTAATGCAAATATTTGCGTAATTAGGTGACGAAGCCTTTCCTAGAAAAAGTTTCACCCACAGATATACATAGATAGACCTAGATAACGCAAGTATCACGATCTTTATGAAAACCAAGCGTGCCATTTTTTTACCTACTATGACGTCACAAGCGCTCTTTCTCACTCACGCTCAACCAGCCAGCAGTACACAGGACTGTGCACGAAAGTGGCGGCTTACGATTTTTGAACGTAACTTGGTGCGGTTTTTGGCACGCGAAGTAGTTGCTCATGCGTTATCTAGGTGTATCTATATCTGTGGTTTCACCTAATTCACGTTTTTGCTGTTCAAAGTCAAAGTCAAAGTCAAATCATTTATTTCAAATAGGCACTTAAAAGGCACTTTTGAACGTCAAAATTTAAAATGAAAAAATAGAATTGATTCTAGTCGCCCATTCCAAAATGCAGTCTTCGTGTGGAGAAGAATGGGCAAGAAACTCCACCGTTACTCTTTTAAAATGTTTTACAAGTTTTTGTATACATTGTTTATATAATTATATGTGAAGACGATGCACCTAAAATAAAATTTAGTCTACCAAAAATGGTAAAAGAATTAAAAATATAACAGACTGGTAAATCAATTATGTGATAGATACATGGTGTCCACATATTTACAAAGATTGAAAAATTTTACTAGTATTTTAAAAAGTGTGTGAGTTACATTTGTCAAAGAATTTAAAAAACTATGTAAAAAAAAATGTGTATGTATAAAAATTAGCAACCAGTTTGATTTTGTCTAGACTCTAGATTGTCCTATGGAGCAGGACCAGCATGTTTCCAAACATTGTTATCTTGGATATAATCCTCCAATTTGTAATATCCTTGTTTACAAAGTGTACTTTTTATATGAGTTTTAAATTTTCTTTCATTTAATTGTAATATATCAAAAGGTATTTTGTTGTAGCATTTAACACAGTACCCCATAAAAGATGTTTGCACTTTAGATAATCTGAAAAAAGGTTGATCTAATTTATCTTTATTTCTAGTATTAAAATTATGTCTATCACTTATTTTATTAAAAAGATGTTGATTTTTTCTTACATACATAATATTTTCATAAATGTATTGACAAGGTACCGTCATAATATTAACCTTTTTAAATAGTTCCCTAAGAGATTCACGACGACGTAGATTGTAAATGGCTCTGACAGCTCTCTTTTGCAAAATAAAAATGGATTCAATATCAGCAGCCCGACCCCACAGTAAAATGCCATATGACATAATACTGTGGAAGTAACTAAAATAGACCAAACGCGCGGTTTCTACATCTGTTAACTGTCTTATCTTTCTAACAGCATAAGCGGCCGAGCTTAGCCGCCCCGCAATAGATGTTATATGAGGCCCCCATTGTAATTTCTCGTCTAGCGTGATTCCTAGGAAAACTGTCTGATCAATAAACTCTAGTTTTTGGCCATTCAATATGATGTCACATTCGCTGCTTCTAACATTAGGCAATTTAAATTTAATGCATTTGGTTTTTTTTTCATTAAGTACTAAATTATTTACCGTAAACCAATCTTGGACCTGAAGAATAGAGTTATTCACGTCGTCAAGATTTTGTGACCGTCGGTCTATTTTAAAGATCAATGATGTATCATCTGCAAATAACACCATCTTTGGTTGATTTTGAAGTAATTGGGGTAAATCGTTAATATAAACTGTTGTTGGAGCATTGACATGTGTATAAGTATTACGTAACGCTAGGTAATCTAACTTCAAATTACTTAATGACAGAGTCATTTGCGAGTGTAGTACCAAAGTCATTGTTCTCGGAATCTATTAGTGGTGTATCACACGCAATGTTAGTGAGTAACCTGGTAAACTTGAAGTTTTTTCTGATGTGATTATAATGGTAAGATTCAGTTCATTCAATTTTCTTACGTTTGATGTTGATACTGAATGAGGACAGAGTTTTATGGTCATGGCGATGAGATGGAATATAGAATGCATAGTATAAAAGTTTAAATACATTTATCTAAATTATGTCAATGCTTCGGTGATACAGTTATCGTCACATCCTCTGAAAACAATTTTCAATTAGTGTCATAAGTTCCAGCCCTTTCAGATAAATTAAAAACAAAATAAAACGTTCAACCATCCCCTAATGAACATAAGCCTCATCATATCCATCAACACATTACCAAGGCAATAAACAACGCAATTAAGTCTGTCAGCTCGTCTCTCAACGAAGTTCCCCAAACAGCCAACAAGTGAGTCACCGGGCGCCTGGTACGCATACCTTCCCGATCCAGACTAAGCCATTATATTTTATCTTTATCTAGTTTGCCGAAAGTGATCCCACTGGCTTTCGGCCAACATCACGACAGACAAATATTTTGGGGGCAATTCATTCGGGCCCAGTGCGCCGCCCGCGTGCCACCACGAGCATAAATTCCACCACTATTTATATAGGGACTAAATATAAACATTTGACTTTATTGGAACGACCAAATTGTACACGCGTTTTATGCGGAAGTGGACACTTTTGATAAGCCCGGCTTTTATGGGTTGATGTTTGAATTTGTTAGGGTTAATATTGTGATGGATATTGTCTGCTTGTTGCTTTGTTGGACGTGGGTAAACAATGGTTCGGTCTAATTATGTGTTATGAAAACTTTGCGTAGGTATATCAAAGTATTTACTTTGTGAGCTAGCAGGGAGACGCGTAACCTGATGGCACTATTAAATAGCAGGTTTGCAACTTACGCAATATTGTTGCATTAGCATCAAACACGTTTTTGTAAGGTCCACTTTCAAGAGAAGTGCACTATAAAAACATCCAAGGACGAAAATTGCTACACCGCGCACCAGCTAAGATTATTTATAATATCATCATGCCTAGTTCTTTAAAATAAGAGTCTAATTACACAATCAAAATAAAAACAAATGAATTCAATATACTTATCTTGATTTAGAAAGACTCACTATGCTCTAGAAAAAAGCCGTGAATATTTAACTGCCATCAAATGAGCCAAGCAAAATGTATGAGCAGCACTGCAGACGGAGAAAAGTAAACAACACAAATCTTCTCGACTATCAAATATATTTCAGGCAACATAACCAAATACCATAGGTCAGCACAACAGAGCTTACGAGTCTTACGACATACGACGTGAAACTGGGTACTTTTGCGAGACAATTCAGAAACTTTCACTGCATACGAAAGCGTGAAAATACAGTGTGTATTCACGTATGCATTGCATTGCATATTCGGGCTCACGTCCTTTGAAAAGCGACGCCAGGAAAAGAGTAATGTATGGAACCGTGCATTTTTCAGTCGTGCATTTTTCACACAGTGTAGAGAGGGCTGTCTGTAGGCACATTGGCCACATTGCGGTGCACTATGTGCGACAAAGTCACGGAGCGCAATAAACTGTGGTATAAAACTGACGAATAGGCGAGTGTGTGCACTTTGAAGTTTGGCTTTTATGGGCGAATGAAGTTATTGATCTGTTGTGGTTTGAGTTTTGATGCAGGTGATTGATGAAACTAGTGATAATATCGAACCTACATAATATAATATGTTGTAAAATCGTGTGTTCCAAACTACTCTTGTTTACCCCTGTTTGGTAAAGGGGTATGTGTTACAACCCCAATCATCGATAAATCACCCGCAAAGTGAATAGGTAATTTATTTTTGTTGATTTAAAGTTCTTATTTACTACTGAGCAACTACATTTAAACACACTGATTCTGTCATCTATTTTTTGAGACGTAAGCGCTACCTCTTAGTTTAATGTGATATGAGTAGTTTCATAGCCTGTCTTGTCAAAGCCTCTATACAACAAAAAGCTATATAAAACAGTATAGTTGTCGCATTTTAGCATGGCAATAGTGGCCATTGACCAACCTACATTTTTTTTGCATTTCTTATTTCAAAATATATAATAAAGTACTTCAATCAATATCTATCGTGATATTCAATATGTTGCAATAACGAAAAACCATCCAAAGTTTATTGTTTGGGTTCCTACGGAGATATATTAGGGAAAGAGCAAAGACCGATATTAACATACTAAAACTCGACAACTATGAGTTACATGATCTGTCTTGTCAAAACAGTAGTTGAAATTTAATATTAAAATGATGAATATTTTACACCGTGCGCTAAGACAGCGAGTGTCCAGTGGGAATGAAGAATAGATGTCCTTTCGCTCACTACATATTCTAGTACACGAGATGGTTTCCATTTAGCTCGAGAGCAAGAAGCAGGCCATTCGTTATTCTATGCCTTGTTTATTTTATTGAGACAGTCATTTTGATAAAATATTTGCATCTTTTTATCTTGAAGTAGCGACTCGCCCTTGCTTAGCACAGTTTTTCACGACTTGAAAAAACATCGAGTAGGTATTTTTTGTTTTGTTCCTTCCGGAATAAATTCTCTAAATTATAATAAAAATTGCATCAAAATCTGCGGCGTAGTTTAGAAGAACAACACGGTCACACAGACGGACACGAAAAGCGATTTTAATTTATAATATGTATATACAACGTGTAACGTAAAATGCGCAAAACCTGAAAATAGTTTGTTCATAATTGGCTACTGAATCGATTTCAGTAACTTTTAATAATAGGTTTTTTATTAAAAAAAAGTTCGTATTTTGCCACACTATCCGCCGATTAAGCCAAAGAAAATTAAGTCTTATTTGAAGGCAACAAGAATCAATTTTGAATGCATAAAGTAATGCTAAGATCATCACAATTTTCTTAATAATAATAGTTAGCTTTAAAAAAAATAGTTTTGGCCATTGTATTATGCTTTTAACTCAATATTCTAATTGGGGTGTATGAGGCTTTACGTTCATTGGTTTACACGTTTTACTGAAATATAAATAATTTTATTTCACTCATGCATTTGTCGATTCCTTCAGACATTTCAAAAATTACAGGCAACAACGATTACTTAAAGTAATTAAAAAACAAATAAATGCCAGTATTAAAACATTCGCAGTTTATTGTGTTTGTTTCTCAGGATTATGCAAGGTTTAACGACCCGTTATAGGTTATGAGAAGCAACATTTTGCTGTACTAGGAAGGAATTTCTAAATATATCCGCACTAGATTCGAGCCATCGACAGTAAAGCTCTATGACTTAATATGTTAGGGTTACCAGTTGACTTTGCATTCTAGAAATTTAAAGTAAAGCAAGAAATAAAAAAATTAAACAGAAAGTAAGATTTTGGTCCTTTATCACTTTTATTTAAAGACAAAGGGACAAAACATCTTTGGGTTTTTTTTTTTAATTTCTTTTGGCATATTATCGGTATTAAGATTGGAAAAAATTAAACACATGTCCTTACCTAATCAAGTACTTAGGCGTTGGTATTAAAAATAGTCGTACCTGCAGGTAATTTTGGGCACACAACTTCATATCAAACTTGTAAATCCTACGGATAGGCACCTAATGTTTGCTATTATGGATGAATGCACCGAAATGAGCTAATTTGTGGTTTGCCTCTCGTGCTGGTCAAACTACTAATTCAATTTTCAAAACTGTATGCACGTCGCTATAACTGTAATTCTGCAGGCCAATTCCCGTTATTAAAAATGTTCAAAATATCTACTCGCAATCTCATATCAGCGATATCAATGTCAAAAACTTGTCAAAAATGGAGGGATATTAGAGGTATTTTTGACAGATTGAGACTGAGATCAGAGGGGCAGTTCTCGTAATTTTAAGAACGTTCATAGTCTGATCTTAGTCTCAATCTGTCAAAAATACCTGTAATTTCCCTAGATTTTGACAAGTTTTTGACATTTGTTTGTCGCCGAGATGAGACTGCGACTAGATTTTGAACGTTTTAAATTACGAGAATTGGCTTTCTGACTGTGAACGTTCTTAAAATTACGAGAATTGCCCCTCTGATGTCAACGGTTGATATTGTTAAACTAACTACTAAGTCTGCTGATCTACAAACATGACTAAGGACTGACCAAGAGAAAGGATTAAAATTGCAGCCTCCATTTGCGGTTGAGGGGACGAGCGGGGAAATATTCTAAATTCCTAGAATCCTTCCGCGGTAAGCTTTAGTCCGTTTGAAATGGAAATAGAAGTCACAAAATCTGGACAGCTCACTTCTATACCCACATATAGATAAGACAGCATTATGACAGACGTACAACACAAAGATTTAACCACTGAAGGAAGAAAGGAAGACTGTAAGATGAAGGAAGACTCGCTCTTGAAAGGCTGTACACTAAGAATAATAATTTTTCATCTTGAACAGCTTGTGCCCGATTGGATTTCCCATAAGCAAACAATAAGAATTTACATTTATACTTCTTATTTACCTAACCTCGTTAAGGGATGAATTAAAAAAAAAACATTATTTAGTACTCACCTTCGTTATTATGTTTATGGAACTTCTATGCAAAATTTCATGCGGCTGGCACCAGCGATTACTTATACGCTGTTTGTTAGTGAGTGAATATAAGATTTTCATTAAGTAGATTCCGTCCCTGAGCGGGTCAAACTGGGCTTTGAGGTTTGTATCCGAACGAAACCACGAACTACAGCTAGTGTCTTTTCTAACTGATCTGAATGTTGGCAACCCTAATACATCGACATACAATGAACCAATGAACCTTATTTTTATAGTCATCTAGTTTATGACGTCATAAAAATCATTTTAGCTTTTTCGGAACAAATCGTATTCGAGGCGACGAATTCACCTTGTTTTTATTAGTTTACTGGGCCTTCCTCTAGTTCTAGATATTAATTGATTACGACAAAAACATTTTGGAACCTATCTCTTAATGTACTATCGATTTGTGGTGGTATAGGTACAGTTAGCAAAAAAAGTCGATAACCGTGTAACTTTTTACATCATCTAAATCCAAAATGATTCGATCATTTAGTCATTTCGTCGCTTTTCTACGGTTTATGAAATAGCTTAGAGTTAACACAGTTACAGGTTTTTTTTAAATATTTTCTCAATAATATTATGATTTAAAAAACTGCAGTGTTAGTAACTTTATTTGCGGGCCGTACCTATGTAGGACTTAGAATAAAATTTCGATAATTTGATTCGATAAGTGGAGGCTTTGCAAAAATCACTTGGGGATTACCCAATGACCAGCAAGCTAGGTAGAAGAAAAACGGTGGTCATCTTCAAGAAAAAAACGTCTAAATTGAAACACGGACAAAAATCCTATATCATCTAATCACCTCCCGTGGGTGTCGTAAAAGGCGGCTAAGCGATCAGATCAACAGAATCCCCTAGTGTAAGAATAACAACATGTTACGATATAACCGATGTTCACGTCGAAAGCGATAATTAGGATCAGGTCATTTGGGATTGCTGATTGTGGTCATCTATTTTTCAGACATCATATTTTTTATTGAGTTCTTTACGGTAATGGCCAAACTATTGGGACAAATTTATTGGGAACACGATCAAAATATAAATTGGTGCAAAGAAGCAATTAATTAATTATTTAAGTTAATATGGATAAAATGAAACGCTGCTCGTTGGTAAGCGTCTTGAGAACGGCTTGATCGATTTAGCATTTTTTTGTTTAAAAAGTTCGTAATAGATTTTTATGGAAAGAAAAATTGGAAAAGTTTACCGGAAAAAAAATCGGCAAAAACTAAACGTCCTTTTTTCTATAAGTTGTATGTGCAGGACAACGTCTGTCAGGTCAGCTAGTCTTAAATAAAATCAAAACCGTAGACAATAAAGTCTTTCATAAATTAATGGCGAAAAGCTGGCTCATAATCCCTTACTATCCAATTAAAATATAACTCCAATAAGCTTCCCAAATTCCATCACACAAAACGGAAAGCACATACGTGCACAAAAGCCCCCTCAAATCACGAGAACCTTTATCAAACAATTTCGGCTCGTTGCACATTAGCCGAGAAAAGGTAAAACGTACATTTCATTAAGTCAACGTACCTTAAAACCACTTGGATCCACAATCCAGCCAGTCTATTCGACCGAAAGCCTATTAGAGTACACCTTAAAACATCCACACATGTGCCCCTTCCCTAAGTCTTGTAAAAACATGAGCTACGAAGCTTTTAGATACGCCTTATTGGGAAGGAAAACACTTGAACTAATTTGTAGGAGGGACGAATGGTTGGTTTAGTTAATTGACTTGATGGCAAAGAAATACACCGCGTAAGAAATAAAGTTTTTATATAATAGTCAGACTAAAAAGATACTCGTTTACTCGTGATTGATACTTTGAGAATTTTTACGCCCAAATTTTACCAATATACATTACATTGTTTTGTTAAAATTAGGACCTATAGAAAGTCCAAAATTATCGAGCTAATCAACGAGCATTTTTTGCATACTGAATTATGTATTTATACAACTACCTATTATGTTCAATGGCGTTAATATAAGTATTTTACTTCTTATCCACATCAAATGCTCGATACAAGCTTGAAAGCGTATACACAGAATTGCAATAAAATACGACTATTTCACCACTCAGTAGGCACATTTTCCACAAAAAATATAATGAGAGCGTTTCCTCCACACGATTGTTTCGTACTTCATGTCCCCCAAGAAAGCTGGGGATTTGTCGGGGGTTGATAATGAATCCCCTCACAGTACATCTCGGAAAGGAAATGACTGCAAAGTGTTTTTCTATTCTCCTAGTAACGGTGGGGGCGGAGTGTTTCTAGTTCAACGACGATTTGTACGGGTAAACGGGAGAAAGATGACGCGTTGCTCAATAATATAGTACATAAAGTGGCTGGTATATTTTTGATAAAAAAAGAAAGCGTCCACCATGACACAAGATATCCTACTAATATCATAAATGTGAAAGTTTGTATGTTTGGATATTTCTTTCTCAATCACGTAAAAGCGGCTGAACAGATTTATTTGTATGAAATTTGGCACACAGATAGTTTTAAGCCTAGATTAACACAAAGGCGAGCGAACCCGCGGGCAAAAGCTAGTTCTTAAATATTATAATTTCGAAAGAGACTAAAACTATAATATTTTTGTTAATACATTTCTTAAGAGCAACCCTAATCTGCATATACAGATAGCCATAAAAGTTTCCATAAAACCATTAATTTTCTTCGTCCACAGCTAATCAGTAACCAAATCACAACTCCCAAAGATACGAGCGAATAAATTCAAATTCCATTCTAAATCCTTTGTCGCATCAAAATCTCTTCATCCAAGAAAGGTAAGGATTGAGGAAGCGAGGACATTACGGGTGTGCAATGACGCCGAACGCTTTATGTAGTGTGAAGCATTGACGCTGAGCTGTAGGGGACACCCCTTCGGTCTTCAGACAGCTGCCTTGGAAACGTATTAATCTTCGTTCGGAAAACGGAGGGTTTTTCGACCTTAAAGTTTTGTTGGTCAAGAGGCAAAAGTTACAGGTCATGTTTTTTTGGGTTGTAAATTACTTTGATTTAGAATGGAAGATAGGTTTGCGTTTATTTATAGAAGAAAACTGGAATATAGAGAGAGAGTAGATCTAGCTAGTTAAATAAATGGAACAGGGGCTTTTATAGTTGAGAGAAATAAGTAGGTAGGTCAATTACTTAAATTGATTAATCCCAACATATTCCTAGACACATACCTACGTAAAATAAATTCAAGGGATAACCGACGTGCCTATAGTTTAAAATATTAATGTAAAAGAAGTAACCTCCATCATACATCAAGCAAAAACTGACATCTGGATGAGAGTTACGAGCTACAAATTAGAGATGGCTGAGCGGTTAATATTCATTTCGTAAAATTCAACGTTAAAAGTCTCTCCCATGCTTAACCAACAGTTGGCCTTTGAAAACTCATAGCAAATTAGAAATTAAGGCTAATAGACATTGTATGACGCAAGGCAGTTTAATCAATCAATTGGGCCACGTTAATCCGTGCGTTATCTTGTATTTGACCCAGTTGTGACAACGGCCGATTGTCCCGTTTGTTTATCACATTCAATCAATATACTTACATCTTAAAACTATGGAGAAAGAATCTTCATGCTTTTATTGTAATTCTGATTTCCTAAAGAATAACTAACATACAATTGTATCACTGATTCGATTTTCATTTTCATCAGCTACAAGAATGTAATCAATTAATTTTTTATGTAATCAGTTTAATAGAAAATATTGGGTCTTCTAGCTGAATTCACCTATAATGTTCCCACTGCTGGGACACAGACCTTCTCTCTGTGAGAGGGAGTGGGCCGCACCACGCGGGCCCAGTGCGGGTTGGTAGATGTTCCGTCTTTGAATTTTTGGTTCTAGGACACGTCTGTTTTCTCACGTTTTACTTCACCATTTTCAGAGCAGTGGTGATGAAATAATTTACACAAAGTAAAGCGCCTGTCTGGGTTCAAACCTACACACCTCGTAAGTCGCGATCGTTCCCACTGGGCCACCACTGCTCATTGCGTCTTCTAAAAACCTCAAATTAACCAAAATCCCTGAGTTACACCACAACATAACAACATCAACACCAAAAGACAAACTAATAATCAATATTACAATAAAATTCATCAGAGTAAATTATTTTTGTTTATTTTAAAATTGATTTAATAATAATAGTTTATTTCTAAATGGGATTGCAAAGTTTACAAATGTTGCATCTATACAATTTATAGGTTCAACTATACAATAAAGACGGGTGAAGTACTGATCTCCTAGATAGGCTAGAATTTAGCCTGTGTTAAGGAGAAACAGTGCCGGTCCCCTGATTGATTTGATTGATTGCGGATTATTACGTAAATATAGTGTGTTTAAAATTCAAAGTTTGAAACAGCATCTGTATGTAAGTTACAACACAATAGTTATTCATAATAAATAAATAAGATTAATTTCATTCACTCATGTAAATAACAATTCACAGCAACAAAACATAAACGTGATAAAAGACAACATTTTCAACCAATATCAAGATTAAATCAAAATTAAAAACAAAATCAAAATTTATCCCTGTAATGTCTCTTCTAGCAATCAACGGAAAATTTATGCTTTCAGTCAGAAAGCTTCGACTTTGATGTTTACAGCATGACTGACAATTTGACGGGAATGTGTTTGTATGGCTGTCAAATCAACGGAAATATCACGGGAAGGATTTATGACATTTAAAAACGTCTCATCTTGCTTTGGTCGTCACAAATTATACGAATTAGCTTAAATACTAACCTACAACTGCGGGGTGATTGCGTAACACACAATGCCTTTTACTTTGACAGTTCAATAAAATTCATTGCGTTATTTACGGTGACGAGCAGACGAATTTTTGAAACCTAAGAAGCATGGATTAGCAGTTTCCTACAAAATCTTTCGGATTGTGATTGAATGCGTGAGTGCTGGTCTACTTACTTTACTTCTTCTCCTAACTCCCAAGATAAGTGCATCCATAGTCATCGATTAGCAACTTTTAAGTCCGATTCATGATACCATTAGACATTGTTGAGTAAATTAAATCTTAACACCCGCTTAATACCCATTAGAAACAGCTAAATATATCCGCTCTCCTAACGGTTCAAGAGAAACTGTCGAAAATAAATCAGAGGGTACACCATTAACACGAAGTATTTGACTAGCTATATATACTGACCTAACAATAGGTGTACCAATTACCCATAAATCGAAGCTTAAGCATTTCTCGAAAATTCCTGTAAACCGCTTCTTTCGCTACATAAAACACTTAACCGACTATTAAAGGTACTTGTATATGTCCTATCTCGCCTTTGACCATGTCTGCGGTAAATTCAGGTATGATATGATTTATATGACGTCACTAAATTATACCGGAGGCTATTCCCTGTGGCGCTGGAGAAATATTCTCTTTATAATAGAGCTTGGAGTCGGTAAGGGCCGTATGTTTGGTACGGTTCAATACGGTTTAATTTAGATAAAGTAGCTGTATTTTTGGGGTTTTATCTGATTTATTGGTTTGAATTTGAAATGTTTTGTGTAATTTTAAATTGGTGACAAGGAAGGACGTTCACTGACTATGCTTACTTTAATATAAAGGAAAATAGAGATGGTAATACCAAAAATTATCTAAGCTTCAGAAATAATTAAGACCTGCCCGTTACTGAATTTTGCTTCAAGTGAGTTGTCATTCCTATTGATGCTAGGAATTGACATTATTGACAGCTCACTTCACTGAAGTTTTCACTGTGAGGTTTTTACAGGATCAATCGATTGATTCATAGCTGTAGGTAATAAGGAAATTTGGAAATTCCCAAGTGGCAAAAACAATACTGGAAAAACAATAACGTCTCATTATAACTCGTCTATTTTTCATATTCTATCTTGTACTTTCACACACTCATAAATTAGACATAGGACTAACTAAACTCCTTAATGAACTACAATTTATGTCGATAACCGAAACCATATTCTAAGGAACAACATCTAGAACATTCGCCGTAGGAAGTGTTGTAACATGTGTTCTCCGAATGTGGCTAACTATTTAAGCTTCCTAATAGTCTTATGACAGTAGAACGCAGATGTTAGCTATCTAATCTAGATTTCTATACGTTCCCAGGATGCGTAAATGAGAATGTTTGTTTAGTACACGCACGTTTCTTGTAACGGTAGCTTTTTATTTATGAGTATATTTTTCGAGCTTCGTCTGTTTCTAAAAATTGAATACCGTAGTGAAAAGGTTCTCACCCTATTTTTGCATTCACAGACCCGATTCCATCTTTTATAAGTAGGATTTTTACAAACTGCTGACTCATGTACCTACTTACTCGAATTGAATGTGAATTTTTTCTTAAGATTTTACAAAATACCTAAACATAACATAATATGACGTCACGCCTGTATTTCCTGAGATCAATTAAAACGTTACAAAGGTGTAAGTAGGTATACAAGGTATCCCTGGAAGTATGGATCAAATCAAATAGGGGCGTGGGCATGGTCATTTCCAAACTTTTTAACCCTGAGAATGTCGATGATTTTTTTTACAGTTCAAAAGTTATAACCAATTTTAGTTTTTTTTTAATTACTTCGCATAATGCTCAAAAAAAAATCAATAAAAAATCTACAGGGCTGTCAATTTAATTTTTTTAGATAGCCGTCGCAGTCGTTCCATGTAAAATACTGGTATTCAACTGCATCCGGTTAGACTGGAAGCCGACCCCAACATAGTTAGGAAAAGGCTAAGCAGATGATGATGAATAATAGTACTCCCACATTTCATACACCAGTAAAATTTACATCAACCCCGCATGGATCCAGACTCTGCTGCTGAAATAACCATGCTATTCAAACCTTGTAGCATATTTAAATCTATCCCACCATACACTAAGCAGCGTTTAATGCGGAACCCGCAGCCCGAACCGCGCTAGGCTTGTTTTTAATTAAACGATGCTGGCATCACGTGCTGCCTAATGCATAAACCTTATAAATAGCAAGCGATAAAGCGCAATGCGCGCCGAATTTCAATGACCGTTATAATAAATAATTTGAAATTAGAATTTTAGGAAGAAATGTGTTTTTTAAGAATCTTCCTAATTAGGTAATTTTCGCTATTGGTTAGCGTTTGTTTTCTTTTTATACTGTTTAGAATTCGGCTATAATAACATTTAATTGTTCTTGGTCCTTTCAAACACTTTTTGGTCCATTCAATCTAGTAAACTTTTTTGTTTATTTCTTAACATTTCCATTTTTCCACATTTATACAGAGTGTTCGGCAGAACGTTGAACACACGAAAATGGCAGATAGGTGGGGTGGTCTGCTACCTACCCAGCCCAAAAAAAAAATACCTAGGCCCCATAATTTTTTTTTTTTTTTAAAGGTTTATAATTAAATTACTAAAATGCACAGTTTTTTTTAATGCGATGCAAAGAAAAGCTCAAAATCACGTTTTATCCCTTTTGTAATGTTTGATGGCTTATAACTTTTTGTCTAGTTACTATTTGCACCAAACAATAATTTTAGATGAATCTACCTATAGTCGAGACAAAAACAAAAAAAAGAGTTGCCAGTTTCGTCTATCCTAATAACAGCAGGTATAGATGTATCACTCTAAAACGCTATTTTAACAATTTTTTTCATACTTGTTACTTTAAAATGTCCTGGGTACATTGGAATTCCTTAGTAGAATAAAAACTCTTCACATGAAAAATATAATAGGTACACAAATTTAAACATTATAATATAAAGCCAACAAATATTTCTGAGTAAGAGTATAATGTGATGGCGACGTAAGTACATACAGCGTATGCAAAATGTAGTGGACCGGAGCAGCTCCAGCTCTGCAGTATGGTTTGAAAGAAAATTTTAATAAAGTGAATGGGCTGAGCTCTTTGAATTTACTTCAGAAAAAAATCATATTATTTTGTCATATGCTTGCGTTCGTTGAAGTTTTCAGTGGGACCTTTACTAATAAAAGATATACTTTATAGATTATTAAAAATAATACTTTATAGATTTGAAAAAATCCAGTTGAAGTTGATAAAGATTTTCCAACTGGAGCTACCTTTACTGTCTTATGAAGCTATGAAATCATTATTGCTATACTCGTAATATATTTTGAAAACCCTTTTAAAAATAAGGCTAATAAACAGTATTATTAATAATATGATCTAAGTAGCTTCATTTCTAGAAACAGCTTAAGACTTTTCCAATAAAATAAAAGCAAGTAAAACCTTTAAATCACTACCTCAATATCATTTAGTAAAAAGCGTAGACCGAAAAGATGCAGCACTGAGTCGTCAAGTACTTATTGCATCAATAAAATGCACCGTAAATGCTTCAAGCGTATCCCAGACCAATTCTCGAGCATTTGAACTTAGCAATTTTACTGCTGCGATGCTTGTGAACTCTATTTTTATAACAGTAAGGGCTAAAGCGGATTGTGGTGACTGCAATGCAGATTTTGCAGAGGAAGCTCTTGGTCTAGGAACGAAAGCGAAGTTTTCAAGGAAGGATTTCGTTGTAACTAAACTATAATTTCGTCTTTTAAATACGATGTAAGTATTCAATATTATGAAGGGAAATGGTAGTTTGTTCCTTTGATTTGATTTCTTGTGTTAACCCATAACAATGTTTCTGTACACTTTAAAAAGTATAAATAAAATAGTTTTTGTAGTATTAATTATTGGGCTACCATTATTGCTTATCTTGCAAAATTTACATTTTGTTAAACTTGGAACTATCTATTAAGCTATATTGTGCGTCTCCTACTTCGTATTATTGTGTAAATATGTTTATTTATAATGTGCGCCTTATTTAGCCATAATAAACAATGTTTCTTTCTTTGTTTCTATCGCTAAAGCTGCTGCTCAAGCTTTAACGAAAGCACTTACATCTTATCCATAACCAATACTGTGAACAGAAAGTTAATTAAATAACACAACTGCTCTTATAAATAATCATAATACAACTACCCACGTCTCAATTACGAAACAAAATTACAGAGAGATATTATTATTACGAAACGGAGACACAATAATGAAATAGAAAGCAAATAGGACTATTAAAGCATGTCTGAGTCTTTCCAAGCACACCCAATTATTTCCGTTATTCCTCAACATAGATAAGCTTTACGTAAGAGGGTATTATATCATGTGGAGTTATATTTATTTGTATACTAGCTGCCCCCGCGGTTTCACCCGCATAAGTTTCGATTCCGTGGGAATATCAAGATAAAAAGTAGCCTATGTGTTGATCCAGGGTGTCAGCGACCTCCGTACCAAATTTTATCAAAATTGGTCCATCCGTTTGTGAGAGAAGAAGTAACAAACATACAAACACACTCACAAACTTTCGCCTTCATAATATTAATGTATCAATGTTAACTTTATTTATTTGTCTTTCCAAGTAGGTATCTGCTCTCCTGACTCTGTCGTCGTTTAAGTATGTATGTGGTGTGTATAATCTGCTTTTTCTTTCTGATTGGTTACCAGGGCTATATTAGGTAATTTATCTTTCTCATAAACTATCAATTGTCAAAATCGACAATAATTTTCATACCTGGTGCAAGTATGTGCAATAAAATTGTTTAAAATATATCGAATTTAGCTAACACTTCATGCATTCTTATTGCTTTGAACTATACATCACGACCCATATCAATAAGGACACCAGAAAATAGTGTAGATATATTGTTTGTGATAATCCTTACAGTAATAAACCATCTTGAGTATAAAGCCTCCTCTTACGACAAACCTTTTACAAATTTTCTCCCACAACATCGGTTACATCTGCAGTTTCCTCCAAACTTTAAATTTCAAAAAACAATCTCCCCAAGATATATGAGCGGCAAACATGACGCCCGCGCTCAACGTAGCGGACCTAAAGGCGTGGCAAACAAATAGCTGTAATCAAGTCGTCGAGCTATGTTCAACGTTCAGCCACCACATAAGCCTCGTAACGGTCGTACAAAAGACTGTACATGTGAAAACTGTTACACTTCCTTCAAAGATTATTGTAACACCCGTTAGTACCGTTGGTGTAGTGTTTTATTATAAACTGTTATGTTTTTTTTGTGCTTTAGCTATACTTTGAAACTGTCAAGCAGTAGACTGTGATGATATCTTATTGGTGTTAAGTTTAAGTTATTCGTTGGGGTTCTCTTTAGTGGCATAGCATAAAATTCAGCTTTGATTGTCATCATTATTGACAGTCTTGTTCATTCTTTCTCCCTTCTTTTATACTTTTCCAGCTGTGAAAAGGTGTAATTGAGTGTAACGAATGAGATTATTGCATTTTCCCGCTTCCTTAAGCCTGTGTGTACTTCAAAGGAAAAGTAACACCTACAGTCTTATGCCATGGTTTTAAAACACTGTTCGGATTTATAGTACTCGTATAGTGGCATTATTAAATACTTTCTTTTAAAATTTGGTTAAGATTTTCTCATACAAACACAATCCCTTTTTTCACCAACTTAAAGGTCAAAGTTCTAGAAGCCTCTATGAATACATAGATAATCAGCCTATAATGTTATCACTGCTAGGACACAGGCCTCCTCTAAGTGAGAGGGAGTGGGCTGTAATCTACACCCCGTGCGGGTTGGTAGATGTCACATGTCTTCGTATTTTTTGGTTTTAGGACATGCCGGGTTCCTCACGATATTTCTTTCACCGGTTTGAGAGCAGTGGTGATGAAATAAATTACACAAACTAAAGCGTCTGTCTGGGTTCGAACTTACGACCTACAGCTCGTTAGTCAATGTAACCGCCCCACTGTTACCACTGTGCCACCGTTGCTCTCCTCTCTATGAATATTATTATCTTATTCTATAAATCTGACGCCAACCTTCAAAATAAGACACTATAATATTTACAAAATTTCCACTGTCACTCTGCGCACAAAATGCATTTATCAAATTAGATCGCAATTAGACAATGCTCCTTGTATTGTCTCTGGCACGAGAACAACTAGGGGACAGTAACATCAACTAATATTACAGTACATCTAAAGATTAGTACAAACAACGGCTTAACATTTCAGAAATGTACAGTCAACTACACGCCATAGTACCAATTTGGCAATACCAGCGCCGTTATTTGATAGCAGTAAGGTTGGTTTTCGTACTACTGACGTGTGGTTGATTTTACTAAAGCTCTGAGACATGTTGACACTCCTGGCATTGGCAATGGTATACGAAGGTGTCGCGACGTGCCAACTGCCAACTTGTAACCCGAGCGGTGCCAAATACCCGCAATATTTGTGCACTTGACATTGTTGGTGATGTGTATTAGGGTACAATTAGATTTGTATGTGTTTTTGAGGGTCTTTTGGACCTCTAATTATTTTCGACTAGTTTCTGCCTGCAACTTCGTCTTCGTGACTTGTTTTACCATGAATATATCCTATGACAATCGGCATAGCGTAGCTTTCCATTAATAAAAGATTTTTTGAAATCAGATCAGCAGTTCCGAAGATACCCCTACATATACCTAAGCTCACAAATTTTACCTCTTTATAAGAATAGTACGAAAGTGTAGATGTAGGTGGATATTAATTGGTCAAGGCCCTCCTAATAGGTAGGGTAGGTGGCAATGAGTAGATAAATAAACCTGGAACTGCGCATACTAAGCGTACCAGGGAAAAACTGGCTTAACTAAAAGTGGAATCCCTACGACAGGTTAAGATTAATTTACATGAATAAAAATGACCATAAATAACCACAATCAGCCTATAATGTTCCCACTGCTGGGACACAGGCCTCCTCCTTCTGAGAGGGAGTTGTCCATAATCCACTACGCGGGCTCAGTGTAGGTTGGTAGATATCACATGTCTTCGATTTTTTGGTTCCAGGACATGCCGGTTTCCTCACGATGTTTTCGATAAAAATGGCCAAATGACAATAACTGAGCTACCTTAATCAAGCTGTTAAAAATGTATCCATGAGATGTTTCTCATTCTAAACATTCAACTAAATGCTTTGCAAAACTTTCACGTTGAACATAATTTAACATCGCGACGTGGACACGTGGTGGAATTTAATTTAATAGCTCTTCTGCTAACGTTGCAAGCATCATAAGGACAATTTATCATGAGAAATTAGAACTTAATAAACCTCGAAATGTCAACATAAAAATATGTTTAAAAATGGATGCGAGAATTTAACAAAATTGATTTAAAAAAGCGAATTTAATTAACTTTTAATATAACAAACAATCTTAAAACTGCAAGCCTCCAAAGTAAACACAAGGCAAAGTTCTAAAGCCGGATTCCGACGATCATTTATATTCACTAAATTAATGTAAACACGGAGATTTAAACGAGACTCTCATTATATATTAACCAAAGCAGGGATGTTCCATTTTGCTTTCCTTTGATCATCCCTCCTTGACTCTAAACCTCTGGATTAAGAAGCACTGACGAGGTCTCACTTTAGCATAATTATTCGCTTTGTTAGCTAAAAAAATCAATTTAGCAAATAAAGGAGGTCGTGTTACTTAAATTAAAGAGGGCAACCCTTACAAAGCTACGGCACTTCTTAGAGAAAACAAATGAGCGCTGTTTTTTGTTTGATAAATGTCAGCTGCCAGTTTTAGAGCATTTTATGCCAATTTGACTGTTTATATTTTTGTAACCAAATGTTATCGATATATTTTTTGTTGTAGCATATATCTCAACGTTTCCTCCCATTTAACTTATGACCGCTATTACAAAACCCGGTATAACGAATGTTCAATTATAATTAAAGTACACAAAGCTTGCAAACATTAAAGTTATGCAAACAGCATGATTGATGACCATCTGGGACGAGATTAACTGCAGCATCTTATACGTTACGTCATTTGTTCTATAATTATACCTTACTTTCCCTATACAGCTGGCGATGTATAATATCAGTGACGATATTTTTACTCGTTAAAGCTTCCTGAAGAAAGTGGAAGGCTGTGCGTCGATGAGTAGAAACTTCCCGGACAACCTTTCATTTGTATTAATAGTTGCTGGCAACCGGATAATAAACTGAGTATTATTTATGATAATATACTGTTACTGAACGGTTTCACCGGCTTGCTATCGGTAGGAATAATTTTTACCCCCTAGGAAAAGTAGTAAACAATGTAACTTATGGAGGTAAAACTGATCAACAACTTACAGAAGTCCCAAGTCATTAGAATAAAATTGAAAGGCAATGTTTGTTCTGATTAATACAGTGGTGGTCAACCTTTTAAAAGGGTTTTTGGCTTTTCTTTTAAAGGCAGAAAGGGAAGCTTTTTAACATGACTTTTGTCCGATGTTTTTATTTCTTAGAATTTGAATTTTGACATAATGTTTAGGTCTCGGTGACGCGCAAAAGGATCGCCAGTCAAAGACCTCTTTCTTACATTTCATTTAGATTCAGTCAGCTTAGACAATCTTAGGAAAAAAGTTTGAATTAACGTATATTTTTTTTAAAGCAACACCGAATATCCACATAATATAGTTCCATTATCTTCCACAGTAATAAGACTCCGCAAGTCCGAATCATGTCCTAATATTATGAACCTATTTCCTTGAAACCAATGTCACCACGTCAACGTATTATCTCTTTATTCTGTCCATATGAACATTCTCAACCCTCTCATATCATCATTTGGTCCTATTTCACCTTTAGGGCCATTATCTGGATCCGTGTTATCTCGCAGGTGCGGGTCATTCCGGCCCAGTGCCCGCAGACGTTAACAGGGTTAACACCGCCTTTTGTTTCGACTGGCGGCTGAGTTTGCTCGACGTACTACGTCACTTTTGTAAGCGGCCATATTTGAGCCATAGAGTTTTGGAGTACGTAAATATTTAATAACAGGGCTATGATGAGTAATTTGTTATTCACTTTGTGTGGATGCTTGCTTAAAGAATTTGAGTTTGTGTGAATCCTTACTGAAAGTGCACGAATTTTTTATTTTCTCGGAATAAGATCTCATAACTTTAAAAAAATGTCTTCTAAAATATTTTATTTATGTTTTATTTTTTTAAATACTTACTTAGTACCAGAATTTAAAAATAAAATTACGTACGGCACTGCCACGTGCAGTTAAAACGAGAATTCCATGGATAGTTCACTACAAAAGTCAATGTATCTAAGTCACATCTTTTTGTTTAATTTCCAGCAACAGCTCTCTTTAATTTAAAATACTAAGCGATATAGTATAAACTGTAAGTACTCATAATTCATCAAAATTTCACTTTCCACCAAGAAAATATCAAACACTAAACTGCCAACAATTTCAGAGCACTTAAATTTCGCCACGCTAAAACATCGCTCATATACATGTAAAGGGTGGTAGACTAAAAGCCGCTAGCGAACATCATGGCTGTAAGAGCTTTAGTTCGGCACAGATATAATCGCGTTAGCGAAGCGCTGACGTTGTGACGTCACATAGAAACCTGACTTAACCTGCGAAATTACGTTATGGTTAATATTTTATATACGCTGTACTGTAACGTCTCAATTTTCATGGGCTCTGAAACTTGTTCATCATTCTGTAGCTATTTTCAGTATCAGCATTTTTAATGCTTAGAAGGCAATTACCTAGGTACTTAAAATATTTTCATTTATTTATTTATATTTAATTAAAAAGTAACAATGGACTCAAATATGTCTTAACAACTATTTATTTATTTAATACTTCAAGCACATAAATGTACAGAGGCGGAATTAATGCCATAGGCAACTATTTTAGTAAACTTAACCTAACACTGCTATATAGTTAATGAGAATCCCTGCTACGAGTACAAACTCAACGTCGATGTGGAAAGCTTGCAGCAGGGATTCATACACCAGCAGTCATTGATATATATGTTACACTAGATTAGCAATTACCGCACCAAGGCGTTGCCACTAGGCTGATGGCCACAGCCATCAGCGTAGCTAACGTCAGTTCAGTGCTCTGTGTGACGCCAACCGAAGTCAACCGAGTGACATGCGACAAAAAATATCGCGAAAGAGTGCGATTCAAGATCACAAAAACATAATAAATTAACAGGAATTACTTTCCATACGTAAATTAATTGTCTCTGTGTTTATATCAACGTAAAAACGCAATAAAATGTAGAATTTTGTAAATTAGGTTCAGTGTTACCACTAAAAACTTAGTTTTAGTTTCCCACATTAGGTAGTGGGAGTTTTTAATTTATGGAATAAGTGATTTTAAATATTTTTTTAATAATAACAACGTAGCAGGGTGCTTAAAGATGCAGCACACCGTGAAAAATGGGTGGAAATAATCCGATTGCTGAGAAAAGAGACTGACTGGCTACCTACTAAATCATTCAATTTCATTAATAATAAAGAAAAATTATTCAAAAAGAAAATGTCTTAGTTATTTTCATTATTTATAAACTTCTATTACACATCCAATAAGAAATACATAATTCAAATATTTAAAAAATAATTTAACTTAACCTAAAACGCTTTTTATGGCTTAAAATGTTGGATAAAATTTCGCATGGGTAGGCAACCCCATCCCGTCATTGCAGGTTTATAATGCGGTCTTTGTCTAATCTAAGCGACGGTATTATTCTTACGACGTGTGTAAGTGAGACAGATATATGTTTACTTTTAAATGTTTAGTGGTTTCAAAGCTACGTCGTCGCGTTTATAAAGTGGCTACACTCTTTTGACACATTTTATTGAGGTTTGCTTCTCTAGTTATATAGCTCAATGCCAGCAGTCCAGTCTGCTCGCGATATACCGTAGTATAATGCTGGGGCTGGCTCGCACCCGGCGCATCAGAGAGGCGCATCTTTTCCATAAAGAAAAAAAAATTGAGTTTATTTTTCATAAGAATTAAATAAAGCATTTAGATCTTTTGTTAGAGACTGCAGAACTCTACATACAAGCATAAATAAGTACGTACATGATTGTGAAAAATGACCAAAAATACTCCAGTCATTTAAAAAAACGATACCTATACCAGCGCATTTTAGCTAGAGGCAGAAAAAGGAGGGTTAAAATTGAAACGCTTTTAACGTTGTTTCATGAGAACATTTCACATAAAAAAACCTAGTGAACCTGCATGCTAGAGCTACCGTATTTAAAAATTTATAAAATGCTATAATTTACTGTGCATCGTTGATTTAAAACCGTCTGCAATTTGAAGCGTACCTTGGATTATTATGAATGGATTATTTCAAATCGCATTAGGTAGGTATGTTGAAAGCATAAAAGGACAGAATATGTTCATGAATTAGTTAAACCGTCTTCAGGCATTATGCACGATTGTCGAATTAAAACTAGATTTACTAAGAGATTAATATGAAATCTTACCGATTATCAGTTGATTTTTATTAGAGAAACTTCTAGAATAAGGACCATTTTGTATACATAACATTGCCGGATCGTGTTCGAAAATAAAGATAGCTGACGTGGTTCAAAAGGCTGCGCAAATTAAATTGGACGGGGCAGGACCGCAGGACATGTCTGTGGGCCCAAATAGCAAAGAATTGGTGCCCCGAGACAGGGAGGCGGGGTCACGGCAGACCACGTAGGAGATGGACAGATGAGCGGGATAGGTTCCGTAAAAACTGGAAGGAGGTCGCGTGAGCTCGCGAAAGATGAAGGAATGTAGGGAGGCCCTTGCTCAGAAGAGGGACAGCGTAGGCTAGTAAAAAAAAATTACATTACTCCTGTATTCCCCGACCAGTTAAGCAGAGGTGTACCTACTAGAACACTCCCATTTTGGTATTTATGTAATAAAGGGGCGAGCCTATTGATATCAACCAGACTGCTACTGAGAAATTCCAGATGGAAAACCCCATTAAAAGTTTTCCCGACCTGGGAAACGAACCTAAGCCCTCTTGTTCATCAAAGCGCTTGTTATACTATTTGAAAATACCCATTCATTGTTACATACAAACAACGGAATCTGTCTAAATTTCAAAAACAGATACCACAATATTCTTCCAAACATTTATCAAGAGGTGCTAAATTAATTGCGCTATCGCACACAGATTAATAGTCGAGTGTCAAGTGTAGAGGCATCGGGCACAGAGAGAGTACACGGAACAGAGAGTGGCCGTTATCGGTTCAGATACAAGTACCCTCTTCAACGTCACTCGAGGACTGTAACTTTACTTAGTGATACATTTACTGAACGTTCTCGATGATAGGTCGTGCGATTCATAGGACCATTGTTTGTTTGATTAGGTGTTTTGACTGTGGGTGTAAACTTTTAGGGGTTTATTTATAAACGATGATTACAGTGTCAAACGTGAACGGTATGCGTAAACAGTCGCTAATCACTACTTCACTTTAAGCTACGGTTATGAATAAAGGCGATTAAGTTAAGACTAGTTTTAAATAAATTGTATACTTCTAGCTAAATATTTGCTAATAGTCTTTGTTGTGAGATGAGCGAGTTTGGTACTTAAGCAAACTTCTAGTAGTATGTATCAAAAATTCATCTTTGGTTTTGGTATTTTTTCCATCTCAAAACACCAAATGTAAGCTTACGAATTGCAAATACCTTACTTACTGCAATCGTGTGCTATTCAGAGAACTTTTGAAACCAAGTGGATGATTATTTCTGCAATTGATAATAGGGCCATTTGGGTACAATTGTTACAGTCCACTCAATTGCAAGAATTCAAATCGAATCATAGCACATGCATACATAGCACATTGAATTTGATACAAAAATCTGTTACAAAAAATGCCAAACAAAACCACGCAGTAACTAAATAATGAATGAAACAATATGTTTTAGTACACATATTACGCAACTCCCGCGACGGATGCCCCCAAATTAACCGACAATTACAAAGGTTCTTGCATAAATTTAAATACATTTGAAACGTGTTCCACAGTTCCACTAGTAGTAGGTACCGCGTATTCAAAACGTCAATGAGTACGGCGAGTACACGAGACGGTAAACGGGGCTTTTGTGACAGATGCGGTGCAACCCACCCTTTCAATAGACGGAGATGCGGCATAATAAAACGTGCCGTTTGCTTTGATCGCTGATTTTACGTGGGGTTTATACGATCATAGCGTATGAGTGAGGAATGTTTAATTTGAATGTAATGGTTAAGAGCAGTGTGCCATGTCAGCCGCACGAGGTATAATAGCAAAAGGAAAATTTTAGGTCTAATTTGTTTATGGTCGGAAATATTGCGAATTTTTATTGAAAAAAAAAAACATTTGTAAAAGTTTTGAGAGTTATCTTTCCATGAGTAAAGCAAACTGTTTAGCCATAGTCAATAAAAATAACCTATTCTGGAGAAAAGAGAGATTCCAGAGACATTCTAGAGATGTTGATGTTGCTGTCAAAAATAGCTGCGTATCCCTAAAAATAGGAAATACCTATCGTGGTTAAATATTGTGTCATCATTGCAAACACGGAAAATACACTTTGCTACAGTATTTTTATCTCAGAAAGCGACCCGCGCTTTACTTGTAGTAACCAAGTGTGCAAACACACTGTAAACGTGTACGTGATGGCGAGTAGCGTCAGCACGTAACACACAACACACACATCCGACTTCGCCCGTGTCTCGGACGGTACCGAGAGCTCCTGCTTAAACACACATTCACAGCGTACACTTGGTTACCACAAGTAAAACGCGCGTCGCTTTGTGAGATAAAAATGCTATAAGCCTCAAAGGACCAGAGAAACTAGCACAAAATCTAAAACCTTTACAGGATGAAAACCAAACCCACTTAGGTACAGACCAAACGGACTACCGCACGAAATAAAACCGTAAAACCACTCCCGCTAAACTAGATAGATTACGTTGGAGAGTGTTCTGTTACTAATAAACTCTCGTTAGCCCTGTCTTAGGTTTAATGCTGCGTTAGCTTCGACTTTTATCTACCCAGTCTGCCCACTCCAGATTAAGTTACGGGTTTCCAGTGCGAGTTGGAAAAGTTGTTTGAACAGTTCGTATGCGGAACTAGAAAACGGTAGGGTCTATAATTTAATTTTGTAAAATTGAAATGTAGTTGGTGTTTAACGATGTTTGAATAGTAAAGTAAAACCCAATTTTCTTACTCGAATCGTAAAGAAAATTGTACATAACTTTTTTTATTAATTTAGGTAGGTATATCAAAATGGTTTTGTTTCTATATGATTGTAGCCTGAAGCGTAAAATTCGAGTGACGTGAGCCACGAACCAAATATTCAAGAATTTTTTTGCACAGGGAACATAATGCACAAAAATAACAAACTAAATTCATCCAAACCGCTTTATTACATTAAATCAAGTGGAGTGTTCCTGCAAACGCTGGGTTCTTTTGTATCTAAATAGCGGTACCCTAGAGGCGGTCACTAAATGAAGAAAAACAAAAGCCGGCCATTAGGGCTGAGCCCGGCTATGACAAACAAGGCGGCGCGAATGAATAGGGCTGGCAGGAGACGAAACTGAACGGATTGTTAGATTGAATGCCCCGTTAGTCTATTGGTCGCAAGTGCTAGTGTTGAAAACGAGGTCCTGGGTTCGAATCCCACGTCGAGCACTGTTATTTTAGGTTTTTCTATCACGAATTTCTTAGTAGTAGCTCAGAGTCGGGATTTGTTCCTGATTGGACTCAAACATAGCTAGCGAAATGTGGGTGTACTAAAGCTACACCTCTGCCTCTTTCTTTGGGGATTATAATTATATATATTATTTATTATAGGCATGATGTTATGTTACATTTGAAACTGATTTACCTACTGTGAGAAATAAGTGCGAGAAGTGCAACATTGGAAAACTGAAAACCTTAAATTTTTTCATCTAGGCTTTTTAGTAGTACAGACGCAAGCATATCAAGCTTGGGAGAATTTGAACCTATGCTTTAGCGTTAAATTTGAAAATCTATTAAAGAAATTTGACAGATTGTAGTATCTTGAGTCTTTAAGCGAAATATTGTATCTGGTGTAATTATAAGATTGGTTATTCTACATCATATCTACGTATTTTTTATTTTTACAAAATTGAAGTATAGCAATAATATAAACATTTAAAAAGTGGTACTTTGCTTTAATATAAATGAAACATTACCTACGTTTTTACTAGGAAAATAATTCAATTATATTCTGCTCAATATGTTAGAAAAAATAACACTTGCAATTCCGTCCTTATCTATAATTAAATTCACCGGAACCCAGGTGTCAACCCTGAACGAAAATAATATATTTTTCCCGTAGTGCGTGTACGGAATTCACATTAATCTCGTGGTACCGCCATTTCCGACCTGTGTCCAAAAAATCTATACATTTTGCTGTAGTAGGCACAATTGAGCAAAAATTTTGCCACATCTGAAAAATGGTTGAGTGAAACGAATAAAGCGGAAAATGTTTTTAAGAATTTTCGGCATTTGTTCCCCGAAAATGAAGAAGGTAGTAGTGGAAGGCAGGAAGTCAACTATTTTTTATAGGTATGTACAGTCAGCAAGGATATAAGTATGCAGTGCAGTATAAGTGTGTAGTATGCAGGGTCGTCGAATATAGTTGAAGTTTACTAAGAAACCGACTGATGTTTTCGAATGAAATTTAATTTGATAAATCAAGTGTTTTTTTTCTATTAATTTACGTATAATTTAATTTTATTCGAAAACATCAATCGGTTTCTTACTACACTTCGTCGCAACATGTCTTTTCTTCCATACTTCTTTATAATATTCATCTCGATAGTCAGTCCCTTTCTAGCCATATCATCTTTCACACAGTTCATCCATTGTTTTTTTGGTCCTTTCGCCTACTAGTATAAGCCACCCACATATTAACTAACGCGACTGATTCTGGCTTTGGAATTAAAATGTCTATAGACGAGTATAACCGTTGAAGGCTAGGCCTGACTATATCTATACTAATATTATAAAGAGGAAAGATTTGTATGTATGTTTGTAACGAATTCGCTCACAAAGTACTGGACCGATTTTAAAAATTCTTTCACCATTTGTATGCTACATTATTACTGATTATTATAGGCTATTTTTTTTTCTTTTTTTCCACCCGTGCGAAGCCGGGACGGACCGCTAGTATGTAAATAAAGCGACTATCTAATCTATACTTATACTTATAATAAACCTAAAGATTTTGTTTGAACACGCTAAGTAATCTCTGAAACTATCAGTCGGATTTAAAAACTATTTTTGCATTTGATAGCCAAATTATTGAACAAGGCTATTTAACATCACGCTAGTATCCTTAGAAGCCGAGCACAAAAGAAAAAACTCAGAACGATAAGCAAACACGAAGAAATAACGCGGGCAGGCGATGCGATGTGACGGGGTGGGTCGGAGTACAAGAAATTTCACGCGGACGAAGTCGCGGGCAGAAGTTAGTACCTTTTATATCTTGCGACACAAAAACCCGTCCATTAACTGTCGCATGTCGTTAGAAAAATCTTCTCCTTAACAACGAAGGAATCGAATCCGCCATTTTGCTTTCCACAGGCCACCGTAACGTCTGTTAATGACTTTTAATATTAATAACACTTCGCATATGATACACGTGGCATTAAAATTAATTAAGGTTTTCATCGATACACCTGTGTCGGCGGTGGTATGACGTTTTAATGAATTGCCGGCGTCACTCGTCCGTAATGACCATGGGGGTGACATCTGACGCGATGCTGATTTGTTACTGGGACAGAGGGGACAAGGGTGTTTCGTAAACGCAACTCGTGTGTGATGCGAAATGCAAAAAAAAAAAACATGTGAATACAGAGAAACTAAATTCGTTATAAAATGAGCTTAACATGTATCGCAACTCACATTTATAAATAAGTATTATAGTTAACTACAAATAATAAGCTTTAATTACAATACTGAAGTTAATACTAAAATATATTTTTATTATGAGTTATATTTGCGATTGACTGCTGCGCTGCGTGTCGCGGGTTCGATTCCCACACGGAACAAATATTTGTATGACCTACAAGTAGCTGTTCCGGGTCTGGCTGTTTGTGTAATTGAGTTTAAATGTTTGTAAACGCACCTACAATACAGGAGAGATTCCTAGTGTGGGGTAACATTTTTCAAAAAAAAAAAAAAAAAAATTACATCAAAGGACCAAGCTCAAAATATCCTCAAATTTATACAAGTAGGTACTTACTTACAGATAGCTAAAATCGTTAAATATATTACAATCTAATTTATGAAGCACATTATTACGTATACGCTTTGAGTCTAATTAACTATTCAGGGAATTAATTGACTAATCTAATAGGAAACTCTAAACTAAGCGACGGAGAGTTTCCGTCGGTTCCAATTGATTAGACATACATGTTTATTTGCTGGCTGTTGAAAGCTATTTCTAAAATAGATAGTTTTAAGTGCAGTAACAAAAACGGTGAAGAAAAACATAGCGAGGAAACTGACATGTGTTAGAAGCAAAAATTCGAAGGCATGAGACACAGCACACAGCAGCTGCTGGTACACCAGGCCTCCTCTCGGTAAGAGCGTGTGGGCCGTAATCCACCACGCAAGCCCAGTGCGGGCTTGTAGATGTCACATACCTTCGAAGCTTTGATTCTAGCACATGCCAGTTTCCTCACTATGTTTTACTTCACCGTTTTGAGAGCAATGGTAATGAATAATGTACACAAAATAACGCGTTTTTCTGGGTTCAAACCTACGACTTACAACTCGTAAGTCTTTATTGGGCCACCACTGCTACTGCTGCCGAAATACATTTTTGAATATTTTATCCTGTTATCGATTTGAGGAATAGGAGCTAAAATAAAATCCATCGTATACATACAATCGCGACGCCATTGCCGTTAGTCGTTCTGTCTAGTCGCCATGTGTTGGCACTAAAATTGAGTGTCACCTCGCAAACGGGCGTCGCATCGATAGCACAAAAAGCGCCAGTTGAAATAAAACTTTCAGTTTCTATCACAGCTTTTTCATGTTTTTAAAACGAGCCAACATATTTTCTCTTCGAGAGTAGGTACATTACGTAGTAGTTCAGGAGCTATAGATATATGTACGCACTAATAATTAACTTTACACAGGCAGTGTGTGACACAGGGCCTTATTAAAAAAATACAGCAATAACATAGCCTGTTGCAGAGGTGTACCAGTACACCCACATTTATTTTTAATAAAATTGTGTGTGGGTGTACACACGGCTACACATCAAGCTATACATTTCCAGTTTTAGCTGACCTCGCATTGTATAGGTTTTTCGTGCAATCTGAAGTCAGCTTATACTAGTTATGTATAGCTTGATGTATAGCAAAAAATGTACCAGAGTACAGTCAACAGCAAAAGTAGATGATGAAAATCAGAAATTCAATACTAATGAACGGTGTTCGCGTCAGAACTGTGTGGCGTCGAAGTGATTCAAAAGTATGTGATTGTAAATTATAACAAACATTTACTACTTCGACGCCACACAGTTCTGACGCGAACTCCGTTTATAAGTATTGAATTTCTGATTTTCATCATCTACTTTTGCTGTTGACTGTACTCTGGTACCATTTTTTTTTAAGTCCACATATTTTATAACATATTATAGAAGGCAAGCTTATTGTAACCGGGCACGAATCGAGACTTCGACCTGCTACGAAATTAAATAATAACGAAAAAAAAAACGTAATATTATTGTTTCCGATTTCGCTAATTACAAAGCATCAGCAATCCATATTTCATACAATCAATACTTGTACTCTCCATTCTAAAATCGCTGGTCATAGTGACCTGTCCATCATTTGCTGTAACAAATTGAGTGTCACTTCATATTAGCCGAAGGGTTATTACAAACGTTTTTAACACCGACCCGCTGAGACGGGTGAAATTGCGGAACTCAAACGAGTGTGTTTGGTGAACGTTTTAAGAGTAGACACTGTCTATCCTTGTGTAGAACGAAAACAAAATCAAAAACCACCCACCATAATATGGGACCCTTTCAAAGAAAAAAAAAACCTTTTTACATACTAACAGACAAACGAACAAAAACCTCCTCCATGTTTGAAGTCAGTTAAAAATGACTTTTTCGGTACATTCCAAAAAAAATCACAATATGAAAATTTCGGAAAACTTGAATAAACAATGGTTTCGACAAACAATGATTTCAATTATTTTTATTCGTTTAGGAAACAGTCAGTTTTAATTCGGCGTCCCAAGTATTTCGCACCATCAACCCTAATTGTATTACCTAATTATCGAACTGCGTTCAAGATTGCGAAACCTTTCCTTTACAAAATCCTGCTGAATAAGTAATTTGAAAGAATGCCTGACGCACTCGCTGCGTTGGTACACTCAACCTCACGTCTGTGGAAATACTTTAACAACGAAAACCGTCTCTAATGATACGACACGAAGTTGATATCAATGTCAAATTGTTACATGGATGCGTGGTTGACTGTACCACGTCGTGCACAGCTTTTTAATTACTACCTACGCGCTGGGCCCCGTGCTCGGGAATAAATCTTAGTTAATGTCCCTTTAGTCTGGTCAGTACGCGGCCCCATGTGTTGGTAAGCTGCAACTACATGAGCCGAAATCGATTCCGCGTCGGCTAGATGGCTAATAGCGCATTTATTTCGCCGAGTTAATACTGTGAGTTGTGGAGTATCGGTTGAATAGTGGGTGTTGTGCTTAATTTATTAACGAAAAGAGGGTTTTTTTTACTACTGCAACATTTTTCCCCAGTGCAATTTCTTGTCGAAAAACTTGTGTTTTTTTTAACTCCACCTTTTCTCTTGAGCCCATTTACTTACTTGTTTGACACCTGAACCGTAATAGAATACTCTTTATTATGCACACCATAATTATTAAAGATATAAATGCAGAAATTTTACGAGAAATTACATAACGGCGGTCTTATCGCTGAAAGCGATCTTTTAAAGACAACCTTTGGATGGATTTAGGGAGAAAAGAGGGACAATACTGCAGGTAGTCTGTGGTGTACCATTTACTTAATTCAACTTTTAATTCCTTGTTCCAGAAATGCGACATTCCTCGAGCCACATCTCCAGGGCATAAGAAGACGCGACAGTAGGAGTTCAGACTCAGATCACGATGAACGCTCCACGGAAGACGACGAGAGGTCTTTGCTTCGAAGTTCACCTCGCACGAGGCTGCCCCCTCCGCCGCCCCCACCGCCCGACGACGACCCACCCCCGCTGAAGCCTCGAGAGTTCTTCGAAAGACTTCAGACCCAAGCAATGAGGGAAGCTCAAGAAAGAAAACATAGATCAAGAGACCTACCAATCAAAGACCAGCTCTTCAGACCTGTCGACGCTGACGGCAGTCTAGGAGACAGCCTTAGTCAGGTACGGATTTACGGAACCCTTTTTATTTCTCTCCAGACTTCGGAAACTTTTAAATCACGAATAGCAAATCCATTCGGATGTAGCCTAATGAACCGTGCCGGTCCTATTTAGTTTTTAGTTTCTCAGACTTTTTCTCAAACGGTATTTTCAGTTTTGTTGGATACCTTATTTGCATATCGCATAGCATTATGTAAAGAGATTGAACAGGAGCATTTTTGAAGTGAAATATTGTATCAGAATGAAATTATATTTAGCCATTTATTTGTGTAGTATTCGAGATGTATACTGTCGGTTCTCGGAATGCATCTCCTCTTTCTATTTTGCTGCCATTACCATGTGAATGCGAAGAGAGTGATGTTACATGAAAGCAATATTTTTCAATAGTCGATGCAGAATTAAATTTGTGGTTCTACAGAAGGGAATTTGTAGGGAGGGGAAGCTTTTTTCGTTTGATGTTCCTTTCAAATTGGAATTATTTACGGTACACAAAAATCCGACACCCTATAACACATTTTTTAAATGCTACCTTGTTATTCACGGTATTTTGGCAGTAATATTGAAAAAGCAGGAGATGCATTTATCTAAAAAGGGAGCGGTATATTGGTGCTCAACTAAAACAAATTCTTTCAAGAAAATTTCCCTTCGTTCGGAATAGCAATGACGACTGAAAGGTCAATAAATAAACTTCTCGCACTTTACATAAAACCTTTTTAGTATGCGGTGTCTTTAGCCTCAAACATAATTAAAGAAACAACTTACAGTACATTATCCTTAGCACTTGCTACATGCTTTCTCTCTAAAATGACAATTAGTCGTTGTTGCGCCACAACCGCAATGTTTACAAACCCTGCCGCTGCACTCAGCCGCACTACAGTGACAGGGGCGCCCACTTGAGGTGTAAAACTTCTCAGTCAATTGCGGGCGTTGCTTTGTGAATGCTTGAAGCCCCACCAAAATCTTGCATTGTCGCCGGCTCTCGTTTAAACTATAGGGAGTAACGGTGCGGTTATACTGCACTTCGGAAATGCGAGCTTTTATCGTAAGGGATGTAAAGTGGAAACTTTCAACTCCGCAACAAAACTAATTCGTCTATATAATTATTTCAACGCTCCCCGGACATTTAGCAAATGCTATACCGGAAAGTAAAGGGATAGCCCGAAAGCATAATATTCATTACACTACACTTACTGGTCCATCGGACTGCCGATTAACCCTCAAATTAGAGCGGGGGCCCGAAGTTAACTGTCTTTTGCGGCACATAAATGACATGTGCGACTTAGAATTTTGGATGGGTCTCGTACCGTACCAGTTACGGTCTGTGATGGTGTTTTTAATTATTTTGCGGGTAATTACTGGGTGCGCTTCGGTTTTCGAGGTTTAAATTTACGTTTGGTGTAACCTTAAATTTACCCGCGAAAAGGCGTTATATACTTTGTTTTAATGAGAATGAGTGTTGTATCAAAAAACAAACCTATGGAAATGTTCAAAACTTATTTCATCATAAATCTTAGCCAACAATGTTGGGGTCAGTTTCCAGTCTAACCGAATGCAGCTGAATACCAGTATTTTACATGAAGCGTCTGCCTATCTGACCTCCATAACCAGTTGTCAGAATTTCGGGCTTCTGATAACCCGTAACGACTGTCAACGGTCCACGAATAACAGCCGAGACCAACGGCTTAATGTAAAGATCCACGAATGTCAGCCGGGACCAACGGCTTAACGCAAAGCTCACTATGTATATAACAATATATTAAATCAGTTTCTACAAGTCATTGATTTTTACTTACCTGGGCGTTTTCGTTAGAAATGAAAAGGGTTCATATTTTATACATATCTGAGTATAACTGGCGGCTCTCTGAAAGGCTCGTTTGCCGTGCAAATGAATAGATAACGTAATGAAACTCCGCTCGCCCCCATTTATCAACATTTTAACGACAGGCGACAAAGTGGAGACTTCGCGTGATATTAAACGTTATTTTAAATGCACACCTATTAATTATATGTCCTTAAAATATACCTTTAAAATGTACTTTAAATAGATAATCGCCTTCCTACACTTATGTTTTTAAGTAATTTGTTGATTGGTAATAAATATTAAGGTAGTAAAACTGTCTACAAATTTGTTTAAATATCGTTATTTACTTTGATTGCCTCTAATGGCCTCGATCACAATTTTTCCTCCATATTTGTTTAATGGTGCGCAAACTTCTTGCCCGCCAATTAATAACATGTTAGACGGCAATCACTTTAAAAGCTTTCAAACTACTTCTTAACAGAAAAGCATTCGTTACACTCGACTAGTTTTAATAAACTTCGCAATCGAATTAACTCGGCAAAATTCGGTAAAAGTCGGGACTTGATTCAAAACTTCGGAAGTTAGGCGTTTTAAACAGGATAATTACTACCATTGTCAACACGGAACGATTATCGGGTGGTCCGGAACTTCATCTGCACCCTTCCCTCGTCCGGGGCACACTTTAATCGTTGGTTGGAAAAAAAATTAAGCCATCCCTAGTTTAATTTGCATGCGGTGCAGTGGATGCCATCGATTTAGTACAACAATAGGGAGGATGAATGCATCGCTCGTTTTTTCTTTATTGCATTGTTCATAGATTCGAATTTTTTCGGTGATTATTCGGTCTTATTTCGTGACTTTTATTTATTGAATCGTTACAATCATGTTTTTTTTCTATTAGTTTTTGTCTGCAACATGTTCATGTGCATATTTATGATGAAAATGCTTTTAAAAAGCATATTCATCATAAATATGGGCCAAATAAAAACCATTTTAGGTATAACAAAACTTCAGTTTTATTTAACAATGAATCAACATTCCAATCTAAATATCACAGAAATCACGTCAGAACGTATTTTTTTTTCTTTTAAACCAAAATCTTTAATAACCACAATCTTATTCACCGCCTAATTTGCCGTCACGAACAATCAGGATTCCAATAAAAGAAACGACTTATGCTTCGTAAGTCAGGCGTCAAGTCAATGGCATCAAACCCCATGAGCTAAAGCTCCCCTGTCCAGTTTCCGGGACGCTTATTATGGTAATGGTACCTTCGGGCTATGTGGACTTTTACTACGTTATACATATTTAACTTCGCCGTCTGTGTTGATGTGAAATCGAAAATGTATACAGGACTTTTTGGGTAGCGAATTTGCGAGTTGGCAAGTATTTTATGTGAGAAAAATATATTAAAAATGCTGCCTCTTTTAATGTGAAAATGTTACCCATTTATGCCACTAGTCTAGACTAAAGTAATTACAAAAATAATAAACTAATAAACACACAAGATCCATTAAGTACGTTCCATTTTCCATGAACTTTTAATTAACAGCGACAAAATTGCCAGTAATGAGAAAAAACGCGTATTAACGCGCTACGCAGAAAAATTGTTATTACGCCAATCTGATGAGTACACACGAGCGTATAGCCCCGACTTATTGATTTTAACCACCCTGGGTGAGTCATCTGCCGTTGCATCCCCTCCCTATCCCCACGCTGGACCACAAACACTGTTTGCTCTCTTTGATTGAACTTGAAGAAAACTAAAGGGCACTGTAAGTTTGTTTGTGAAGTAATAACGGTTTTATTCCCAGTTTCTGACCCGTGTTTCATTTGCAACTGTGTCGTCCGTGTTTGGATTTTTTTTTCACTGTCTGCATTCGATTGGTGCTCGTTAAAAGTTTGTCACGGCGGCGATGGTTTTCTGTGGGAAACAAACTTGTTCAAGTTTTGTTGAGTTTTTCATAAAAATGCTAAGTTCTTGAAAAGATTTTTAATGGCCTACGTTCGAAATTTGTCGCGGGAACTGAAACGCGAAATCTTCATATCAAAACTACTTCTGCAAGAGTTCATGTTAAATGTAGTAAGTATATAGGAGTCAAGGAGCAATAATTTTAGCAATTTTCAAACAAAATCCTTTCCCACATAGCCTGCGCAATTACTGCGCCTGTCACCTTTTCAACTGTAATTTTCATTCAAAATCTTAGCTATAATGTAGACGGAAAAATAATAAGGTGCAAGTAAAAATAGTTCTCAAATAATAATGAAAAAGACAGACATTACCATACTATACTCAAGACCCAAATTCGAAAATCATTAACCTTTTAAAAGCTACTTAACCGGGCATAAAATTGTTAGACTACCGATACCCTATTACGCATTCTCGCAAACTTTTTACCTAATTAAAACTTCCCTTTACCCGGTCGCAGGTGTGCCGCGTTTGCTCCTAAAACGTTCGAACCATTTACAACGTGATAGCACGTGCGACCGCTTCGCACTTGTGAACCAAACTCGTGTAAAAGTGAACTGTTATGCGACACTAAGAGCAGAGTGCTTTGCGATATTTCCATGAGACGCAGATGCCTTTAAGAGATTGCTATTGCAAAGTGTTTATGTAATAGGTGTTGGAGTAGTTGTGAAGTGAAGCGTGAGGTAAAATGCTTGAAAGTTGGGGTGTCTTTGAAGTTGGTAGGTACCTGAAGTACTTGCCTTGCCGTTGAAAGCATGCATATTTCAGGAATCGTAGTTATTATTGTTTTTTCACATTTCCACTGAATTATTATTCTGGAAAAGTTAGGTTTAATTTTATTTTCATAAGCAGAGAAAAAGGAGACAGAAAAAAAAGGTTAAATAATGCATTACTTAAGTATGTAACTTAGATAGACTAATTTAGATAGATTAATTAATTAATAATAATTAATTAATTATTAATTTAATTAATTATTATTATTTTTTAATGCATTACTTAAGTATGTAACTTAGATTCTTACAGTAATTAGACTAAAAACATGCTCGATTTTGTGGAACTCGGGACACGCAAACTAAGACGTATCCTGTATCTCAGGTATCAGCGTTCCGCTCTGTGCTGGCACATTGTGAAGCCTAACTTATTTTTCAAGTTGTCTTTAGTGTTGTTTTTTTTTTTCATTTTCGAACATGATAATATTTACACACTGTAAGCTCACAGACTTAAAATAATAATAATATGTACATGTATATTAAAAACAAATTATCGTTTGGCCAAAGAATCAGCATCGACATACAACGGGGCAATGCCGCCAGCCTTTTAGACACTTCTCTTGTTGACAACGATGCGTACGAATTTTTTGATGCCCTATCATCCTTTCCCCCTTTTCTTGTTTAAGTTAAGTAATATAAGTTTCATAACATTAACTTTAACTATCAGTATTATATTACAGAATCCATAAAGTAACAAAAAAAAGACTTCTACTCCAATATAAGTGTTCTCATTCTTGAAATGTAATCATGGAAGTGCTGTTACCAATTCCAATTATATTCCTGTTGCAGTATAGGTAAGTGGCTACCATACATGGCCAAACAACCGCATCTCACACCGAAGAAATCTAATTGTAAACCAACTTGACACATAAATCTTCAGCAGCATTCGCAGTGGTGTGATATTTGTTACCGTGGCTTCTATTGTACCACGAAATTTAACACCTTAACTGCCGCCTGGTCCATTGTCACCCATGATTCATTGCAGTTATTATTGTTACCGATCGTGAAATTAATTTCCCGTATAGTCGACATTTTCTGTAATATGCCCGTTTAAATGCCCCGAATTGCTGCGAAATTAATTTTATCACGTTATTTGTTTTACGCGGATATTAATGTTGTGGTGAAATGTTTCGAGTGTTGTTCGTTATAATTATCGGAAATATTTTACGGTACGTATGCTGTTTGGTATTTAATTACAAATTAAAGGAAGGAAGTTAAATTAATAGTCGTGAATTTATAGCGTTCTCATTAGGGATATCGATATCCGTCTTAGGTAAGACGGTCTTAAGCTCGTATTAATCGATTAGCTACCTAATCCAACTAACTTCTTACCATGCCATGGATGTAGAAACCATATTTTAGTCTAGGTAATCAGATTTAGCTATGAATGTTTTACATAATTTCTAATAATTATTTATTTAAAAAAGGAAACAGTTAAACATAAGTTTCAATAGACTTTAGCCTGTTAGTGTTAATATTATAAACTAGCTTCTGCACACGACTTCGTCTGCGTGAAATTTCACCCTCCCCCCATTCACCCTCTTAGGTGTGGAATTTTTAAAAACCTTTTCTTAGTGGATACATGTTCTTCACAAAGAACACACCCTTCAAATTTCATGTCTCTAGAACCAACGGTTTAGGCTGCGCGTTGATATACCTATCAGTCAGTCAGCGCTTTGAATTATATATATAGATTAAAGTCACATTTCGTGTCTGTCTGCGTGACCACGTTGTTCAGCTAAACGACACACAGAATTTTGATGCGGTTTTCACTATCACTTAGAGAATTTATTCCGAAAGGTTTATGTGTATAATAAATTAATATTAAACTTATATATATTTATGAAATCTTCATTTTTTGTTAAGTCGTAAAAGCCGTGCGAAGCAGGGGCGGGACGCTGCTAGTGCAAAATAAAATAATCTAAAAAAATACCGTTCGAAAAACTACCACGAGACCAAAAAACTCTTTGTTATTATTTATTCTCTCTGAAGAAAGAGCAAATTTTCCTCGCGATCCCCATTTAAGCTGAAGGAACTGAATAATTTTCCTAACTATTAAATGCGGTTTTGTGTTTAATTTAAACTTTGATGTTTAAGTTTAAGAGAGAGCTTTGTTTGTTTTACTTTGCTATTATCATAAAGCTGCATTAATTTATTATTGCAGCAGCTCTTTGTGGTTATTCCTTTAAAAAAGACTACATAAAAAACTGTAAAAGTAAAGGTATTTTAACTTTCCACGCCCTAGGTACTATTTTAAGAAATAAAGAAAAAAACAACTTTTATTTGCAGTAAACATGACGCAAAGAAATAACACAAACAAAAACATACAATTTAGGGAGAAAATATGCGTCACATCCACGCAAAACGGACAGCATAATGCTGTGATCCTATGCGAGGCAGAAACAGACCACAACCAGAGATAAAGAAACCTTCTGCCAACATTTATTTGTCAATGCAAGCAAGATCGAACGAAAAGAACCATCTTTGAAAGAATGACTAAATAGAATAGATGTAACTTAGAATAAGTAGGAGTAATAATTTTAGTATTTATCTGTGGAGGCTTTAATGTGTTAAATAGGATAGGTGCAGTGGTTAAATAGGATCATATAAAAAAAACTTGAGAGGTGTCAAGGGACACCCGGATGGAACGAAGTTCCTTTCGATTAATTAGTGAAGGAATTGTAGTAAAATTTTATTTTTTTTAAGTTATAATAATAAATAATGTAATGTATTGAATCTTGTATAAAATAATTATATTAATAATTATATTCAATGCGAAATAGAAATGAAAATATCTGGCTTGCTTTCTATAAGAGAGAGAGAGAGACAGACAGAGAAACATGCGACGCCGCACAGCTTACTATAGCAAAAAGTGTCGTGACATTAACTTTTCGTAAGAATTTTTTCTGTCTAGCCCCCTTTCACAACGCGCGATAAGGAACTTCGTTCCAAAAATAAATATAATATTTCGAGTATTTCAAGGGCCAAAAAAAATAATTTTCTTTAAAAGCATAGCACAAAAAATACTATTTATTTCTCCTACTCAACGCTACACTATTTTAAATTGCATTGAAGAGAAATCCAATGAAACAAATGCGAGTGACGCCCGACTTTCTAGCAATTACTCCTAGACATAATGAGATGTTTTTCCTTGCAAATTACCCGTTTAAAACGGATACTACAGTGCACATTACGTGCTAAACTTTTTAAAGTTTATTGAGTACGGCTTTACATAGACGTTGTTTACGGCTTATTATCGTAATAAGACTTAATTGATCGCGAAACATTACCAGTCTTTTATTTTTTTACTGCATAGCTATTCACATCCATTCGATACACTTCCGAACCAATGTTATCGAAGTAGTTCTCTAAACGCTGTCGAAACATCTGAATCCCGATAATGTTGACATTATAAACCAAATAGATGTCCACTATTCTTCCGATATTCGCGGTCGGGGTCTAGGCAAGTCAGGTAACCGAAAATGTGTCACTCGGAGGCCTGTCGAATGGTCTGAAAGAAATAATAAAGTCTGCTTACTGGGTGTTTTTCTTACGATTTCAGTCCATTCCAGATTTCTGCCTAATATTTTTCTTCAACATAAGTCAGAGATATCTTTAAAGTACCTATAAAGACATTGATACGTACTTAGGTATTCACAATTTTACATAGCCATAACACATGACATAACATATATCAGGCCTATATTCCCTAAAGAGTTAGTTAGACCCAACATTTTATTAAGACATTAATTAGCAAAAACAGACCGTAATGAAGCTATTTCGACAATAATTAAAACGTAACTAACAGATCCTACCAGTATATTCCATTAGTCGAAATAAACCGCAATTTCGCATTCATTATGTCGAAAAGTAAAATATTCACATTCGCAACGGCAATTCGAATTAAATGTGGACAATTTTAATTCAAAACTACACGGGCAAATCGCATAAACCCGCTGCTGCAAAGGGATTTTGTCTCAATTAACGGACAAACTCGCCTCAAATTATGAATATTTATGCACATAACATAAGCCTCGATGTGTGTTTTACTTGGTGTTTGATATTAAATTTAATTTATTGGCAGTTTGTTTTACATTAAATAGCTGAAAATGAGGGCTAGTGGCTAAGTGATAACAGCCGCGCGGGTCGCTCGATTCAGTTACGTTTCGCTTGCCGCGGTTGGTCCGTGGATGGGTGACCATCTTTACATACCAAGCACCCCGTACCTCAGAAAGCACTTAAATCTTTGATAGGTATTATGGGTCGTCAGAAGCCCGAAAGTCTGACAAACAGCCTTGGACAATGGACGCTAGTCCATTGTCCAAAACTGTTTACCCGCTACGCTACGCACGCTAGTACGCTAGTATTACCCAGTAACTGGGTTGTGGAGATCAAATAGGCACTCGCTCCATGTAAACTATTAAAATATTAAATATTCAGTTGCATCCGGTTAGAATGCAAGCCGATCCCAACATAAGTAGATGGGAGAAGGCTAGGCAGATGATATGATGAGCTAAAAATAGTGAAATAAATGACTGCACAGAAAATAAATATTTTACAGTATATGTGACTTTACTACTTCAGAATACTTAGGCTAAGATTCGGGTAACTTATTTAGCGAAGAAAATGAGGCTTTAAGTAAATTCTGTTCCAATTTTTTATATTTTCCAACATTGTGAACGAAGCCCTTAGATTGGAGCTTATTGCAAGCTCAGTCACATTGTTCTTTTTTGCCAATCATCTTTGTTGTCGAAGTAATTGTTATCGGCTACAGATCAGTCCTTTTAATTGGCGGCAAGCTCGTTTCGCTAAATTTGTCTGGAACTTTTATGTCACATTTTGTGATACGAAACGGTTATTTTCATACATTTTCTTTTTTTTTGGTAAGTAATGCGCAGTACTTACATAAACAGACTGGCAGGGAGATCGATACGCAAACTGTTAACATGGAATTAGTAGGTATTGACGCCAGCACATCATGATACTACAATCTGTCAAAGGAGATCACCCAACCTCCATACATTTTTGGGCTAATGTTGAAAGTGCCGGCCAACTAAAATAAACTCAATATTACAATAGATAATAATAATATAAACACTTTTTATTACCACACTAAAGTTCTAAGTCAAGTCTGTGAGATATTATTCAAACTCAGAACATCTATTCAGTTTGTGGAAGAAACCTAATTATTATTATATTTCTTGGAATAACGTGCGAGTCAGAATGTAAAAAAGGTAGCAGCTACCTGCGCCTGCGTCACATGCTATCTCGCTCGCACTGACCACACGGCGCTCACCGCACGGCTTGCCTTCAGTTCTCCATGCAACTTCTGTTACATCGGACGGCTACACCGCTGTGCTCCCAGTTTTATCGTTGTTTTGTCATTGCTGTTTTTGTTATAGTGTTATTGTTGTTTTTTGTCGTGTTATTGTTGTTTTTTGTCGTTTTATTGTTGCTATAATGGCACAAATGTTGTGTATAAAATGTCGTGAACCATGTGAAGGTCGAAGGACTTATACGTGGACTTCACGAGAAGAACACCATAACGACATGGCGCAGATAGTTATCGAGGAGCTGGTTGCGAGACAGGTAACCTATTTTATATTTTTTGGTACAACTAAATGATAGTAACTCCATACCATGCTAGTCTCTTTCCAGTTGGACGTATAACGTACCTACACCACTACTGGGCAGTCTTGTCACGTGTACGAACAATTTTAATCATTGTAGTTTATTCAATTCAATTCATTTATTTGTCAGATCAGTACAATCCAATATTGTTAGTAAGAACATAAACAACTTACAAACTAGTATTAGTGCATATACTTCTATCAATTAATAAAAAAAAAACATGTCATATACGATAATAATAATAATAATTCATAATGGTTAACACAATAACACTACACACACTACATCTGGCACGGTTTGGAGGCAACACTACCGTTATAATCAAAGGTTTTTAATCAAAGTAGGTGTTTAATCATTTTATTTATTATTCTTTTCAGGAAGAGCCAACAGACTTCATTTGCCGACCATGTTGGCAAAGAGTTGAAAGGACTTTTCAACGACGAGTTCGCGAGGCAAATCAAGTCATCGATGCTCTGCCAGATGAACCTGCTCCGGAAGTACCCCGAACCCATCCAACACTGACATTACCAGGATTCGTTCGTACTCCAAACACAACAGTGAATTGTGTTTTTCAACATTGCCAGAATGTGACCCGACTTAGAATTCCACATAGTGTGATTGTTCTTCTGATCGGACGTTACAATTTATTGATACCAGAAAATGCTCGCGTGTGTCAAGAACATCTGGAGCAAAACCTCTGGCATACACTTCCTCTACAGGATAATCTCGTAGAAGATTTTACGGCCTCTGAAATAGTGAGTGCTCTAACTATAATGCGAAATCAAATAACAACAGATATACTCAACTTTGAACAATATGAACTTATAAATGCAAACGAATTCCACACTTGGATTGGACTTAGTCATGAGCAGTTTTCCAATTTGCTCGACAATATATCCAGTTTAAATAGTAACAGACACAAAAAAACTATACTGGCTGCAACATTAGCCAAACTTCGAACAGGGGATTCTAATGCGAGGCTCGCTTTGATTTTTAGAACAAGCGAATCCCGTTTTCAAAGACTATTGACCTTAGGTCGTGAAGCGTTAGTGCGTGATTTTGTTCCTATACACTTAGGATTTGACCATTTAAATCGACAAGATGTAGCACAAAGGAACTTATTATTACCAGAAACGTTATATGGAAATCCAGAAAGTTCTATAGAACAAAGAAACGCTATTACTATATGCGACGGTACATATATATATAACCAAAAAAGCACCAACTACTTTTTTCAAAGACTCACGTACAGTCACCATAAATATAGAAATCTGACGAAGCCTTTTTTATTTGTATGTTGTGACGGTCATATTATAGAGGTGTCTGGACCACACGCTGCAACAACTTCTGACGCCTATGTAATGAATTCTATTCTTGAGGACGAAGAAAGTGTATTTCATTGGTTTTATAGACCAGGAGACGTATTTATCCTTGATCGCGGCTTTAGAGACGCGGCATTACCTCTACAATCTCATGGATATTCAGTGCATATGCCCCAAACAAAGGATGCTAATGAAACGCAACTGACTACGGTACAAGCAAACAAGTCACGCCTTGTTACCATATGCCGCTGGGTGGTCGAAGTCATTAATGGACGATTTAAGAGGGATTTTCGACTATTACGAATCGTTCATTGCAATCGTGCCTTACCGCACATGATTGAATATTTTAGGATAGCAGCAGCAATATTAAACGCATATCATCAAGTGATTGTGGACAATGTGCGCGCCCCAAGATTTTTAGAAATCATTCAAGAAAGAATTAATATTCCAAATACATTGGGTGATCTGGTAACCAGATACAATTATAACCGAAGACGTGCACAGTTTCAGCCAATAAATACGAATCTGTCTGATATCCCGTTCCCTATATTAACGGAAGAAGACCTTATTTTGTTCGCCCTTGGTATATACCAACTTAAACAGGCACGTAGTTATTATGCAGAGCACATACAGGCAACTGGTATGTTTGTCATTGAAATCGGAGGAAATATACCTGCTGAACATCTGCGAGAAGTTGAAGGGAGGGATCTCTACATACTTCGAGGGCGAATCCAGTCCCGGCATATCCGTTTACAAACATATCATGTTTATATAGCCATAGACACAGCTCTCACAGGCAGGCAAGCTATTGCGCATTATTATTGCTCTTGCCGTAATGGCAGAAGAACTATCGGCTGCTGCTCCCATGTGATGTGTATTGTATGGTACATGGGGCATGCAAGGCACCTGTCTGTCATAAACATTCCTGCTGAAGGTTTAGAGAATATTTTTGTTAGACCAGGAGAATTATAAGTAGAGAATAATCATTGAAATGTTCAATAAAGATTTTTTTTTTTCCCGGGACTTTTTATAATGGACGTGAAACTAAAATGGCAACTGACTACCATTGCACCACATAGAAATAACACTTTTGACTAAACAAAAAACTGCTTTACATCTACACTGAGTGATACTTTGAGGCTAAAATTCAAACCGAAATATAATCTCATTGAATTGACTGAGAACTTTGGTATAGTAATAAAAAATGATTATAATGTTGAATTCTATTTAAATAATGCGTTTATGTTTGTTGGCCGGCAAAATAAAAATTAGCCCAATCTGGGTGATCTCCTTTCTTTAATAGATTTTCAACTTTAACGCTAAAGTATAAGGTCTAAAATTATTTGTATACATATATGTATAATTACTTATATATTTTTATAGATGATTGGTAAAATTTGCAAGTTTCGGGTAGTTTGATGTGCTGGCGTCTGTACACGATTCTGAACCCGTTCCGTTGAATTTTTTTGTCAGTTATTATAAAAATTAAATTTGCTGTTCCATGCATTTTGACCGCTTAGCTTTAAAGTTTTATTAAAATAATCTGCTATTTTACTTTTCTACAATATACAACGTGTAACGTTAAATGGGCAAAACCACATACACCCCAATTAGAGCATTGAGTTAAAAGCATAATACGATGACCAAAACTATTTTTTTTAAAGCTAACTATTATTATTAAGAAAATCGTGTTGATCCTAGCATTACTTTATGCATTCAAAATTGAGTCGTATTGCCTTAAAATAAGACTTTTTTTTGGCTCAATCGGCGGGTAGTGTGGCAAAATGCATAATTTTTTTTAAAAAAAACCTATATCAAAAGTTACTGAAATCGATTCAGTAGTCAATTATGAACAAACTATTTTCAGGTTTTGCGCATTTAAGGTTACACGTTGTATATAAAATTGAAAGTCCTGACTGACTGATATTGATATATCAACGCACAGCCTAAACCGCTGGTGCTAGAGACATGAAATTTGGAGGGTGTGTTCTTTGTTAAGAGTAGGTATCCACTAAGAAAGGAGTTTTCGACATTCCACCCCCTTTTTTATTTTGAGGATGGGAAATCATCAAGTGACCCCTCCCGCTCTGGGTGGAGCAGAAGGGAGTGTCAGACTCTTACTGACTAAAACCCACACGTGTTCCTTCCTTAGCCCTTTGTGTTCCGGGGTAGCGATAACCCTTTCGGACAATCCCGCTGCCCACATTCCACCCCTAAGAGGGTGAATGGGGGGGAGGGTGAAATTTCACGCGAAGTCGCGGGCAGAAGCTAGTGTTTTATAAAAAAAAAATCTGCTATTTTACTTTTCTATGAAACAGCAGATTTTTTTATAACCGACGAAACATTTCTTCCCTAAGGTGTTTAGAATCATGTATCTACTGAATTCGTGGTTACAGTTTGCGCGTCGATGTCCCTGTATAAATGCAGTTTTTCTTTCGTCTATCATGCGTAATTTATGTATGTAACTTTAGCTACGAAGACCCTACATGAAATCAGCAAACATTGTAAGCAATCCCAAAATATTTTAATTTATTGGATAAAAAAAATAAGAAGGTCCAAACCCATGACCGCGGGCTGCTTGAAATTCATAAAAAGATCAGAGGGAAAAATTGCGATCTGCTAAGAATATGAACAAAGATATCATGGTACAATCTTATCCAGGGGCAACAGCCGGACGAAAAGGGTAATACAACTTTAACATATAAACAACTAAACCAGAATGGACGAGCCTGCATGAAATTGGTAGCCTTCCTTTGTGAAAGCCGCGTATCCTTTGCGGGAAATTCGAGTAATAATATTTCCAAGTTAGTGAACAAAGAGCCTTCTCTCCGTTTGAAGCGAGATTGTCGTGGGTATTTTTCGTATTTTCCCTCAAATATTGTACTTACTTTTTACCAAAGTGACATTTATATGAAGCGTCTCATATTGTTTTGGTTTTGCTTTCATCCCAGACGTTTTTGTGAATCATATTTTGAATAAACTCTCTATGCGTTTAATAAATGTTTCTTATTAAAATGTTTGGTTTGATCTGGTTTTTTTGAGTAATATACCTGGCTATCATAAGTTTTTATGGGGTTAACAAAAAAAAAAAACTTTTTTTTCTACAGAATATAGAAACAGATGGGTATTTCATAGCCTAATAATATTCTGAACGCAAATTCCTGCAAAGCTATTTAAATTAACACCTTTATCAAATTTCCCTCCAACATATTCAAAATTGAATATTACCATTAAATTACCATAAAGGAATATAATTTGAGACGGGCCTCTAACTAACAACATTAGCGCATCACAAACATTATAATAGGTATTCAGTGCGAATTTAATAGGATGTGTACACACAACGCGAAGCCATAAAGCGGGCCACAGACGGGCTCTCGTGTGAGCCCCCTAAGCCCCACACACTCCCGAGCTTCGACTCATAAAGGGACTCACTAATATTTGCCTATTATGATTATTTTCACGTGCCACACAACCTCAATTAGCGAAACATTTTCTCTGACTGTGTTAGTACTAATGTACGCGATGAATGGAAATGAATGGCCCTGTGAACGCAATATACATAGGTACTTACGATAATGCTGTTATTAAATTTTGTTTAAAGACCATGTTTATACGTGAAGTTCATTACAATAAGTTTTAATGAGTTATTAATTTGTTTTGATTATATATTTTTGTTAGTACATTGGTGCAATCGGCACCAAACAAAAATATATACGGTTGTTCACAAACTAAATTTAAGTTCAGTGCATCTTTATCTTTGTATTTCATAAAGAAAAGGACATAAGATAAATTTTAGTTTAATCCTGTCAAATTAATCAGAAAGATAGATACATAAAATCTTTAAGCGATGTTACAACCTCCGATCTAACGAGACAGATTAGTATCCATATTGTTACTTGTTGATATAAATAACTAAGTATCATAAAATGTTTTTGTAAAAATCCAAAAAGTGATTTGAACAATGTATTTTGCTATGGTACCAAGCAGTGGCAAAGGGTGAATTTATGACATAGGTAAGCCGGAGCAAAAAAAATGTCAATAAACCGTTTCATTATATTTCAATGATGAATTGACTATAGAGTGGTTGTGTGTTCTGAATTTTCGAAGGGAAGCCGGGGGGAATCTATTTGTATGGTACTTCGCCACTGGTACCAAGTTGATGCAAGCTGTGTGTACCAACAAAAAGTATGTTCTATGTGTATAGGTATCTCAGATCATAGGCATTACCGTGTTTTTTCTTCATTCCAGAGTCGAGAAAGTCTATCATCAGATGGCGAGGGCGCTCGAGGTGACTGCTCCTCGGTTGATTCTTCAGGGTCAGGGTCGGAGGAGCAGCCACCATGCGTCATCGGGCTTCTAGAGAGACTGATCAGGACGCATCCCGTGTGGTTCCTCCCTGGCATCCAAAGGGCTGGAGCCTTCCATTTGCTGCAAGGAAAAGAAGAAGGAGTAAGTAGTTTGAATGTTAGTCGATTGGCCTTTTAGGTTATCAATTTATCATTGAAGAAAAATTGTCTTTGTCCAAATTTATTTTAAAAAGTTAAATGGGCCTTTTAGTTCTTGAATAAATTACCCCAATGTTAGGTCTCAGACTTTTTTGTTATAAAATACTCTTTTGTATTTAATTTAAACCTAAGTTTTTTTCTTAGTAAAAAAATATGTCGTTAAAAGTTTTATTACTTTCAAGAAGAATAAAATCCGACTACGTTACTCTCAGTTATAGGTAAGCTAATAACTCATAGTATCCCTGTTAGCTGAAAGTTTCCACTCAAATAACTTTTCTATATGAAAAAAAAAAGATTGTGCTCTTACCCTTAAATTACCACCCATAATTAAAAATCACCAATCAACTTTTACAACTAAACTACCTCTTTGGTGTAGTGGTCGCAAGTGCTACTGCTGAGCACGAGGTCCTGGGTTCTCGGTATTATTGGTTTTTTCCATCTAGAATTGCTCAGAAGCACATTCTAGATTTGTGTCCGTTTATGGTAATAGGGTACACAAAATACGCGCATTGACGAGGAGTTGCGGACATCAGCCCGTATTACCTATTACCTTATGGTAATAGGCTCACCCCTTATAACATGAGACTTAGACATATCTGGCGAAATAATAGTGTGCTATAAGTGCATAACCCTCCGGGGAATAAAGGCTTAGTGTTATGTTATGTTTATCTAAAACTTTTACAAACTTCTTTTATCCCTTCCAGAACTTCGTGGTCCGTCAGTCAAGTCAGCCCGACACCATGGCCATCAGTGTCCGTTTGCCAGCAGACAAAGGCCCTTACATCGAACATTACCTCATCCAGGCTGCAGGTGGCCGCATCGGGCTCGAGACCTCCCACAACCGCTTCGATAACATACCTGAACTGATTGCACATTACTCTCAATGCTGGTGAGTTTGTAGTAGTTTCTCATGTTCAGATTATGAGTGTGTGTCTCCAGAATATGAGTGTGTGTGTTTTTTTTTTTATGTGGCTTTTGGCACTTCATTGGCGTGTAGTACCATACCATCGACCCGATAATAAGAAGAATGTGTGAACTCCTAAGCTCCATTTTCCACGCTCCGTCTAGCGGATAGCCAGCAAGTGCTGATCGGCAGCCTAAGCATGTCACATATAAGAGAAAACATACATCCATATTTCCATAGTCCATATATAACCTATTAAAATCATAACCCTTCGTAGCCCTTCTATGACTTTTCCGCAGTCGGATGAAAATTGGTTTTAATGTGAAGAGTTCTTATTATTAAATATTGAGGAATGATTACTTTGATGTTAATTTTTTTCTTGTTTCTCCTTTTAGTGACGAGTTACCGGTACAACTGCAACTAGCTCGTCCCCTTCGAGAAGCAAAGAGTCGTCATCAACTAAGTTCCTTAGCTCTTCTGGGACAAGAGTTCTGGGGTTACCCGATGGCAAACCCGAAGAACAACCCGAACAATCTTCTTTCTCCTTGTCCGCTGGCCAATGGTGTTGTACCCATGGCCGTCACGCCGTCTGATACGGGATCTAGTCTTAGCAGCTTTAATGCCAGTAAGTATCTTACTAAGATCCAGCACCCTAATTTGCGTAACACACTTTCAATCATAATCCGAGAGTTTTGAAGGAACATCTAAACTTGTATGGAGTAGTGTCAGGCGCTGATTAATTTGACAGGACTAAACTAAAATTTATCTTCTGTCCTTTTCTTAATGGAATAGAAAGTAAAAGATGAACTGAACTTAAATTTAGTTTAGTTTGTGAACAACAGAATCAACACAACATTGCTAATCCATTACTTCATAGGTGAGAAATTTATCAGCGGTCTGCTCAACAACGTAAATAATGCAATGAACGTGGGTGAACTGTCACAATGAAACCCATTGGGATCAATTGTAATTTTATTTGTGTTACGCAATTACCTCGCTGATTTCTTTAAGACTGCTAACGATGTTCGATTTCCTAGGTACCCGAACAAACTCCCGTGAACATATTCTGAGCCCTGACAAGGATCAAAACGTAGTGCTAAAGATGTCACCAATAGACACTTCAGGTTCCCCACCGAGTCAAAACCAGAACCTCAGCACTTTCAAAGGCAAAACTGCCCCATCACCACCAGCCAAACCCAACAGTGCATTCATCAGAGCGCCTAGACCTACCCCACCAAATACTTTGAACCTCATGTCTAGTACCGTAAGTATGAATATAATTTGGTATAGCTTTAATGGTGTTGTTATCTAGAACGTTATTAATAGAAGCTTCACCTGTTTTCAGGCGCATATAACACAGCCTCATACATTTCCAACAACCAACACGCAACACTCTCCCACCCAAATAAACGTTAAAACGACACCACCTCCTCCGCCTCCCCGATGGGCAAAACCGCCATTTTCTAAGCCATCCATATCTCCAAAATCAGAAGCTTTCAGCCCCATTAACAAAGTTGCACAGAATGGAAACATAACAGTCACTACCACCGTTACATTCTGTGTCAATAACACACAAATTCATAATCATCAAATCAATGAGAGCATACAGAGCGACAGGTTACAACTAACGCTTGCGTCTAATACCGTCAATAACAACAGTAGTGCAGACTCTGTATTCAGCATCATGGATACAAAAAACATTGCTGATTGTAATGGAGAATCCCAGGTGAGGATTATTAGATTAATGCATGATTTGTGCACCCTTGTATGCTTTGCACGTTTTATTTTTTTGCCATTTCCAGACGGTTTTGTTTGTTTCTAACCTGGTAAACTGTTATTTTCTTATTTCAATACTTAATTTAACTCAAGGACTGACTATAACTTCCTGTTCCTGTGTAGAACATGATGCACCGTATGTCACCAGAAGGGGAGTGCATCAATGCTATGACGGCTAGTTTGCACGGGAGCTTCAAACGTCAGATGACTGAGCAGAATAATGTTGAACCCGGATCACCAGTAGAACAGTCTCAGACAAATACATCCGATTCAGTGGATCCCATTGTGAACAGTTTAACAAAATCTAGTAGCACTTTTGCTCCTAATCAACTAGTGTCTCCTAACGGGACGAACTCAGTCACTAGCGGAATATTCTCGCCAACAAGCCAAATCAACTCTCCTGTTTCTAACGACACAATTTCTTCTAAAAGCGGTGTCTTTTCTCCTTTGAGTCAAACTAATAAAAGTGAGATCTTCTCTCCGATATCTCGAAGTTCCCCAATATCAGCGAAAAATGTTTTCTCGCCAACATCAAATCAGTCAATCATATCTCCTATGATGGGGAAAGATCGAGATAAAGTTCTGTCTCCAAATACGAATACAGCAAGTAGTACACCATCGGGTAGATCGAGAAGGAGTAAACACTCCCACCGAAAGGAGTCCAAACATTACCAGGTAGAGTACACGTTTTCTGAATGCAAACCATTTCATGTGCATTTTATATACTACTAATCGCACGATATTGTATGTTATAACATGTGGCACAATCACAATGTTGTGGAATCATTAACCTACATGCAAGTTCACTTGATTGCCCCAAAGTTTTGAAGTCGTAGACTACACTGTTTTTATACATACCGATTAAAAATTATTGTTATCTTCTACATTCAAGTTTCATATTTCAGGAATCAGACATCTTAGAATCTCCAGGTGTGTACTGCCGAAGTTCGTTGATAGACAAAGTGTCAGATTACGAAGATATTTGGGGACCGGAAAGTAACAGTTGTTCTACTTTCAAACCATTAAAAGCTGAAAACGAAAATAACATTCATAATGGTCTGATGAAAAGTAAAAGACCTGATCTTTTACCAGACACATTACGTAAGTAAACCAGAAGCATTAAATAGTATAGACATAACGAAGTAGTCACAAACTTTTTATTTTTGGTAGGTTCTTTCGACGACTTCCCAAGTTAATTTGTACCATTTACTTACAGCTAAACTGAATGCAGCAAAAAGTACACAATCTATATTGGAAAAAGAAAATATACACATCATAATGAATTCAACTGAAAGTCTTAATGAAAAGAAAAATCTTTCGGATAGTTCACTGAAGAAGAGCTTCAAAGGTTCGAGTGAAATCATAGCAACGACAAACAGTAAGGGGGATATAATACCAAAGAGGCCGGATAAACTTAATATAGCTATGAACATGAACAAGAAATTGACTGAAGAGATCGAAGCTGTGATCAAACATAGAGAGAACTATAGTACTGAAAGTATGGAGACAATGAAATTAGAAGATGACTGTGTCCTCAATTCTCTTGGTGACGAATCTGAAAAGGATAATGCTGGCAGCCCCTTCTACGCCGATCCTGTAGATGCTTTAAAGGAAGTAAGTTAATCTGTAAATTCTAAACAATTACGTGAAATGTTGTCTACTTCTCTAATAAACAAATCTCTACAAATAAATAATAAATGTTTCTCCTTTCACAGGCTGCCTTACCACAAGTGCAAAGACGAAAGCTGCTGCGAGTCGGGGTGAATCTTTCCCAACGCTACTCGGAACCACCGACACAAAATCATCCGTACTACCCTCTGCGCGATATGCATAGTATTGAGGAACTCTCTCGTAAGTATAATTTATTTTAGCTTTTAGTACTATCGTGAGGAATGCTTGTATCATTTACATTTTTTTTATATCATCTGTTAATGTTTGATGCCTAAAATATTGAACATATTCCTTAATCGTAGCTACTACGTAGCTCTTTGAAAGTCTTAGATCTGTACAATCATCACCAGCATTGAATTCTTTTTCGATTTCAATTTCAGCATCATCACCAAACACGTCATCATCGGTGGACAACCTGATGTCTCTGCGCAGCAAACCGAAGATGAAACCGGTGCAGCCTCCGAGAATCGCGAGCAAGCCACCCACAGGCAAGAACGACCAGACTTGGACCGTTGATTCCAGTTGGGAGTTTATAAGTCAGTGTTATGGAGATACTGTAGAACAGTAGATGCAGCTTGTAAATTTTGCTCTTGCACTCCCAACATACCTTACAATATACAATGCTTCTCCTAATTAGCCTACCCAAAAAAGTCAAGTGGGCTTCACTTTCTGACTTTTTAATTTATTTCTGTTAAAGATTTTTTTTAAATTCTTTTACGGTCGGTTAAAGGCTCCCATCAAACAGGCGTGACGCGACTCTTGTAGAAAAAAAATATTTGTATAAAAACTTCATCGAAATTTTTCTACCAGAATCTTGTCGCACCATCGCGTCACGGCTGCCTGCGGGAGCCTTAACTCTTAATCTTGCACAAGCAAACATTTTGAAAGAAAAAAGGGTCCAACTTAGAAAAATGAACAGTAAATTAACAGCGAGTGTTGCTATTGCTTGCAGACAAGCACGATGAAGGTTCAAACAGTGAGAATGGTACGTTCCCGTCGCTGGCTGAGCAGGAGTGTCGACTAAGCGCTGTTGACGATGGAACTCAACACTTGACTGTCCATCAAGTGGTTGCACAACGGTAAGATTTTTTTTTATGGGAAGTCTATTATGAGACCGTGTGAATCACGACATTTCTGATAAGCCTCCTGACTCCTAGCTCTAGGTCTATAGATATCCATAATTTAAAGCTAGCTATGTACCTATTGTGATAGCTAGCTATATACCAGAGCAGAGGTTACACGAGTTGGTCGTGGGTTCGAACCCAGGCCGGCTCTTTACTTTGTGTAATTTATTTATTCACTGGCTCTCAAAACGGTGAAGGAATACATCGTGAGGAAACCGGCATGTCCTAGAACCAAAAATTCGACGAAATGTGACTTCTACCAACCCGCATTGGGCTCGTGTGGTGGATTACGGCCCACTCGCTCTCACAGAGTGGAGGCCAGTGTCCCAGAAGTGGGAATGTTATAGGTTGATTATGCTATGTACCTATTCTATCAGCTGTAGCTACCTAATGATTTTTTTTGAGCAATGCGGAAGGTAACTTTAAAATCAATTATTAAAACATTTTTATATTATCTGGAGTTAAACTTACTGATCGCATAAGGAACTCGATACTGCGTTCTAAAACTCAAATTGCCCAAGTAGAGCACGCGGCTGCCAAGCTAAAATGGAACTCGGCTGGTCATATCTGTCGCATGCCGGAGGAGCTATGGGCTAAAGTAACCACACAATGGGTACCAAACAGCAGTAAACGGCAACGCGAGAATGAGATGGCGGGATGAACACGACTCTTTCCACAAGGATTGGCGCACAACAGTACTGGATAGGAATAAGCGGAAGGAGGGAAGGGAGGCTTTTGCCCTCCAGTGGGACAGAAATGGCTGATAATAATAATAAAAAAAATGTCTTTGACAGATTCCCTGATTTGAGGCTAAATGCAGAACCAACGATGTTACCAGAGGAAGTCAGATCGCCACCAAGAGCTTCGTGTTACGACAACGTTCACGATCTAAGACCTTTATCTGAACAGGTAATTATTTATGAAACTCATTTATGAAGCATTTTAATAAAGACAATCATATTCCAAACCAACATTTTAAATTGATGAGCTTTTCTTTAGAACAAAATTCGTTTTATTATAAAGGCTTCTCTTTTCAACAGGCAAGCGACGATGGTACAGTGTTTTCTGAGCCTTGGGATAGTTCGCAATGGGACGGTTTGATACCTCCATCGAATGGCCACCAAGTTTATGATAACGTAAGTTATAGTACAGTAGTGTCCCAGTTTATTTATGGTCGCTAATGTTCTTCCGTATCTTTTATTTATATGTCGGATAAAACCGTCTGTAGAACAGAAGTGCTATTTTGTAAAAAAATCACCGCGAAAACTTAAGGGAACTGAGCTTAAACTGAACTGTTAATTATAGGCATTCGCAGGTTCACAGCAAGCTCAGTTCTCTTAAGTTTTTGCGGTGAGATTTTTAGCACTACAGCTAGACCTTCATGCGGATTTGCGTCGTAGGTAGAAACGATAGCGATAATGTTTTATTTTCTTGTTTGAGTAACAATTGTTTATTTTGCTATGTAAAGTTTTTATCTTATTTGTTGACGACAGATAATATCATGATATCCTTAGTTATTTTAAGATTATTTGATTCTCAAGAACGTGACCTATCTAGTATTTACCTGTCTATTACGAATTTTAAATATTTAGCTTTTGACATCCATAATTGCTGGAATATTGACAGTAATCACAAAAACATCTTCTGCGTATATTTTTAGGAGGAGCCGTGTGAATGGGAATCTCCTATCCCTAGACGAGGGCCAACAGTTGCTACGAGAGCAAAGAGCTTCAGGGACCGACTGGATCCTTTACTGGGTGAGTTAACTTAAAGATACTTAGAGTTGACGTTTGATAGCATTACAGCACGAAATGACATAGGATGATAATGAACAATGTTCTATAGACGGATGTGGAGAAAGTATACAGGGTGGGTAAAAAATCGTGGATCAAACGAAACAAAACGATAGTTGGGGTTATTTGTAGTAAAAAAAAATTTTTTTTTTTTTAAAGCATCATCACTTGAAAAGCGCTTTTATGATAGTGTTAGTACCATGCTTTATCAGTATTGGCACTTTTTTTCAATATCTTTAAGTCTCACAAAAAATAATTTGGAACTTTAGAACCTTACTGTAAACACTCAAATTGTCATAACTTTTAAAGAGATCAAGCTAGGGCACTGTCACAGAGATTTTTTTACTGCAAATAACCCTAGCTGAACGAAACAGGTCGCCCTGTTTCGTTTGATCCGTGATTTTTTGCCCACCCTGTATAAAGTAAAGCCAAACGTCACCGTCACGAGAAGCTTCAAAGATCGTGTTGTTTCTCAGCGGAGTAGGTATAATGACCTCATAAAACGTCTGTACGTCTACAAACTAACTATTCTTCTAGTTATATCCTCTTCTGATAACTAATTGAGCCATTTATTCCTACTGATGACGAAGTACTGCGTCAGTGCTCGTGTCAAGTTCAGCTATTTACTGACGTTACACAACGTATTATAAATCACTATGTAAATACATTTTAGTATGGAGCACGCTCTGATAATACAGTAATTTAGATTACACTAAACCAGAACAGTCACTTCTAAATCATCGCTAAACAGTACAAGAGTATTTTATTAAAAGTCATTCGTTCAATTCGGTCGTTGCTATCAACAGTCACGTTCTTTCCCTGTATTTATTCATTCCAATGCATTATCTCGGTACAGTGTTTCATCCGTATCACTCGACGTACAATCACAGATGTTCTCTGCACGCTGCAGCCTGATATTTAATTTATAATTAATCAATTAATACACATCATTATCAAATTAATTAACTTAGTAGAGCACACACAATAGGACCGCGGCGTACATCTGTTATCTATTACTACATTAGTTCTGTAAATAAATTGAATATGGCTAAAGGACAAAGGTCTGCGCGTGCCGTAAAATTCTCAGACCAGGCCAGTGCAGTGGCAGTCGCTTTCCAACCCGCGCTGGAACAGCATTAGACGTGTGCCACTCTCCTTGTGTGAATGAGAAACCACCGATTTAAGTCTTTCGTTCAAGCGGGCATGAACCGCAGGGTTATTAGCCATGAAGTGGTTCAAAAAGTTGTTCCAAGGAAGATCCGAGAAGTTGACTGAAAAGATGCCAGGCCCCAGCAAGGCTGAGCCGTTGACAAGAATTGATTCATTGAAACACTCCATTCCGCCTGACGACGATGTACCGATAGCAGATGAAGCTTTGGAAGTTTTAGATGTGTATGTGCCAGTGAATAGTGATGTGTACGCGTTGACCACCATCAAGAACTTTAGAGCAGACTCTCTAAACGAATTCGTCTATCAAAGTGAATGGGTTGTAGTCTCCCGAAAAGAGTTGTTGGAGCCCAGGTTCCAACAACGCTTGAAGAAAACGAATACATTGACCGATCTATGCAGATCTTTGGCCGAGACCAGTGTCAATAGGAAACGAGCAGAAGTGATTGCAAAACCCCCCAAATGTCATTGCTACGAACTGAGTTCCTGCGAAAGTGAGAAACCATTGCGTCCAAGTTCATTTCGTAGAGCAATAAACAGTTTTAAAAGATTTTGGCGGCTCCTGTATCGTAAAGAAAAACTTTGCAGAATGTTTAAGGCTGAGAAAGTAGTCGAAATCTCGAAACCTTACCAAAAAGACCCACTCGAATCTTTTACCTCCACTAACATGTACTTATGTAGGTAATAATTGTTTCATATCCAATATTAATTTTGTGCAATGTCCATTAAAACTGTCTATAATTATCACCAGAATGAGGTTGGGACAATAAATATATCACGTTAGCGTTAGTGGAACAACGAGAACTAATTACGGGTTAATTAGTCTTGTATAATTACAATTAAGTTTGAATTACTTAAGTTAGGGCTTTCAATTAAGTACCTAAATGTCATAGATCTATCAACATTTAACTTTTAATAGAAGCTTGTAGTATTTTTAACTCATTTCCTGTCCCATGAATCACATACGATTAACTATTGTTAAACAATCAACATGAATCATAATGTGTCCACTTTGTGGACAGTGAACCTGTTAAAGATTGTTGTTTTTCACATCATTAAGGGTGAATGAATACTAATTATAATTTTTGGATTTGTTTTCAAAATGATTTTTGATCAATAACAATGACATTTTAAATAACGTGACAAATAATAAATCAAAATATTGCTAATAATGGAAATTTTCAACTTATTAGATCCTCAACAATCTTGATTCATAGCCAAATATTTTTCACTTAAACGTTTCACAGTTATTAGGCTTCTTAGACTCCTATGAGAATTAAGTAGGTAATATAAACTCAAACAACTTGAATTAGTAATAATAATTAATTATTAATTAGCGTCCTCATTACAAAGGTCAAATCTATAAATAAGTATAAAACCAGACCACAATACCTAATTACATTACATTTTTATCTCCTGACTAATTGTCGAGTGATACAGGGTGTGAACCGGGCGTACAGTAGGTCTAAATATCCCCCAGTGAAATGTTCGCACACATTACAATATAATTTTATCTGTTTATCTATGTAGATTATTAGGTCATTATTTCCGACGTGCATCCATCGTGTATGTTGCATTTTGTACTCTGACTTGTGAGCAATTCAAAAGCTAACTTTACATGAGAGTCCATATTTTCATTTGCATGTCATAGCAGTGTCAATGGAAAATAAATGTTGAACCTAATATTACCTGCATTAATACCTGCATGCATTTTCAGTGGCGGTCAAAAGTACTTAATATTATTATTAGGCTCGCCCCCTGTTACATGGGACTTAAACAGGACTGGCGAAATGTGGATGTACTACAGGCACACCTCTGCCTTACCTTTCGGGGAATACAGGCGTGATGATATGATATTTCTAAATTAACCCAATTATTTTCTTTTCTCCAAGCAGCAGCGGGCCGAGTGCGTGCCTTGCGCGGCGGTCGTCAGACTCGTGGCGCGGGCGCGGCGCTGCGTGCTTACGCTCTGCACCTTGCGCAGGACAAGAGTACGACCTTTGCGCAGAACATCGACAACTTTATCGCGTGCACGCTTGATTCTAAAGATACTAGTCCGCAGGTAACATTATAATAGATTTCACTCCAACTTTCACCTTGTTCAGTTATGAGAAGGGTTGTTGGAGGCACCTACTACCTACCTAAACCCGGAACTCAAATTATGTTTCATTATTTTTTTAATTTATTTATTCATACAATCTTTATACAGGTTTATGTTTTTTTTGTACATTACACCACAAATGGTTTGTATTGGTACTCACATTTGCTATAAGAACACTCTTTAATAATTACTAAATACCGAAGTATAAATTATATGTAAATATAAGGTACATGAATGTTATATAATTCAAGTACCTAATTATTATATAACATTCATGTACCCACACCATTTGTTTATGCAAATAATGTAGGTACAGGAATAATATTACACGTATTTATTTAAGCCGTAAACATCTATCAGTAAGTACGTGAGTCACATGTAATCTTTTGAACCTGAACTGTTCGCTACTGGGCCGCTCATTAGAAGACCGAAACGTAAAGAAATTCTATACAGGCTGTTTTAAATTTGAAAGTTATTATATTAAACTAAGTTAAATAAGTAGTTGCAATGGTTTTTTTTGTATTTTTGCTTGTAGTTTTTCGAGTTTATTTCGGTTTTTTATAGATTTTGGTATTTCATTGTTCATTGTACCCACAATGAACAATGAAAATGAATGAACAATGAAACCTATTAAAAATTTTACTGTTCACCTGACATAATAATTTCGACCTACGAGTATTAGTTTATTTTTGGTGATACTTCTTGTAATTCTTATGTGACATCGGTACTTGAATGCTTTTGTTATTAAATTGTTCAATCAAGAGGACCAGTTGAGTCTAGTCTATAATGGAAAAATTTTACAATATTTAAATAGTTCAATGACGTTATCTATATATTGCTGTTTTATTTTTCTGGATACGATGAGTTTTGAAAGTCTAACTTGTAGTAGTTGCAGTTTGAAAATTCGTTCAGTATATGATTTAAATGTTCGTCCATAACTCGTGATCCGTATGCTGATTCCGCTAAAGCAATGTCTTACAAGCCCTTAGAGTATCTTATGAATACCTAATAAATTATGTCCAGGTGATGATGCGAAACATGAGGCAGTTTATGTCAGGAATGAAAAACTATCTGGTCAAACACGGCGAGAGAGAGTTTGAGAAAGAAGTGGAAAAAGAACGACTCAAGGTAAGCCAACCATGATTAATTAATCTTTAATGGTGTTTAAACACTTAAAACGCTGAGACTTTCTAAATAAGATTACTATCCTTATGGACAGACTGTGCCAAAGATGATATGGCTAGAAAGGGGTTGACTATCGAGATCAAGACTAACATAGAAGAAAATTAAATGTTGCGCCGACCCCAAATAAGTTGGGATAAGGGCAAAAGAACGATGAAGACCCTTACTCTACTAAAGGACTATTATTTTAAATCAAAGCTGAAAAAACATTACAACAATGTAATTTTTTATTTTCCAGCTAAAACCGACCGAATTCCTGAACCTGGACGCGATCCTAGAAGGTGTGATGCACCGACTAGTCGTCCGGCCGCTGCGCGCGCGCCTTTACTCGCTGTTGGCCGCCTGGCACTCGGCCGACGTGCGTCGTCTACACGCGGCTATCGAAAAAGCACAACACGCCACGCCGTTGCAGTTAGGGATAAAGGTATCTAATATTGTAAAATACTAGAACCGGGAATAGGTTCTTAAACAAAAAAAATCCAAAATTCTAAATATTTTATTTCAAATAAACCTACATGGACACTTATGAAACGTCATGAAACGTCAGCAGCTTGATGAACGCATCCAACTGGTCGTTTCCTATGGAGACGAGCTGGCAAGAAACTCCACGGTTACTCTTTTAAAAATAATTGGCTTGTAGGTTTCCTTTACCAACATGGGCATAGTTGAGAGCACTACTAGTGTTAATATAAAGATTTTCTTTCAGGAGTCAACTAAGGTACCGTCGTCGGCAGTCCTGGCCGTGATCTCGAAGCATTTCCTCAAGATGCAGGAGGCTGACTCACCGCTCGACAAGTTGGAGAACCTCCTAGCCGCCATATCTGTTATGTTTAATGCTGTGAGTTAATTATCTAGCTAATTATTAATATGGTATTTATTAATTAGGGTAACTTTCATCTTCGTATGAGTGGGTACTCAATCACTCAATGTGGGCACGAACGCAGTATTCCAAATGAAAGTCTGTACGTTTGCTTCAACAAATAAATAGAGATCCTACCATAGAATTTTTGTCACTAGCCAACCCATTCGTTCTATGTCACCGTACAATGGAACAAACACATTAGAAGCCTTCATTCAGCTCTCTATTCAGTACATGGCCCAGGCTTATTATTGCTGTACAAAGATCTTTTGGCACATCACCAAAATTGGAACATATTATGCCGCCATCTTGTTTTTTCAGTACATTTCACAAAACAATCGCACAATTTTTTACCAACAGTGCCCGCTGTGAACCTTATTCGAGCGCCAAAAGGTCCTTGAAGTTAAACTGTTTAGTAATCCCAATATCGAATCCGGACTAAAAAGCTAAACATAATCATCCAGATCCGTGGCGAACGCAGCGTGGGCGCAGATGATCTCCTGCCTGTGCTCGCTTGGACCGTCGCGCGCAGCCGGCTGGTGTGCGCCGAGCTCGAAGCGGAACTGATGGCGGGGCTACTGCCGGCGGCACTACTGGCGGGCGAAGGGGGCTACTACCTCACTGCGTTGTTCTCTGCCGTTGCCGTGCTGAAGAGACTCGCGCCGGAACCACAGCCGGATAGCACTACACCTTCTGTAAGTGTTGTGTAAAATATGTAGTAGTTGCGAAGCTTTTCTTCGCTAAATTGTAGAGCATGAGGAACAGGGTGTAAAGTTTATTCGTACTCTATAGAAAAGGGAGGATCCTTCAACCAAACGGGTGTTGTGTCTAGCGGCCAACTGCCCGATGATTCATGCCGTTGTATATAAATGCTAGTTGCGCGTTAAACTCTGCTTGCGAGATGCAGGATTTTGTGACGTCAGTATGATGCGTTGTTTGCATGTGGCGTTGTAGATACCGCTACAATAATTGCAGTATTTACGTTAGCACTGACATTAGATATTAGCTATTTTTTACATTTTTATAGTATTGATAGTATAGTATTAGGACCTATGGTCTTTTCACTATAGGCAGCTGAATATCACAAGGCAGGGTAATGATGGTAATGAGCTAAGTAGATATAGCAACGGTCTTCTGATCTCCGCAAGTTAGGTTATACCTATCACAATTGTCTTTTTTGGGACTTTAGCAATGATAAAGTTGAAGTGCTCGAAGTAGAAAGGACGCCGCTGATATTTAGCCGCATTCTCTTGTGTAAACCTATAAAACCTGTGAAAATTTATTTATTTTACCATTTATGTACACACATACAGGGTTAGTTTTCAATGATTAGCCAAATTTAAGGGTGTGGTACAGACCATGAAACTGAACAAAGGACCAATATAGTAATCGCGAGAAAATTATCAACTGTCCCATAGAAAATTTCAATACCTACTCGACCTAAATGTATGAGACAACTGAATTTTTATTCGCGACTACGATGGAACAGAGAAGAAAAAAGAAACAGAACAGAAAAATAGGTACAAAGGTGATAGGCTTATTCCATAAGAAATCTCTTACAGCATCCTGCGACACGACAATAAATAGAGAGATGTAGACAGCGTGTGAAAGAATAAAGGAGACAAAAAAAAAAACATAAAATCATAATCAATTCACTTAATAAAACTAAACAAATATTATGAGAATATACTTACATACATATAAATAAACATACATACTTCTAAAATAAATATCACCACAATCTTATTAAACTAACTATAATAAGTAACTATCTGCCGATCGATTCTGTAAAAATCTCAACGTGAAAAGTTAGGCGAAGTGAGCTTAGAGTGAGCAGTCAAGAGTATCAATCCCTAGCATCAGGACGACACTGACAGCTCACTCCACGCTCACTTCACCTAAGTTTTCACGGTGAGATGGTTACAGAATCGCACTGCTGTATGGCTAACAAGACTTGTCCCCAGCAGTGGCGTCGTGGTTCAATGGACACGAATCGCGAACAATGTTCCGTGGCCGTGGTCCGTGTGGTGCTGCCGGACGAGTGCCGCGGCTCCATCCGGCGCGTGCCGGTGCCGTGCCGGCCCGGCGCGCGCGCCCGCGACCTGTGCCGCGCCCTCGCGCACGCCGCCGCCATCACCAACCCGCAGGATTACGCGCTGTTCGCACTACATGATGGCCATGGTACGTTACATTGTATTATTTAGTTGATTTGATCGAGCCACAAGATATAGATTTATTGGCCCCGATTCTGTTATTCACAAACTAAACTAAATTTGAGTTCAGTGCATCTTTTTCTTTCTATTTCATTATGAAAAGGACAGAAGATAAATATTAGTTTAGTCCTGTCAAATTAGATAATCCATAGACAAGTTTAGACGAGATCAAAAAATTGGCTACTAAAAATACGTCAATTTACGTCAGGCGCTGACTAATTTGCCCGGACTAAACTAATATTTATCTTCTGTCCTTTTCTTATTGAAATAGAAAGAAAAAGATGCACTGAACTTTAATTTAGTTTAGTTTGTGAACAACAGAATCGGGGCCACTGTCTAGTTTTGGGTCACTGACAACTATAAACACTCCCGATGTAACCTAGCATTTAAGTAGGTACTATTTTAAGATCTTATGACATCTCAGTTTGTGTCTAACCAGTCTCGGTACCTGCTTATGCAATGCTTGGGTAATAAACAATTTTCTGTTTCTATTTGAAGGTTCAAATTATGGGCCTGTCTTTAGCCCCCATAAGAGATGGTTTGATTTGGTGATTTGGTTGCGTTGTGAGGCTTTTAACAAATTGTTTTTGTTTTCTTCTGTATAGTCAAACAAGCCATTTGGAATACAGGCAAACGTATTCATACTTTCACTACAATGCCAATACTCTGTCAATTATTTTTTAAACTTATGGCTTACTTTAGACACTTGATTAGTTAGTCACGACATTGCTTGAAAGTAGTTGCAAGGTAGCTCCTACCAGTTTGTTCGACTGTGACTAGTTTTGGTAAGTATCGTGAGCGCAAAGTCTGGCAAGACAAAGCTTATCTAATTAAAACTCGGTTTAATTAACAAAGTTACACCATGACACCATATGACACCATGTTTTTATCTTTTTCCCAGAGACAATGCTGAACGAGAACGACTGCCCTCAAGAAGTTATGTCTGAGAAGAGTGGACAGAACTTCACTCTGGCCTACAGAAGAATAGACGCCAAGATCGCTTGGCCTCAGCAGGCCTTACTATCTTACCCCTAAACTGCTTCTTACAATAATAACTAGCAATAAGAAGCGACAGAAATCTCTTAGCATTAGAAAGTAAAGAAACACACTTGCATGAAAATCATGAATGAATTCTCGAACACTAGGTTGTCAAATCATGCTCATTATCAATAAGTCATCAAAATTATATTGGGTACGAATGAGAAACTATATTTTTATCACCTTAACAATAAAATCAAAGTGATATTTTATTCAACTGATTTTGTAAGTGCTAACGTTTTCTAAGCTTACCTTACTTATAAGTACATCGCTTATAGGCAGTATTTTTAAAGCATCGCTACTCAACGAGCATACTAATGTCATTATAACTGTAGCTTTTTTACTCAGTAATTTATAAGTAAGTACCTAATTTTATATTATTGTAATCTGACTGAACTTTCGGGACATGACTCCCAAATTTTGTACATTTTGTATCGCGTGGGGAGCTATCATTCGGAGGTTGAATGTGATGTATGAATAAAATGTTTACCATTTTTTTATTATACCTATTATGTAGTACCTACACCTGACTCGATGTTCGCAGTTAGGGGCTATCTAACTGTCTTATAAAGGCGGTGTTTATTTTCTTCAAATGTGCGTTTGTGTATGTTCCTAAATTTCGTCGCGTAGGTACACTAAATAAACTCACCAAATTGTTGTTTTAGTTTAATAAAATTTAAGTATTTCTTTATAGATACATTTCTAGTGCTAAAGTTTACTTTTGAAGTATCTATACATATTTTAACTCTTACTAACTTGTTTATGAACTGTGATGTTAATCGTATTAATTAGTAATACTGTAAGGTTTTGTATTATTTTTTGTATATTCGTAGAGCTGTTTCTTAATATAATTTATTTATATGTAACATTAAGGTAACTAACCAACAAATCGTTAGAATTATAAAGGGTAAATTATAGTGAGATTGCAGTTGCCACAAATGTGTGTGTATTAAAAATGGCTAGCTTTTTCTAATCTTGATAAACAGTAGATAAATGCGTAAATACTCGCTAGAATTTACCTTTTGTATAACGCGTATTCAGATGAAACATTGCCTTACATTTCGTCACGGACAATATTTTTGTAGTTCGTATTATATTCTACAGTAACTTTCATTGCAATCAAAGCGATTGCGTACGGTTTGGAGAAATGGTTAAATTAACTTAAGTAGCTGTAAAATTAAAACTAATTATAATACCTCTATCCCACTGCCAACCGCGGAATTCGAATATAAGACCCTTTCCCACCCTGAGGGTGTGAAATTATCAAATAACTTCCCCCGCTCTGGGCGGAGCGGGACAGCGTGTTAGTCTTTTACTGACTAAAACCCACCCGTGTTCTTTCAGTTGCCTGTGCCAGGGGCCACGATATCTCTTTCGAACAACCAGCAACCCTGGCAGAACATAAGACCCTTTACTGTCAATTTGTAAACAGTTTACGAAGACCATATAAACATTATTCATAATAATTATTATTATACAAGGCACCGATGGACGTTCTGTAGAATTCTGACGTCACCAATGCCTGTGGTGAGTTCTTTCACGTTCCATACCTATCTACCTACTCTTTTTTAGCCTATTTGTAGTTCATCTGAGTTCATATTATTTTATTGCCCCTGCCTGTGTCGAACCTCTAACGGATTTTTTTGCCTTCTTTCTGTGGAAGACTAAATAAACCTGGGTGTTATCAAATTCTGAGTTACAATACGATCATGTTACCCATCAAAACCCACACTCCATTATTTAAAGACTGATGCTAATTAGCCTTATTAGTGCGATTCTTTTTCATTGATATACACAGAGATTGCGGTTTGATAAACTTTGGGAAGATTTCTTGGAACAAAACTGTATTCGGTATTCGGGAGCCGCCAAAGTGGTTCTTAATAAAGTCGGGATGTTTAGCTATTAGAGAAAAATCTTCATCCGTTATCAATTATTCATCAAAACATTTCTCCAAGACTCGTACATTAAAACCAGTACATTAGAGCGAGTAGGCAACAATTGATTCTGAATATGTGACTGTCGTACGCGCATATAAGGCGCGCCATTTGTATTTATTACGTCACTTTTATTAACGTTAGTTGTAAAACACGTGTATGGTGTTTTGATAAAGTTTTCAGTCATATTGTGAAGGAGTAAATGGATTTTTACCAAATTTACATTTGTGTTGTTTTATTTTTGCTTTTTTTTAGGTTTCTGTACCTCAAAAGGAAAAACGGAACCCTTGTAAGATCACTTCGTATTTTTTTCCCAATGGGTAACAGTGTAACACAAAATGGTGTAACTCAACGGGAATAAAGGTGGGATTGTCGTCTACAGATTTTTGGATGATTGACCCTCACCGTAACCTTTGTCAAAACTAGTTGAACTTACGTGACGCGAACTGTAAATCCTACAAAGAGTCATTAAAGAGCCTAAACTGTCATGGGCACTTAGAATTGAGTTTTTCGCAAATTACTCAAAAACTAGAAGTCCCGAGTCAAAAATTTTTCAACTCACACTGCGTTTTTGTCTAACGATTAAGTAGGTAAATCACATTGATATGGAGAAGACAATCTGAAGGCTTTTCCATCCTAATCTCTGGTAGGTAACCACCATCCTTGCCGACCTTACACCCGTGCCATGTTGCAGGAGCATGATACAGCTGAATACCAGTATTTTACTGGAATTTCTGGATGATAAAATACCCCTTGGTAATACTGGTTGTCTGACTTTCAAGGTTCTAACTACCCGTTACAACCGCTCAACCAAAAGTAACTTAAAACTTAAATCGATCCCAGAATATTAATAGCACAACCATAGCAACTGATTTTATAATTGCTACGATACATATCGACCACACTGCACACAAATCTGTACACTTTCCTACAAATAACATGTTGTACCCACTTGACGAAAAACGAACTATGCAAGCGAATTACCCTAAAAAGTTGCCTGTAACTTATTGGGATACAGTGCATTTGCAATACCCTGTAAAGAAACATCCAGGAACTGGAGTTTCAAGTGAAACTGTTGGAAGAAAATGGAGAGATCTACCTGAAGTATTGAAGGAGACAGTGAGTACTTTCATTTAAATTTCAAATAGCCTTTATTATTTGCAATCTTAAAAACTAGTTTAACAAAATATTTAAATTAAAGGTTTAGCATCAGAAATCTCCAGAATGCTTTAGCATAGGCCTCCCTCAGGCTTGTCCATAACTCACGATCGCGAGTTTTTCTCCTCCAAATTCTCCCGAAAATTGGAAACGACTTGAAAACTTCTGCGGGAGGGACTTTTAATTTAATTTCAGATACTGAAATTTTAGCTCCACCTTCCACCTAATCTAACACGTCAATTGAATTGAATGACTTGAATTTTCAACACCAGCCAAAAGTACTGCAGAAGTAGTCGTTTACTTTTAATGATTAAGTAAGTATCCGTATGTACGAAATTAGTTGTTCTTGCTTGTCGCAGTCCTGTACTTCCTGCATCCAGTAGATTTGTTGTGGCGATGGTAGTGGGAGAGGCATAGGTCCAGCAATGGACATCTTCCGACTCGATGACGATGACAACCTAAAAGCGCCCAATCAGATTATAAGTACGTTTGTCGTAAGTAGGATTATTATTAAATATAAGATAGCTTTGAACCTTTTTGTTGTAACTGCAAACGAATTAAATAGTTTTTTATGATAAACAGAGAACTCCAGTCGAAGAGCTGAAGAATTACTTTCGCGACTACAATATCACTAAACAGTTGACGAGGTCGCAGACTGCCGAAGACTACGGGTTCAAACTACCTGAAACTAAGAGGTTCAACAAACATACGTCGTGTTTGAAAAACGAGTATGTCTACCCACAGCCTAGAAGGGTAGGTATAAACTATTACCAACCAACTGTAACAAAATTGGTCTCGAAGCTACTGTTTTACCGCGCTTTTTATGCAGTCACGGAAGCGGAGGCTTATCTGCAGAATGCACTTTTGTGATTGTAACTGCTCAAGAAAGTGATGAATTCAAATTCCACATATGCAAATAGTTGGCAATATATCAATCAGGCGGTTCTTTCTTTTGCCCTGGACTTTGATAGGATGTCTTCAGCATACCTACAAAATAATCTCCACATAAAGAGACAAATCATTTTCTAGAACACAGTTTTTTTAGAGTAGAGTATAAGTCTGCTCTATAATTTCAGATAGAAGATAGAGTACCACAATGTTCTGCGCACGGTACGACCGAAATGCGGAGTCGCTACACTCCACCAGTAACTCCTTCTCGACTGATAACTGATAAGAATCAGTACAAACTTCCTACAAGACTACCTCAAGACCCAGTAAGCATAACTCGACTCTACAAAAACAACTTTTTTTGATATCCCTTCTCTTTATACGTTCTGTCGGTGAATTCCAGTTTGATCTAGAAATCGACGACGATATATTTTGTGTGCAGATGCGATACGATTTGATCATTGCTTACCTACCTACTTATTATTAAATAATTCAGATCCTACTCATTCTTTCTTACCGTTCTCCTCCATTGATATTTTTTATATAACCGACAATTTATTTTGGTGGACTTTTTGCAAATTTTGATTTGCCACCCTGTTTACTAAATTTTTTTCATCATTGAATTCTTTCTTCTCAGCTTCCACTCAAACCAAGTTGGCGAACGGAATTAGAACCTATTGACACAACGCATGATGGTTTCGAAAAGTACCTGGACCCGTACTTGACGACTAGTAGACTACACCACCGGCCGTACACTGCTGATCAGTTGCAGAGACCGTCGTGTAATAAGGATGTGGTCACTTATTACACTTTTAAGGATATTACTTATGTAAGTTTAGGATAGAATAAGAAATGCTACCGAGATAACGACTATAGAAAGATAAAAAATGGGGTGTGGCTGTGTCATGGACACGGCCGTGTGTTGTGCAGAGGCCAGCACATCAAGCTACCCCAATCTGTCACATTTTCCCAATTGAATATGAACCTTATTCCTTTGTGCTACAGTTGAAAATCTATCAAAGAAATTTGACAGATTGGGTAGGTTGACCTGCTGGCGTCTGTACGTGAATACGCTTACGTAACGGGGTTGATCCGCTCGGCACATTAATTCTTTTACGTTTTCGGCACTGCTTGACTCGGTAATATGGTATTATATTGGTACTATTCAATTGCTCTTGAGCAATTTTAAAGACGTATTCACGTCAAAAAGTTATGTTGCGATGAGAATAATGAGCTTACGTAAGTTTAGTGAAAGTAGCAAAGGAAATTAGGTTATAAGGAGATCTAAGGATGATACACATCATTGATCACACGAAGTTTTGCGTGTGTGGGCTATGTTTGCAAAGTTCTCTTAATTCTCATTTAATTTTTTGCTATGTTTCAGACACCAATGTTATCAATCAAAGACGGCACGTGATTAGTATATTAAACTCTCTAGTTAGACCGAACACAATTTACTAAAATACATTTTATTTTCAGACAAGAACGCCAAAGCCTGAAACAGAATGGAGACTACCGGTACCCAGACCAAAATCTGTATACGATAGAGAAAAGTTTAAGGAAGGCATCAGGGAAATAAGAACCCATAACAAATTGTCATGGGTGCCAGGGTAAGTAGTTTCCCTACTTAACTTATAGAAGTATGCGGAACAGGGTGTAAAGTCCACTCATACTCTATAGAAAATGGAGGATCCTCCGACCAGACGGGTGTTATGTCTGGCGGGCAACTGCCCAATGATTCATGTCGGGCCGTTGTATCTATGCTAGTTGCGCGGTAAACTCTGCTTGCGAGATGCAGGATTTTGTGACGTTAGTATGAAGCGTTGTTCGCATGTGGCGTCGTCGTTGTAGATACCGCTACATACTCAATCAAGACATGTTTAATTTATCTATTTTATAAAATCTGTAGATATACACAGCATGGCCCGGAAGATTCTGCAAGCGTTCTCCGACAGTCGTTTCTCCTTTGGACTGTTCGCCGACAGGACGTTTCGTTTTTGAGAGATTCGTCGATAGAACGTTTCACCTATGGATGTTTCGCCGACAGAATTGTTCGCATTTGTTTGTTTCGACGACAGGACTTTTCAACTTGGGAATATTCGCCGTCAGACCGTTTTGTCTACGATTGTTTCGACATGGCTTTTTCAGTATTTAACTACAAACCCACCAAAAAGCTAGCTTGCTACCAAGACATGAAGAAAGATTAATGTAAGACCGCCTTTACTTTTAATGAATGGTATTTATATAAGTATTACCTACCCATATTCTTCTATTTTGTTATTGCAAACATTGGGGAAATATAAAAACAAAAATTTGAAGAAACGTATTTATTTATTTATATTATAAAGTGGCGATTACAAAGTGATTAAAAAAAAATATCTTCAATTTACAGTTTTATTATAAGTAGTTAAGTATACGTGGGTTTCAAAAATATAAAATTATTTCATCAGGTGGCAAATATATATGCCCATCCATTTAAATATGATTTTAAGTCCATTTAATTACTTTCAGATGAATGTGTCTCAATCCTTTTCCTATAATAATCTGTACCTCCACGCTTTCGCTTAGACATAGGTTCTGCGGCTTTTATTCTTTCAATAATGTTCTCTGTATTCTTTTGCTCCTTTTTAAACTCTGAGATACTTTTAATTATATTTAACATCTGTCGATTTAGTAGTGTGTTCCATCTATTATGCCACGATTCAAGGGCGTTCTGTGAACGGAAAAGGAACATAATTATGATTATATACTGTCATGTACTGACCACAGAGTAGGTGGAAATTGCGGTTGAAGTCGTTTCATTGTCATTATAGAGCTAACTACCCAGATAATAAAACACTTAAGTTAGAATATATTAAAACTAGAAATAAAGTTAATAAAATAATACTAAATACTAGAAATAGTTATTACAGAGAAAAAATAGCAGGTAACAAAAATAATCCCAAAAAACTTTGGGAAATATTAAATAAACTTACTGGTAAAAGAATGAAGTCTGTAGATGAGGTGATAACGAACGCTTTTTTAAATGAATCAAATAATGAGTTGAGTATCGCTAATGATTTGCAATGGAATTGGAAACCAGTGTGTCTGATATTGTGCCCAGATGTGACAGACCCTTTTTGGATGAATGCAAGCTTATCTTCTTTCTAGCGTGTCGATAGCAATCTAAATGGACTCGGCCCAGAATTCGGCTACCTGTTTGGCGCCATCACCAGCGTCCATCAGTTCCTGTAACGTGCAGCTGACAGGACAAGTAGGACACGATACTAAATGTCCCATCGTTTGTGGAACAGCACCATATTTACACTCCAAGGCGGAGTCGTCTATGAATCTCCACCTGAACAGGTTTTTAAGCTTTTGAAATCCCAAGATAAATCAATATTTTTTTAAAAAGCTACAGCTCTAAAAATTCTTAAAATCATTAAAAATTTAAATATTAAATACGAATAAATCAGCTGGATATGACTCATAAGAATCATGGACATCAAAATGATAGGAGATAAAATTATTGTAAATGCAATAGTAAAGTTAATCAATGCGAGTATTGAACAAGGCAAATATCCGTCAGAATTAAAAACAGGTATAGTTAGGCCCATTCATAAAAAAGGTAAATTCAATGACTTTGCAAATTACAGACCCATAACGATATTGCCTGCCAAAAATAAAATAATTGAAAAATTTATATGCAACCAAATACACACTTTTTATCGGGACAATGACATAATTTCCAAGTCACAGCATGGCTTCCAAAGTAAGAAATCAACAGCTCAGCTACTTTCCAATTTTACTGATGAAGTTAATAACTACCTAAATGACAAGCAGCATGTGATACTCATATTTATTGATTTCAGTAAGGCCTTTGACACACTTGGGCACAATACACTATTAAAACACTCGAAAATTCGGGTATAAGAGGAAAATTACTCGACTGCTGCAATGAATATCTTCGAAGCCGAAGTTATTGCGTCAAGGTTGGTCCTAGCCTTAGCAGACCTGTAAGCGTGACGAAAGGCACAGCCCAAGGTTCAGTGTCTGGTCCACTCCACTATCTGGCATACGTTAATGACCTGGAAAATATTATAGCACACTGTTCCCTTTATCAATACGCTGATGACACCTGTATACTCTCTGCTAACTTAAACCTTAATTTGGCCGCAGAATGTTTGCAAAAAGATTTTACGTCTATGACGAAGTGGGCTCATGATATGGGACTAGTTCTGAATCCACAAAAAACTAAAGTTATACACGTACATTAAAGTCACATAAGCACCTCCCATCCCTTTCAAATCATAGCTCATAGTCATGACTGTCTCCATAGAAACGTGCCAGACTGCCACTGCTCGCCTATAGAGCAAGTCGCCTATAGAGCAAGTGATAACCGATTCAACTGGAGTTACCAGGTGGAATCAGTTTGTGGCAAGTTACGTGCGATACTTTCCAAATTTTCCATTATAAAGCGCAATATGCCGTACAGAACCCTCCTTCAAATGTACACAGCTCTTGCTGGATCGATAATATCCTAAGGACTCATCAGTTATGGATGCACATTTAAAACTTACCTAGATAAAATACATAATTTGCAAACACGTTTGTTGAAACTTGTAGTACCAAACCATGTAAAAAATAAATACCAAGATAACTACTACTGTTCTAGCGCGCGCTCAGTATATGTTTCTCATAGAACATTTTGATAACCGTGATATTCAAATTCCAGTTAAATATGACGTGAATACACGACAAGCCAAATCAAAATCATTTCAAGTGTCACGCAAAAATAACTTTTATGGCAGGCGTACGGAGGCAGTTCACAATACCTAATTTACTAAACCAAATACCTGTAGACATTAGAGACTCAATGAATAGTAAAAACATAAAGCGTAAGCTGAAAGAACATTACATCAACTCGATTAAAACTAACTGTTAATAATGCGTTGATCAAATCTCAGACCATGGCATGCTAAGACAGACCCCAGAGGTCTAATTGTGTGCTTTGTTTACGTGTAAGGAACTTGTATTTTATAAAATAAATAAATTTAAAAAAAAATCTGATTTTGTAATTCTCATTGATCCGTTGATATAATATTTTTCGAACCACGTTATCACATCAATTGCTTCGTCCGGTATAATTTCGTCTTTTATTTAATAAAGGCAAAGGCTTCAATAATTTCACTTGGCTCTAGAAATGCCAGTGCACCGATATGCCGCATCTTATGAGCGAAATCTGCATCATTATTGTATTTCGTAGCTAGACCTTGCTGGATATGACGATATATGCTCTGATTTAAGTGGAAAAAACAGAGTTTATTTAAACAATTGGGAAATGTTTTTTGATCGCTTTTATAGCCGAAACTTCAAAATCGTCGGATCCAAATGGACATTCAATTTATTAAATCCCACGCATTTAACAATTTCTAAAAAAAATGTATAAGATTTTACTGACTTGTGAGAAAGCAAACCGTACACTAGGGGAACTATTTTATGCGTGGAGTGTGGTGCGCCAACTATTGCATGTATTGTATAGATCTGACGGAATGGACGCGGGCAACAAGCGAAGGTCCCGTCCATCATCCAAAACTTCACTTCGTTCAGCAATTTCAAATTTACCTTAGTGGAAAATACTATTACGCACTCATTATCATCAATATAGTGCCCGATCAAAAATTGTTCACCACAGTCATTGCTCATTAATTCTTCGGGAATCACGACACGGTGATAATCTTTTGGAATCGGTGGTTGATTTTTATTTCTTTCTCTTTGAATAATTTTCCTCATAGAATCTTTATTGGGCATATGGGGAGCACTGGTACTCGGTACCATTTGGATGCACCGCTGTACAATTTTTGCAGGTGAATCCATCGATTGATTAGCTTTATCTCTCAAATTAGCCTTTAACGCACACCACCAATAAATATTTCAATCATAATGCATACACTGAATTTTTTACTATTATGTATAAAACATTGTTTATACATATATGAAATTAGTTATGCTGATTGTGGGAGAAAATTGTGGTCACATTACAAATCTACGCACACGTATAAGGGCCTAGAGATTTAGGTACTTCGTCCATTTTGGGTTGTTTTGACTCTACATCGGAAGTGTGACTTTAATTTACGTAGGTAGTTTTAATTGTAGGGATAAAAAAGACCTGTATTTATTAAAAATTACATATTAAATCAATTCAGTAACAAACTACGTGCATTAATTCAGTTAAACATCAACTCTGCCTACCTAATTTCAACACAACTTAGTCTTCTCCGTAATTATGTTCCAGAACGTTCCGCACAGAAGCTAGAGATAACTACATACCACCAACATTGCATCCAGTCTCCCAAATTCACAACCATGAAGAAGAAGCCAGGAGTTACTATGAGAAGTCCATAGCCAACTTATCGACGAACATTCGAGAGGAGTATGACGCGTTCCAGAAAGAATATTCGACCGAGAACTCCGTTGTTGGTTCTAGGAGACCAATTTGTTCTGTACTCGATCAGTTTATTGAAAAGAACAGGAGATTAGAGAGAAAGAGTGTGCATATAGGATAAGAAAAGAAAAAATGTTTTAGTAAGATGGTAGGACACGTGAGGATATGAAAAGAATAGGAAAATAGACAGTAAGAGTGCACATTTAGCATAGGACTAAAGAAGCATTAGAGATGTGAGAGAAACAGTGTGGGTATTGCACTCGTGTGTTGCTGCTGAAAATCAGCATCAGGTGTTGCACCTTGTGTTGACATTCTGCTGAGCTGAGGCTCTTTTGGCATTATAATCTTTGTTTTTTGTTATATAAACTTTTAAGGTGTATTTTTTGCTGTAATGCCAATACATTCATTTTTCTGTCTTTCGTTTCTTTATTTCTTTATGAGAAGCCGCACGTCAGTGGTAACAAAACCAGTATAAGCAGGCCTCTTATTCGATTTAAACGCTAGGCCAGCTCAGAGTCAATCTGTGTACTGACGTACTGCCTCCTGTACCTACACATAAGTAGGATAAGCTCCATAACTAACTCCCATAAATTATAATAAATGTACCGTTTGGAATATTTTTTTTTTTCTGATTGGTTCTGAATATGTTGAGAATTACTTCATCATATCTACTTATTACAACGAAAATAAGTGAACACACTTTGATTCACCAATTTAACTAATACAAAATATAATCATGAATTCACGAGTCTACACGAGTACGACATAAATCAAAGATAAGGATTGGTATGAAAACCTTTTTGCATTTAAATAAAAAATGGAGATTGGCTGACTAAAAATAATATACTAAGTTAATTTTGACAGTTACCTTTACCCCTTGACGGGAAATCATCTCGAAATTCTAATTAAACAAAATTTAAAATGGATTCCGATTCAGACCAAAACGCATAAAAGATGTTCAGTAAAAGTAAATGGAAATAGTATACTTTCTCATTATAGTAATTTTGCTATCGTATGCCGTATACTTGATACAACCTTACTGGATCATGATATTATCTGGAGTAATCATCTATTCGTTATACAACCAGGTGCAAACTTGGTAAGTAGGTACTTACATCTTTATGTATCCGTAGTGCTACATACTGGCAAAAGACAGAATTGAGAGAAAATTCCTTTGACAATACAGGCTGATTAGATTAGATTAGTACTACATACGTATTATAATTTTATTCCTATAGGGCTACCTATACATGATAGTCAAGTGGCGATTCATAAGCACGTTCCGAGTAGTCAGCCCGCTGCCACCTTGAAGAGTTGACTCATCATAGAAATGGGAGTATCTTTGATTGATCGATCAATCAATCAACTCAGCCTATCGCAGTCTACATAGGCCTCTCCCAGACTGCGCCACAACATCCTGTCCTAAGATGCCGCATCCAGTCTATCACACCTTTAAAGGTCGTCGTCCATCTAATTGCGGGACGTCCTACACTACTCTTGTCGATACGCGATCTCCACTTCAGGACTCGTTTGTTCTACCAGCCATTGGTCCTTGAAAAGTGCAGGCAGATATACTCCCTACGCGACGACGTAAGCTAATCTTCTATTTGAAAAGTTTTGAAAATTCTATTTGAAAAATGCAGGCAAAAACACTACCTACATGATGACGCCTAATCTTATACAGTTCTTGCTAAGAACAAGAGAAGAACAAAGCAATATAGAACAAAAACAGCCTCCAATATTTGGGACAAAGCGTCTTTTACATGACTTTTCTATCACTGACTACAGGAACACAAGTTATCAAGACACTAATACCCGGATCCAATAAGATGCAACCATACAGGCAAGAATAGAAAAGAAATATACAAACCTACAACCATGCATCAGATCAATAAGATGATGTGTAAGTAAAAGATTTGTATTTTTTCCCATCAACAGTATCTCAGATAAACTAAGCTGATAAGCCTGTTTTCCCCGAAGGTGTGAGCAAAGGTCCATCCACATTTCGCCAGTTACGTATTAAGTTCCATGTGCGAGTTTTTTACCATCGAATCAATCGAAGATAAACTAGCACAAAACCATGTAGACTCTCTGAAATTATGGTGCGAATAAAGTACAATGATATGGTATAAAAATAACAATCCAAAATATATTATATAATAATAATAATTATTATTTAATATGCCCGCGACTTGGTTCGCGTGCATGCCCAGAAAACAATTTGGATTTCATTGGTTTTATTTTTTTACGCAGAACCCTAATTCTTTTTCTAATATAAAGTATCAATGTTACTCCATACAACATCAGCTATTTGTCAGTGAAAGCGCTGTTAAAATCGGCTCAGTCGTTTCTGAGATTAGCCGCGCGAAACAAACAGAATGACTGACAAAAATATACAAAATAGTGCTGTTTGTTTTAAGCACCGTATATCATTTATAATAATATGCATTTAGTAAAAAGCTGTTATTTAGAAATTACATACAGATACTTCAATTTTATTTATTTGTATACAGGATGCGAAAAGGCACATCACATGGCCGTCAACTACTCATTCTGCAGTGCGATTCTGTAACCATCTCACCGTGAAAACTTAGGTGAAGTGAGCGTGGAGTGAGCTGTCAGTGTCATCCTGATGCTAGGGATTGATACTCTTGACAGCTCACTCTAAGATCACTTCACCTAAGTTTTCACGGTGAGATGGTTACAGAATCGATCGGTTGGACATCAAACGAAGTAACATTGCACAAAAATAATTTCTGAGAAACGACTTTTATTTTTTGGTGCACAAAGTTTTCTGTTTGCGGTAGTGCGCAATGTAATGCACGCAAAACATTGTGATTATGGATGCATGCAACGGTACAGAGGTTGCGTTGTGGGGGTATTTAAAATTGTGTTATAACATTAAAAACTTGGTTTCGTAAAAAATCACCAGAAGGTCCCAGGTATAGGTCCAGTACAAAAAAATATTACAATGACGGGGAGTAACTAGAAGTGACTCTCGGCTTCGTTAAATGTCTTTTTATACCCGTTAGATAAAACACAATAATAAATGGTATAAAATTACAATCTGTGAATTACATAACAGTCAGTTGCTAACACGATCAACTATTCTTCTACGTTACTAAATCTTAATACTTACGAATCAATGAATCAACACTCCGCACCCTGATATAACTACCTATTGATTACAATTTGCACTAAATAAAATATACTAAGTCCTTGCAATCAACCTTCTAATTTCTTAAAAACAAATAAATAATTGATAAAAATCGATTATAAAACACATGGTACGCACGGCTACACATCAAGCTATACATAACGAGTATAAGCTGACTTCTAATTGTACAAAAAACCTATAAAGTGCGAGGTCAGCTAAAACTGGAAATATATAGCTTGATGTGTAGCCGCGTGTACCAGCAGTATCAGTGTATTGTTATCCATTGTTTGCATTTATATAAAATCCTTCAGACCAAATTTCGGCCAAGTCGACACAACTCAGCGAAGATTAACCATCAAGTGTGTGCGCAGACACAGGTGCTACACTCTCTCTTCCCTCTCTCTCATAGTCCGATGAGACAGCAATCCGACACCACCGGAGATTGATTGATTGTGCTTTCCGAGGCATGGGGGTATCACACCGGACTTCCAAACTCCGGGCTGTTACTAAGAAATTCCCAATGGAAAAACCCAATAACACTTTCCCCGACCCGGGAATCAAACCCAGAGCCCCATGCTCAGCAGTCACGCTTGCGACCAACGGGGCAGTCTACATTTAATAGCACAGCGTTGTACAAATTGTACACACGTGAGCCGCGCCAGGTGCGAAGCGGCCGCGAATTGCCGTAATTATAACATTTACTCGCGAATATTTACGCAAATGTTACGCAGAACTCAAAAATAACCCGGCAAGCTAACTATTCATATTTTAAACAAATCATCACTATTTCAAAGTACAATATGTTAAGGATAAGTCAACTAGTGTTTGTGTTTGTTTTTGCGTTGAATCAAGTCAGCAGTGATGTTCCGCAAAAGGTAAAAGTCATTTTAATATTCAACACTCGAATTCGCTTAACCGTATCTAAATGTATCGACGCAAATGCCTAACCTAACTGCTTACGTCGGATTAATCCGACAAATATTTTCGTGTCCATTTCGCCAGAGTCGTATATTTACGACCAAATACTCGTTTACTCTGCTCGTTTACTCTGCTTTTTTATTTAATTACGCTGTATTCTATCAGGTTATTCGAAAAATAAATATTTTTCGAATCCATGTGCTGGGGGTACGACAACTGATATGAAGTTGTTCGGTTATAATAAGGTTAATTTATTTTTTGTAAGAACAACATTCAATGATGTACACTCTCCCAAGAATAACGTTATCAGACAAAAGCAAATATTCTCAAAAGTTCATTTTCAATTTCGTCCGTTACATGAGTTTCAGTTGCAGATCTTGCTAAATATCAGTACGTAGTTACGTTATTTTTATCAAGAATTTATTGAGGCAGTTGTTAGTTTTCCCTGATCTGTGATGACCCAGTGGTAACGGCCGCGACTTACGAGTTGTAAGGTCATAGGTTCGAACCTAGACAGGCGCTTTACTTTGTGTAAATTATTTCGTCACCACTGCTCTCAAAACGGTGAAGGAAAAGAACGTGAGGGGACCGGCATGTCCTCCCAACCAAAATTCGAAAACATGTGACATCTACCAACCCGCACTGAGCCAGCTTGGTGGATTACGGCCCACTTCCTCACACTGAGAGGACGCCTGTGTCCTAGCAGTGGGAGCATAAGCTAGTTTTTCTCTACTCCAATAAGGTTTTTTTTTTCCAGCTACATACATACAGGGTTACTTTCAATGACCAGCCAAATTTAAGGGTGTGGTACAGACCATCAAACCGAACAACTTTCTCCGTGGGACCAACATCGTAATCGCGAATAAAAATTCAGCCGTCCCATACGTTTAGGTCGAGTGTTTGAAGTTTTCTATGGGACAGTTGATAAATTTTTCGCGATTACGATATTGGTCCCATGCAGAAAGTTGTCCAGTTTGATGGTCTGTACCACACCCTTAACTTTGGCTGGTCATTAAAAACTAACCCTGTATATGCATGTAGAGTAAACGTGTTTCCTATTTAAACCCTTATTTCTATTTAAAACCTCGTCATACTGGTAGGTACTATTGAAGTGAAAAGTGAATGGAAAATGAGATTTCACATTTTAGTAATAATAACAAGAAAACCTACGTTACGCACTTAACGCCTTGTAACAACTGTGTCAATATTTAACAAATACACCGTGTGTAATCCATAATTTTCGATATTTCTTAAAACTGATGTTCATATGGATACGTATCTATTTGAATAATTCAATCAAAGAAAGAAAAAAATAAAGCTAGATTTAGATTTGGCTTTGTTTTTCTGATTGAGTTATTGTTTTCAATTTTTTTTTTCCTTATGTAGCATTATAATAATCGTTGTTTCAACTGATAGCTGTAGTTACCATTTTAAGTTCCTCCGGACAGTAGTTTTAAATAAACTATCTGTGCCAGAATTCTTTCAGTAGGATCGATTGCATGGGGACTTGTGGCTAAATAATAGCAGCCACACGGGCGATTGATCAGGTTAAGCCACGCTTGCCGTGGTTGGTCCGTGGATGGGTGACCATCTTTATATACCAAGACCCTTCCGTGCCTCAAAAAGCACGCTAGGCCGTTGGTCCCCGCTGTCATTCATGGATCTTTGGCAGTCGTTACGGGTCGTCAGAAGCCAGTAATTGGGTTGTGGAGGTCAGATAGGCAGTCGCTCCATGTAAAATACTGGTACTCAGCTGCATCCGGTTAGACAGGAAGCCGACCCCAACATAATTGAGAAACGGCTAGGCAGATGGTGATGATCGATTATATAAATAATTATAGGTATAGGTTGATATGTGGTCCACTTAATTTAACCATTCCTAAGTAACTGAAGAAATTCCCTTAGGTACAAACACGTTTACAGATACTTATTTCGTCACTTCTTTAATTTGTGCCAGGTTGATGGCAATAGGGTAGCCCCCTATTAGGTGTCTACATAACTGGCGAAATGTTGGATGTGTCATAGGTACACCTCTACTTTACCCTTCGGGGAATACAGGCGTGATTTTATGTTCTACACTAGCTTTTCCCCGTGACTTCGTCCACGTGATTTTTTTTCTCGGTGTGGGTACCCCGCTGCATCGCATCGCTTATCCGCGCTATTACTTCGTTTTTGCTTTGTTCTGGCTTTTTTCTTTTTACTCGACTTCTAATGGTGCTAACGTGATTTTAAATGGCCTATAGGCCTCTTCTAGAATTGGGCTATCAAATGCAAAAAGAATTTTTCAAATCCGACTGGTAGTTTCAGAGGTCAGCGCGTTCACACAAACAAACTCTTCAGCTTTATTATTAGTGTATAAGATATAAAGAGTCATAACACCAAGAGAAGCACTAACAAGTGCAGATGTAAAGATTCGAAAATAATGCATCAGCTGTTCTAAAAAGTTATGATTTCTAACCATTATTACCAATGCGAAAATTATAACAATCGTAGCGTTTTTGCCTCAATTTTCTCTACTTAGCTTTTTGCGATCTTTGTAACAATCGAGTTGTTTATTTTTTCTCAATCAATAGATATTGTGTGTTTGTGTGCTAAGAAGGAGCCTTTTGGCCTCGTATAGGACTTTCTGTTTAATTTTTCCTTTTGTTACTTTTTTAAAAAACTTGATCTTTTATTTTTGACTGTGTTTAGTTTAGTTTGTGATCTTCCTGTACGAGTCGCAATAATAACTTTTTCTTTATTTCGTTCTATTAATAACTATCACAATCATCAGCACCCTTTTTGCGTAACACACTATTACTCTCAATTTGAATCATTTTTAAGCATATTTCTAATCCATTGCTCCATATGTTCGAAAAATGTGTCAGCTCAACAACGCAAATAACGCAATGAATGTTGTTGAACTGTCAAAATGAAACCCATTGCTACTGATAGTATGTTACGAAATTACCCTGCTGGATTTTATGTCACGCTAACATGGTCTGGTGCATTGAAAATAATAATACCAGATTATTATTGTCCTACTGCAAGGCAAAGGCATCTTCTCATACAGAAAAGGCACGTGCATTGATCACCACACTTGCTCAAGACGAGTTGCCGATTTCAGAGTTATAGGTTACTTAGGCCGTTGGTCCCGGCTGTCATTCGTAGAACTTTGACAGTCGTTACGGGTAGTCAGAAGCCTGAAAGTCTGACAACCAGTCATTCAAAGGGATATCATAATTGTTACCCACTAACTGAGTTGTGGAAGTCAGGGCCTCAAGTCTGCTATTACAATAGTGTCAGAATGGTCTATCATTGATTTCATAATTATTGATTTTGACAAGTTTGGTAATCTACTAATATAATGGCGTCATTATGACTTTCCAATGGTCAACCACTGACACTCCATTGAAAGAAATGACATAAAATGGTAATCTCGTACATAATGACAAATGAATAAATGTAATGTTTATTGCTATTTACGAACTTCTTACTACTTCAGATTGCAAACATCATTGCACAAAGAACAACATTGATTGTAATATGTAAAAATATATATTAAATGAAATCTAGCATGAAATTTAGTGGTAGTTTTTCTCAGACCATTGACCGACCAATGATCGACCATTATGAATTTAGCAAATTACGAACTTTTAGCAAAATGACAATGGGATCGTGTTGGAATGACGAATTTATAAAAATAGCAAACTTGGCAGTCGTTTTATGTAAAATACCTACTGGTATACAACTGCATCCGGTGAGACTGGAAGCCGACCCCAACTTAATTGGGAAAATAGGCTAGGCAAATGGTGAGGTATTAACTTATGTTTTTGGCCGATGTCAGTACCTAATGTCCAAGATAAACTAAGAAAGTACATATGAATTGAAAAAGTCACATTGGTACTTGCCTGGCCGCATTGAGAATAGGTAACCATAGATTATTTTAGAGCCTATTTAGTAGAAATCGCTGAATGCTTTATTTACAATGTTAAATAGTACCTACCCAACATTACGGAGAGTACAAAAAGTTATTATTTGCCAACATAAATCGTTTGCGTGACAAATTATCTTAGCAACACTATGAATATAAACTGGTTACATATGCTTGATAACTATTTTCCTATGAAATATGTAATGATTTTATGAATTTCATATATTTTGTCGCTGGAATTTACTCAGGCGTTCAACGGTAGAGGTCACGAATTATAATCGTCGATATCGTGATCGTCGCCTGTAACATCCTCTTTGGAATTTTGACCTTCCGAAGCCGCATTTTAGCCTAAATCCGCTTAAATTATGCTGTATAAAAAGTGCTTGAGAAATTAAAATTCTGGATACCACCACAAAGTAGTAGTACCTACTCAAAATGGACTTAGAATACAACCTTGAAGTACTCCAACACTTAAAATGTCGTTTACGACTATTTTTATGCCAAATCGTGATCGGGTAAGTCATGGATGGTATTGCTTATCATTCGTCACATAGCCAACTAGTTTAGCCAAGGTATTTAGGCGAGTACTGTCGACCACATACCGACTAACTGAGGTCAACATCTCATACGATCTAGAGCAGTGAAAGTTGTCCTGCACCCGCAAGTTTTTGATCCTAAAGTTTATTATTAGATCACGTGTGATATTTTATGTTTGTTTTACGTTTTGTTATGAAATTATTTCTTGTACAAGTGTAAAATATTCTGGTTTTAGAACAGCTGCTTCAATAAAATTACCACACATAGTAATACCATTTACGTTAGAGTCGTATTCAGAAACGATCAGTGATAACAATCAGTGCTAAAGTTTCAATAAATTTAGTATTCATCTCTAGATAAATCTCAATTATACAAATACAAAATCGCTTTAGAACACGGATCTTTAAAAAGTCGGTAAGACTGTAGAGAGATTATCAGAAAAAAACTCACATTTATCTTTCATATAATTTATTTTCATTCTTTTTGTAACTATGTTAATTTTATGGATGTCAATGCCTGAAATACCTACACAATTTATTCTTATTATTAAAGATGACTTCCAAAACGTTGCTTTGATTTTAATATCCCGACCGCAGGAGGCTGGAGTGCCATTGTCTTCATCAAGTCAGAGTCAGATCTCCTCGATTGCCCCATCTCTCTCTCGTACGTCAACGTGGGTGCTATGGACATGTTAATTTTTTATTTATGTTTCCAGATATTCATCACAGTATACTATGAGAGCAAATGTCCGGACAGTAGAGAATTCATTGTTCAACAACTGCAGCCAACCGTAAACTTGCTGCATAAGTATCTTATGCTAAGATTAGTTCCCTTTGGAAAAGCAAAAGTAAGTATTGAAGATTTTGTAATTGTAATTTTACACAACCACGCATAATAAAATAAAAATATGTATATTTAGGTTAAGGTATTTATATATGGGCCTGCATCGCCTGAAATAAATAATCCATACTAATATTATGCGAAAGTGTATCTGTCTGTCTGTTACCTCTTTACGTTTAACCGCTGAACCGATTTAGATGAAATTTTGTATATAGTTTGAGTCCCGGGAAAGGACATAGGATAGTTTTTATCCCGATATTTTCACGGGATCGACACTTATGCGGGTGAAACCGCGGGGCGCTGCTAATAATAATAATGAAAAAGAATGGTTGATTAAGATTGTGTATCAATGCCAAAGGCAACAGAGGATTGGACAAACCAACAAATGTGTAAATAAAGAATAACCATATTGGTATTGTCGGCACCGACACGATTGCTATAAATAAAAATAGAATAGAATAGAACTGTAATAATGATGAAAATACATTATTCAGTTAGGAACACTTTATAAAACCTACCGCTGACTGAGACTTTTACTATGGTTTATGAAGATTTAAATTATTCTGTTAACGTCAAGAAAATAGGAGATACTGTGCTATCTGTTAATTCACATTATCGTAAGATACTTTACTGCGGGAGTCGTTGGACCAAGATTTATTTTATGTATGTAGATTAACAATTATTGAAGATGATGATGCTAATGATTTTTATAATTTCCAGAGTATACACAAAGGTTATAATGAATTTAAATGTCAGCACGGCCCCTCTGAGTGTGCCGGTAACCTGGTGCAGAGCTGCACGCTGGATCTCATGCAGGGGCGAAACGACGTGGAAAAGGTTTCTTATGTTGCCTGCGAAATGGAAACGGAAGCTGGTACCAGAGGGGATACACAGGTACGAATGTTAAAATATATAATTAAGCATGTGGGTGTTGCGCTAGTTGTGTTTAAACGCACGACGACATCGCATAGGGCTAGTGAGAAAATGGCGGGACGAGCTTGATTCCTAACGAAAGGACTGGCCGGCAAAAGACAGAAAAGGTGTGGACAAAGGAGAGGGAGGCCTTTTCTCTGCAGTGGGACAATACAGGGGTGAATTTCAACAAATGCCATTTTTTTTATCATATCGGTGAACTTTTTCATTTATGTATTTATGTAATATTGGTATAAAGTGGCCATTATGAAAGGTTTGTACTAAAATATTTCTGTCTGTGTATTCATAAATGATGGTAATTTAATACCGCCCAGATAATGCTCTTCACATCTGAACAGGCTAGTTAGATTAGATGATTAAATTCTATTTGAGTTGTAGGGGGCGGGCTTATTGCCATCTACTCAATAACACTTTACCCAACCCCTGGCAATCGAAGCTAGGATAATCGTGGTCAGCAATAATCTCAGTTGCGACCACTAAACCCAAATTTTTAGAGCTATATTATTTGGTTACATTTTTGCAGCAAAAAGTGATAACATTGAACTAAAACTTCATTATAAACTGCCAAACATATTTACCATCAAAAGACATATTTCAAAATGCATACATACAATACATCTTAAGGGGCCGGCAGAGCATGCAATTTTATTTTGAAACTTTGTCACTACCAATATATTAATGAACTCGACTGTACTCAGCTGCATCGGGTTAGACTGGAAGCTGACCCCAATATAGTTGGGAAGAGGCCAGGCAGGCAGATGAGTATACAATAAAGAAATTTCGAAGCTTTGTCAAGTCGTAAACCAGTGCGATGTAGGGATGGGTCGCTTGTTAAACTGTAGCACTGTTCTATATAATTATAATATTTTCAGTGTGCCTTGGAATCGGGCGTTCCAGTAGATGAGGTGGCGGAATGCGTAAACTCTGAACGAGGTACAACACTGCAGCTTCAAGAAGAATATCTCACCAAGCGTGTGAGACCCAAGTTTATTCCAACAATAACTATTAACGGGGTAAGACTAAATTAACGTCTTTTTAAAAGATTTATGACTTTACAAGCCGTTAGCTTAGGGGTAGAATTTTCAAAAATCCATAGGGCGAGGCCACAACACTGTGTTCGTAAAAATCTACGACGCCGCACAACGCATCGTGGAAATTTTCGATGCACTGACGCAACGTACAAATCTGCAATGCGACGACGCGCTACCTCTTAGTTAGTGCCCACATTGAATGATTTCCATCATTATTCATAATTGATAGAAATGGATGCACCCAGTACTTTCCTTTCTGTTTCTTTTTCTTGATGCGTCTTAACGCTAACAAAAGTAGGACCCGTGTAGTGCGGTCCATGTCTCACTAGAAACTGAACTGACGGTTAGCGTCTTGTCGTACGATATCGTATGCGATGAAATTTTTGCGTTGCGTCATCGCATTGTATTGCTGTGCGACGTCGTTTTTGCGATACGACGCCGCAACGCAATGTTGTGGCCTCGCCCTTAGTGCTCGTCTTTCTTATGTAAACTGTGTAGACCCAGCGGTTCAGGGCGTGCGTGGTCTATCAATGAATTAATAAATTGTTGGCCTCTTCAGTTTTCCACTTGAGCTGCGAAGAGTACACAAGAAAATTGCATATTGTTTTCAGAAATTGTGTAAAATTTAAATTAACATTTATCTTACTTGGGAACCACATTCACTTCCATCTACGCACCACAAGCATTCATCGTCCAACCATAAGATTTTGAAGAAGGGCTAATTTTTCAATCGACAGATAACTTTTATTCGTGGAATAAAATCGACGTCTGACAGTTTTTGTTTGGAAGAACTGTCAAAAATTCATCCGTTAAAATTATCTAGCGTTGGAAAAATCTGCCAAATAGAAGATTATGAAAAGTTTTTGTTATTGGTTCGAAATGCAAAAAGAAAACTTATTACAAAACAAACGACGGTATAATGTTCTTATTTCTGGGTAGTTAAACGTTAATTGGAGTTCCTCAAGGCAGCATTCTAGGCCTCATTCTTCATGAAAATCTATAATAAAAAGGAAAGGAGAGAAGGAGAGGGAGGAGGAGGGGTGGGAGTAGGGGGGGGCGTTCTATTAAATCTATAATATAAAGGAAGGTATAAAAAAGGTTCTCACGCTCAAGGATACCTGGCACCTTTTTAGAGTTCCATTTAATAAAAAATAATTGTGACTAAAAGTGGTTGTCACCACTTATTTATGATTTTGAACTGATTTTTTATTTTATTATGATTATTTTTCTCAGGTTTTCAACCAGCAAATACAAGACTCATCACTGGAAGATTTCACAGGAACTTTATGCTCGATACTCACAAACATTCCACCGTGCCAAGAACACTACAATTCTATGGCAATGCGCTACGTATTATTGTGAACAAAAAATAAATTTACATATATTTTTTAACAAAATTGTATATTTTTTTAAATGTCTTGATAAGTTATCGCCATAACATGCAATAATATCATCAAATCATAGTACTTATAGTGGTTTATAATACCCATGAATTAGAAACATTATAACTTTTTATTAATTATCTTTATTTTCAAATATTTTATATATTTTTAGCCAAATAATACGGAGAAAACAATAAATTAAACTAGGAGTCACTTTATTTATCCTTCCATTTTTTGCGTAATTACAACCTCCGTGATTGATTGACCTTTAACGGTTGAATGCCGTTATTACAGAAACAATTAAAAAGCCATTATGTCTCTCTCATTTTTTCCGTACGCAAAATACGCGCATTGACGTGGAGTTGCGGACACCAGCCCGTATTACCTATTACCTACCTATTACCATTATGTCTCGCGTGGATACGCGTTCCGAATACGAAGAGTTAATCGATAGAAGGATACTGAAGGAGACACAATAGAAGTTTTATTGTTATAACAACTGCGGGCTTAGGCCCGTATTACAGAACGTCACTCAATACTCAAGCATTACTCAAAACTAGTTTCAACCAATCAAATGGCTTGAATCTAGTTTTAAGTACCTAATGCTTGAGTATTGAGTGACGTTCTGTAATACGGGCCTTAGTGTCCCACAAAGTGTTAAGTATTACTTAGTACAGCTGTGCTCATAATCTCAGAAAATTTACAATCCATCGCCATTTAATCAGAGTTTTTAGTGACCATTTGTAACAAAAAGATCCTAATAAGTTTTTGGTTGCAATGGAATTTGAACTTTGTTGAAATGATCTCAAAACTTAATTCAAATATAGTTCACGAGATTTGAATACAAATCAACCGCTTTTAGATCATAGTACTTAGTAATTTTAGTTTTCTTTTTACCCTTAAATTGTTTTATTTTGTAAGATATTTCACTGACACTACACCACGCATATTCTCGTGACTAGGCGATTGTAATTTGCTTATTTGATTGGAGTAATGCTGCATAAAGGTTACGAAGGCGAGTTGTCCACAATCCATCGATAGTAGTGCGCTATATTTGTGTACACGCTGGGCACACCTTCGCTGCCGCAGTTCTCTGAACCGAATGATACGATGCCCACCTGAAAAATACATTTATGAGTGTTAAAACCAAAAATATTAAAACATCAACTATACAGGATGTTTGGAAAGCCTTAAGGGGGTGATATTTGACACCATTTAAAGCATTTTGAGTCATAGGTACATTGTCTTAGAAAAAGTAGTTTGTTTAAAATGCTATTTTTGGTTTTTTTTTTAATAATTAATTTTTTGACTGTTAATTGCCAACAATGCCCCAGTTCTAGCTTGCTTACGTTATAATTATCTAATTAGAAGTAGATTTATTTTTAAGCCTATACTGTCCCATTGCTGAGCAATGGCCTCCCCCAAATCGATAAAACGATTTTTTTTTTAAATGTCCCGTACTAGGTTTTGAAATGGGACAGCCGAAATGTTACCAGGTACTCTTTCCTAACGCGTATCGGCAAGCGTAGTGTGAAGCCAGTCACCTATATGGACCGACGACTTTAAAAATGTGGCTGGGACAGACTATGCGGAAGGCGGAGGACAGGGTGTTGGGGCGCAGTCTGGGAGAGGCCTATGTCCAATGTGCATTTGGATTGAGTGGAACGAATAATAATAAAAATACGAATTATTAGTATTGTTTATTTGCAGTGGACTGCGATACGCTGAGTCGATTGATTGACTCTTTCCATGCGTCAGATTAATCAATTATTAAAACCTAACCTGCACGTGACGTCCATCCCTAAACAGAAGCAGCGGGGCACCTCCAAAACCAGAACACGCGTCCTTTCCCTCCTCGCCTCCAGCACATAGCTGTCCTTCATTCACTGGGACTGACTCTCCGAAGATACGTTCGCAGTTTTCTAGGGGTACTAGAGGAACTTCTAGCTGCTGTTGTCGGCTTACCTGTAACCATATAAGTTAGATCGTCTTTTGTTTAGGATTTATGACATCGCTGTGCAAGAGTGTATGAGGCATTTGATTTAAATTATAGCATTGCCCATCTTCTACGTTCAAATCAAAACATGTACAATATCCAGGGATCATTAGATTCACATTGTAAATATTCTTAGGTCGCTATTAGCGGCGGATGTGTTGAACTTATCCATATAAACCAAACAACATTGTACCTACCATGGGGGCTTACTCTTGAAACTAATTTTAATTTCAATGTAATGCCAATATGATTCCAATGTTAATTTTACAGTCACGTGATTCGGTACTCTTGAAAACAATATTGTCAACATTGAAATTAAATTGACCTTGCTCCGCTATTATTTTGATACATGTGAAGTTAGCTATGTTACGGACCGCAATAGTGTTGTTCAACTCATTACGATAGGGCTTTAAAATTCTTTATCCTATATTTATCAAGGCTAATGAATAAATATGATATAAATAGTTGTATAATTCATTATTTGAAACGTATTAAATTCATTTGGTCGTAAGAAACGATTGAAATCATAAAATTAATTACCTATGACTTTGGCTGCATGTAGTAGAATCGTTGCCTACACTACAAAAAAAAAGACTGCGTATTATATTTACAAACAAGTTCTCCAATGAATTTGAAATAGGAGTATGTTTAACAATATTGTTCGAGTTTGGTTCTTTTTTAGTAAGAAATAATTACTGTCCGATAAGTTACATAACTAATATTACAGTTTTATACAAGTGGTAAGTAAATAGATAACTTCTTTAAAAATTAATGTTTTTGTAAAAAACGCCGAACGTGCATGTGAATAGTGAACATGACTGAGTTAAATACCAGTGAAGTGATGAATAAGTGTAAAAGTGATAGAACTATGATAGTTAAGACCCTATCCGCGATCCGGGCGCATAGCCTGGGAGTCGTTATACGGACTATTAGTTATAATGAGTAATATTTTGATTTTGTAATTAGATTTTAAGTGTTTTGAATACAAAAAGCTAATTAGAACAATCGTTCTAATTAGCTTTCTAACTTGTTTTTATTATTAGTTTCCGCATTAGAATCTGATAAGAATATCGAAGAATTTTTGAGAATTTTAATGTACTGAAGAAAAATGATAGAATAATTACGTTACTTGAAAACGAGGTTGTTGTATATATAAGAATATTTGCGATTTTAGCGTCAAATGAGAGGATTATGTTTAAAACTGATATTCCCGTAGTAAATCGGTTCACGCGTTTTAGAGTTAGAACGAATTTTGCATACTGAAAACATGCCCAAAGTCCGATTTTTAGTAAGATAATGGTCTAAAAAGTTTTTTGTATAGAAATAGGATTTATAAATGTTATTAAGTACCTAATACGAAAGAGGAATAAAATCCTTGCTCACTCTATAATTTGCTTTAAATTCGTATTCATTCATAGAAAACGTTTTGTCCATAAAACGCATCACCCGACGCTCATCTGTCTTTTATTTCAATTGTTTTTTTTTATGGGAATTAAGAAAAACACTATATATTACTGCTTATTGTGCCATATTATATACATATTACCGACTAAAACCACTTCAAAACGCAAAAAAATTCCTAAAAAGTTACACATTTATTATTGAAAAAATAAAAATCAACAAACTATCCCAACACAATATTGACGCAATACACAGCTGTGAAAATACACTCAAGAGTACCGTTTACCCCACGCCAAGCCCGATCTCAATTCCACTTAGTTCCCTAAAATAGACACCCAATTTAAAAACCTTTTAGCGCTAGCATCGAACTCAAGAGTACGAAACGTCACAATAATTCCAATGTCGATCTATCGGAATTAAATTCAAGAGTAAGCACACAGATCCGCAGCGGGATTGTCGGAGCAGCGGGATTGTCCGAAAGGGTTACCGCTACCCCGGAACACAAAGGGCTAAGGAAGGAACACGGGTGGGTTTTAGTCAGTAAGAGTCTGACACTCCCTTCTGCTCCACCCAGAGCGGGAGGGGTCATTGGATGATTTCCCATCCACAAAAAAAAAAAAAAAAGCACTCAGATCCGACGAGTAAAATTGTCTTTGTCTTGGATCAAATATTTGACGCCATATAAAATTCTTCTTGTGTAGTAATGATCGGATCATTACTTCGGTCACCATTGTTTTACACCACAATTTGGCTTAATGAGCAAATACTAGAGAGTAGTGGTGTGGTGGCCCAGTGGTGTCTGCCCCGACTTACGAGTGTAGATCGTGAGTTCGAACCCAGACCTTTACTTTGTGTAGGTACAAATTTTATCACCACTGATTTCAAGCCAGTGAAAGAAAACATCGTAAGGAAACCGGCGTGTCCTAGAATAAAAAAATCGAAGACATGTGACATCTACCAACCCGTATTAGGCCCGCCTTGTGGATTACAGCTCACTCCCTCTCACAGAGAGGAGGCCTATGCCCCAGCAGTGGGAACATTATAGGCTGATTATGCTAAGCCGATCCTATTTGACATTTGCATAATATCATTAATTTAAAAATATCCCAATCAAAACATCAAAAACCCTGGCTCATAAATTGATTCAACGTAACCAACATAAACAAGTTGGTTACGTTGAATCTATTTACGACAAACACGTGTTTCAAATAATTGCCCATCCACAAAATTGGTCTCATACAAATACTGTTTTACCCACTTTGGCTTAATAAGCCAATCTAATTAACATTTTCATAATATCATGAATTTAAATATATCCCAATCAGAACATCAATCAAAAACGCAGGCTTCTAAATTGATTCAACGTAACCAAAATGATTGACGAACACGTGTTTCAAATAATTACACTTCCACAAAATTGCTCTCATACAAATCACGGTCACAAATACAGACAAGGGCACAACAATTAGCCTGACATGACATCCTATCATTAAAATCTGATGGATATCTTTCACTCACCACGTTATTTTGTCCGGACAGTTTACCCCAGCCGACAAGCGAGGCTCGTTCATTCAGTACTATTTCCGGCTTATCATTCAGGCAGATCGGAGCAGCTGTCACTGGAAAAAGGAAAAAGGGTGTGAATTGTGATGATATGGGAGGATGAGTGACAGCCGGATGTTCAGGCTATCTGTCTGTCAGTCAACAAACTGCGTTCAAGGGTAAAGTCAAGGTCAATGTTAGCACAGTTGAAGCTATAATTCGTGATGAACATCTCTGCGAATAACGAACTCCATGATTATGATCTCTCTCAGGTCGTGTCGGATTGCATTCCGTCCCATCGGACTATGAGAGTGAGGGAAGACAGAATGCACCTGTGTCTACGCACACATTTGTGCACTATAATATCTCTCGCGCCAAAGGCTAGGCTCCTTCGCTGAGATTGGCCGCCATGGCTGATGGTCATTACTCGTTCATGAGAAACCATGCCGAAAAGTCCCACTAGCAGTAACTAGATCAACTTATATCTAGTAAATACTTAAAAATGAAGAAAAGATCGATACCTGAATATTTAATCTCCTCCTTGAGCATGACAAGCGCTATATCGTGTCTAAATATCTTCTGCTCGTATCCTGGGTGCACGATGACGTTTTCCACTTTGATGGCCTGGGTCGGGGGCGCACAGAAATATTCGTTGCAGTCCGGGCTCCGGCCGACGTCCCATTCACCTACCACTACGGTTGATCTAGAGGAATGTGATGAATAAATGAATGAATTAGGTGTAATGAAAACATATAAGTAATTGACATTTGTTTTACTTCGATTAATGGTGAAATACTGTCCTATTGATTTTAGTGTGTTGGTAAAGTGTTATTGCAGCGGTTAAAAATTATGAATGGCTTAAGTTTAAAAACAAAAGAGTATTGGATTTTAAACATTTTCATACTGTAACTATTGATTTTATATGCATAATTATATTCTGTAAAAACAGTAAAAGCGTTAATATTTTATTTAGCGATACTGACGATGCAATGTCTTCTAAAAATATAAAAAATATGGAAGGAAGGAGAATGTAAACCTTCACGGCCCGGCCTTCACCCACAAATAGGAAAGTAAAAAAAACACGATAGGTTTAAGAAACTAAAAGATCGTGGGGAAGAGTTGGGTGAGACTCGCAAAGACCAGGGAAGCATGGCATAAACGAATGGAGGCCTATACTCAGCAGTGGGTTGAACAAGACTGCCAATGAAGATAATGATGTAATGAGAAACTAACAAATCAAAACTATACTTACAATTTATATCCTTCTGGTTTGGCGAGTGCGCAGTGAGCGGCCGTCAAGATAACGCGTTTTCCTATGATAGAGCCGCTACACGCAAACCGCACGTTGCCCGTCTCTTTGTCTAAATCAAATGAAAATAAAGAGATTAGTTAGGTACAGTCAACAAAAGAGATAAGTATGCAGGATCGTCGGATATAGTTGAAGTTTAGTAAGAAACCGATGAATGTTCTCGAATAAAATTTAATTTTATCAAATTATATTTTAGTCGACAACATCCACCGGTTTCTTATACACACACATTTTACATTTTTTTTTTTTTGTATGGAACTATTTATATCCGACGGTCCTGCATACTTATCTCTTTTGTTGACTGTACAATGGTTCTATTTTTGATCGGTTTTTGTTGAATTTGGGCTCATCATCATCTCAGCTGAAAAACGTCCAATGCTAGACATGAGAATTCCGAAAAGGATATTCTTTTTACCGTTTACAGTGGGGACCTAAACATTCAATTCTGTAAATCCTTAGCATAAGGTATTCCAACTTATGCTAAGGATTACACAGACAGCTCACTCCTATGTCACTCCACCTAAGTTTTCACGGTGAGCGTTTCAACAGAATACACCAGCCTTTAACTATGGTGCACGGAAAATACTGCTTATTTATAACGAAAATAGCATGCAACAGCCACAGGCTAGCAGTCGTGAATATATCAGTCACGCAAGTGATACCCCAAGGGCTAGACAAAGCTGTTATTTTATTATTATTAATGAAAAATAACTTTGATTTCGGAAGTCGGTGTCTTTGGATCTGTATTTTAGTTTATTGCCACCGACTTCCGAAATCAAAGTTATTTTTCACTTTGTAGTGTTTTTTATGGAAGTCGGTTTTTTTTTTTTGTTAAAAAGTTTTTATTTCTCGCTTTTTAGTGGGACTGCATATAATGCATCAAGCTCATCGCCTTTTACAAAATATTACTTTGCCCGATACAGGGACGTTAATTGTTGAGGAGTTCTCCTGGTACTTCACCATCAGCTCCATTTCACCATTCGCATTGTGACGAGCATAAATTGCTTAGCAACCATATTAAAGTAATCGAATCGCAACCTGTGAAATACTTATTATTGAGTAGTCCCGGTGGCCATCTGTGGTCTTCATCATCAGTTTTACTTCACTAAATTTTGCTTTCCGAAAGCAAATGCACGAGTTAGTGTAAATAATACCCGAATCGCTATAGGTGTGCCTATAATATTTGAAGAGTTCCTTCGATTTCTCCAGGATCCCGCTGATAATCCTGGCAGCATCAGGCCAGACTTATGTCAACATTTCATTGAACTTAAAATTTAGTCCTGTTTAAAATGAGGCCAAACACGACTACGGTGTAATTTCAAGGTTTGTACTTTTTCTGATGCTCCTGGCATCAGCATCAAGTCTCTGTGTAGGTACTTTGGTGTTTCTCATTAACAGTACGTTTATCCACACATCGAGCCCTTTTCAATGAGCCTAAACACGATATATCTGCTGTTAGTTGTCGAGGAGTTAGGTACTCTGCAGACTATCCTGACTGCAGCATCAGGTCATGACTTGATGATCATGAGACCAAATGTGGCAAATGCCCTATCAAACATCAAAACAATTTACTAAAACTGTCCTTGTCTGTTCGAGTAACTTCTTACTGTTAAGGAGTTGTACCTTCCATCATCAGCTCAGCTACCTGAGATGGTGACAACCATACGCAAATACACAAGATACTTCATAAAATATGCGAAAAACAATAACTGAGCCTATAAAATTTGAGGGTTGCCCTCGATTTCTCTAAGATCCCATCATCAGATCCTAACTTGGTGACAATGGGACCACCTCAGAACTATCTACTTTCGAACAAAAAAAGAATTTTGAAAATCTATCGACTATTTATGTAAGTAAGTTGAAGAATTACCCATATATATAAACCATTTTTTTTGGCTCTCTATCAAACCCCGGTGCCATTATTTTCATGATGGCCGTCACTGTGACCGTTATGTGGCGGCCAGCGCTATCTTAAGAAACTCAAGTAGATATTGCTTAAAAACTGTTTCCTCTGTAATAACTCAAAATTACCCATTCTGAAAATTTTCATCGAATCGCTTTTAGACAGGTACTCCTAAATGATTCAGCCTGCTTAAAATGTTAAGATCATGAGAAGGGAAATCAATCCGTCATGTTATTGTTATGACTTTTATCGTTATCGAATGCCACACAAAATATGAGAATTCCCATAATTCATCACAGCATTTTATTATAATAATTTTACAAAAATGTATTTGGTTTCGGGAATGAATTAGGCACGCGGTAGCTTCTGCCGATATATTCTGTAAAATATCACCGTGGCAATTTAGGTGAAGTGAGCTATCAATAGCGTCATTCCAATCATCAGGTGGTGTGACAGCTCACTTCACTTTAGTTATCACGGTGATCTTTTTACAGAATAGCACCGCTGGATCGATCGATGTAACTATGTTTAAACAAATGCCTATTCTTAAGTTAAGTTAATTTTCATTATAATAGTAGCTAAAAGCGCTCCCTCACCTCCCAGCATTTGCCTGTAATGTAACAATCCATGATTCGATTTTGAGCATTACTATATTGCCATTACCTCGACTTCTCTCATTTACTGATGCAATGCTCAAATTTGCCGATCTATTCCGTAAAATGTTCACCGTGAAAACTTAGGTGAAGTGAAATGAGCTCGAAGTGAGCTGTCATTTCACCTGATGCTAGGAAATGACACTATTGACAGCTCACTACACCGAAGTTTCCACGGTGAGGTTTTTACAGAACAGATAGGCTGAACTGCTTCATTACAGGCCAATGCTCACATTGAGGAGGCTGTTGATACGTGTAACATTCTTTGCTGAAAACTATGTAAGTAAACAACCATTATTTCTTCATTTAAATAAGATTCATTGAATGTATCTCAGTTATCCATAATAATTTTGATAGACTACTTGGACTACAATAATTGTAAGTTTGCAGTTAAAATCATTTTTGTTAATATATTTTTTTTTCTGGAAGGTAAGTTCTAAAGATCCTTAAATAGCATCAATTCTGAACTCACGCGTAAACCCAACTCGAGCAGTCCAAGGCTGACTTCCAAGTCCATTGTAGTCAACTCCTCGCACCATACTCTGACCACACTTTTCTTGTCCATCCTGAAAGACCTTTCCACAGTCACAGGAGGGACAGCAGACATAGTCCTCATCTCCGGCATTACCGCATATCAGCTGGTTGAGACGGTGGAAGTATCTGGAAAGTATGTTAAAGAAAGTACCTATGGTAAACTTTACTTGCGCGATATAGGGCTTGCGTAGTTCGTAGGTATGTGGCGGTATACAAATATTTTATTTCCTGTAAAGTTTTCTACTACATCTAGTTCCTGCATTAACTTCGCTCTTCCAAAACTGTTTACATTACACAAGTAAAGCCGAATGCCACCAAAAAGCATTAATGAAGATCTAAAAAGTATAATGATGATCTAAAGTAAGTATAAGGAAGCCTTATGCTAGCCCATTCACATATTTTGTTACTTACTTGTCTGAAGAGAAACATGAGAAGTCCATGAGGTCTTCTAGGATCGGACACGAGCTGACCGGTACACATGTAGTATTTTGTGGGCATGGACTCTGAAATAAAAATATTAAAATCACATTTTTACATAGGTACATTGAGATCGTAAGCAGAAAGATTTCAGCCGGTTTATTCTGTAAAAATCTCATCGTGAAAACTGAGATGAATGGAATTTGAAGTGAGCTGTCATTCTACCTAATGCTACAGAATGACACTATTAATTGACAGCTCATTTCACACTCACTTCAGTTTTCATGGTGAGATTTTTACAGAGTAGATCAGCAGAGCTCAAGATGGCACCATTTTGTTTTCACTTATCTAGATTTTTTGAGTTTATGAGCCAAGTAGAATAGGTACTTAATTAAAGATAATCTACTCATCATAATATGGGAATTAGGTCATAGAGTGGCCTCCAAAAGTTAGTTGACACTTCAGTTGTGATGAATTTTGATTTAAAATTCTAGTTTCAAATGTTTGAACTGTATGTTCTGTTTGGAAGCATATTCAGTAGGTATAATTTTATTTCGTGTTTTGAATTATAGGATATAGGTGATGTGTTAAATGATACCTACTAAAAATTTCACCATGATAGCTTAGGTGAAGTGAACTGTCAATAGTGACAATCCTTAGCATCAGGTGGAATGACAGTTCACTTCAAGCTCGCTTCACTTAACTTTTCACGGTGAGATTGTTACAGAATAGACCGGCTGAAATCTTTCTGCTTACGATCTCAATGTACCTATATGTAACTATAAGTTAATCAAATTGATAGTGAACTTACCCTTATACTTAAAAGCGCGTCATCGGACTTGATTCCTCCCATTCCGACGCTTAGACCTAAACCTGAAAACATTTAAGTGGATTACGTCATGATTCTAATAAGTATCACATCTCGATGAAAAGAAGATTTTTTTTATTTTGCACACGATTAAAAATCTTTATAAGTCAAGTATTTTCGTGACTGCCGTAAAGCCGATATCAGACACTTCACTCGAATGAATCTTCGTTACATTCCACGTTCAGAGGACATCGACAAAATTATATCTATAGGATTGAACATTATTTCATCCGCTCCTTTCATTTCATTTTCGATCATTCGGTAGGCGAATGAAAGATGACGAGGGCAGAAATTCAACAAAGTTGGATCAGTTCAAAATTAACAAAAGTAAAGCGTCTGATCGTGTCAATTTGTATAGTGAAGATAGTTAGATAGCAGTTAAGAATGACTAAAAAGTGGTTTGGTGGTTAGGATTTTTGTTTAACTCAATATGACGGACCGTTGTATAAAAGCTGATCCATAAAAACTTCTCAACTCTACACAAATTGATAGGTTCTTTGTCTCCGTACCTTCTGCGCTACCAGATGCACCAGATATGACCTTGTTTTTGACAGCAAGCTTACAATTTATAAATACCTAATCGCTTCTGTTATTTGCAATACCCTATGTTTATCGCTCTACCCACATGGTTCTACTCATATTTCTATTTAATCGACATAAAAACGAACAGCATCATAATGCAATGGTAATTCACCGTCAAACACGTCCTTGGTAAAATGATTTTATCATATTACTGTGTGCCCTGATTGAGGCTAGCCTTTGTGTCATCGGTCACCTGCAATTATTGAGTGCATCATTTGTTCCAATTACATGACATGCTGGAAACAAACTTACCTATTGAGTAATAGGTGGGTAGGCAATGCCTATCGATTCTGTAAAAATCTCACCGTGATAACATAGGTGAAGTGAGCGTGAAGTGACCTATCAATGGAGGCAATCCTTAACATCAGGTGGAATGACAGCTCACTTCACCTTAGTTTTCACGGTGAGATTTTTAAAGAATAGCACTGCTGGACGAATCCATCATCTTCAGTCGCCTGTCCTATATCCCAATTTATTTGGGGTCAGCGCAACATGCATTTTTCTTCCATACTTCTCTATTATGGATATCGTATACCCAGGAACTGGGTCGTGGAGGTCAGATAGACAGTCGCTCCATGTAAAATACTGGTATTCAGCTGCATCCGGTTACACTGGAAGCTGAACCCCAACATAGTTGGTAAAGGCTTGGCAGATGATGACTTCTCTATTAAAAATGATTTCCACCAAACGGTTCGCACCGTATGAGATCGGAAAGGATACGAACGAATGCGGCGATAGCCGATCGCGTCCGGCAGCAGGGTCCATTTCTGCGCCTAGTCAAATAATTTCATTCCTACCTTGTTGAGGTGTTCTGATTTTTGAAAATGGTTAAAGTTGACGTAGTTTTGTTGCATTAAAAGCAGAAGAAAATAGTCGGAAGAATAGAGGTCGTCTAATTGGTTTAAACTGATAACATTTCGGGTTTTGAACTTGTGAACAGCATTTAAAGGACTCCAACAATAACATTGGTTGATGTTCGACACCGTGCGGAAGCGTATTGAGTGGTTAGGAACACAGAACAGCCAGTACTGCCGAGTGCCATTAGGTATAGTTGACTTCCAGGCGGACGAAAGTCGTGGGCAGACGCAGATAGGTATCTGATTTTGAAAGGCTCCTTGAATTAGGTGAACCGCGCGCTGGTTTACGTTCGTTTGATACCGAAGCACTAAGTTACAGGTTCGCATCCTAGCATTTTACATTTTTTCTACATTTTTCAATGTCTAGCCTACTTTTCCTTACATACGCCAGCACATGAAACTATTACATCTGTCAAATTTCTTTAATATATTTTGAACTTTATCACTAAAGTATAAGGTTCAAGGTTGATTGGGACAGTTTGTCAGTTTTGGATAGCTTGATGTGCTGATGACAAACACATAACATCACGCTTGTATCCCCCGAAGGGTTAGGCAGAGGCGTTCCTACCTATAGGTAGTGTACTCACATCTCGCTAGTTATGTTGAAAAAACACAACTGACATCGTGAAGGATAACTTCATATGCCCCCTATGCAAACTTCCCGCAAAAGATAACGTCCGATGACGTTTAAAAGCCTTGTTTAACATTATCATTTTTAGTACCTAGGCATTACTTGATCCTTTGTTATCTATTTCCGTAGATTAAGTACTATATTCGCATAACTTATTACAGTAGTTTTTTTTTCAGTACTTACTAATAAGTAGGTAGGCACCTAATGTTATTCAGTTGTCCTCAAATTTTTGACAAATTTAAACCTACGTACCTATGTGCCATTAATGAACTAGAGTAACGTTACAACAATGATCCTCATTGTTATCAACGCGCATTCAGTGCAATTAAAATTAGCATACAAATGAAGGGTTCAAACGCAGAACATGAACTCTACAAAGTTAACATTGTAATGAAATTAAGATGATATCATGTTACGTAGGTACGCACGGCTACACATGAAGCTATACATAACCAGTATAAGCTGACTTCTGATTATACGAAACACCTATACAATGCGAGGTCAGCTAAAACTGGAAATGTATAGCTTGATGTGTAGCCGTGTGTACCTAATCTAAAACAAAGGAGTTTCAAGACATTTGAATTATTTTTAAGACAGGAGAATACCTATGACTTAAAACTTGTCTGTGAAATCTGAGATATTTCTGTTACTGTTACAAAGGCCTCTCCCGTGACTTCCAGCTATTTCGACCCAGGGCTAAAGTGGACCACTGGTCATTTGTTTTTTCCAGGTATTAACTAACAAAAAAATATTTCAATAACAACATAGAATACTTAATAACATTACAAATATGAAATAAGTAGGTAAGTACTTATACTTACTTCCAAATTGTGCATTAGTCCATTGGAACACACAGAAAAACAGCACGTAAACACACACTTTGTTAGCCATAGTCATTATTTTAAAATTAATAATTAAAATCTTAATAACAAACCACGATTTTCACTAATAATCCCACCTAATTTTTTTAGTCTTTTGTTACAATTTCCGAAAACTTTCTCTATATTTTTTTAACAATGTCAGAAATTTTTCCCTATATTTTTTAACAACCTCAGAATTTTTCCTGTATTTTTAACGACCGATGTCAAAATAATGTTTTATGATGATGAAATGTCGGCATCGTTGGATGGGCCGCAACAAAAATGATACGCTACAGAGCCTCCATTTCGACCGGCATGGTTCAGAGGTTGTGAATCTTCGGTTGTAGTGGCTATTGTTACGTTATAACATTTTTATTCACACTTTTTTGTGAACGATATTTGTTAAACATTTATTCATAGATGTTCTCTCCCTCTCTTAATTCTGGGCAATTAGCTTATGTATATTATTATCTATACTTACTAATAATAAAGCTGAAGAGTTTGTTTTGTTTTTTTGTTTGCTTGTTTGAACGCGCTAATCTCTGGAACTGCTGGTCGGATTTGAAAAATTATTTTTGCATTTGATAGTCCAATTTTTGAGGAAGCTATAATCAAATCAAATCAAATAATTTATTTGTACAATACTTGTTAAAAAGCTGTTACAGGTCACGCTACAACCCTTAACAGTTGAGCAAAAAGAAAAAAAGGCAGAAAAAACGCTAAGTGAAAACGAAGTAACAGCACGGACAGGCGATCCTATTCGATGGGGTGGGTTGGAGGAACAAGAAATTTCACGCGGGCAAAGTTGCCGGCAGAAGCTAGTTCAAAATAAATGGTTACATATTTTGGCCAAGTGCTTTTAAACCGCACCTCAAGTAAATTATATCCCAAAGCTAAGTTATATTATATACCTACTTTGCTATTGCCAATAAGCCGATTGGTAAAAATTGGCAGCATCTGAAAGATGGATTATCTTTTGTCCTACTTTGCTGTGCCTGAGAGGGTCTACAACAATTATCATGTCTATGTGAAAGAAATTAAAAGAAAAAAAATACATTTATTTAGCACAGAATAAAAGGCACACAATATAATATACGTACATCAGATAAAAAAAAAAATCGTACAAGCTAAGTTCACATTGTGAAATGCAATTAATAAATATTATTCATTGCAGAGTATTGATTAATTTGTATTGTCCTCGTTTTATCCTTGAGTGAATAAATTGAGCTGTGGTCAAGTTTTAACAAGAGTTGCCTAAAAACAGTTGACGATCACTGGTTGTAACATGATTCACCGCAACAAATGTTTGCTTCAGGTTGGTGCAGGCATTTGCACCTATTCATTATTGTATGGGCATCAGATCTCGCACAATAAAAAGTAGTAGGCAACTAGATATTATAGCTTTTTAACCTTTAATCAACACAATAGGCACAAGTGGACTAGATTTATAATTTGGTAATTTTTGGCGTGAATTTTTGTGCCCTGTGGAACTCCATAATTTTCGCGAGCCCAATAATTCTACTATTCTTCTCACGGTTTGTGTGACACGCTCGTGCTTAGGTAGGTAACTAATTATAAATTTTGGAGCAAAAGCCTTAACTACAATAAGCTACAACACGAGGCAGTGTCTGCCTGCCAAAAAGTGCAGACATATCAATTCAATTAACTTTAAGTAGAGATTTATAGCTACCGTTGAAAGTTGTTTTAGTGACGAATTGGTGCCCATTATTTAAGAATCTAACAGTATATTTATGATCTATTAAAACATTCAGCGATTAAAATCTACAAAGGTACGAGCGTAGAATGCGATTCGCAAGCCGCGGTGCGAACGAAGCGTGTCCGTCTAATCTTTGCAAAATCAGTTTTTATTCTCTTATTGTAATTCGTTTTTGTGGGGTTTGGTGTCGTTCACATCATTGGGTTACGGACACTGGACTCTTAACAATGTCTTCTTTCCCAGAAATAGAAGACCCGATTATAACTGGATCTGTATCTATTCGATTTTTTGTTACTGCTGCTGATTAGATATTGTAGCGTTAAATGTTATAGGTAAACGTTGTGTTTTGTATAATAATGCCACCTAGGTAAATATTAATCTACTGACATTATACATTTATTTTGACCGTTCTTAAATGCAATATATACAAGCTAACATAATTCCTTGCTCTCAAAACGGTGAAGGAAAACATCGTAAAACCGGCATGTCGTAGAACTAAAAATTTGAAGACTTGTGACATCTACCAACCCGCACCGCGCCCGCGTTGTGGATTACGGCCACAGAACAGAAAAAAACAAAAATTACGGCCCAAGCCATTCCAATTATGATATACTCATATTATGTATCTACAAGTATATATAAAAGGGAAGAACTCATTGGACATCTAAAAATTCCTCCGCATCACTGTCAGCGTGAAAAGTGCCCATGAGGCCGGCCGCGTCGCCACGGTTGATGGTAATTTAATGTTATTAGTATAATATAGGTAGACACCTGCCTAATGAATATTTATTATACAAAATAAATATTCTGTCACACACTGTAGGTATATATTCAATTATTCATATCACCACTTCATTCTGTCAATTATTTTTGGAAAATTGTGTTTATAAACACACAATTTTCCAAAAATACTTTCTCATGACTACAATGAGACCATATACCGTACAATGCATTAGTACCTACTTAAGAGGAAATGCGGTCGGAGAGATTTGAAAAAGCCGAAGTAAAAAGTCATAATTCGAAAGGAGATCACCCAGATTGGGCTAATTTTTATTTTGCCGGCCAACAAACATAAACGCATTATTTAAATAGAATTCAACATTATAATCATTTTTTATTACTATACCAAAGTTCTAAGTCAATTCAATGAGATTATATTTCGGTTTGAATTTTAGCCTCAAAGTATCACTCAGTGTAGATGTAAAGCAGTTTTTTGTTTAGTCAAAAGTGTTATTTCTATGTGGTGCAATGGTAGTCAGTTGCCATTTTAGTTTCACGTCCATTATAAAAAGTCCCGGGAAAAAAAAAAATTCTTTATTGAACATTTCAATGATTATTCTCTACTTATAATTCTCCTGGTCTAACAAAAATATTCTCTAAACCTTCAGCAGGAATGTTTATGACAGACAGGTGCCTTGCATGCCCCATGTACCATACAATACACATCACATGGGAGCAGCAGCCGATAGTTCTTCTGCCATTACGGCAAGAGCAATAATAATGCGCAATAGCTTGCCTGCCTGTGAGAGCTGTGTCTATGGCTATATAAACATGATATGTTTGTAAACGGATATGCCGGGACTGGATTCGCCCTCGAAGTATGTAGAGATCCCTCCCTTCAACTTCTCGCAGATGTTCAGCAGGTATATTTCCTCCGATTTCAATGACAAACATACCAGTTGCCTGTATGTGCTCTGCATAATAACTACGTGCCTGTTTAAGTTGGTATATACCAAGGGCGAACAAAATAAGGTCTTCTTCCGTTAATATAGGGAACGGGATATCAGACAGATTCGTATTTATTGGCTGAAACTGTGCACGTCTTCGGTTATAATTGTATCTGGTTACCAGATCACCCAATGTATTTGGAATATTAATTCTTTCTTGAATGATTTCTAAAAATCTTGGGGCGCGCACATTGTCCACAATCACTTGATGATATGCGTTTAATATTGCTGCTGCTATCCTAAAATATTCAATCATGTGCGGTAAGGCACGATTGCAATGAACGATTCGTAATAGTCGAAAATCCCTCTTAAATCGTCCATTAATGACTTCGACCACCCAGCGGCATATGGTAACAAGGCGTGACTTGTTTGCTTGTACCGTAGTCAGTTGCGTTTCATTAGCATCCTTTGTTTGGGGCATATGCACTGAATATCCATGAGATTGTAGAGGTAATGCCGCGTCTCTAAAGCCGCGATCAAGGATAAATACGTCTCCTGGTCTATAAAACCAATGAAATACACTTTCTTCGTCCTCAAGAATAGAATTCATTACATAGGCGTCAGAAGTTGTTGCAGCGTGTGGTCCAGACACCTCTATAATATGACCGTCACAACATACAAATAAAAAAGGCTTCGTCAGATTTCTATATTTATGGTGACTGTACGTGAGTCTTTGAAAAAAGTAGTTGGAGCTTTTTTGGTTATATATATATGTACCGTCGCATATAGTAATAGCGTTTCTTTGTTCTATAGAGCTTTCTGGATTTCCATATAACGTTTCTGGTAATAATAAGTTCCTTTGTGCTACATCTTGTCGATTTAAATGGTCAAATCCTAAGTGTATAGGAACAAAATCACGCACTAACGCTTCACGACCTAAGGTCAATAGTCTTTGAAAACGGGATTCGCTTGTTCTAAAAATCAAAGCGAGCCTCGCATTAGAATCCCCTGTTCGAAGTTTGGCTAATGTTGCAGCCAGTATAGTTTTTTTGTGTCTGTTACTATTTAAACTGGATATATTGTCGAGCAAATTGGAAAACTGCTCATGACTAAGTCCAATCCAAGTGTGGAATTCGTTTGCATTTATAAGTTCATATTGTTCAAAGTTGAGTATATCTGTTGTTATTTGATTTCGCATTATAGTTAGAGCACTCACTATTTCAGAGGCCGTAAAATCTTCTACGAGATTATCCTGTAGAGGAAGTGTATGCCAGAGGTTTTGCTCCAGATGTTCTTGACACACGCGAGCATTTTCTGGTATCAATAAATTGTAACGTCCGATCAGAAGAACAATCACACTATGTGGAATTCTAAGTCGGGTCACATTCTGGCAATGTTGAAAAACACAATTCACTGTTGTGTTTGGAGTACGAACGAATCCTGGTAATGTCAGTGTTGGATGGGTTCGGGGTACTTCCGGAGCAGGTTCATCTGGCAGAGCATCGATGACTTGATTTGCCTCGCGAACTCGTCGTTGAAAAGTCCTTTCAACTCTTTGCCAACATGGTCGGCAAATGAAGTCTGTTGGCTCTTCCTGAAAAGAATAATAAATAAAATGATTAAACACCTACTTTGATTAAAAACCTTTGATTATAACGGTAGTGTTGCCTCCAAACCGTGCCAGATGTAGTGTGTGTAGTGTTATTGTGTTAACCATTATGAATTATTATTATTATTATCGTATATGACATGTTTTTTTTTTATTAATTGATAGAAGTATATGCACTAATACTAGTTTGTAAGTTGTTTATGTTCTTACTAACAATATTGGATTGTACTGATCTGACAAATAAATGAATTGAATTGAATAAACTACAATGATTAAAATTGTTCGTACACGTGACAAGACTGCCCAGTAGTGGTGTAGGTACGTTATACGTCCAACTGGAAAGAGACTAGCATGGTATGGAGTTACTATCATTTAGTTGTACCAAAAAATATAAAATAGGTTACCTGTCTCGCAACCAGCTCCTCGATAACTATCTGCGCCATGTCGTTATGGTGTTCTTCTCGTGAAGTCCACGTATAAGTCCTTCGACCTTCACATGGTTCACGACATTTTATACACAACATTTGTGCCATTATAGCAACAATAAAACGACAAAAAACAACAATAACACGACAAAAAACAACAATAACACTATAACAAAAACAGCAATGACAAAACAACGATAAAACTGGGAGCACAGCGGTGTAGCCGTCCGATGTAACAGAAGTTGCATGGAGAACTGAAGGCAAGCCGTGCGGTGAGCGCCGTGTGGTCAGTGCGAGCGAGATAGCATGTGACGCAGGCGCAGGTAGCTGCTACCTTTTTTACATTCTGACTCGCACGTTATTCCAAGAAATATAATAATAATTAGGTTTCTTCCACAAACTGAATAGATGTTCTGAGTTTGAATAATATCTCACAGACTTGACTTAGAACTTTAGTGTGGTAATAAAAAGTGTTTATATTATTATTATCTATTGTAATATTGAGTTTATTTTAGTTGGCCGGCACTTTCAAAATTAGCCCAAAAATGTATGGAGGTTGGGTGATCTCCTTTGGCTCTCGCCTATTTCCTCCTCCAATATTGGACCAATTTAAAAGATATTTCATAAACTGAATAAGAAGAATATTCAAAGTGTCCCTATGTTTTTTTTTTGTACACTAGGCCTCTGTTGACAGCGGCAATGTTGAGCATTTTTTGAGAGTTCATTGCTTATAAACATAATGTATCATCAAAAATGAAAATATAGGAACATACAAGTAGTTAATATTTATTATTCTGTAAAAAAATCATTGCTTTATGGTCATTAACCAGAAAGAAAACAGGCGAGAGCGTTTCTATGGAGAAAAGACCACTCGTATTTCCTCTTAAGCGGGATCCACTGGTTGTAAATTAATACTAATGCAAAATCTTCCCAAGATATGTATCACTTTACGCATTTCCTCTTAATAGCTAGTTGCCTAGTCCTATTTGCCCAGTTCTATTCGCCTACATCCGCAGGTTGTAGCCCGCTCGTTCCCACCATGACATCAACATTGTTTCTAGCACGTAAAACATTACTTCCTAATCAGATAATAGAACAATTTCATACAATTAACCGGCGCGGATTTTGGAAATGACGGCACTATTGTTGGTCGGCCTTTGATTTATGACACGAGGCTGTTTATCGTACAATTAACATGTTTTGTGATGATACCATATTATTAGTAAGTAGCACGTTTAGAGTTTAAAACCAAACCAATAAAAATCGATACCTACCTATGTCAAACAATTTGTAGGAATATTTTTCCTATCCTATATTTTAACAAATAATATTTAGTGCCAGAGCATTCAATATTATTTTTTCCTTTATGTAGGTATCGGTTTTGATAGCTAGGCCTGGGTAGGCCTACCAAAATCGTTCAATGTACAAAAACTCCATGGAAATAACTAAGTAGGTACTATTTAAAAATAATAATAATTTCAGGCATTGCAATTTATTAAGGGCACTAAAGAACTCCAAAAGAAAATATATGTAAAGATCATCTGTCAATTTTGAATAAATGTCACAAAGTATCGAGAAAAAATGGCATAATTTATTTATAAAGTTATTTTTCGTAAATTTTAGAAGGACTTGGACCAAAAATTTGGACCAAACACAATGTTTGTATAATTAAATTCTAATTTTGTGGAGTATTTATAAGCATCAAACTAGTGGCCCATTTTTCAGATGATTACTAAACTGCACCGAATTTTCGCATAAACGCTCAAATCAAAAGTGACAGACACACACGACTACCATCATCATCCCTCCAGCGTCTTTCCGTCGGACACCATGAAATTAGCAAGTAGCGCCTCCGAACAAAAAGTTTATTTCACCTATGTGTGTCTTGTCAATGGCATCAAACCAGACGGGAACATAAGCCCCAGCTTTGGGCCCAACGAAAAGGCACCTTTACATATCATCGACGTTTCATCTATCCTTCCTGATGATGTAAGTCTTTTATTACGTACTAATCTGTACGAAACTATTAACACTCTCCCTGCCATGGTAACCGCCGGCGTCCCCCAAAAAATTTTGTTTAGCAGGCCAAAGCACATCACACAAGAGAAGTATCACATTTTCCATAACAGCACGCCAGTAGTTGTAAAAACTATTTGAATTCGGGAGGTCAGGGCGGATCCCACGGCGATTTTTTTTGGACCCGCCGGCGTATCCCACGGCCTCTTGTAATAATTTTGACTTTTGACTCACGGCGTTCACAAGAAGAAACTTTGGGACCCGTCGGCGACCTCCATGGCCTCCTGAACTTAAAAAGTTTTATATATATATTGTCGGCAGGGAGAGTGTTAAAAACATGGCAAAATTAACCAGTTAATTTAAACATTATTGCTATCTTAGGATATTCCCGAAGACCATCCCATACAAGTAGAAAGATCTAAAGCATTTCACGAACTTGCTGAATCATATAAGAAAGCCGAACTAGATGAAAAAGCGGGAGAGGAAGAGGCCGACTCATCCCGATATGTTAGCAAGTTTTTCTATTGTTTTTGCGCAATATTAGCTTTGATTGTTAACATGTATACATTGAAAGTGACTTTGTACTAGCCAACAACTACTTCGGGAGAAGATAGCGACTTAACTGAGAATGATGAAAGTAATTTCCTTCCTTGCGACAACCCAAATGTTTTGAAACTAACCAAAATGAAGTGGTTAAGTGAGGATCCAGACGATGGTCTTGGTTCTAGGTATGTATCTAAAGACGAAATAATTATAAGACGCGACTGCTGTCATCAATATACACTGACATGGTGTCGTTCCAGAAATGTGAACGCATTGACAGGGGCAAAATTAACACGTAAGAAAAGAAGATCTTAATAGTATCCGGAGATGATGAAAAGTAGGTACCTAATTTCACTGGGAAAAACATGATTGTGAACTAAGCTGGTCAGTATACTACTGTAGTATTAAAACAAAATAACCAACATTAACACTATTTCCAGCACATCATCGATATCACCTAATACATCAAGCTCTAACTGTAGTCAAGCTTCCGAAAATGAGCCCCAAGAACAGAATGATTTCGAAGACAAATACTTGTCGACTATACTGCGGCTGGACAAAGAACATAACATGTTTGGTTTGTCTAATATAGCCATAGTTGGAGCCAATCCATCTAAAGTAAAACGTAAGGATGATGAAAAGGCTGTGTTTCATCAAACAGCTATCGTACAAATATGTTATAGCAAGAATTGCTGCAGAAATAGGGTTGGTTCCATTTTACAAACATTTGATACTGTATCAGTCGGAAAATATGTTTCTTTACCTAAAATATGTTCTTTGTCTGTTTTAGAGTAACACTGATTTGCCATCATCTTTAAAGGTATCATTTTCCTACAATATTTGTTGATATAAATCTATATAATGTTTAAGTAATGAAATACAATAAAATGTTTCTATAATTTAGTGCGGCGGCTGTCGAGGGCGCTGTATCAATGCAACCTGCACATCACGTGCGACCACCTGCGATCCTCCTTTCTGCTTTGTAACTAGTTCTTTTTTATTCATTGTTTTGTGTTTTGCCTTCTAGATCAAAAGTTATAATAATTCTTTATATTTTTTCAGGATGATCCACCGTGTGCACGTGTTGTAAGTAATCATGAGAGATTTTTCACAATGTTGATTTACAAATCGGGCTTATTTATCTAACACTACATCTTCCCATATTATCTTCCCAGTGTACTAGGTGTTGCAGAAAAAGTTGTATCTGGAAGGTCAGCAACAAAATTTTCAGAGTGAATATATACAAAAGGTATTTTAATTCGAACATTTTCCACAAATATTTATTTGATTTTTTGTTATTTATCCGCAGTTCAGTTCATGCCCACCTTATAAATGCGCAGCGGATTGCAATAATTGCTATGGCTTAAAGGTTTGAACGATGAATATGAATATGTCAGTTTTTATGTCATCATTCTTAACTAGAGATATTAAAATAAATATTTAAAATTTCAGATTAAACTGAATCGCAAACCAATATTCGAAGAACCAACGGTCGAATTAACTCCGCGTTCCAGTTGCGTACTGCAAAAAGTTGGTATTTTACTAGCAATAGGTATATTTATATGAATTCTATAACTAGCACCACGTAATGACGCAAATTATATCTTACGGGATAAGTCTGCATTTCTTATAGCAAAAGCCACAGTGGTAAGCGGTAACAGGGAAATGAATAGGCGTTTTTCTTCTGAGCGTATCGATGTCAATAAATTCAAACATAAAAAAGCCCAAAATTCGATTGCGCGAACTCCGCTCATTGACGCAGTCATAAGATCATCAAGTGCACAGGTGACAAGGCAAGCAGCGTAGGATGAGAGGTGGGCCCACAGAGAGGTGCCGCATACGCACTTAAGATCTAAGCCGTCCGTGAACCCCTGTCTGTGGAGATTCATTGCTCCGGCTGACTTGGGTTCCAAGTCTATTTAAAAACTACCTATTAGAATTAACAAATTTTCTTCGTCCTCCAGCCAGTAGCAGCTCGATCCTGCCACCACCTACCTCGTTGTATCCCGCCATCTTCTTGCTTTCCTTATCTGATGCCATGCTTCTGGCCAGCTCGACCATCAGCCCCGTGTCCTACACCAACCCGATGCTTCCATAATCCGCCCTGTCTACCAGCCAGAAAAACTGCGCGAGTTCCTATACCTAGAGAATACATTTGCTCACGGGTAGGCTTTAACAGTAAATAGTTAGTAACTGATCCAACTGACCTGACCGCGATATGGTAAAGGTCACTTGGTAAGGACTGGTCGTTGTAGTGATGCTAGAGGTCTATAAGTAAATAATTATGATAGTATTAACTACGTATTTTGGTAATTCTTAGTTGAAAACATCAGAAGAATGAGAGGTAGGCACCTACGTTTTCTAGAATTTAATTAGTAACTTGGAAACCTCTGCGCCCTTACAATATATTCATCGTCAGACTCAGTTGGTTTCTTTTCTGTCGAGTCGGCACACGGCAAAAGTTATACAAAAATATTCACTCATGTAGTGGTAAAAGAGTGACTACTAGGTAGGTAGTGCATCTGACTGCCCAATATGCTCCGGACTAAGGCTTATACAGTGGTACTAATAGAACCTTGCTGTGAAGCAAGACTTACGATCGGGATGCAAGAACTGCCTTCAAACCGTGCCTTGTACTAATGTAATTGTTGAAATAATGACTTTCATAATGATGAATGTCAATATCTGCCAAATGTGTAAAACTAGTGTTACCCACTTACTAATAAACGTATTATATCAGATGAATAGTTAACACCGATTTCTCTCTTTCAGTCGTCAGTAATTTTACTTTCGAAAGAAAAAGACAAAGCGTTATGTAATTATACAGACGCTACACAACGTTTATTAGTAAGGGGGTTAGTGTTTAAGTTGTTAATGTAATAACTAACAAATTGGATTGCATAACTGGGAAATAAATGATTATTAGATATTATTTAAAACTTTTTAAATCTGATATATTGTTCAAAATTTGGTAATTCTCTCCTTTCAGAAATGTGAGGACGAGGCAAAGAAAACGACGTGCGTTAATGATATATGCCCTGGGGTAAGCGAAAAAAAACTCACTTTTGAAATAATTATATTTCTGAACCTAGGTTTCCCCGGACAGATATAATATTATCAAAGGATGGGTTCACACTGGACTCCTGCGGGTGGATATTGCCATTTAGATCGATTGCAGCCAAGGTAGCATTATCTGGTTATTAGCCCAGGGCTCGTTTTTCTCGCGGCGGTTTATTTCGCGTATCTACTGGATTTGCAACGCACTGCTTAGCGCCGAGAGTGCGAACGTGGGCTTATAGGTTTGAAAGATTGAAATTTTTGGAAAGAAGATAGTAGGCTTTTGCCAAGCAGAAGACTACATGGCATGCTAAGCAGAGTAGTGTGACTAATTTTATATTATTTTCTTCAGAAAAATAAACATTTGAGAGAGGCTTTTGAAAGAAGATTTGGACGAGAACAAAACGCACCTGCTTCTAAAGCAACAGCTCCTAAACCAAAATAATAATAATGGTTTTACCGACATCTTCACAACGCAGTCATAGCTGCTGCAATTGTCCATGCGTAAGTAATTTAAAAATATCTTTATTATCTAGGTATACCTACCTGTCAAATATTAAAATTATTCATGAAATTAAATATTTTTCAGGATACTAATGGCTCTCAAAAATCAATAGTAGAAATTGAAACTAGAATTCATGGAAAAGGGAAGAAGAAAAAAAACGTGAGTGTCATTCTGTCCAGTCCATTCACAATCGCTCGATTCACTAATTAGATTCTTCAGGTTCGATTTCAAAAGAACTTGCTTTGTAAACATACTATCGATGCACTAGGAAGTGGTGAAAGGCGGGCGTTTTGGGGGACTGTCTTTTGTAATTTTGACGTTCGAAAAGTACTGATTCTCAGCCTAATTTGAATAATTTGCGTGGCTGGTGATCACAACGACTATCCAAAGATTATTTAAGATTATATTCGTGACTAGCTTCTGGCCGCGGCTTCGCCCGCGTGGATTTCGGAAATTAGTTTCCCAAGGATGCAGCCATTTATCTCCTTGCCAAACTGTATCGAAACCCGGTCAGTGGGTTAGGCGTAAAAAATCAATATCGATAACATACAGACAGAGTTACTTTCGAATTTATATTAGTATGGATGTTTCAGAAGCGTACTGTTTCGTGCGAGTGTACCCTGCCTGGGTGCGCCAGCTGCTTCGTTTTTAGACCACAGGTAAAAAAAAGTAGCCTATATTGCAAGTCACTATAGATACGAGTACATAAATAAACTCACGCCTTCATTCCATGGGGGTAGGCAGACACTATAGAACGCCACCTACTACGATCCTCACATAATCCTTTTGCTTCGTTTACGTTCATAAATTTGGTCATACACGCACGCCGGTTGCGAGTGACCTGCTATCTGAAGAACATTACCAATACAATCACTAGGTACATGTTATGTATTCGAAGGCGACCCCTCCCGGCGTTTCCACTCATAGCTGCTTTGTAAATACCTTTTGTTAGTCGCCTTTCATTCATCCTCTCAACGTTACCAAACCATCTAAGCACACGATTTAAATTTTTGTCACTACATCCTCTTTTAAACCGCAACCTTATCACATCATTCCTCAGTCTATCATTCACACCACACATGTTTCACAAGGAACGCATTACCACAATATTTATTCTGCTTTCATGCCTCTACACCCAACATTCACATCCATACATAAGCGTAGATAGCACATAGCGTAGACCAGCACATCATTGTGAAGAACCAGTCCAGCCATTTTGCACATCCGACTGTTTGGTCACAATCGCATACTTTATAAGACTAACTATACATTTTTCATTTGCAGAAAAAAAACGAGAATGGTAACGTGAAAAAAATGACTTATTGACACCACTAGCACAATATTTGAATATTGTATCAGAAATTACTACGCGTCATGATGCGAAATTGGGCGATTCGGTTCGCCGAGAAAATGAGTGAGGTAAAAGTGATCACCTACATAATATTATATATAATTAAACCAAACTACCCATTGATTCCGGTTGCTAAATGGACCGACGGACCTTAAGAAGGTGGCTGGGACAGAGTGAATGCGGAAGGCGGAGAACAGGGTGTTGTGGCGCAGCCTGGGATAGGCCTATGTCCAGCAGTGTACTGCGATAGGCCGAGTTGATATATACATATCTAAATGGAACAAACCCAAACAACACTACTTTTCAACATTTCATTAATAGCTGAAATTTATTTCCTACTAATTTTTGAAGCATGCAATGGATTGCATGCTGGCTGCGTAGCTGCTTATTCATTTTTCCTACGGACTTCAAGTGAACTGTGTGCAGTTTCGATGCAGTTAAATACACCAAAACCGAATCCAAACTGAAATTCTGCAGCTCAAATGCAGAGCGTCTCAATCATCATGAGCATTCTCCTGCCTTTATTCCAATGTATTTGGACAAAATGTCTTTTTCTTCTACAGTTCTCTAGTTGTCACCTCGGAGTCACTTCCTGTCTAGCCATATATTATCTTTCACACAGTCCATCGCAGTGTCGCCGACTGTCTGAATAAGTACACACTAATATTTGTGATACATTTCAGGCTCCGAAATATCTACTGCTTCTCACAACTGCTACACTCAGCGGTAAACAGTGTTATGCCACCACGATTGATTCCAACAAACAGTATAATGCTGCTACGATTGATCCAAAATGTAAGAAAAACGATACAGAACACGAATAACAGTTTTCTTTACAGTTTAAAACAATCCAAGATGCAGTAAAAAGTAAATTAACGGAAAGTCAAAGTTATATGATGTTTTATTTACACAAATAACAGTTTACTGTTAAAAATAATCCAAGGTGCAGTCATCTTGTACTTATACAATTTTCGAAGCATGCAGTCGGCTTGCAGTGCTAACGACTGCACGCCGACTGCAGGCTAGCAGCGTATTCATTTTCGCTACCGTCTGAAAGTGAACTTTGTGTAGAGAAAAGTAAACAAAGTCAAACTCTTAGGAAGTTTTATTTATTACAGTACGTAATCTCTAGATACCACGTATTTTTCTACGCAAGCCTTGTGAGCTGGCATTTTGTGGCTGATTTGGTCTATGACCGTATAAGGGGGAGTTCCTTGGGCAATGTGGCAGTAGTCACTGCAGTACATAAACGGCGCTATGTTTGTTTGGAAAGGATTCGGAGGGAAAGGAGCCAGGTCAAACGTTTCGCCGTGGCTCCAGGATGCGAGAGACGACGTCGCATACGGGATTTTATACTTCTGTTTTGTTTCCAAGATGAACGTTCTGTGCAAAAAAGATTTTATCTCTGTAAGCTGGGTGGGTGTGAACGGGATGAGGCTTTAAGGTAGAAGGGGGTAAATCGGATGAAAGTCTTATGAGACTTGACTCAACTCTATGAGGAGAGAGATACACGTTAACTGTGATTTCAACTGGTTACCTATTACGGTTAAAAACATAAAGCCCTGTGACAGACAGACGGACAGACAGATTGTGTAGGTTTAGTAATGTGGGAATAAATAATGAGGGATGTTAGAAGATTGGCATGATAACACTGTGCGAGTGAGAAAGTATGACAGCGAAGAAAGAGATGGAATTATTAAGATGGACGATGGTTGAAGACGGAACGTGCGCGATTCGTGCAAAACCATAATAAATCTAAAAGAAGTTTAGAAGTCTACAGTAATGAGGTCCCATTTTCACATTTTGGGTACGGAATCATAAAAATTTAATTTCAAAAGTCAAGCTTACTACTTACCCCTTCAAATTGCTGACAGGATTATGGCAAGCAGCCACCTCCTTATATTCTTTCTTGACATGGATCCTGTCATATACACCTCTGTGAATTGTACCTGTCAAAGGCATCCATATTTCCTTGTGCCTCGGTCCAAAACCTTTAACCTATGAACAAACATTATTTAAGTATGAGATAATATTTTTCGTAAAAGTGCTAAATAGACCTAGATAACGCAAGTATCTGCCATTTTTTTGACTAAAGGTAGTCATAGAAGGCTATGACGTCAAAAGCGTTCTTTCTCACTCAGGCTCACCCAGCCAGCAGTACACAGGACTGAGCGCGAAAGTGGCGGCTTACGATTTTTGAAGGTAAGTTGGTACGATTTTTGACACGCGAAGTAGTTACTCTTGCGCTATCTTGGTGTATCTATATCTGTGGCTGTAATGTTATGCTTGGGTTTCATAAAAAGTGATGCTGGCAACAAAGGCCGCAAAATGACAGCTGTCATAACATTGATGTGGTGGGTTAGTTGGTGTTTGATTTATAAGACAAAAATGGATAGCAGTCAATTAAGTGCGACCGTATCACGACGGTAAGTACCTACCGCTTTCTTTGGATACTCAAGCTTTAAGATGAATTCTTGCAACTTGATTTTGGACAACTTCCTCTCGACCTACCAAAATGAATACTTGAATACTACTACTTTTGGCTTCGTACAATACTTTTTTTTTGCTTTCACTTTTGGGTAGGCTACCTCACACAATTATTTCTCGAAAAAGTAGATTTATTCAAATTAAACTATTCTATTCCTTTTACACTTCTTGCAGATTCATTCACTATCTCAACACTATTATTTATAGCATGGTAACACTATTTTGCTTCAACTATCCAGTTACTGAATACGATTAAAAGTCCAAGTACCTATACATAAATATTGAACTTACCCTTGGAGCTTTGGATTCAGAGTAGAAAGTGATATGGTCTTTGGCTCCAATACCATACTGATCATCAGGAGTGAAAGGCCTGTGGTAAGATCTATAAGTTGACAAGTAAGGGTCGAGCTGTTTCTTGATTCCTCTTGCAACGTTGTCGAATATCGCTGGTGCTTCATTCCTTCCGGCTGCCACGACCTACATATGATAAATAACTTCAGTTTTATTTACAATCGTCTTCTGTCTCGTGGCCAAAATCTGAACTAATCCCGCCATCTAGATTTTTTTAAATAGAATTTCTGTGACGGTTTTCAACAACGTCCCACCCTCAATGTCATGAACAAGAACTCTGAAATTCGCTGAAAGCGTGAAATACAGGACTGGTCATCTGTGGCGATACATGGGCTCAGTTATATGCAGACAGTGATTTTTTTTCGGTTGAATGATGATGCTGTAAGTATTAATGGTGTGTAGAACTTACATCAAAAATATATTCGGAGTCGGGAGCTTTGACCTCAATGTCTGGTGGAGCCAAAGGTGACTTCGTTAAGCCTCTGAAGTTATCTTTCATTTCGGATATCATTATCGGGTTGGTGATACTGACTCCTTGTAACTGAAAGGGGATTGGTGAATAACTACAAACACCTACAAACACATTGGATTAACTGGAGAACATTGAATTATGAGTTGGAAATCTTAGACCACATTTATGGTACCTACCTTTCTAAAATCTACTAAGTATGTTGTTTCACACTCGATACAATTTCTGTTGTCAAATAACAAATTTTGCTTGCTTTAATAATGACTAGATTTTGCCCGCGGCTTCGCCCGCATTTATATCGATAGTAATTATACCGCGGGAATGTGCTACCAGAATAAAAAGTCCTAATACCCAGGTCTTGATCTACTTGTGTGCCAAATTTCATCGAAATCTATTTAGCAGTTTTTGCGTGATTGAGTAACAAATATACAAACTTTCTTATATAAATAAATAAAAATTAATCGCCAATATAATTAATGTACGCGCATAACTTCCTAATGACTGCACCAAATTGGATAATTCTCTTCTTTGTATTCGGTATTGCCAGGACAAGGTTTGTATGGAAGAAAATTTCAAAAATGCGAAAAAAAATTGCACCCGTGCGAAGCTGGGGCGGGCCGCTAGTGTTATAATATTAGTAGGATTATGACTTCGAGCCTTTTGCCAATCAAATTTTTAGTAATGGAAGAACGGACTCCGGTCTGAAGCACCATAAACAGTCTACTAATTAACACCACACACGCACACTTGCAATGAACCTCTAATTATTAGAGGCTAAGTTGTATTAGAGTCTAATACAACTTAGCCTGGGAAGTCAACCGTCAACTTTTCTGTAAGGCTATATTTTATCACATCAAGAGCTTTTATCGCTACCTAATGCCGACACCCAAAAAGGTACACTATAAACTAGAAGAAACGGATCATTAGCAGTAGTTCAATTGGTTTATTCTCAGTAGTGCGATTAACTAATTAGACGGCCGAACTAGTGAGAATATTTTTACACTAGGTCGTCAATCGAATGAAAATAAAATACCTAACTGACCCGTTTTTCGACTCCAGTCATGAAGCTTACTCGTCGGCAGTTTATGGCACAATCTGATCGCTCCATCGCCTTGTTAGGGTTTGGCTTGACACAGTATTCGCCCGTGGTAGTTTTGTAAGACTCTTTTTCCACCACCATATCGCGGCCGGTGACTCGCTTTGGTAGTGGCTCATCTATTTTCTAAAATATCACAAATGAATTAATGAATTTTAAGTTTTTGTTATTACGAAGCAGCTGTAGAAATTTCTGTTTCTTGAAATTTTCTATACTTAACTTTCTTTTTTGTGAGATTAAACGTTATGGACTATTTCTTAATATAAAAGTTTTAAATTCACTGATAAACCACTTAAAGCCTAAACAGCTAGATACTAGTCTAGTAGCTTGAAATCTTCCTATTATAACGAAAGTGAGAACAAAGGAAGAATTTTAGAAAATTCATTCCCTAAAGAGGTTACGTATAGGATGGAAGTTCATAATTTCTTCCGATGGGAAATCCCATGAGGCTCACAGCCTCTTTCTCAATAAATCCATACATTATTTCCCCAACTGCTAGAATGCGGAAATGTAATACTGCATTCACCGCTCCCCCGAGAGATCATAGTCCCCTTCACGACCTAATGGACAATTTCAAGGAGACTAGTATTGATATCCTACCATGAGACATCTCACTTACACAATCCAAAGCATGAGGTATAGCAGGTATATGTCTAAGGGCGATACTTGTGCCCGTTCTAGTCTCATTGCTGGACAGCCTCAGAGGGATATTGTACTGCACGTTACCCCAAGTATTAACATTCTGGACTAAGAGCTCGTTTAATACGAGCGGCTTGCTGCAACCCTTGGGTTGTTGGGCCATAATGAGAAAATGATCAAAATAAAATAGTTAACAGAAATATTTAAATACAAAATTAATTTAATTAATCGGTTGACAATGTCATACCAGTCGAAGTTTTTTTTTTTAATATTATAGATATAGACAATGCTTTGATTTTTTTACAGTAGGTAATTGAAACTTTTTAAACAAATAAGGTTTTAAGCGTGAATAGCTTATTAGTGAAACAATTGTTCCTAAATTTTTTTTATCATTCTGCAGGCTGATTCTTGAACCATTAAAAAACTGCTGGATAAGGATATGTATAAGCTTGGATCACACAAAAGAGCTAATCAATCTCGGTTATAGAATCCGTCAAAATATTGATATTAGCAAGGCAACAATAAGGCACTGTTGACTTATTGATACGTTGATAAACTAACTATTAGATACTTAGATAGTATTGTATTTACAAAATTAAACCCCAAACATTTTGAAAATAATTTATTTCTAAACAAACTCATACTAATCCAAACATAAAAAAATTTACACAAACATATGAACCAGCTTCCTCTTCGCCTTTTCAATAATAAGTGGGTTATTATCGAGATCGTATTCATAGCAAGCAGTTTGTCCCGCTTGCAAGTACATAGGTAGAAGTATGTCATTCTGGGAAAGCCAGTCGATCACGAAGTCTATCACTGCCTCAATGTGTGGAGACTTCTCGAAATTCGCTTGTATGCCCAGTTTTGTATCCATTGTGAATGTCTGCAATGTGAAAAGTATCTTTTATGTATCTTCGCTATCTCATGTCATCATCTGCCTAGCCTGTTCCCAACTATGTTGGGGTCGGCTTCCAGTCTAGCCGGATGCAGCTGAATACCAGTAGGTATTTTACATGGAGCGACTGCCTATCTGACTTCCACAACCCAGTTACTGGGTAACCCAGTTATTGGTAAGACTGGTTGTCAGACTTTCGGGTTACTGACTACCCGTAACGATTGTCAAAGATCCACGAATGACAGCCGGGACCAACGGCATAACGTGCTTCGCTATCTCATGTAAGGATCTATAATATGCTTTCTCAATTTCTGCCTACCCCCATGTGAAATTTATAATTAGTTATGTATCTTGCAAGAACAGGCAGGCGACCTTGTTTTGTTCATCTTCATCGTACCTATTGAAGACTGAACAGCCTGTTAAAATGACATCGGCAATTGTTTTTCTAGCCTAAGGCGTCAGAACCATGGGTGAGAGAATCACGGTAGTAGTCTTGCCGTACCATAAAATTCTCGCCGCGATGATATCGCCGTGTAGCGATTGCTTCATACAGTTTCTATCTGTGACTATCGGTGCGATACTCTCGCCCGTGTAGATGGCGCCTAAAAGGTGTTTGCTCGTACAGCAAAAACTAAAGCAAATACGAGGCACAGTGGTACTAGAACAGCAACCAAAACAGCTGATCAACACTCAAGAAGGTCTCTCTTATGAGACGATACTAGAAGAGGTAAAAATAATAATTAAGTACCGGACAACCGAATGTGAGCTTCATACCAACTTCACGCAGTGCTTCTTTGAGCGTTAGTCCCTTGCATTGTCCCTGAAAGATTGACAAACAATTTATAAAAATGGCTACGCCTATACCTACAGTGTTGAAAATAATAAGTAGACTTTTCTCCTTGTCATCATGCTTTTTAATATGGACTAAGATTATCATCTAAGTCCATCTATCAAATGGTTGACTTGCAACCAAACGTCAACTCTTTACAAAATACAAATTAGTTTGCATAGAGGTCAAGCTTCATAACTGTATAGAACTTTAGAAGTTCCATAGTGAAAAAGTTGATTTTGTTAAAGGTCCAAATATATTACCTTGGGGAACAATTGCTTGATCATAGCGAACAGATCATCTGCATGGTCGTGGTACAAAAAGAACGCCCACGGCGATCGGAAGAACTCAAAGAAGTCATCCAATTTGTTTGCCTGATGGAAAATATTAATATAATAATACAAGTATAAGTAATAATAGAATTAATTGTGATTTAAAATGCAAGTCATGGATATAATATTACCCAAAGTTATGAGAGGTGTAAAAACATTATTAGTTTCATCACACTTCATTACTTTTTTATTAGTGTAACAAAGGATGTCTCGAATTGTAATTGAAAATTAGATTATAATAACCAGTGATCGGAATAGGCTGAGTATATTTACCTAAATTTTAAAGAACAGAGACGGAAATCGGAGACTTCCTTATGACAATTTTTTTTTACCGGTTTGCTGGAACCTTAACTATGTAAATTTTGACATCAAATTATTACAATTAAAGCTTCTATTAGCTAAAAATTCTTCCTTAGAATATTTAGCACATATTTTTTTTTCATTAAATAAAAATACAAACACTTATGTTGCATCATTTCTCAGGTAACCTTTTAAACTTTTTGTTTCATAGTAAAGATCATAGTCAATAGTTATTAATTTAATAGCTACATACAAAATGTAGGTACATAGTTAAGGTTCCAGCAATTTACCGGTAAAAAAAATGTCATAAGGAAGTCTCCGAATTCCGTCTCTGTTCTTTAAACTTGAGGTAAATATACTCAGCCTATTCCGATCACTGATACACACGTTTCATCAATCAAATAAAACGACTCCACTGATACATAATGCATTCAGTAATCTAGGATCAGGAGGAGGAGAAAGCTAAGGAGGATAAGCAAACTGAAGTGGCAGTGGGCTGGCCATGTTTGTCGAAGGACCAATGGCCAGTGGAGCAAGCGACTCCTGGAGTGGAGACCACGTATCTGTCGACGCCCCCCAGCTAGATGGACAGACGACCTAGAGAAGGTGGCTGGGACGGACTGGATGCGGAAAGGGGGGAACAGGGTGTTGTGGCGCAGCCTGGGAGAGGCCTATGTCCAGCAGTGGACTGCAATAGGCTGAATTAATTGAATCCAGGATCAAAGACCGAGATCTTTGTCTTGTCTTGTAGTCTCATCTTCATCATCATTCTCTTCCCAATTTATTTGGAATCGGCGCAGTATGTATTTTTCTTCCATACTTTTCCTTAAGTCGTCATCTCGGTAGTCATCCCCTTTATAGTCATATATCATCTTTCACACAGTTCACCCATCGTTTCTTTGTAGAATCTACCATTGCAATACTGCAATGTTTAAAAACTTTTTTTTTAATTTTTGATAACGATGACTTAATTTTTTACAATAAGTTTATTTTTTATGAATTCAGTAAGTACATGATTATGCGTTGAAATATCTCCTGTCCTGTGTGTTGTATAATCTGCTGTTTCCTACACGAGTGCAACAAATTACTACTTAGGTCAAAATGCATGGAGCAGATTTTTTTTTTTTAATAACTGACGGAAAATTTGTTACCTGGAATTCAGTACATGATTCTGGATCTCCCTGCGTTGAAATTATTCGTCGATTATTTTAAAAAAATAACAGCGATTTCCTACAAAAGTAAATTACCTAGGTACGCTATGAAAATGTTTGGAACAGCAGATTTTTTTTTTTTAATAATCCACGAAAATTTCAACGTAAAGAGGTCCAGAATCATGTCAATGTACTGAATTAATGGTAACAGGTTGTGTTTTGATTTCTCTGCTACGCTTTATTGTTTTTACCTACCATATATCTCAAGTGCATATTATTGAGCTCTGTCGCTGGTCGCCCGTAGATGTGCTTAAAGTTTTCCAAAGAAAACTTGCCCTGACTTATACACGTAATGCCGTCAACAACAAATTCTTTAGTCAGGTGGATCTTGAAGTAGCCTCCTTTGAATGTCTCGAATACAAATCCCTGTGGAAAAAGATTTTAATAATTACATAATCTGCATTCGCGATTTATTTGCCAAAAATGTAAACAAATGTGAGTTTATGGAAAAATTACTTTAAATCCTATACAATAAAGTTCAGTTTACGCTACAACTTCAAACATTTTTATAAGTTTTTCAATAGTGCTAGTCACTCTGAAATCAACTTAAATACCATTTAAATAAAGTTGATATTTGTTTAACTTGAAATAATATTAATTTCTAACATAAGTTTGAATAGAAATTACACAACACACAGATGACGTTGGTCGATTGAGCCATACCCTTTTATTTTAAGAAACAAAACGAGTTTTTCTTCAGCATAATTACGTCGCAAAAATAAATAGAAGTTACATCTACCAAAAATTATATTTTATAATCACATACTACGACCAAAGAGCTAATTTTTAGAGTGATTCGGGTCTAACAGTGGACTTTTACTAGGTCTAAAAGGAGTGGTCTTCATTTAATACAATAATAGTTAACTATTACATAAATCCTACCAATCACCTCAAGATAATATAAGTAATTCCACTTATAACAACTAACATTATATCCCAGCGATTGCACATAATTATGAGGTGTCTTCAGCCCGGGGGAGCGAACTTCTAAGTACTTCAGGCCTCCGGGCAGTACGCAGTACATGACTTTAGGTTTTGATAGCGCTATCAATGTCATCTCCGGTCTTGCGTAATCGCTGCTATGGAGGGTACTCTCTTTGTTAACTCTGGAAATAATTATCCAAATATACGCTTTTTATTTGTTTTATTTTTTTACTTGTTGTATAATATGTTGTATTGTAGCCTGTGTGCTCAATAAATGTATTTTCAAAAGCTACCTATTACGACCATTACATAATCCTCTTTTACATTATCCAAATAATAGGTACTTATAATAATAATTTATTGAAACCAGAAATATTAACATTACAACCATATTGCGTAAAAAATAGTAGGTTATAATCCTACTAATTAATATGTTTAGATGGTTGATTGGTAGGTACTGAATCACGCAAAAACTGTTGAACAGATTTGGATGAAACTTGGAACACAAATAGTTTATAACCTGGATTAACACACAGGATAATTTTAAGGCTGAGATTCAGCACTTTTTGAACGTCAAAATGACCTAAAACAGTTCTCCAAAAAGCCCGCCAGCACTTCCTAGTGCTTTACGGTAGAACGGTCCCATGGAATAATTTACCGACCTCCACGTGGGCGAAGCCGCGGACAAAACCTATTAAAATAATATGAAATACATCATCGTTTTAAAAGTAGTAGAGCTTTTTGTTGTGAGATCATTCAGGGAAGATGTACCTACATTTGGATTGAGTGATCTTTTTTACGTACCTACTGTACTGTGTGTGTGTGTAGTTCAGAGGAGTTACTACTGCTAAGCAACGTTACTGTGTTACTGAAAGCTATAGACGCTTGTGTAATTTCAGGTACCTACATGAGACAATTCAGCTTTGTCTCTGATATGAATTTTTTTTTTTACTTTTCTTTTAGTTTATGCCCCACACGATAGGGGCAAGTCTAGTGCCATTAATCGGGCACAAATCCCAACTCCGGGTTAGAATTATTTGTGAAAAAATCCGATCTCAAAGTGATATTGGATTTATTAAACATACTTTACAAAAGGCATGTTCTGGCCACGCTCGTTCCATCATAGACGTCATCCAACGCGTGATCAAGGTCAAGAGCAGGTCCATTTAGCAATCAAAATAAAAATATTTTTCAAATTAAATAACGTTAAAAAAAGTTAAAATAAATTACATATTAACTACTCACGAAGTAGTAGACTTGAAGGGGTTTTTCTCAACTTTCATACAATCTTGAGCCCATCTATATCTGAAAGCTGGTTTCGCTTCAACGAACAGTGGGTCCAGTTGATTCCTTATTTGAGCACCTAACTGCAAACAAAAATACCTTAATTTAATCCATAGATTTTCTTTATTATTTACTGTTATAATAACGGCCAAGTGGAGGTCGCAGGAATACATTTAATGCGAGAAGCAGAGGACCGGTAAGTTTATACAAGGTGTAACATAACGCAATACCTCATACACCCCAATTAGAGTATTGAGTTAAAAGGAGACTGTTTGAGCTGCCCGGGACACTCTGCAACAGTGACGAAAAAAAAATGAAAAAAATAAATAAAATTAATATAAATATTATTTCACCCACCTTCTCCCCAAGCTCATAACAGTCATAATACTTATGACTCCGCGCATCGCCGTAGTATCGTTTGTGGTACCTTGTGCAAGGACCCGCGGCATACACATACGGGTCCAGAGTGCGACATTCATGGTCTATTATAACGCCGCCGTCATACGCTAGCCCGCTCTTGTGGATCGCTAGAGAATATACAAGATTAAATTAACTGGCGGAACTACACGTGTAAAATGATACATGATGATATTTATTTCTATAAATTGATATAACAAAAAAATTATGTTTTAAAACTAGAAGAGTTCGGTGTTTCTTATTTGACTACTCTGAGGAAGATCAAAACAAACTCAGAGACAGTCTCTTTTAAAGTCCAGACATTATTTTGGTCAGATCATTTTATTTATAAGACCATGCAGATTACTGTCTCAAATTATTTTTTTTATGGGTATTGTTCATTCAGCTCGTCCCGTCGGCAGGGCTTTACATGGTGATTATTATTTTGGGTCTCAGCTAGAAGTACTAACCCTAAAACTACAATACATACCTATGAAGGCTCTCATATTAACACCAACTCTTCCATAATAGAACAAAGCATTACACTCTAGGTTCAGATAATCGGCATAAGACAAGAAGTCTGCATGTGTTATAATATTGTCCACAGTCACAGACCAAGACTTGAAGTAGAAGGATCTGTACACCTTTATTTTTAGAGTATCCAAGATGTCTATTACCGTTTTGTCCACCTGGAATGACCAAATAAGAAGTATAAAAGTAATTTAAAGAGTCGTAATCTCCATTAAATCCTGCCTGTTCTTTGCCGTATCCCCAGCGATGCCCTAAGCCGAGATCCGTAACCAATAAGGGGTGCCCTTAAGGCGGTTCCGCACTAAATCCAATCCGAATCCGAGAAATGCCGCGGCCGGTCTGAAGACACCATAGTCCTATTTGTATGAGGGGTTGCGCACTACATCCGACTTCTATCCGTCAGCATTTTGAACATTTCCAATTCGGATTCGGATTGAAGTCGGATCTTTAATTCGGATACGGGTCGGATGTAGTGCGGAACCGCCCTTAGCGTGTAGTCGCTTAATTTATAAGTTTTAATGCCCTGACTCGAGGCCCTAATTTATTAAGCCATGCGCAGTTTAGCATCGCCCGTTTAAGCAGCCGCCAACCTCAAAGAATGACAAGCTGGATGTCATACCCTAAAAAAAATTAGACTCTTCTTTAGCCTAACCCGGTGCTTCTGATTGGACATGGAACTACAGAAGTCACTAGTCAGACTTTCTTCTTAAGCCGAAGTTCTTCCAAGGCTGGACTCGTAGAAAAACAGAGTTACAGAAGACGGAGGGCAGTAGGTGCGGCTTTGAGTAAAGGTTTAAGTAATAAAGTCAAGAATTATATGCAGCCTGCTGTGTTTCGTCGATGCGTAGGAGTTCCGGTACCTTAGGCATCTTCTGGGCACGCTCGTTTCATCATAGACCTCATCCTTCGCTTTCCATCAGGCGTGATCGAGGTCAAGAGCGAGCCCATTCAGCAATAAAAAAAAAAATTAGGTAAGCCATATTTCACACTGAAAATAACGTAGGTACGAAATCAAAGATAGTTGAATTTTTCACTTACATTAACATTATCAAACACAGGTACTCTTGTCTTGGTGGGATCCTCTAGTGGGAATGGTTCTATAAATATTATGTTCTCAGGACGTATTTTGATCTCCAAAAGTGCATTGATGCATAAGTAGGCATGTATCGTTGCGCCATACACAATGACTTTCTCTGCGAAGGAAAACTATTGTTATTAACATTTAGTGTTAATTCATTGCGACTGTGAGACTTTTGCTAATAAAAAAAGCTGTGTCGAGATGTCGATTCCCCAGATCCTGCTCTCTATACATGCACTATTATTTTAGATAGGTATATCTTTTTGTATGCCGTAAAGCCTATCAGACGCTGCCCTGTTTGTTAATTTTTGCCTTTCTTTCGGCATCTTTTAGTACACACACTAAGTACGACATAAAAATCAAAAGCGAAAAATGTTTTGTTATTCGTGAGCCGATCCCACGAGGTTGGATTTCGTCACTGGAATCTTTTAATCGCCTACCGAATGATCTAAAAACGAAATGAAAAGAGCAGATCAGCATTAATTCTAAGATTAATTTCTTTATCATTTTGTCGGTGTCGTGTGAACGTGAAATGAAACAAAAATGAATCTTCACTTGAGTGAACCATTCGTTCAAGTGAAGCATCTGATATCGGCTTAAAAAAAATCGAATATAATAATTATGATAGACGGATCCTTAGCACCACCATTTCAAACTGATTTAAAAAACGAACCAAGCTATTAAATTGTTTTTAAACTACAGTTCTTACTATGATCATCATAAATAAAATGTTTGACGTAGTCCAAAGCCTTATTCGCTTCAGCTATATTGTTGACAATGAACACATTCTCCGGAGTTTCGTCATTAGCAATCTGTATCTCCATGTCGCTGAACCTAGGCCGATCCAAACGCATGTATTGGGGCGCTGATGTGTTACTCCTGCAGTGAAAAATAAAGAGAGGCATTCATTTAAAAAATTCTGAAATCATCGAATGTATGGTCCGACGTCGGTCCATAAGGATACGCGCCATTTCCGATTATTCGTAAATTCCTTAACTGTGTACCTATCCAACATTCATCTTTGTTTTTCCTTTACTGTAGGTATATTCAACATTATCCAACACCGCATTCTAAACTTTACTTTTTTACCGATTTCACAGCAAGTCACAAATACGTGCGAAACAAACAAACGCTGAACAGGCGTTCGTATGTCGTCTGTTTATATTTTGGTTCTAGTTGCTCTTTTCAGATGACAGAGGCAATATAGACATGACGGCGACTTAAACAGAGTTGCGTTTGAGCCCGATCTTTACCCAGAATTAGACAGTTGATTTTGATCGCGGATCGCGATCGAGATTGACTGTGTACGGGCCGCCTTATAATTCACTAACCTAATATCATTGTCTCGCTGGATCAGTTGAACCATGTGATCTGGGTGCTGATATTGTTTTCCAAAAAACAAAAAGAGAAGGTCGTAGTGATATCTGTTTCCACTAGTTAAAGTTATGAACTTTTCTTGCCTGAAAAACATACGGAAAGAAAAGAAAATTTATACTGAATTACGAAACATACTACTGTTTGAAGCTACGGGGAATGACAACGCGTGGAACAATGTTTTAGGGTCAATCCCCACTGCAAGAGCAGCGGCGCGCAGCGGCCGTAAGAGCAAGCTAACTGATACGAGAGAAAGAAACCATTAGTGATATATGGTTTTATTGCATAAAAATTGCAGATGGTATGACAGCTGACAATGAGTAATTATCTACTTCCTTTTAAAATATTAAATAGTAAACATAGACAATTAGCAAATAGTATTTACACCACATTCACCCCCGCGTCAGAGAACGTAGTCCTGAAGATGGACTGGAGCTCTCTTCTCTCTTGTGGAGCGCCGAGTTGCTGTACTCTCGTGTTGGTGAGAGTTCTCAGCTGTTATAAATTCTTGGACCAGAGGTATCTCTGTTTCACCCTCGGCATCCTCATAATGATCTTCAGATTCGGATTCACTCTCTAGCGACGGCAGTGGAAGCGGTGCTAACTGTCGGTTTGATATAGTAGTTTCACGGCCATCCGGTAATCTTACGTGAGAATAAGATGGATTAGCTTCCACAAGCTCCACTTCTTCCACTTCGGAATCGTATTTTGAGATTTTATGATTTTTACGCATCAGTACAGGTCCTGGCTCCAAAAGCCATGTTGGCATTGATTCCCCATTTGCAGATCGCCGTGTATGTCTAAAAAAATTTTCATGGGGTGTGGCATTAGTAGCCGTACACAGCAATGAACGGATTGAATGAAGAGCGTATGGTAAGACTTGCTCCCAGCTATCTGTTTCAAGATTTTTAGTTCTCAAGCATAGCTTTATTGTTTTCCATAAGGTACCGTTTAAACGCTCTACTTGACCATTCCCTTGTGGATTATAAGGCGTGGTTCGACTACATGCGATTCCATTTGTTACCAAATAGTTCCGTAATTCGTTAGACATGAAGGCTGCTCCACGATCTGAATGGATATATTGTGGAACACCATAAGTACAGAATAAGTCCTTCAAGCATTTAATAACGCTGCTAGCAGACACATCTTTGGTTGGGTAGGCAAATGGGAATCTTGAATATTCATCTATAATTGTCAAGACGTAGCGATTTTGAGTGTTGGTAGGTAGAGGTCCTTTAAAGTCGATGTTGAGTCTTTCGAATGGAGTGGTTGCTTTTATGAGCGTTCCCTGCTTTTTAACAAATCTAGGTTTGATTTCTGCGCAAATACGACAGTCAGATGTCACCTTCTTGACATCGTCTACAGTGTAAGGCAGATTTTTAGACCGTATCCAGTGAAACATTCGCACGATACCGGGATGTCCTAAGATATTATGTAACTCGTTCAGTCTGTTCGTAGTAATACTTGAGCACACCCGGGAGAGGGTATCAGCCGTAATATTATCTTTACCCGGACGGTAGATTAAGTCATATTTATAATTTGACAGCTCAAGACGCCACCTCTCTATCTTCTCATTTTTGATTTTGCTGTTATGTGATTGGTTAAACATGAAAGATACAGATCGTTGGTCAGTTATTAATAAAAAATGTTTACCAATGAGGTAGTGCCGCCATTTCCTTACAGATTCAACAATAGCGCTTGCTTCTTTTTCTATTGAGGAATGTCGGCGTTCGGAAATGTTGAGTGAACGGGAGAAAAAAGCTACTGGGCGGCCGTTCTGAGACAGGGAAGCTGCAATAGAGTGTTCCGAAGCATCAGTTTCAACGGTGAATATTTCGTTCTGATTTATGACGGTTAAAGCTGATTCCAGTATGTCCGTTTTTAGTTTTTGAAAAGAATCAACGGCGTCCTTTCCAAGGGGAAATTCAGAAACTTTAGTCAAGGGGCTGATCTTTTCAGAGAAATTCCGAATCCATTTCGAGTAATGTGCGAACATGCCTAGTGTTCTTTTAAGTGATCGCGAGTCAGTTGGAATGGGCAAGTTTAATAAAGGACTAAGGCGGTCATCATCTGGTCGAACGGTATTTTTTTCAATTTTGTAACCCAACAATTTTATAGACTCTTGCCTGTATTTTTTATTCTATTATTTTTTATTTTTTTTATTCTCATTTTTCCTCATTAAGAGTGAGATTGTATTTTGCCGCAACCTCCATGAATCGAGACAAATTCAGATCATGTTCCGCTGCTGTTTTGCCACAAATTGTGACATCATCCAAATACGAATAAGTACCTGCCAGTTTATCTTTATTAATAATATAATGAAGTGTTCTTTGGAATGCAGCGACCCCGTTTGTGACTCCAAATGGTATACGTGTAAATTGGTACAACTTACCGCAAGCTTCAAAAGCTGTATACTTTTTCTCAGTCGGCAAGATAGGCACTTGATGATATGCACTTCGTAAATCAATTTGACTGAAAAAATTGTATTGTGCTACCTTCGCTACGATCGATTCTATGTTTGGTAAAGGGTACGCATCCAGTTCAGTAAATTTGTTGATCGTTAATGAGTAATCAATGACTAGACGTTTGCGATGCGTTATGCCTCCAGTGACCAAGACTTGAGCTCGCCATGGCGAATTACTAGGTTCGATAACTCTGTCTTTTAAGAGTTTATTGATTTCGTCTTTTATAAATTGATTATCAGCTTCAGAATGTTTTCTTGACTTTATAGCCATGGGTTTAATATTACTTGAAAGGTTGCTGAAAAGTGATACAGGAGGCACCGTAGCTTCCATAACGTTACATATCTTGAGGGGTTTTGCCGAGCCTCCGAATTTGATTTCAACTGATGAATGGTCCCTTAGAATGTCATGACCAATTATCACATCAGCACAAAGATCTTCCAAGGCATAAAGAGGCTTCTCCTTGTAAATGTGCTCGCTTAACTTGATTGTTGCGTAATAAAATCCATCTACGAGTGAAGTTCGTTTATTTGAAGCTAGTGTTACCGTTTCTTTCCATGGATGGCGTTTCAAGTTTAGCGATAAAGCGAAATTCTTATCAATAAAGCTTGTAGAACTTCCACTATCAATCAAGGCATCAGCTTTATGGTTATTGACAGTGATTGAAACTGTAGTCTTCTGTAAACTAGCTGGAGATGCTGCTAAAATTGCTGATGCTTCTGGCTCCTTTGGTTGCACTACAGCGTTGCTAACTGGCTTATCTAAGGCGTTTCCGCTTCTGCATACTTTGGCGAAATGGCCTTTCTTTCCGCAGTTTTGACAAGTTACGTGAAAAGCCGGACATTTTATTCTCTGATGAACATTTCCCCCGCAGAAAAAGCAGCGTTTACGTGATGTTGCCGCAGCCAGATTGGAAATATTTTCCGTTTCATTTGTGTTTTCGATTTGGTAGAGTTCCTTTGCAGTTTGATACTCATTAGAATTCTTTTCAGCCATTTCGAGAGACATGGCCTGATTGCATGCTTCTTCTAGGCTTATTTCTAAATTTTCAAGTAGCCTTTGACGAATTTTTTGAGAACTTAAGCCCGCAATGAAAGCGTCACGAACATATTCGTTTCGATATTCTTCAGCAGAAACAGATTTGAAAGAGCACTCAAACGCTAGTTGTTGTAACGTGCGTATATAGTCTGCCACTGTTTCTTCAGGCTTTTGTTTCGTTGAAGATAGTACATATCGAGCGTGGATTTCATTCTTCGATTTCAGGTGAATTTTATCTAAGAGGCGTAAAGCGTGCGCATATTCTTTTGTCTCCCTGATAAACGAGTAAACGTTAGGAGACACATTATTGAAAAGAATTTTTAGCTTTGTTCCATCTGGAATCTTGACTTCTTCCGTTTCTTCTGATAGATAGTTCAAAAATGTTTCTTTCCAGTGCCGATATTTTAGGTCAGCGGTTGGAGTCCCCGGATCCGCGTCGAACTTTTCAGGCCTGAGCAATCGCGCAATAGAAGCCATTGCCTTTCTTCACTGCGTTTTTATTTATGCAATAAATTGATACGAGAGAAAGAAACCATTAGTGATATATGGTTTTATTGCATAAAAATTGCAGATGGTATGACAGCTGACAATGAGTAATTATCTACTTCCTTTTAAAATATTAAATAGTAAACATAGACAATTAGCAAATAGTATTTACACCACACTAACACCCAAAGTGCGTCCTCTTTTGGCTAGTCGCTAGAAGGCTCGTGCAGCCTCGCGGCGCCGCGCTGCCACTGCTTTGCCTTCAAATGACTTTCCGTGAGGATTGACCCTTCATCATCATCATCAGCCTATCCTTTTCCCAACTATGTTGGGGTCGGCTTCTTCTTCTAGTCTAACCGGGTGCAGCAGAATACCAGTATTTTAACTGCCTATTTGACCTCTATAACCCAGTTACTGGGTAATATGATACCCCGTGGTAAGACTGGTTCTCAGACTTATGGGCTTCTTCGTAACGAGTGTCAAAGATCCACGAATGACAGCCGGGACCAAAGGCTTAAAGTGCTTTCCGAGGCACGGTGGGGTCTCGGTATGTAAAGATGGTCACTCATCCACAGACCAACCGCGGCAAGCGTAGCTTAACCTGATCGATCGACCTGTGCGGCTGTTATTATTTAGCCACGGGCCTTTTGGTAACGTTATTTGTTTCATCTGGAATTTTTCAGTAGCAGCCCGGAGTCTTGAATTGTGCGCGATTAATGGCAATAGGCTCGCCGCCTGTTGCATGAGACTTAAAAAATAATGTGCAAAATGTGAGTGTATATAGTGATAGCCACTATAAGTACACCCCCGGCTAACCCTTTGGGGGATAAAGGCGTTGTGTGTAATTTTATGTCATCGTGAAGTATGGCGGTCATGATCATCGCACTTGAACAACGGAAACCGCTCTTACTACCACGAAATAAAGGTGTTGTCAAAGTCATGTTTATTTTTAATGTATTTAAGGCCGGCGCAACATGTCTCGGCATCATCATAATCAGCCTATAATGTTCCCACTGCTGGGACACAGGCCTCCTCTCTTAGAGAGGGATTGGGCTATAATCTACCACGCGGGCCCTGTGTGGTAGATGTCACGTGTCTTCAAATTTTTTGTTCTATAGGACATGGTTCCCTCACGATGTTATCCTTCACCGTTTCGAGAGCAGTGATAGATAGATAGATAGATATATAAAACGTTTATTCAGTGCAACAAAAGACACAATACAGGTAGGTACTTAAAAAATAAACATCGAAGAAGGTGAAAGAAAAAAAAAAATTAAAAAAGATAAATTGACCCATAGACACCTCAACATCTATTACGGTCTCGACTACTGGGCGGTGTGTGTCTCAGGTTGCACCAAATGGGAGTCCAGCTCAGCATATGCCAGGTACAATACCTGACGCTGGTATTCTGCTGCATCCCGTTAGTGACACACGGATGTCGAGAAGACACATCTGAGTTCCAACAAAATGGTACCTACATAGTGCGGCGCGTCATAATATAAAGATGGTAAGTACCCACATCTTAATTGACTTGCTTTTAAAACCGACAGAAAGAAAGATTTTGAAATTTTAAACTTAATAAATACTTGTGTAGTGGCTACTGGATTACTTGATTATCACAGACTCACAGTATAGGTAAGTAATAATATAGCAGTGGTGATGAAGTTATTTACAAAAAGTAAAGCGCCTGTCTGGCGTCAAACCCACGACCTACACCTCATAAGTCGGAGTCGTTACCACTGGGCCACCCGGGCCACCACTGGTCTTGCCTCCGCATACATAGGTGTTAATATATAGTTCAAAATAATAATTGAAAAATTCTCACAGATCGATCTCCATCATAGTCGCGTGGATGACATTTACGTAATACGTATACGGAACACTTTTCAAATACTTGTCGGAACCATTAAAATATTTGAGGAACATGGACTCAGCTGCCGGTATGGAATGTCTTGTGTAGGGCAACCCATTCGGTGATACTAATGTCACATTGTTGAAAGTTAAGTAGGTAGATGTTTGGCTGAAATGAGGAAGAGCAGTATAAAGTAAGAGTATAAAGTATACAGTATGAGAAAAGTTTATAATTATGTAGGTATAGCTTAAATGGGTTAAGGATATTGATATCCTTAACCCATTTAAGGTGAATTCGAAGTGGTAGACACCGAAGTTCAAATTTTCTTACGTTTTTATGCAATTTGCAGGTCATTGTCAGGTTGTATCTTGATCAAAATTTGATTCGCGACTACCTACTCGTATATAACAGATACGTATTTACAGAATTATAATCATTAGAAACATTATACATCTTTCTAAGTGAGATTTGTACCTTAAACACTTTTCCCTAGGAGATTTCTCTTCCACTTCCCGTTCACCATAAGCTATACCTACATATAAACTTGGATAAACTAAGATTGCACGAGCAACTACCTCTATTTCTTTGAAGGAATAAAGATAGTTGCTCGTGCAATCCTTCACTGTAGCATATTGGGGATATCCATAACTATCAAGCAATGAACTTTTCTTCCGTAAGATTAAAATTTGTTTCCTCAAATCCACACAGCGACAGTCAAAGAGAGGTTGTGTACAACCTTCTTTAGTCAATGAACTAGTTTTTCTTGTCGATATACCAATAATGTAGTTTTGCCGTCAATCCGCAGTATTTATGGAAGCTAGGGAAGAATTTGGCCCCAATTACACGGTAATACATTTTACAGTAGCGACGACGGAAAGTATTATAAAATCTAGCGTACCCAAAAAGTAAAGCGTTCAGGAATCCTAAAGCGGTTCTGGACGCGCCTATGATTACAATTCGAGTGTTCACATCCATTTTGGGCATAGTCGTCAGTTTCTTGCCAATGAACCAACAACTAAATGGAATGCTGTAAATAATAATGTAAGTTATATTAAATAACTAGCTCTGACTTCGTCCGCGTGAAATTTAACCCTCCCCCCATTCACCCTCTTAGGGGTGGAACTTCGAAAAACCCTTTCCGAGTGGATACCTACTCTTCACAAAGAACACACCCTACAAACATGTCTCTAGGACCACCGGTTTAGGCTGTGCGTTGATATATCAGTCAGTCAGGACTTTGTACTTTATACAGGGTTATTTGTAAAACACCAGCAACCTCTTAAGAGGTCATTGTACTCATCATTATGAACAACTTTTACTATGGGACAGCTGTTCCTACATTTTGACGAGATAGACGAAGATAAATGTAGGGAACAGCTGATTTTTATTTCGCGATTTCAGGTTTGGTCCCATAGTAACAGTTGTTCATAATGATGAATACAATGACCTCTTAAGAGGTTGCTGGTATTTTACAAATAACCCTGTATATCTAAAAGATAAAAGATAATACAAGTCATACCTATTATTTTGAAAAATATTAATGAAACGATGGATGAATTTTGTGAAAAATGATATCTAGACAGGAGGTGCCTACTGAAATAACGACTAATAGAAATGTATGGAAAAATGAAATACTGCACCACCAACCTCAAATAAGTTGGAATCTGCCGAACGATTCTGTAAAAATTTCACCGTGAAAAGTTAGGTGAAGTGAGCTGTCAAACGTATCAATCCCTAGCATCAGGGTGACGCTGACAGCTCACTCCACGCTCACTTCACCTAAGTTTTTCACGGTGAGATGGTTAACAGAATCGCACTGTTGAACAGGTTATTGATGACAACTATTATATGTTGTATGAGAACATGGGTTGTGGAGGACAGAGAGGCAGTTGCTTCATGTAAAATACTGGTGTTCAGCTGCACCCGGTTAGACTGGAAGCCAACCCCAACATGTTTGAGAAAAGGCTAGGCAGATGATGATGGTAACTATATGTATTTTAAATTCACAATAAAAAAAAAGTATCAGTATCCAATTTATTTATTAGCTTTGTACGGGGATGGGAGAGAGTCATATTTTTTTCATCGAGAGATATTAAAAAGCCGTGAATTCAAAACACTAGTAGTTAAATAAGGAAGACCTACATGTTCTCCGTCAAAACACTTATTCTTTTGAGTTCAGGTACAGCGGCACTGTCGATCTCAACAGTCCTTGGTATCAATGGCACCATGGAAGCCACTATAGAGTTGGCTTTATGTATTGTCTGTCAAATGACATAGTAATGAGATTTTAGATTAGAGTATCCCAATCGTGGGAAAAAATTATACCTACCAAGAATTTCAACGCAAATTTGGTCAAAACTATCCTGAAATGCCAAACAACACTTAGCTGGACGTTCACAAACGTGTTTTTAACATAACATAACACCTGTAATCCCCCAAATTAAGGCAAAGGTGTACATATAATAGTACACCCATCCAAGCGTGTTTTTATCGCTAATTAACAACATGAAACTTATATATAACGGTGACCTAAAATTAAGTAATGCTTGAGTTGGTCTTAACAGCCATCATTACTTGACTGTCAACTTTTTAATTCTTATTCAATCAATCAACTCAGTCTATCGCAGTCCACTGCTGGACATAGGCCTCTCCCAGGCTGCGCCACCACAGCCTGTTCTCCGCCTGCCGCATCCAGGCTATGCCAGCTACCTTTTGGAGGTCGTCTGTCCATCTAGCTGGGCGGCGTCCCACATTACGCTTGCCGATACGCTGTCTCCACTCCAGGGCTCGTCTTCTCCAGCAGCCATCGGTCCTTCAGCAAACATGGCTAGCCCACTGCCACTTCAGCTTGCTTACTCTGCAAGCTATACATAATTCTTATTGTGATATCAATAAAAAATACTTACCCATTTATTTCTATAGGCAGTCAACCACAACAGAGTATTACGTCCAGACAGCCTCAACAATTCTCTCGTAAAGAATCTAAAATGTTGTTCAAACACTGGGTACATTACAGCCACCTTTAGGGTTATGAACCACGCATTCATACCATGTCCTGCAAAGTGGTACTTGTGGATCTGATACGAGTCTAGGTTGAACCTTCCTCGTAAGAATTCTATTTGTTCTGGTGCCCTAGAAAATAGAGAAGTTTTTTACATTGGAAAATACGGAATTTCATTGTTGGCATGGGCTGTCGTGGTATCTTTGAAAAGTAAGTTGAATTGCATATGAGTGCACAAGCTCGCACCGACCATACAATGCAACTCACAGATCGATCAACAGCATGGACTTTATTCGTAGCGATGGATCTGCGTTTGCGTTGGAAGCAATGATCTATAATTGGTTCGAGACGGAACTTTTATTATTGAGCTAGTTTGAGTAGTTGAGATTCACATCATATTCGTATACGAACCAAGCCCCCTCAAAAAGGAGGAGAAATAAGGATCTCCTTTTAAAGACAACTATAAACTATTTTCATATTATCAATTAGATAGCTTACGTACTCAAGTATAGCTAAGCCGACGATATGTATTCCACTCGTAAACACATACGCTCGATTCTCTTTCTTATTGATTGTGTTCTCGACTGTGGTTATGGTCTCCTTGCCGTTCAGTTTTATCATGAGACGCGCTATTTCAGGAATGTCGATGATTTCTGCTTCACGAACTCGCAACTTTCTGCTCACAAAAGAATGAAAATATGAAGAAGAATGAATCTTATAAACGTAGCTCGGGTTAATGTTTGAAAAAAGCTGAAATGGCACGGAGAAAATGTCTGCTTGGTTAGGCAATCTTAGGCGACTTCAATGAAGGATTTTAAAGGCCCATCTGTGGGTTATTTCTTCCGTCACGATTATACTGATTCAACTAACTAAGTACTGTTCCGAAAATAGTTTTACCCCAAAACTGAACTTCTGTGAGCAATATACAGCGAATAGTCGCAGCAAATCTTTTGCTTCATGGGAATAAACTGTAAAAAAATAATGTATATATTTTAAATCTAAACTTATTTAAAAATAACATAATATCATTGATAAGAGGGAATGGAATGAAACATAATGGATCACATCAGTCCCTCTAATAACCCGGATCTGGCTTCAGACATATGTGTAGAGACTGCAGAAAGACGTTCAGAATGTTTCAGCAAGGTCATACAAATATGGAGTGGATAAGTAACTAACAGTAAAATGTTGCAACAAAGGAAAAGTCTTGTCAGCTGCGGGCACACGAATGATGCAATAGTCATAATTCTTCGTTAGTTCAAATGCTGCTTCCAATAAGTCGTAGGCATATCTGTAATTTTGAAAATAACAATGAGTTTCATAATCTTAGAATCAACCATCCTACCAGAAGTTGTTCCAAATTCGAAAATAACGATATTAGGAGATGCGGTAGAGGGTGGACCGAAGGACTTTAAACACACGTCAACGTCAACAAGTTCCCCTCAGAAAAATGCAAATTAAATAGGTACAGACTCCAGCCCATCAAGCTACTAAAATCTGTAAAATTTATTTATTATTATTATTTACATTTTCAATTTTATCGTTAAAGCATAAGGTTCATAGTTGATTGGGAAAAATTGACAGTTTCGGGTAGCTTGATGTGCTGGCGTCTGTACACTACTGCCAAAATAACGAAAATGAGACTTCAAAACCTTTTGCTTCAAAATATTCCAGTAGGGGCGGGGGCCCCTACTGGAATATTTTGAAGCAAAAGTAAGTACTTAATCTATTTTATTTTATTGCCAATGCCTCGATACCTGTCGTCCATATCATCGCGAAACGCAAACAACTCGATCATAAACGCGTTTTTTGCTCCATGGTACATCTCAGAATCCCTGTCGTCCATTTTAAATATGTTTTGTGGATTTTTATCTGTAATTTTATTTATACTATACTATAATTTAGCATGCACTAAGTAGTGCATGCTGAATTTTGGCTACTGTACTGCCACCGTAAGAAGACAGGACGCATGTGTATCTTGAATGAAGATTAATTAGACCCTTTTTTAGGGTTCCGTAGGTACTGCAAAAGGAAAAACGGAACCCTTATAAGATCACTTCGTCATCCGTCTGTCTGTCCATCTGTCAAGACCATTTTTTAATTATGAAAAAGGTTCTCCTTATTCCAATCCTGTTACCATGGCCTATTGAATCTGAGTTAGTACATTTAAAAGGCACCAAAGTGGGGAAACGGGGGTAAATGATCGTCGAAGTCAGCCCTCTGCAAATTAAACTCTCAACACATAGATGGGTCATAAAGACACCCCCTGGTAGCGTTCGAAGCTTCAAATGTCTCTGAGCTCTCGAGTCAAATGTATAAGTTAAGTTATGATAATTAGGGCTAGGATATTATTTAGTCGTATTTTGTGGTACAGGTCGACATCGATCAACCTTTGTCTGGTTGACCTTTACACGGACACTGAGACCGGAAGGTTCTCACCTGGAATTATGTACCTACTTTAACATAGCTTACCTTTCTTAAAATATGATGAAGTACAAGAAGTTAACCGCTTCTGTTGTGGTTGTAAGGACGGGTTCGCTAAGAACGCCGACTTCACGTTCAAAGATATGTTTTTCCTGAATCAAAGTAACGTTAGGTTATTTTCATAAGGGATTATGTTTACTGACTCAGATCCCAAAATCGGGGCAGATCGTGTAAGTAATTTAAATAATTACACGATCTGCCCCAGACTTTAGAAAGTTAAATTCTGTCAAATTAATTATTTGTGTGAAGCATAATCAGGGTACTAGAAAAAAATTAACTGTATTACTCTTTTAAAATCCTTCGTTCTAATTTTTAATCACAGAAGAATTTATCAAGAACAAAAAGAAATGCAGATCACCATTTCATCGAAGTTGATAATTATAAATATTACTAGCTTCTGCCGGCGATTTCGTCCGCGTGAAAGTCCTTGTTCCCCGACCTACCTCTTCACATCGCATCGCATTGCCTGTCCGCGCTATTACTTCGTTTTCGCTTAGTTACTTTTTTATTTTTGCTAGCTCTTAAGGGTCCTAGCGTGATATTAGCCTATACCCTTTCTCAAGAATTGGGCTAATAAACGCAAAAAAGATTTTTTAAATCCGACCAGCAGTTCCAGAGATAGTGCGTTCAAACAAACAAAGTCTCCAGCTGTAATATTAGTAGTAAATTATATAGATTACGCTATCAAACAAACGTCAAAATAAAAACTCACGGAATTTCACAAGACCGGCCCTCCATAACATTCAACAGTGTAGTATCAATGTTCAGAATATCGTAATCAAAAGGATCTTCATCTAACAAGTTGACCACAGAGTATATAGAAGCAGATAACGAAGGAGAGCGCAAGTCCACTTGGTCACTTAAGTCCTCAGAGTGCGTCTTGACTAGAATTTTGTCGTCATTGTCATCATCTCGGGTAAAGAGTACTCGGCTGCTTTTCTTCGTAGCTCGAGGATTTTTTCTGCGTAAGGTCTGAAAGAAAAATATATAGGTGGTTAGCGACGCAAAGCCATAAGAGGGTGATAGTTGACACCATTTAGAGCACTTTGAGCCATACATGTCTTAGACGAAGTATGCCTTAAATGCCTTAAAGCTTTGCACTCAGCTTCCAAACACCCTGTATAAACAAATTGAATTTTGGGACTGCCTTGTTGGTCTAGTATTCGCAAGCGCTACTGCATGAATATGAGGTTCTGGGTTCGATTACCAGGCCGGGCAGAGTTATTGAGGTTTTCCATTAGGCATTCTGCAGTCTCTGCATACATACATAGGTCCAATAACACGTACTTACTCATCGCCAGCTGCGCGCCGCGGTTTCACCCGCATAAGTGTAGAACCCGTGGGAATATCGGGATATAAAGTATTCTATGTATTATTTTGATGTATAAGCTATATTACTGTAGTTTCATCAAAATTCGTTCAGTAGTTTTTACGTGAACGAGTAACAAACATCCATCCATCCTCACAAACTTTCGCGTTTATAATATTACTAGCTGCTGCCCGCGACGTCGTCTGCGTGCATGCTCTACAGCACCAAAAATACCCAAGATGCCAGTGTCGCTATAGCATATAAGTACACAACTTTTAAAATAGCATTAAAATATAAGTTTTTTTTTGCAAGCAAAGCAAGTGAAGAGAGTTATATGGGAGTCCTGCTGAGTTCAGTCATAACATGTGACTGAAGGAAATAGAGAAAATAATGCAGGAATACATTCCAGGACACAAAAGAGTAAAAATACGTACAAAGGTATCATACTTTACAACACTTCCCTATAGTGTTTACGTTGTTTACGTTGGTAGTTATGCTGCCAGGAGCCAAAATGTAAAGAGAGTCAGGACTGGTGACGCGGGAGCAAGCGACGTACAGTTGCCCGTGTGAGAAGCAACTCGTCCTGAGGTCGACACCCGCTGCCCTGCGACTTATTGATGGTCATCGCGAAGCAAACACTCACGGGGAACTGTACGCGCTTGAACTGGAACAGGAAGTTATGAGGTATTAGGGGAATGCGTGGTATAAATACTGCCTCGCCGACGCCACAACCCGTAAGAATTTCCGCCTCAATGGTGTGTCTGTGGAGGGAGATGACTTTAACGGCCCATTCACGACCTTGCCGCGGTGAGCGGTGGCTAAGCGCGGGGCGGCGAGCGGTAAGAACAAAAGTATGAAAATGTTTGAAGCACGCCACGAGTCGCCGCTCACAGCGAAAACGCGCGCGGTTTTGTCGGAGCGAATCGTTGCAGCGGCGCGCGGTGCGGGGAGCGGCGAGATCAAAAGTACTGGCGAATGAGTGCGACGCGACGCCACGAAACACAGCGGCCCGGATAGCGGCGTAGATGTGACGGACTCGGCGGCGAACTTATAAACAAAAAATTTTAGACGATTTTGTGGCGGTAATAGATATAGAGTATAAGTATAGAATATAATCAAATGTTTCCACACTCATTCTTGTGTACTCATAAAACTTATCCGGATATTTCCTGTAATCTTCGTATAGGTCACGAAATTTGCGATTTAAATATCGATCTTTATTCAGTTCGTGCACTCCTTCTGTCATACTTGTTTTAAAAATATACTGCTTTCTAAACAAAAAAGAGATAATTTTGATAACGCCATAATTTTGAGCACGTTCTAACTACCTAAATACGTCCACCTCGACCGCTGCCGCTAGCCGCTACTGAGGGTACGTGGCGTGTAAAACGCACGCCGCGCCGCCTGCCGCGCCGCGCGCCGCTTAGACCGAAGTCGTGAATGGGCCGTAAGGCGGTTAACACAACTTCGGATGAGATAGGTTCCGAAGAAGCATAATCGGAACACCGACCTTCAGCTTGATGGTATGCGCTGGAAGTCCACTTGCTGACAGGGAGCTCAGAAATTCCACGGGATAATGTGTGGCGTCATCTTGCTCGACAACAGTGTTTATCGAGGTGTAGACCACTTTATTCCCCTCAATTTCCGAGAGAATGCATTCGTTAATTGCTGCAGCCTGATCATTTTTGGGCATCAAAACGGCCCGCTCACACACCCAAGAATTCTGCTGGTCCGGTATACGACTGATGTCCCCGTATACACAGTGAATGAGTTCTTCTAAGCTGGATACCACTCTACCGAGAGACTCTGGAAGCATCACCTGTCTCTTCTGGTAGAGTGCCTTCGCCAAGACTTAGAAGGACATCGGAGAATTTTTGAGCACGTGCATTACCGCCGAGCCGAGCTCTCATATTAATGGTCAAGCGCAGCGTACGAACTCGTGACCACAACGAAGATCGTTTCAACGAAGCATTCACCTCGTCAGCCCTCAAGCCCCGCGTCACCACTGGAAGCGTTTGCCGAAAATCACCACTGAACAGAACTGTGACACCACCCATCAAACGTTCGTTCCTACAGATGTCCTGCAGGATTCTGTCCACGGCCTCAACGGCCTTCCTATTGGCCATCGTAAACTCATCCCGTACGATCAGAGAGCAATCCTTGAGCACGTGTCCCTTACCGCTGTTACGTGACACACCACAAACAGGCGTTTCGGCGCTCTCTAAATCGATGGGAATTTTAAACATGGCATGTGCTATCTTGCCACTCGGAAGCAGTGTGGTAGCGATTCCCGACGACGCTACAGCAATAGCAATTTTGCCTTGCCTCCTGACCTTGCAAGTATGCCAGTGGTAACAAATGTTTTTCCTGTTCCACCAGGAGCATCCAAGAAAAACATTTTACCCTGGTTTTGCCCAACGCTTTCAAGGACGGTGTCATAAATTTGCTTTTGCTCTGAAGAGAACAAAGCGACATGGTCATTTCGTGTGGTGGTCATTTCGTGTTATACTCCCGATTTTCACGGTCTTGATACGGTGATGATTGGGGAGCTGGTAACCCATATTCGATCAGTGGATTGCCGCCGATAGAAAGTACCACATATTGAAGTGAACTGAGACAGGTGTTCAGCACGCGTTCATCAGTTACTTCGACTTAGTCTCCAGTAGCGCGCCTCAAAGCTCGTCGAAAATCTTCAGACAGATGGTGGGGATACTTCTCTCACAAAGCTACCGGGTTCGCGACTCCACAAAACACCAAGATGACGGCAAACAGATGACGCATGCGGCTGGGACTGTCACTGACGCTCGCCTCCGCGAGGGTGTCATGAAATGAAATGATCATCATCAATGAACATAACTTTTTTGTAATACTTAACACCGCATTTTTTTTTTAAATCTTGAGCAGAGTTGAGGAAGACATCCTCAACTCTGCTCAAGATTTTGAGGGTTTTGTTGGAACTTGAATTTGTCAAAACGAACTATACGATACAACTTTTATGAAGAAAATGCACATCACCATCTATGAATTTTAAGAATAACTAACTACTTACCTCGCCAACATGATCAAATTTAAATTATTAATTTCCAAAAAAATTTTAACATGTAGGTAACTTGATTTGATTTTTATGAAATCTCATAGATGGCGCTGTTTTAAAATTGTCTTTATACTACTAACATTCATTAAACTATATTTCTCTGCCCAAGTTACTTAAATGGCGTAGTTTTTATAGTGTAACGTTATTATCTGACGCATGGCTTACTCAAAAACAACATTTAGATATGCGTCGTTAGATTACACGCTGTCACAGAATGCGTAAGAAAAATAAAGATTCACAGCTCCTCCCCCGTAGGTGATAGCGTGATAATATGTAGCCTATATGTTGACCCGACCTCTTAGTAATATTCATGCAAAATTTGAAGTAAATCCATGCAGTACTTTTTGAGTTTATCCCGGACAGACAAACAGACAAACAGACAAAAATTCTAAAAACTATATTTTTGGCTTCGGTATCGATTGTAGATCACGCCCCAAGTATTATTTTTAAAAAATATTCAATGTACAGTTTTGACTTTCCTACGATTTTATTATATGTATAGATTAAGTAGGATTTTTCTTCTTTTTTTATTGGTAAGTAAGTATAACAATTTCTTATTCAAAGTAAAAAAAAAAGCGCCAAGCTTAGCGTGTGACGCCCCTCAGCTAGATGGACTGACGACCAAGTGGCTGCACCAGACTGGATGCGCATGCGGCGCAGCCTAGGCTCTTGATTCATGTTCATAGTAAGTGGTGCTTCATAAAACTAAAGGTTGACTCACCGTTTCCGGGTAGTGGCGTTTAATCTCCGTAGGATGATCGAAGGGACTCCACTTACCAAGCATTATCGGCTCCCTAAATTTAATCAACAGTTAATTTATAACGACGAATTAACGCAGCAGTGATGGCCTAGTAGTAATAACGGCTCGGACTTACGAGTTGTAGGTCGTGGGTTCGAACCCAGACAGCCGCTTTACTTTATGTAAATAATTTGATCCCCATTTCTGTCAAAACGGTAATGGAAAACATCGTGAGGACACCGGCAAAAATTCGAAGACCTGTGACATCCACCAACGCGCACTGGGCCCTTGTGGTGGATCTTGGCCCAATCCCTCTTATAGAAAGAGGAGGCTTGTGTCTCAGCTGTGGGAACATTATAGGCTGATTATGCTATATTAAATACACTAGCGGTCCGTCCCGGCTTCGCACGGGTGGATTAAAAAGCCTATATTAATCAGTGATAATGTAGCATTCAAATGGTGAAAGAATTTTTAAAATCGGTTCAGTACTTTTTGTGCCAATTCGTTACAAACATCAAACCTTTCCTCTTTATAATATTAGTATAGATTATTTCCGTACCCAAAATTGGCTAATAGAGAGTTAGTCCTCTTATTCTGCTCTTTCTCGAGAGCTGTAGTAGTCTTTAGTCCGTGGAAGGGCCTCAACTTATACAGCCTCTGTAGTTTATTATAGTTGATATCTGTGTTCAGACACATAACCGCAACGGCACGCCCGTGCAACTAAAATTAAGGAATTGTTGGATTAGTCGTAGATAATAACTAAGCAAACAATCAGTACTGGATTTTAATTATATATCTTACTAACTTTTGTCAGCGGCTATCTTAAATTATACGGGGAATATTTTATTGGGAAATCCTAATCCTGGTCTACCCTCTGGTCTGTCTTGACCAGTCTGCCCTCTGTGCCCCAAAAACTGTAGTAAAAGAGACCTATAAGCTGCTAGCGCCAACGCCGCGGAAGTGGCGAAGTATTGTGCCAACAAAATTTAATACGCTGTCGTCCCATCGCACTTTTATTCAGTCTCTTGTCCAGCTTAGCAACTACAGCTTGCCTAAGTACTACTCTATTATAGTCTAGCCTTTCTAGCGATAAATATCCTCCTCCAGACAGTCCAACCATCGTTTTTTTGGTCTTTTATAACCATCCACATTCACACCAAAAACTTTCTTCACGACATATAAAAATATTATAACAAAATTAAACACATACTTACATCGGCAACTATGATCTTTCTGTTACTTTCAGGATGCCGCCCGACAATCTCACTTATGTAATATTCACCGTATAGCTCCTTCAGTCGGGGACATTTCTTGTGTAATATTTCTACTATGTCATCGTTATCTTCTTCTCTATACACAAATAAACTCAATATGATGTAGGTACTGAAAGGGTCACGACGCCAGAAAGTATGTGGTGTTTAACAGCTGTTGTTAAGCTTTGTGTGAGAAATTACATTTGAAGATAAACACTATCATCTGCCTAGCCTTTTCCCAACTATTTTTGAAGTCGGCTTCCAATCTAACATGCTGATGCAGCTGCACACCAATATTTTACGTGGAACGACTGCCTATCTGACCTCCACAGCCCAGTTACTGGGTAACACGACACCCCTTGGTAAGACTGACTGTTAGACTTTAGGGCTTCTGACGACCTCGTGTCAAAAAGTCACTAATGACGGCCTGGACCAACTGCTGAACGTGCTTTCTAAGAAACAGAGGGGTCTCGGTATGTATGTACCGACCCCGACAAGCGTACCTTAACCTGATCGATTGATCCTTGCGGGTGCTCAACGCCACGAGCTCAATCAACTTCAATGTTCAAATCGATCATATTCAATCTATCTTTGAGATAGTACTATAATGTTTTACAAATTTGGGTACGTACACTGCTCGTCGCATCTTCAATCTCGGGCAAAAGTCTGCTCTCAAGGCCGTATACAAATAATTACCCATTCCATCCCTAGATTTTGGTCCGTATTTGTATATATTTCGTTTCTTGAACGTTTGGAACCTTGTTATTAATTCTGTAACAAGTTAGAATTCTGTTAGTGGTCATAGACACGAGCGGCACGCATCAACGGCAGAGACAACTCCAGCCGTTGATAACATGCCGCTCGTGTATTTCAGTACGGTGCTCATAAATACACGAGCAGCCGTAGACGCGTCGGCGGCTGTAGTTGCCTCTGCCGTTGGCTACGTGCTGCTCATATATTTCAGCACGTACTCATCATATACACGAACGGCACGTCGCAGTCAACGGCTACAGTTGCCTCTGCCGTTGGCAACGTGCTGCTCGTATATTTGAGCACGTACTCATATACACGAACGGCACGTCACAGTCGACGGCTGCAGTTACCTCTGCCGTTGGCAACGTGCTGCCCGTGTATATGAGAACTTACATGCCTGTTTAATTATAACTAGGCTAGAGGTGTACTTGCAGGATCAATTATTGATTGTATCGTTGACAAGTTTCTTCCTAGATGTATGAACGTAAACTAAGCAAAAGGAGTATTTAAAGATCGTAGCAGGTGGCGTTCTGTACTGTCTGGCTGCCCATATGAAGGCGTGAGTTTATGTCTGTAAGTTTCTCTCTTCAAGAACCAAAATATCTGTCTGCCTAATTTTTTCATCAATATTGGGTCGGTATTTTGATCAAACAGACGCAAAGATTCAAAAGTTTTTGAACGCCGGCTGACACACAGGCTAACCTCTTCCCTCATTATTCTCCTGAACTAATATACCTAAAGGTAGGGCCGATTTTACCAAAGTCAGGTATATTTTTTGTTATTGCTTACTGGACCTGCTCTTGACCTCGATCACGCTTGATGAATGATGATTTATCTTATATCCGTGAAATAAAATTGACGTCGGATAGTTCTAGTATTTTAAAACTGTCAAAAATTCAAAATTTATTTTCAGGCTAAGACTTATTCTGGGCATAAAAGTTTGGAGAAATTCGCCCTAAATATCAGTACCTAATAGTCTTACCATTTGGACAAAACAGAGGTACAGTCATCACAATATACAGTAAATAATAGTCGTTTAGGAACACAGATATCAACGCCTCTTCTACAAAGAAGTCTGTTACCGAATCGATGCAGCACATGAAGTGTATGAACAGCGTGTTGCGAGACATGTAGTATCTCCTGAAACCAGACCAGACCAAATTAGAACTTTTGTTTTTAGTATATACAAGCTATGTACCCGATGGGATCGGCAAAAATGAGGGACCTCCATACAACCACTTATCCCCTTTAGTGGATGAATTAAATAAAAATCCTTAGTGCTTACTTTCGCTATTTAGGTAACTTTCAGGAGGTAGTACGTTTTCACGTTTCATTTGATTTCATGCTTCTAGACCCACCGGTTTGGCTGTGCGTAGTCTGTCAGTTAATTAATGAATTTAAAATATTTATTAAGTACTTAATAAATATTTTAAATACTGCCTGCCAGCTGCTCAGTGCGCCAGACCACAGGGTCTGGCGCACTGAGCAGCTGGTAGGCATTGGTTTCACTAGGACATAAGGCATTCTTTCAGAGCCAGGCGTAGACCTAGCAAAACGTAGCGCAGCGCGGTTTTAATCGTACGTAACGTATTTCAACATTAAAAATGTTGCTGATATGTCCAACGATTGCTAATATGATTGATTTGTATATTCACTTACTGATATAAATTCCTTATCCAGTTTTCCCAATCAGCGGGATCAAGACCAAGTACGTGGGGATGATCTGAGAGAGCCATGAATCCGATAACCTCCTTGTTCTCGTTAATCATACATATTGACAGTGCTGAGAGCTCACTGAAACAACAAATTCTAAAAAATATTTTCTGCATCTAGGAATACATGTAAACTAAACTAAATTTAAGTTCAGTGCATCTTTTTGTTTCCATTTCATTATTATTATTATTAGAAAAGGACAGAAGATAAATATTAGTTTAGTCCTGTCAAATTAGTCAGCGCCTGACGTAAATTGGCCCCGATTCTGTTGATCACAAACTAAACTATATTTAAGTTCAGTGCATCTTTTTCTGTCTATTTCATTATGAAAAGGACAGAAGATAAATATTAGCTTAGTCCTGTCAAATTAGTCAGCGCGTGACGTAAATTGACGTATTTTTAGTAGCCAATTTCTTAATCACGTCTAAACTTGTCGACGGATTATCTAATTTGACAGGACTAAACTAATATTTATGTTCTGTCCTTTTCTTATTGAAATAGAAAGAAAAAGATGCAGTTAATTTAAATTTCGTTTAGTTTGTGAACAACAGAATCGGCACCATTAACGTATTATTAGTAGCCAATTTTTTAATTACGTCTAAACTTGTCTACGGATTATCTAATTTGACAGGACTAAACTAATATTTATCTTCTGTCCTTTTTATAATGCAATAGAAAGGAAAAGATGCACCGAACTTAAAATTTAATTTAATTTGTGACATCGTCTAAAATGTAATAATACAAAGGAATATATAAATTAAACTTACATCAGCGAGCCAATATCCACATCATGGAACAGTAGTTCTGTATGCTTACGCTTCCAAATCAACTCGATGTCATATTTATCGCCCTCAACAGCCCTTCTAAACATTCGACCCTTCGGGCCTATTTCATAATCAAAGTATATGGACATTTTACTTGCAATATGTTTGAACACCTTTTTCTTTATCTCGCAAAGATAATAATTATGTCAGTTTCATCTATAATAAATAAATATATTAATAAAAATATTACAAGGACTCTAGTTGGTCATGAAAATAAAACATCAGCTGTTTTTAAACTATGCAAATATATTACAACCATAATTTACATTTTAAAATTATTAAAATTATACATTAGTTAAATAAAGCGACGAATATCAATTATTTTTAATATTATTTTAATGTTAGCATGAGATATGGCCATTTTGTGAATCCTTTCTCGTACTTGAAATACTGATAAAAATTAAGTACACTGTCTCTTGGAATAGAACCTTTATAGTCTGTGGTTAGCTGCCTGTGATCTCAACATTTTTCACGAACATAGTATTAACATATTACAATGCTCGTAAAATTGCTTAATTATAACAATGCTTTTCATAAGATCTTTCAAGAAGAACAATTTGGTGGGTAAATGAAAGAAACAATCTGTCCTAAGCTAAAAATTGAATGTAAATATGTTAGTAAAAGACGTGACTAAAAACTACTCTAAAACAACATTATTCCAATTGAAGACAAACTAAAATAATTATTCTTGAAAGAACTGAAAGTAACTTATAAAACTATCTATCAATTAAAATACTATCAATCACATCCTATTAACAAGAAATCAACCAATGCCTAATGCGGGTTGCAGACCAAGAGCTAAGTTATTCTAGCTTAGCTCGCATAGCTGATGTAGTTTTTCATACTTATGTACAGACAGCAAACTATGAACAGAAGTATGAAAAATTATGTCAGCTATGGAAGCTAAGCTAAACTAACTTAGCTTTTTCTGCAACCCGCTTAAAATTCAATGCAAATTACTCAGCACATATTATAGAGATTCAAATATACAAAGATAAAAAGCAAAATAACGAGAAAACGACCATTTAATACGTCACAAAACTTTAGTCAAACCATCGACAAACGAAAAAATAAATTGTATTAAAAAAATCAGAATAATATATTATAATTACAAATTGATTCTCGTATGAAAATCATGGCTAATAATATTGTAAGGCGCAGTGCATACATCTTGATATTTCTGTAAAAAACTATTCTCAATAAAAAACAAAACCAAGCGTTCATATCAAGACATACGAACTGAACTCAGTCCAAATTCTTAGATAAGAGGCGGGAGGTTTTTTCGAACTAAGTGCGAGTGAGATTTAGACCTGCTAACGTTATTGGGTGTAGTTTTGACTGCTAAACTGGCGACTGTGTTTTGTCTTTGTAGGTTGACCTTGTTTGCGCTGAGGGGAGCTCGGGGAGTTGCGAAGCCGTCGTTGTTAAGCTTGAGGGCGGATCGTGTGAGCCTAGTCGGTGTGTACATGAGATTACTCTTCGGTGTCATTTGCTGGTTGACGTGTTGTACTTGTATGTTCTCTTTGCCGACTTTAGGCGTCAGAGGTGTTTTGACCCTCGGAGTTTTTTTTGGGGTGCCGTTACTCTCTTCTATTGTATGGTAGACGATTGTGGGGAGGACTGCTTCGTTCGGTCTCTGGGTCGCCATGGAGCTGCGACTGATCTGCTTTTCGTTGATGCCATCCTGTAAAGATATAGTTTCAATAAATCACTGATAATATGACTCTTTTGATCTTCCATAAGGGGTAATTTAAATACAACTTGAACTTGGAATGACAAATGTTTGTGTGCCACTGAAGCTGCGATTCGCATATCCACCGACTGAGCCCACTTAATTAAAAAGAACAAACCAGTGACTGGAAAAGTAGAAGAATAAAAAATATTCCTATGAAACGTCATGACGTAAATAGGTACGATATTGAGTTTTCTTTTTTTTCAAAAAAAAATTAACAGCTTACAAGACAGTTAAGTTGTTTTTACTCTTACATCTTCAAGTGTTCCTCACCTTGAAGTCAGTATAGGTGGTAAGAAGCGTAGTCTCCATGAGTGGATCCTTGTGTGGCAGTCGTTCTTCTTCCTGCGAGCCGGTGGAGCGCGTCGCGTTGGTAGACCGACGACTGCTACTGTGGCGCTTGCCGTGAGACTGAAGACAAGTAATTAATGTTACGTGATTTGTAAATTGCTATTCACGCGAACATAATTTTTTGTAGTAATTTTAACGATCAGTATGGTTGAATTTCAGGAACCGTGGCGCGATATACCTAGGATGGTTTATGCCAATGGCTAAGCGCGAAAATTAACTCATAAAGTACGCCGGTTTGAAAATTATACAATATTTTTAGGAGTTCTTTACTGCCGCGTTAAAAAGGGGAGCAGAAAGGAGACGTATTATTAACTCGTAAGGAAACTTTGCCAGGTCAGCTTTTTCTTGTTGTGTGGTAGTCGGTAAAAACTATCAATTTATGCAAGACAACCTAAGGAATTTACTAGTTATGAATGAAATACAATTTTACATACGTTGTTCCAGACAAGTTGCCAAACAAGCCAACCCAAAAAAAGGAAGATCGTTTCATTGCCAACAACTTACCGTACGCTTATGTTTGAGAATGCTGCCATTGACTTTAGGTGTCTTCCTCAGTTCGCTACCATAGTCGAGCTTCCTCTTAGCATCTTTGCCCTCCGCAACTACCCGAGCAGCCAACCGCCCGCTGATGCGCCTATCACAAAAAAACAAAACGGTAATTTGGATGCTATGATGTAGTCACAGTTGCAAAACTTTGATAAAAAGTTATCCTGGAAATAAAATCTCGTAAGTAATTCCTTCTGTTGGCACATATTTTTACATAAAAGCCGATTATTCAATTTTATCGAGAACATAAATAGCGTCGATATCTGACGCAAGTATCAATCTACTCCTACACAATCTAATAAGTAATTACTTCCATCAAATATTCTAATTACTTCATGCTTTTCTGAATAATGAAGCATAATGACTAAATACAATTTGCTCTACTTGTATAATTAATTCATTATATAACGCTAGTGTAATATTTCTCATTCCCTCTACTTACGCAATACGTCAAGATAGAATATTTTGGTTCGATCGCTAACTATCATCAATCAAACGAAACTTGCCTCAATAAATATCACGTAATGGTGTTTTCACATCAATAAATTCACAAGCGAGCACTGAAATTGTAAAGGAATGAAAAATATTATCTAAATAACAAGTGTGTGCGATGTGCGTGAGTTAACTAATGATAGTTTTTATGCTGAATAAAAAGCGAGTGATGCCAATAACATTTTTTTTTCTGCATCGGTAATTATTTGCAATGCATATAAAATAAAGAACACGTTTACGAAACAAAGATTAAAATCAAGACTTTTAGAATGGAAATTGTTTATGGTCATTACAGAAAAGCGATTGCTATCTCGCATTATCCAAGAAATTATCACATAATTCATTCAGTTTATGAACCTTATGAAGTAACTTTCCTACATTAAGTACACGTTTTTAGTCTTTCTAACAAAATGAATTTATGAATAAATCTGACTGGAACAACACGACTTAATCATTAGTTCATTACACACTATTATTTACGAAAAAAAAAAACAAATACAAAAAAAAGGACTCTTCAAACAACACAATAACATACATGGTGGCAGGGAGTCGTGCACAAACTGTAACTATGAATTCAGCACATGATTCAAGACCTCTAGCGTAGATTTTTCGTACAAATTTACAGTTTTCGGATTTTTTCCTTTAGTTATGCTACTTTGCTTCTTGCCAAATTTCATGATTCTAGGTCAACGGCAAGTACCCTATATGCATTTTGATTCCCTTGAGAGTAAAGAAATATGCGTTTTTCCGCGGCACATGATTCAAGATCTCTAGCGTAGATTTTTCGTACAAATTTACAGTTTTCGTATTTTTTCCTTTAGTTATGCTACTTTGCTTCTTGCCAAATTTCATGATTCTAGGTCAACGGCAAGTACCCTATATGCATTTTGATTCCCTTGAGAGTAACGAAATATGCGTTTTTCCGCGGCATAAATGGCCGTACTTATCTTTTTTTTTACGTTAACTTAGAATCATTTTTTTTTTCACAGCCTCAAGGGACCGCAGACCTGAGTATATGGTTTTAATTTCAACTCGATACCTCCACTCGTTCCCGAGATAAAGGGTCTTGACGGACAGACCGACGGACAACAAAGTGATCGTATATCGTAAGGGTTTCGTTTTTTTTCCTTTTGAGGTACGGAACCCTAAATATCTGCTGTTTTATAAAAATAATACCTTCGCGGTCAAAATATATTTTTTTTATAACCGACGAAAAATTTCAACGCAGGAGTTCAGAAATATATACTGAATCCATGGTATCAGATTCTATCAAAAAACGCACTTGCTTACCTCTTAACAGTAGTAATAGCAGATCTCTTGAGCGCAGACAGATTGTTAGTGAAGTTAGTCACCGCCTTGGTCGCGCTGCCCGTTATCAGCTGGCGCTTCGACGGCGGCCTACGAGTTAAAAGACCTGCTTACAGTCAATGCGACTATGCTTACATCTAACACACGGTATAGGGACGACACAGGTTTTTTCTTCGTTATTCTTACACCGTTTTTTCATAGCGGGTTTACTGACGATACTGACGATAAGTAAATGTCCACTTTCCTTGGGTATGTAGAAAACAAAGGAATTATGTTGAGCAGTATCATATCTTCTTAAGTAATTTCCAAGTAATTTGTAACTAATCCAAGTTAAACTTAGCTATTTGAACTGGCCCATATTCATTTACTGTAATTGTTCACCAGTTGCTTACGTTCAGTCGAAGAAATGTATGTTGAAATGATCACTGCTCTTCAATAGCCACACAATAGGAGACTACAACATGCTAAAAAGTCGTTTATTGTGTTGTGTGTCGTGTCATGTATGTTGTTGATGTCATTTTATGTATGTTGTTGATGTAATTTTATGTTATGAGATAAACCATTTAAAAAATGAACGCCCCTCCCCCACTTGTTGCATACACATTTCAAATGTGTGTATAGAAATTTTAGTAGAGGGGCGTGCAGTTTTATAATGGTTTATCTCTAAAATGTTTTTAACTGAAATACCCAGTTTGTAGCCTTTATTAGAATTCACGTCAAGATACAATATGTAATTCTACTTCCACAAATAACAAAAAGAAACAAAACACCATCACCTAATCAAACATTCAATGTTACCTATTCCTCTCAGCAGTAGCAGCCAAGCCCGCAGCAGTCCTATTCCGCTTGCCGAGTGGTGACGTCGCCAGCGATCGGAACAGCTGCGTCGTCGGCGTCAACGCCTGCTTGCGGGCCGATAGCTTGTTGTGACGCTCCTGTGTGAAATGTGTTGTTAGGAAACGAGCAATAAACTTCACGCTCGCCGAGGCAAGACGAGGTGACAAGAACGATACAAATATAAACCCCGAAACAGTTGTTTAGTAATTTTTTAGCTGTAAGTACTGTATAACGACTTCGGTCGCGTACCATTATACGTACGGTGATAAAAATACACGATCGCTGACTATCCGTGCTACACCATACATGCCTATATAATGGTAAAGTAATTACGATAATGACCAGTCGGAAAGAAGAGAAAAATGGGTGGATACGGGATAAATCTTGATCAAGGAAATTGACCTTTATAAACACGCGCAATAATACATATCACAGAAATAATACCCCAGCTACGTCTCGCCTCACCTCGACCTAATGTTAAACGAGTCAAAGGAGACGAGGTGAGACATACCAATTGACAAAATGTTTTCGCTACTCCTTCGTATCGCCTCGCCTCTCAAAACTTTAAAATGTCATAGTTCTATTTTTTTTCATCAAGTGTGAGTTAAGTTCGATCCACTGAAATAGAATTTCAATTGCTGGATACATTAAGTTGAAACTAGATTGTGGTCGATCGACGTCGATCAGCCGATATTGATCGCTTTAAAAAAATATTATTTTTTAAAGCGATCGTCGAGTCGACCTCGTAATTGCTTTCCCACTATTGACAAAAACTCTCAGTAAATTGCAACTTCACAATGTTTGAAACTATCAAATGGTCACATTAGTCGTTTAAGTCGGCCGTTTTATGACGACGATAAGTTCAACTTTAGGGTGCTAAAGCTGTTACGAGGTCGACTAGTTATACGTAATTTGAAAAAAACACACACAGGCACTTGCTTGAACGTATATCACCCACTTCGGAAGGCCCTATATTTTTTCTGTAAGTTTTCAAGTTATATTTTTAAACGAAATATTTTTTTATGACGTTTAATATTATTCTTATATATTAAGTATACTTACAGCCTTCCTGGTCTCCCATTCGTCTTCCATAAGTTGAAGAAGAGGCTTGCCATCAATAGTGAACGTGTTTCCAGTCTTGGCTTCATATCCTGACACTAGATCACGGATTTGTGACTCAATCTTCGGTAGCTGTAAGACAATCATGTTGGATTAACATTTACTAATATCACATACAGCCGATTCAAACTTTATGGCGGCTTTGAAATGCGCTACTTGATGCGCAGTACCTCACCCTTTATCTTCGCAGACACATGAATTTGTTACTGCGCAGCGACTCACCTCATGTTCCGAGTCGTCATGAAGTTTAATGGGGCTGTATCAAACTTACGAGATGCTTTACCTCCAATGTTTGACTTGCCGAGAGCGTCGTCTGTCACTCATTCTAGTGTGAGCCTCTAAAACTCTATGTGCCATATTAACGGCCGCGTATTTTTATAAACATACACATAAACAGACAAGAAAAAAACAAAACAGAAAAATAGGTACAAAGGTGATGCTTATTTCATAAGAAATCTCTTCCAGTATATCTGCGATAGAACAATAAATAGAGAGATGTAGACAGCGCGAATAATAATCGTTTATTGCGAACTAAAAACAAATAGGTGCATTCAAAGACAAAAAAATATCACTGTTCTGAAGTTCATGAGTAATACAACTTACGTTACTAGCGATAGCCTTCCTCTCCTTCTCTTCGCGCAGCAGCTGCCCGCCTCGGTTGTGATAACGACCCGGCTCAGTAGCCCGAGCCTCGAGCTCCGTCATCTTCAGCCAAAGATTCTTACGTGTCACCACCATCTCGAAAATGTGCCTGTGGGAAGATGGACGACGTCACTCAAGTTATTTAATTTTAATTTTATCTTAAACTATAGCTTTCCTGAAACATACGTTAAGAATCGTAATTTCCAGACATCTTAAACACAATCTTTTCTTTCTTTTTCTACTTTTCTTCCTTTTACAAAAAAAAACCTACAAAATGAAAGGTCAGCCCTAATTTGGACGCCGGGGCAGCGGGATTCTACGAAAGGGTTACCGCTACCCCGGAACATAAAGGGCTAAGGAAGGAACACGGGTGGGTTTTAGTCAGTAAGAGTCTGACACTCCCTTCTGCTCCACCCAGAGTGGGTCATTTGATGATGTCCCATCCTCAAAAAAAAAGGCCTAATTTCGAAGGAATCTGAACTCCGTTTTAGTTATTTGGTAAAAAGGATACTACTTGTATCCTTTTTACCAAAGAACTCTAGCCAATACCACAAAACCTTGTTCTGCTTAGAAAGGTTCCAAATAGTTCTGATATGGATATTATACAGTGACACTTACTTGTGTTCATTAAAATACTTGGTGATCTTCTCCAGATACAGCTCATGCAAGGTCAGCGTGTCCTCAGTGAAGATATCTTGGAAGTAATGCACGAACTCCTCACGTTCGCGACTCGAATACATGATGTTGTCCCACATCAACTTGATCTTAGTACGGATGTTCGCTACAAACACCTGGGTGAAAGAAAATGGTAATTAGAATATAGTGTACTGTTACCTAAAGCAGTTTATGCGTGCGCGTATAAAGTAGGGAAGCATCCGTGACCACCACATCAATCAATACATGTTGTAAAATAAAGTAGCTTTTCATGTCTGTCGTCTGTGTTGTTATTTCCAACTAAGCCACGGATTTTCATAAGGTTTTCACCACCAGTTAGCTAATTAATTCCGGAAGGTCTATGTGTATAATGTGTACAGACGCCAGCACATCAAATTACCCGAAACTGTCAAGTTTTCCCAATCAACTTTGGACCTTAAGCTTTAGCGATAAAGTTGAAAATATATTAAAGAAATCTGACAAATTGTAGTAGCTTGATGTGCTGGCGTCTGTATATAAAGAAACCTAGATTTTTAAGTTATTATTTTTATTTTTAGTTTTTTTTTTTTTTTAAGTCGTAAAAACCGTGCGAAGCAGGGGCGGGTCGCTAGCTAGCAACTAGCTTGTATAGTAGCTATAATGATTCTACATTGCATAAATCCTCCAACGTCACTTTCGTACATTTGCTATGAACCATCGCTCGTTAGCATAATCAGCCTATAATTTGCCCACTGCTGGGACACAGGCCTCGTCTCTGTGAGGGAGAAGTAGGCTCTCGGGCCGATAGATGTCACATGTTTTCTAGTTTTTGGTTCTAGGAAATGCCGGTTTCCACAAGATGTTTTCCTTCACCGTTTTGACAGAAGTGTAGATGAAATAGCCTCCCCGACCGACTTCGGTCACGGTGGCCAATTTCAACGGAGATTAGCCAGGTACGCAGGAGATATTATAGTGCACAAGTGTGCGCGCAAACACAGGTGCACTCCCTCTTTCCTCACTCTCATAGTCCGATGAGACGGCAATCCAACACGACCGAAGAGAGATCAGGCGCAGGACCAACGACTTAGGTCCGTATTACAGAACACTCCTCAAGTCCAGTTTGATCGTCAATCAGTTGATCATTGTTTAAGTATAGAATCAGTACTTGAGCATTGTTCTTATTCCAGAACGGTAATCAATTTATACTCAGCTGAATCGAGAATCAAATCGAGCCTCAAGCAGAGATGTGTATTGTCTATGCATCAGCCTGTTTTCGTTTACAATTTATTTTATTTACTAACTATGTTCTGATCTTCACACGATTAGAAATATTAAAATGTACCTTAGAACCCAAATATTTAAGAAATTAGCGTTATTTTGTTAGCTCCGAATAGTACAAACACACATTTAATGAATTTAAACTGTTTGGAGTAATTTTGTATTATTTCATTCCACAATTTTTGTATCTGTCGTGACTAAAGTGCTCTGTGGTCGCGTCTTTGACAGTAATATGTCAACAATTTCGTTAGAAATAAAATAATTAACACAAAGAAATAGACATTTGTGATTATAGCAAGGAAAATAATAAGCTCCAATAATTGGAGTAAACAAGAAACGGTCTCTGAATGTATATATACCTATACCTACTTACTAATATAAACTGACCATAATAATAAAAATGTTGAAAGCAGTAGCCGCTACTAAGTATGTATTTTTATACCCTTTATGCTTGTTAACATGCATTCTCTCTTTTAGAAATGTATGTAGGTAATTCTGTATATATTATATTACTTCCTATTGCTTTTGTAACGGGGTTTCAATGTTTTTTAATAACAATAAATTTTAATACTTGTTTACAGGTGCATTTTTGAATGCTGCTATGAAAGCCACTATCACCTAGCACCAATAGATACTATTCAATCTCGCAAAGACGGGGAGTATGGCGACGGAGGAGATCATGCTATGTGTAAAAGATGAGGAATAAGAGTGGCATGAAAAAATAATATGGCACCCATGTCTGGAGGAAGAATATTGGAAAACAAAAAGAATTGATAGCAAAAATGTAGCTTATTACGTATCAAAATAAATTCTACAAAATGTCTCTTGTAATTTGTATGTGAATGCCACAACGTGGCTCTTTCGTTCTGGGCCTTAGAACTGGCGTCATAAGATAACACGTTGAATAATCACTAACTTCTCTTAAAACCTCCTGAGCACCTACTGAGCTTTTCCTATAAATCCTTACACCATGTGTACCTACTCCGAATGACGAATATGTAATAGTCCGTCACTTCCCGCTGACGTTAATTTTTTTAATTCTTCAATGTTCTGAAATCCCTTAGAAGGTTGTCGAAATCCATAAATTTACTAAGGCACAAGTCGATATTAGGAACAAAATTAGGTCAAAGCACGCAATCATATTAAATCGGTCAGCTGATTCCAGATTGATAGTACCTAATACTTCAATTCCACAATAATATAAAATCGAAAACGCAAATAAACTTAAAAAAGAACAAAATCCCATGACAATCTATGCTCAAGCGCGGTCTCGACCACACTTGGGTGATTACAGATCAAATCACTGCTTGGGTTCGATTTAGAAACTGAGTATCGATCTAGAATAAAGTCAAACTCGGCGAACTATGATCAATGAACCTATGCTTGAGGATCGTTCTAAAATTAAAACTTGACTCAAAAGTAGTTTTAAACAGAGATCAATGCTTGAGTTTCCTTCTGTAATACGGACCTTAATGTGCTTTCCTAGACATGGGGTATCACACCGCCAACTTCCAAACTCCGGGCTGTTACTAAGAAATTCCTAAAGGAAAAACTGCTCTACTCCACATATCTGACAAATATTTAGGGATCATGTTCTGCTTCTAGAATCTACTGGAGACAAGAGCAATGCTACTTAAACTTCCGCAATTTGTATGATGCAGTACGACAATAGTACCTACGGCCAAATTAAATGTTGCCTAATGCACTCGACACATACTCAAAATTATGATTATGGTCACCTGGTAATAGTCGGCATTAGGCGTATTACAGGTAACATTAAATACCTGAAAATTTTAAGTTGCCGTTATTATGAGTATGTACTTGAACGTTGGCAAATTTACTACCATTGCCCATGTGAAGATGGCGAGATGATCTAGAATAGTTCATGAAAGATTGGGCTGCAACAGCAAACTGCCGTGATAAGTGGAAAGAATGATGTGAGGGCTTTGTCCAACAGTAGTGGGACCGCATGGGATATTATAATAACTGAGGAGCAATTCTCGTAATTTTAAGAACGTTCACAGTCTGATCTCATTCTCAATCTGTCAAAAATACCTCTAATTTCCCTACATTTTTGACAAGTTTTTGACATTGTCGCTGATATGGGATTGCGACTACATTTTGAACGTTTTTATTTACGGGAATTGGCTTTCTGGTCTAATCTGCATTCGCGATTTATTTGCCAAAAATGTAAATAAACATGAGTTCATGGATAAATAACTTAAAAATCCCGCACAATAAAGTTCAGTTTACGCTACAGCTTCAAACATTTTTATTTATAACTTTTTCTATAGTGCTAGTCACTCTGAAATCAAATTAATAATCATTAAAATAAAGTTGATATTTGTGTAACTTGAAATAATATATGACCGTTCGTGTATGACCATTAGAATGAATGTACAGGAGGCAAAAGGAGTTTGTAAGGATCGTAGCAGGTGGCTTCCTGTAGCTTCTGCCTAGCCTCATGGGAGTAAGGCGTGAGTTTATGTATGTATGTAGGTATCTACTATTGTCTTAGAATAAAATGAAAGTGAAACAAAATTATGCTAAACAATCAAATAACTAATAGCTAGTACTTATAAGCCCTTTCTACACCATAAAAGGCAAAATACGCGTTTAATTACAATAAATCGTACAATTAAAATACATGACATCTAGATAGCGCCACACAATAATAGTTTCAAGAAAGTAAACCGATTTATAATCCAGCCATGCAATACGACTGGTTAGATTACGATTTTACATAATACGTTAGGTATATCAATGTTAATTGCAGGTAGACTTAAAACTGGGTTTTAAATAATCAAGGGATTGCAAACCCGCCCTATATTGCAGTTTAACTTTCAAACGCTTCCCTAATTACTCAAATATACGTAATTTTAATGCAACGGCTGAAGTGATTTACATTTCTCAACGCGAGTCATAATGTGGCCTATAGTTTGCCTCATACCTAAGAACAATGTAACTATGATTACATTGCGATGTTTTCTTCAATAATCAAGTGTTCATCCCAGAAGTTACACTTAATACTAGACGACGGTATTCTAAATAATTGTTTTGCATTATTGTAGTCTCTTCTACCAACAGAACGCTTACTCGCCTCAACACAGCTCATATGTTGGTTTGAAAGGCATATAATATAAATTTGTCTACTCAAAAGTTGCAAGCACACTCCTGTAAAGTGTTGCATTTGTAAGCACGAGGAACCGAAAACCATTTGGATCCTACCCATATTTTGACTATAAATACCGGTGCTTCGCCCGCGTAAATGTCCTATGTATTTTACGCCCTCGGAGGGTGATTCTACAAAAGCGCTGAAACACGTAATTATATTTTTTTACCAAAAGCATAAATTTCAATTTTCATATCTCTAAACTGCTGAATTTCCATATAAACTTTCACCTCTATTAGGTTTGTTTTAAGACATAAAGTAGCCTACTTATCAAAATCCGGTTAGTGGTTTAGGCGTGAAAAGACAGACAGAGACACTTTCGAATAATTTATAATATGCATTAGCATGGATAGTAACGAAGAAGTTTTGCCTATTCGTCTGGATGTAAGTTCCGGATTGGCGCAAAAACGGCTGAACGGATTTGGATGAAATTTGGCACACAGATAGTTCATAACCTTAAAACAAAGGGTACTTTTAATCCCGGTAGTACGTTCCGGTGAGATATTTGTCGACATACATGCGGGCGAAGCAGCAGGCAAAAACTAGTTGATTCATAATTGCATATTGTAAAAGCTAAGTAAATCATTTATGATAGCAATCTTTGGTATTGAAAGAAACAAGCCGTGATGTTGTTGCGAAATAAACCAATCCTGTGTGGCTGGACCACTTTCTGTTAACTGCTATATCAATATTTAATATTCCAATCATAAAATCCTTACTATCTCAGATCAGTGAAAAGACTAATCTTGAATGCTAATATGTTGAGTTGAGCAATCAATTTATTTTCTCATTCATTCGGCGAGTTACAGCGCGCAGTCTAAGCAGCAATGGGTGATCCCTTTTACTTTTCACTCTACATGATATTTCATAAACAAAGAAGGCGTTGGTAAAATAATTCTTTACGAAATAAACATTACATTTGTAATTTTTCTGTATTAATTAGGTTAATATAAACTAGCTGCGCATCGCGGTTTCACCCGCATAAGTGTCGATCCCGTAGGAATATCGGGATAAAATGTATCCTATATGTTAATCCAGGGTGTCAGCTACCTCCATACAAAATTTTAGCAAAATTGATCCAGCAATTTGAGCGTGAAGAAGTAACAAACATATAAACATACACACATACTCACAAACTTTCGCCTTTATAATATTAGTATACGCACGGCTACACAAGCTATACATAACCAGTATAAGCTGACTTCTGATTGTACGAAAATCCTATACAGTGCGAGGTCAGCTAAAACTGGAAATGTATAGCTTGATGTGTAGCCGTGTGTACAAGGGTTTTACATACAACAAAAAGGGTTGACTCTAATATTTTATGTCATACCTGAATCTTTTGCCGTTTGATCTGATCGCAGCGCTTGATCTCCTCTTTGATGGCAGCCTCAGTCTGTGGGTGACAACCGGGATGTGCGTGCAAGAAGTTTTCTCGATAAATCTGGTCTTCGTCCAAGCAGTCCCACAACTTTGTAAGACGTTCACGAAGTTCTAATACCTGGGAGAACAAAATAGTTTTTTTTGTATTTAGGAAATGTTTTGATTGATTCTGCTGCTGAATAATGATTATTTCAGCATTGCAGATTGTAGTAATTTATCAAATTCAACCATGTCTGCCTTAAGGGGTCGGCGAAGCATGGGTAGTTCATACAAACGTAATACCAAAATAATTTGTAAATCAAACATATTCTTAGTAGTTCGTATTTATTCTGATTGGATTATAGAATATCTAGGTTCCCAAATATGTATTTTGAAAGGAGACTTCCTTTCAAAATATATATATAGGGTGACTGGTAATTAGTGACCGATACCTAAACACGTGATTGTACTCATGATAACAAACAACTTTTACTATGGGACCAAACCTGAATTCGCGAAAAAAAATCTGCTGTTCCGTACCTACATTTTGACCAGTTAGGCGATCATAAATGACTGAACAGCAGATTTTTTTTCACAATTTCAGATTTGGTCCATAGTAAAAGTTGTTTGTTATCATGAGTACAAGCACGTGTTTAAGTATCGGTCACTAATTATCAGTCACCGTATATAAATCAAAATATGAAGATGAGTTAATGAGGAATTTCAAATTTCTATAGAATACTTGTTTTTCTCATAACTCGTCTTTAAATCAGTGTCCATTCAAAATATATATTTGGGAACCTACAAATTCTGTAATTCAATCGGAATAAATACACCCAACCTTAAGATTATGTTAGAATTACAAATTATTTCGGTATTACGTTTGTATGAACTACACAATACTATGCATGCTTTGCCAGCCCCTTAAAATTGTTGTCTACTTCTTGGATGATAACACATATGAAAAGAAAGGGTTATTGTACATTGTCATTTATTTGGTAACCATAAAATACAACCAGAGGATCTCATTTGCGCCTAAGAGTTTGATAAAAGTACTTTGCATACTAATTGTGCCGAAAAATCTTCTAAAAGAACACATACCCTGTTATTAGTCTGTTCAAACTTCTCTTGCAGGTCCTGTTGGAGCTTGGAGAGACAGTCCATGTTGAGATCAGTCACTTTGAAGTCCACAGAAAGAGATGACGTCACAATGTGTTCGAACTTATTCTGAGGCTTGATGCGGAGTTTGTCTGAAAGTATGAGATTAAAATAAGCTCTAGTCATCTTTTTTGTAGTTTCTTCCTACCCCTTGAGAATTAGGCGTGAGTTTGTGTATGTCTGAACTATTTCTGTTGCTTTGTTATATTCCATTTATAATAGAAATTACTTGTCAGCATTATTCATTTTCGAAAAAAGTTGATAAAGCACAACTTGTTAAGTACAGTCAACAGCAAAAGTAGATGATGAAAATCAGAAATTCAATACTAATGAACGGACTTTGCGTCAGAACTATGTGGCGTCGAAGTAGTAAATGTTTGGTATAATTTACAATCACATACTTTTGAATCACTTGGACGCCACACAGTTCTGACGCGAACTCCGTTCATTAGTATTGAATTTCTGATTTTCATCATCTACTTTTGCTGTTGACTGTACTGTCAGCGAAGGAGATAAGTATGCAGGGTCGTCGAACATAGTTGAAGTTTAGTAAGAAACCGATTGATGTTTTCGAATGAAATTTAATTTTATAAATGAACTGTTTGTTTTCTATTAATTAAATTTTATTTTATTCGAAAACATCTATCGGTTTCTTACTAAACTTCAACTATATTCGACGACCCTGCATACTTATCTCCTTTGCTGACAGTACATAGTACAAAAGAAATAAGTATAAGTAGGTAGGTAAGATGTGTCATCATTTGAGATGGCCTTGGACCTTACTAATGCAAAATAAACAAGTAAATCAAAATAAGAAAGATCAAAGTTGATAAACTACTGCTAAATAATGATCATTTGAAGTACATATTAATTAAAATGAATTGCACCATATTCAACCTTCCAATTACCTATTTTATTATAGAAAAATAATATCAATTACACTCACCCATAATATCCTTAATCTCAACTTGAATGTTCAAGAAGATCTCAGCTCTCTTATCCCTCTCCGCTTGCAGCATTTCCAGATGTTCCTTCAGCTTGTCCAGTTCTTCCTCTGAGGGTAAAGGAACCTCCTGCAGCTCATGGATGGTGACTCCAAGCTTGTCAGCCAGGTCTCGCTGCCATTCTAGTAGTCTTTCCATCTTCATGCGACGCTGTTCCACTTGCTCTCTATATCTATTGGTATAAGAGTATTTTTTGTGTGAATGATTACTTGGGCAACTGGTTAGTGATATTTGTTATGCATTTAACACTGCCCCGTAGGTATATTGAAGGTCCGTCGTAACCTTCTTTTATGTTTTATTGTGTGACTTATAAAGTGTTAAGTGGAACATAAATGTTCACTTTGTCAATTTGTAGTTTACTTTTGAAAAAAATTTTTTTTTTTTAACTGATCCAAATGTAGCATTTTTGACATTGAATTTAACCCCACAGATAGAACTATATTATTATTATTAGCCTGTGATGTCTCACTGCAGGGCAAAGGCCTATAGTTATTAGAACTATAGTTGACATAAATTACTAAGAACTATCTGATCCGGCAAACTTCGTTCTGCCTCAGAACCATTATAGAAATCAGTCCATCTGTTCTCGAGATAATCATCACAGTCATTCCATACAAAATGTATGAGAAAATGAATTATCTTCATTATAATATGTTTTTCTTGAATTATTCCCATGTTTTAATAGTTATTCTGCTATTTGGGGAGAGACAAATACAACAAATTGATGATGATAAAAATTGGTCCAGCCATTCTTAGTTATAAAAATGGTGTAACTAAATCGAATTTTGTTTTATTTATATAGATTACAACAACATTGAAGTAGGCATAAGAAGAAAGAATGTCATAATACATCATACTAATGCATTTAGAACTCTCATGAGAAGATTGCAATGCTAACATTAGGTAATTATTAACAATGAAAGTTGCACAGTAACAGATGACCTAAGATCTTTCTCATGTCATCAAGCTCTTACAAAATTGACCTACCACAGCTACCACCTAACTAAAGCAATTATCTAATTAGGTACCTGTTATGAAAAGTGTGAGAATAATGTAATGTGTATGACTGATGATAAAGTAAAATAATTAGCTGATAAAAGTAAAGATATTAACAGTTGCAAAACTTGAATATAACTTCCTTTCTCTTATGTAAGAACTAGTCTCTGGCCGCAGCTTCAGCCGCTTGCCTGTCGGAAATTGCTACTGGGGCAAAAAGTAGCCTATGTCCTTGCCCAGGAAGCAATCTATCTCCTTGACAAAATTCATCATAATCCATTCAGTGGTTTAGGTGTGGAAAGGTAACAATACAGACGGTTACTTTCGAATTTATAATATTGGTACGGATTGTTATAAAACTTGGTTTATAGTTACAAAAACAAAGCAAGTTTACTATCTATACCCCTTACTAATAAAAGTATTATATCACATGAATAGTTACAAACTGATTTATCTCTTTCAGTCTTCAGTAAGTTGACTTTCGAAAGAAGACAAAGAGTTGTGAACTATGCAGATGCTACAATGTTTATTAGTAAGGGGATATACGTTTTACACTTACTTATGGTTATTTGGTGTTTAGCTTTAGCGGCCAACCTTATTGTCCCACTGCTGAGCTAAGCTCTCCACTAGCCTTCCACACTTTCCTTATGATATGTTGCATATTCTGTCCAATATGACCTTTTAGCCACTATGTTCCTACAAATAGTATATGTTGCATATGCTTACTTACCCAGCAATCTGTTCTTCCAGTTCTCTCTTGTACTCAACCAGCATCATTTCATCCTTGAAGTCCAGAATGGTGATATCAACAGACAGGCAGCGGCTCAATTCTTCTGTTTCTTCCTTCAATTCTGTAAAATAACTTATATTTTAGGTATCAAAAAAATAAAACAGGACTGAAAAGGTTCTTTGTTGAAATGATGTATGTGTGCCAGTGGCGAAGGGAAATTGTGTCAGTGGAATTTATGTCAGAGGTAAGCCGGAGCAAATTTCATTAAGCCGTTTCATTATATTTCAATGATGAATTGACTATAGAGCGGTTGTGTTCTGAATTTTCGAAGGGAAGCCGGCGGGAATTGAGTTGTATGGTACCTTCACCACTGATGTAGACTGTCCCATTTCAAAACCTAATAAGGGACTTTTTTTTTATCGTTCGTCGTTTTGTCATTGTCGATTTGTGCTAAAGTTTAATTCAAAAATTTTAAAGTGTAAGTTTATCAAAGTTCAAGAAACAATAATTCAGTGTTGATTACAATGTTCACATGCTCATTGTTAAGAATTTGGAACAATTGAATGACAAACAGTTTACAATATTGTATTCTTGTTATTTTTTAAGATCAATAATGTGTTAGCACATATTATTGAGAATATTACAAGTATCATAAATGTAGGCGAAATAAAAATATTGCTCTAAAAGCCAGCTTAATTAACATAACAAGTTCTTAAACTCACTGTCAACCTGCCCCTGCATTGTCTTGAGCTTCTGCCTGGTCTCAGAGATTACATCTCTATGCAGTTCCTTCTCAATCTGCACCAGTTTGGCGATGTTATTCACCTTGGTGCTGTCATCTACTCCGAGGTGTGACCAGTTCAGCCAGAGCTCCTCCATCATTGACCGGACATTCTGGGATATCTCCACGAGGACCTCATTGCTGTAAAAAAGGGTTATTTTGTTAAGGAAAATATGTAGTAAAACATGACAATGTATTCCAATTGCTTGTTGTAAATAAGCATAATCAGTCTATAACGTTCCTCTGCTGGGACACAGGCCTTCCTACTCTCTTTCCACTTCTCTCCATCCAAAGCTGCCAATGGTTGTACATAGGTTGGGACATTTTGATTTTCTTTTATGGACCAACAACTTTCAACTTTTTCTAAAACCTTAATCTTAAACAAATTTACAACATAAAACCTTTTATTACATCTTAAAAGTAGTTTTGGCTAAGAGCTTTAGCCGAAATCACTTTTAGCAACATATTGTCTGTTAAAATTACAATTAACTGTCGATTTTCAGACATACTTAACCACTTTTGACCAACATGTTCAGTTAAAATTACTTTTGGCTGTTTTTTTCAGTTAAAAGTACTTTTGACCGATTAAGACTTTTGGCTGGTAACATATCTTTAATAATAAGTTGGCTTTAAAGCCAAGGTTATTCACAAAGTCAAAAAACACAGTAAGTTTGGTGACAACTGGACACTGCTAATTGCTTTCCTGTATGCATCTTTGCCCATCAGTATGACTAACAGGAAGTGTCATAATTCTGTGGTTGTAATATAAAATAAGAAGTAAACCTCTCCATACATAATACTCTTTTAGTAAGTGAAAGCAACTGGATTTAAAGGAGGCTAAATAAAAGCATTTTCAAATATTTTACGGTTCAGCTAACAAGCCGTTTTTGAAACAATATAGGAAGGGTGTTTGTGTCTGAAATATTATCAACAAGTAAAATCATAAGAACTCATGTAAAGCTAGGCTAAAGTCGTAGTATTGTTGATAGGTTTTATAGATCGGGAGATTATTTGGAACACGAAGATTTGAAATAAATCCGTAACGGTGAGAATTATGAGACGCTTATGCTTCGAGTCGTACGTACTGCATAACCGGCGAAGGCTAAAATATTACCACAGTTTGAATTTATCTTCACGAGGATATGAATAACATTTGCCTCGAGACACAAACACGGGAATATTGGAATATATTCGTGGTATAAAATTATGGAAACTTACAATAGCTTGTTGACATCTTCGGATAACGTAATCATTTTGTATATTTATTCACTGTTCTTCTTCCAATAAAACTCACATAAGTTCACAATAAAATTTCTAAATAGTGGTTGTAATTTAATTCACCATTATAACTCAATAATTCTAAAATACCACCAACACGAATCCGAAATCCAACGAGTCTTGAACGTTTGTTTTCAAAATTCAATACGTTACAAATGAGAATGTCTTCTACGGTGATGTGATTGGTCGGTTAACTTTTCGTTCAGAAACGATGTAAAACTTTTCTTTGTGGAACCTGGAAACTTACTTCAGAATCTTTTATTATAGGTAATCTAATCTTCTCATTTGTAAAAATACTACTAACTTTATATACCTACACCTAGTTTATGAGTCAGAGTATTAAAATTATATTGTGACCTAGTTTAAAAGCCTTGTATGCTTTTAGTCTTTGGATTTTGTACTGTGATGGCTTTAGGTGAAATAAAGAATTTATTTATTTTTATTTATTTTTAAAATGCCGTAACCCGACCGTAATTTATATATTTTTAATTAATATTTAAATAAATAGTGATAAATATCACTGTAGTTCTGTGCGTGGGCCTGGAGTGGCGCCACTGTACCTCTAGCTTTATTACGCAAAGAGTATAATTTTCGGAGACTGACCGTGATTTAAAATAATTGAATGAATACTTCTTACAATGAGAATTACTGTAGTTAATTATTTGTAGCTATTAAAAAAGTGTAAAGTTTTCTAAGTATAAGTACACATAGGATAAAATCGTAGCGAAGTCAAAACTATGCGCTTAAACTGTTTATGCATAGTTTTATGTGTACCCGCCTTAGAGCATTAAACCAACGTACCCGCATAAACCTATGCATAACCAGTATAAGCTGACTTCTGAGTGTACGAAAACCTTATACAGTGTAAGATCAGCTGTAACTGGAAAAGTATAGCTCAAGCTGGATGTAGCCGTGTATAGAATTTTTTTTTTTTGTAATTTTTGCGACATTTGGGAACGATTCTAATGTCGAAAATATAATATTACTAGCTTCTGTCCGCGACTTCGTCCGCGTAAATTTTTTTTGTTTCCCCGACCCACCCCGTCGCAACGTGTCGCCGGCCTGCGCTATTACTTCGTTTTCGCTTGGCGAAAACTTCAGACTTTTTTTCTTTTTGCTCAACTCCTAAGGGTCCTAGCATCACGTTTAATAGAATATAGCCTTCTTCAAGAACTGGGCTATCAAACGCAAAAATATTTTTATATATGCGACCAATACTTCCAGAGATTTAGAGCTTTCAAACCGTGTTTCAAACAAACTCTTCAGCTTTATTATTAGTATTATTTTAAAACTATGATATCTCCTAAAATATACATTGAAATCAAATGATGTCAGAAGCAATTTTGTTCAAAATTAAGTACATGTGATGAATAACGTATTTATTTGGTTAGGGATTAATACCATGTTTATAAAAACACCTTCGCAAATAATGCATTATTTTAGAACAAATTTGGTTAGCATAAAAGAGGTTATAGTGAGCTAACCTTAAAAGATAGACATATGCTGTCGCGGACTTTTTTTTAAAGCTTTTAAAGGGGAACAATTCTTTCATATATGATTTTTGCGAAACTTTAACCGTTTACGCAGCGCACGCAGCGGAAGCTCTCAATAGGAAAAAAATCCCCCGATTTTGAAACATTCTTCATTGGTGCTCCGCTCCTATTGGTTTTAGCGTGATGATATATAGCCTATAGCCTTCCTCGATGAATGGGCTATCTAACACTGAAAGAGTTTTTCAAATCGGACCAGTAGTTCTTGAGATTAGCGCGTTCAAACAAACAAACAAACAAACAAACTCTTCAGCTTTATAATATTAGTATAGATTTTGGAATGGTTGTCTGTTTGTCAGAATTTATATTCCAGCATCACGCAAAAACAACCGAAAGATTTTGTTTATAAGTATACATATTTCTATTATTTATAAACTGATCAATCTGTTGTAATTTTTTCTATGGGGGATGAGCAATATTGCAATTTATTCTTCATTATTTTACCCAAATTGTAAAACGAGCCAAAGGTAAGAATATTGCAGATACCTAGTTACCATCCCGCTATACCTTTCAGGAAAGCTCCTCAAACGCGAAGAGCGTTTGCTTACGGCTATTTTATTCAACTTTCACCAAAGTTGAAATAACTCGACGAACTGCTTTGCAAACCTAAATTCGATTCCCAACAATAAATTGATTCTTTTTGTGCTTCTTTTTTAAATGAAGTTCTTTTATCGCGGCTTGCGGTAGGAGTAAACTGGTAGAAATCGAAAAAGCTTTATACTGACTTTCTTATTTTCTTTTTTTTTTGTACAGACGCCAGCAGGTCAACCTACCCCAATCTGTCAAATTTCTTTGATAGATTTTCAACTTTAGCACAAAGCAATAAGGTTCATATTCAATTGGGAAAATCTGACAGATTGGGATAGCTTGATGTGCTGGCCTCTGTACCTTTCTTGTTTTCTTCAGTTAAAGATATCATGATTTTCAAGGATGCTAAAACCGATAGTGAAGTCAAAATGAAATTCCAAAATGGCGGCTACGATTGTTATTTGTCATTGGCCCCGATTCTGTTGTTCACAAACTAAACTATATTTAAGTTCAGTGCATCTTTTTCTTTCTATTTCAATATGAAAAGGACAGAAGATGAATATTAGTTTAGTCCTGTCAAATTAATCAGCACCTGACGTAAATTGACGTATCTTTAGTTGCCAATTTTTTAATCACGTCTAAACTTGTCTATGGATTATCTAATTTGACAGGACTAAACTAATATTTATCTTCTGTCCTTTTCATAATGAAATAGAAAGAAAAAGATGCACTAAACTTAAATTTAGTTTAGTTTGTGAACAACAGAATCGGGGCCATTGTTGTCTTTTTCTTGGATTTCGAAGGTGCTACAGCCTATAATGAGGTCAAAATGAAAAACCAACAGGGCGTCTGCGATTTTTGTTTTAATTTTTCATCCTGGGTGTCTTTTCCATATTTTTTTAGGGTGCTGAAGCCACTGAGGTCCATTAAAATGGAGGAAATGAAAATCCAAAATGGCGATAATTATAAGTGAGCTTCTCTAGTTGTATTTAAAAAGGCGTATTAAATTGACAATTTCTCTCTATCTCTTCCATTAAATATACGATTGTGTGAAAAAACAATTGAATATATATTTTGCCACCTAGAGTAAATTTTATGTTCCTTGGTGCCCGTGGCTAAATAATAGCCGCACAGGTCGATCGATCAGGTTAAGCTACGCTTGCCGTGGTTGGTCTGTGGATGGGTGACCATCTTTACATACCGTGACCCCTCCGTGCCTCGGAAAGCACATTAAGCCGTTGGTCCCGGCTGTCATTCGTGGATCTTTGACAATCGTTGCGGGTAGTCAGAAGCCCGAAAGTCTGAAAACTAGTCTTACCGAGGAGTATCGTGTTACCCAGTAACAGGGTTGTGGAGGTCAGGTAGGCAGTCGCTCCATATAAAATACTGGTATTCAGCTGCATCCGGTTAGACTGGAAGCCGACCCCAACATAGATAGTTGGGAAAAGGCTAGGCAGATGATGATGGTGCCAAACTGCCAAAATCGCGAAACTGACGGGGGTCCCCAACCGCACACGTTTTTTATACCCCATTTTGATCGGTATACATATGTATGTTCATCTGTTCCCACATAACTACTAAACTTCTTGTCATAATTTGACAAATAAGATATCGTTGGAAGCGTCTTGATCGTCCCCTGGTTATAGGCTATGTGACTTCACATTTAATTGAATATGGTGTCCTCAAGCGGACTTAAATTCATGAAATCATGACCTAAAATTTTTTTTTATCTAAATCATGCTGTGTTGGGATCAAATGAAAGGGCTTAATTTGCACATTTCAAAAATATATGGGTACCTACTATATTGTCAGCTGTTACTCACGGCTTTGCTTACATACACCCGATAATTACTTAGAAATAGTTTCTATATAATCACGCCTTAGATTCGAGCCTAACATATATCACTACATAGTATAAAACAAAGTCGCTTTCTCTGTCCCTATGTACGCTTAGATCTTTAAAACTACGCAACGGATTTTGATGCGGTTTTTTTTAATAGTTTTTTTTTTTAGTGATTCAAGAGAAAGGTTTATATATATAATACATGCATGCATGTATAGTAGAGAAACATTGATAATTTTAGAGGTTTCTAATGTGATGTCGTAAATAAACACATTTTTTTACGCTTACTTTTCAAACGCTGGCTGAACCCTACGAGATAGGTCAAAATAATGTACTACAGTATTGTACACCTTAAAAAGGTCTACAAAAAAGTCCGGGATGGTATATGTCTATCTCTTAGGGATAACCCACAATAATCATTTTTTATCCTTTACTTTTTACGAGAAATAATGGCTTATTTACGAAGCGATTTTAAGCAATACAGCATTAATCATTTAATATAGATAAATATGGCCCTTTACAGCATGTAATTTAAGTGAATATTTTCGAAGATATTACAGATTTAAAATGCAGGGACATAGCGGTTGCTGCGGTACCGGCCGCGGCCGTGGGCCGGCCGCGGCGGGGCGTGCTGCCATTCTTGAAATACCTATACTTAGTATCAGCATTGCACCCGTGCGAAGCCGGGGCGGGTCGCTAGTTTATGTATAAGTTTAGTATATTACCTAGGTACTACCTACGTGTAAAACCATAAAACCTTAACAAAAAAAATTTAAAAAAAATAAGCGGCTATGCATAATATGCAGAGCCGCTTAATTTTTTTTTTGTTATACTTTTTCACGATTGAATTATAACCCCAAAATAATTTATACAAAAAATAAGTTCAAAAACTAAAACCCGACTACTGAAAAATCACGCACTAAAAAGTATGAAAAAAAATAGATTAAAAACTAAAACCCGACTAGGTAGGTACTTACTTAATGAAAATGATGAAACAAGAAAGTACCTTCCCCCGGTTGTATGACGCTGTACTAACATACCTATAAGCCATGGTAGCATGCGACCACGGGAAGGTAGGTACCTATTTTCTTTTTTGATCATTTTCAGTAGTAGAGGTTTTAGTTTATAAACTTTTTTTTTTTTTGCTTTTTAGAGCGTGATTTTTCAGTACTTAGTCGGGTTTTAGTTTTTGAACTTATTTTTTACAATTTGTAATTTTATTATATTACTTATTACTATTTATCTGCCTTTGATTTTTTTCTAAAACTATCTTTATTTCCAAAACGGTAGCGCATTAGGTAATTTCATTAGGTAAGTAGGTAGTTTACGTAGTTTACGGCTGGACCAACGATCTCTTTCCCGAAAAGTTTTTCGTCCGAGCTACCGTTTTGGGAATAAAAATAGTTTAAAAAAAAATGTCGAAGGCCCATTTCTCAAAAAACGGTGTGTTTTAGGACCATGCTTTTCAGAGAGAAAATGGTTTCTATGCACAAGGTTAACCCGATACTGCAATCATTTTGAAAAAAAAAACAATTTCTACAACTCTGCTTTCCAATCGAATTAACCATAGTAGTTACTGACTGAATTGAACTGAACTACAGTAGGTAGTACAATTTTGCTTGGCAAATAGGCTAGCGTACGTACTTACTGTTATGGCCCCGGCGGGCGGCGGTGTATTGCTCTATTACGTATACACGCCATTGTTAATGAATTTAATTAATTACAAAGCTAACAAACTTCCTATGATACTGATCAATTTAATTATAAGACGGCTGTATTACATAAACATATTGTATAAGATATAGATATTGATCGACAGGCAAAAGCTAGCGTAAGGCATCGACAAGTACCTAGGTAAGTTCCTAGATTTTTGTTTTGTTTTCTAGGAAAGTAATGCGGGTGGACTTTTCTCCATGGAAACGCTCTCGCCTGTTTTCTTTCTGGTTAATGACCATAAAGCATTGAATTTTTACAGAATGTCCCTATGTCTTCCTTTTGATGATATATTATTTTTTTTAAGCACTAGAACCCTAAAAAAATTCTCAAAATTGCCGATTTAAGTCGCTGTCAACAGAGGCTTAGTGTACAAATTTGTCAAGTGTTCATGAAAAAAGAAAAACATAGGGGCACAGTATTATATCCTTCTTATTCAGTTTATGAAATATCTTTTAAATTGGTCTACTATTGGAGAAGGAAATTGGCGAGAGCCAAACCTCGAATTATGACTTTATAAGTACTTAGGCTTTTTTAAAAGTCTCTCCGACCGCATTCCTCTTATGAAAATATCTCCGCCCATATCCTCGGGGTTCACCACAGCTACCTACAACTGGACTGGATTAGGCGAGAGCTACATGACCACAATCGGGCATTTAGACGCCTCTTGCCCGAGACTCCACGAGACCAGTGGCGACAGCATTCGTACCGCCCGTTAAAGCCCATTCTCTCGCCGACCGCCACGTCCGCACTGTACTTACTTGCTATTTAGCAATTTAAAGCTCTATTACGTCTCATTTACATATCGTCACTATCTTTATGCGTACCTTACAAGTTGTTTATACATAGAACGTTATCTTCGAAGTGGCGTTACAACGCAACTTTGTGATTCAACTTGGCAGAAATGCTGTAACCGATTGGAATGCACTATTCACTTTTACTAACTGCTTGGTAGACGATCAATCGCTTTCTGGTTTATGTATTAAATATAGGTAGGTAGGTGTCTTAGAATCTAGGTATTATCCCACATTGATCATGTTTTGCAAGCAAGAAAATTCTACTATACAAGCCCTTTGCATGCAGCAGTCAGCGTGTTCGCAAATGTTCACTGCTAAACATGACTTTTATAGTACCTCAATAGTAAAACCACATAAAACTATGACCTTAAGCTGGCCTAGCATAATACGGAGTTTCAATACTTAGAATAAGACAGCTTAGGTAAACTTGTTTTGTTACCACTGACGTTCGGCCTATCGTACCTTATATAAGTCACTAGCGACCCGCCCCGGCTTCGCACGGGTGCAATACTGATACTAAGTACAGGTATTTCAAGAATGCCAGCACGCGCCGCCGTGGCCGGTACCGCAGCAACTGCTATGTCCCTGCATTTTAAATCTGTAATATCTTCGAAAATATTCATTTAAATTACATGCTGTAAAGGGCCATATTTATCTATATTAAATGCACAATGTATTTAAGGTACTTAATTGGATAAGGATTAATGCTGTATTGCTTAAAATCGCTTCGTAAATAAGCCATTATTTCTCGTAAAAAGTAAAGGATAAAAAATGATTATTGTGGGTTATCCCTAAGAGATAGACATATACCATCCCGGACTTTTTTGTAGACCTTTTTAAGGTGTACAATACTGTAGTACATTATTTTGACCTATCTCGTAGGGTTCAGCCAGCGTTTGAAAAGTAAGCGCAAAAAATGCGTTTATTTACGACATCACATGCATGCATGTATTATATATATAAACCTTCCTCTTGAATCACTCTATCTATTAAAAAAAACGCATCAAAATCCGTTGCGTAGTTTTAAAGATCTAAGCGTTCAAAGGGACAGAGAAAACGACTTTGTTTTATACTATGTAGTGATAATAATCAACCTATAATGTTCCCACTGCTGGAACACAGGCCTCTCAGTGAGGGGGAGTGGGCCGTAATCCACCACGTGGACCCAGTGCGGGTTGGTAGATGTTTAACTGCGATATTTGGTTCTAGGTCATGCCGGCTTCCTCACGATGCTTTCCTTCGCCTAAAGCGTAAAGCGCCTGACTGGGTTCGAACCTACGACCTTCAACTCGGTAAGTCGCAGCCGGCCGTTACCACTGGGCCGCTACTGCTCACTTAGGTATATAGGTAATTACATAACGTAGTACTGGCGCGAGTGCTTCTAGATATATGTTTATTTGAACTTCTTACTAACACAGTTAACAAGCACTTTAACATTGGTACAAATTATCACGCGTCTATTAAACGATGTGGATGTTGCTAAAGCTGTTACTTCCTTTGATGACATCTTGGGAAGACGCCGCGGCGCCCGCACCGGTCGCTGTTGTAAGAGGAAATATCTCCACGCACCAAGGGATTTGTGTGAAAATTACCTACACGGTATAAAATGTGTAATTACTAAGCAATCTGATTCAGATAATAACAATGTTTAGCGTTTAGTTATCCAAGGAAAACAAAATTTTGGAAGAAAATCCGTACGCCGCCGGAGATCTTTGGATTTCAAGTTGCGTACAAAGTAGGGATCCATTATACCTAATGACTAGTCTCCTAACTTAATACTATTTCTTTAGGTACCATTTCTGGAGCCAAGATCATCAATTTCAAGGTCATACTTTCATTAGGTAGACTTTATAAAGCGATTATTCATCTTATGTGCAAATAAAATATAAGATCCGGTTTTAAAGAACTAGCTTGATTTATTTATTTATTTAATACTTCAAGCACATACATGTACAGAAGCGGACTTAATGCCATAGGCATTAACGCTCTAATCCGCATTTATGATGGAACCTTGGCACATGCAATGTTTTTTTTTTAAAATTAACATAACAAGTAACCGTCACCAACCCGCACTGGGCCAATTCCCTCTCACAGAGATGAGGCCTGAGTCCCAGCACTGGGACTAAAGCATAGGCGGCCCGTACACAGTCAATCTCGATCGCGATCCGCGATCAAAATCAATGATCGCGATCCAGATTGATAATGTACGAATTAGATTGACGGATTGATGCATGTGATTTCAAAATATCTAGATATTTTCGCGATCCGCGATCATTGATTTTGATCGCGGATCGCGATCGAGATTGACTGTGTACAGGCCGCCATAAGGTTCAAAGTTGATTAGGAAAATTTTATAGTTTCAGGTAGCTTGATGTGCTACCGTCTGTATATAATCTAAAAAAAAAAAAGGTTGTACGATATGAGATGTGTTTGCGAAAAATGGTCCTTATACCATGGACCGCCATGAGACACAACAACAACTACGCATAAAAGATAGACTATCCACGACTAGTCGACTGATTCTCGGTTACTTTGGTGGTGATGGCCTGATGGGCAAGACAAATGGGAAAAGACCTCACCTAACCGCTCTGGTCAAATCAAGTGACTCTCTGTTATGACCGCTCTGTGAGAAGCCGAGAACCGAACGAAGTGGAAGAACATCGTACATAAAGCCATGAATACGACGACGATGTTCAGGGATATAACCTTCAGTAATAAAGTACGCGAACAAGAAGAGAATGATATGAGATACGCTCTTCATATTTTACTGCCCACCTTGCACTGTCTATTTCAATTTGCGAGCAATGCGTATGTAGAATGTAATACCTAGCTATTAACCGATCCGCGTTGCAAGATTTCATACGCAGTTTAATAGGCGCAGACCAAATCCGTTAAGTTCACTGGACTGTGAGCTTTGTTGAAGCACTGTCCGATTTAGGGTCTATACTGCTTTCGTAGATGAACACAGAGTAGTGCCTAACCCCCTTAATAATCAACTTATTATATCAGATGAATAGTTACACACCGATTTCACTGTTTCAGTCGTCAGTAATTTGACATTCGAAAGAAGAAGACAAAGCGATTATGATATAGACGCTATATAACGTTTATTAGTAAGGGGAATGCGAAGGATTAGGGGTTTGTCAGACTCCTAAGTAAATCCTGGGTAATAATATTGTATAGCCCCTTACATGATTCAGAATACATCGTATTCACTTGCTCCCCAACACGACATAAACTTCTGCCACCCTTCACTTAATACAAACATAACTCTTCGTTTTTGCCTAACACTGAATACGATCGCTTTGTTTGCATACTTAGCTCAGCATTAGTTATTCTCCTCGCTTCATAATAAAACGTAACACATAAGAACATGTGTCGGATACGGATGAACAATGAAAGTGGCCTTTTTATGGAACACAGTAAGAAATCTATTCGGTTTACATAATTGTATTGATTTTACTTACCTACGTTTAACGACTATTGTTTGTCGATGAAAGGTTGATCGAGGTTGGTTTTTAGTCTAATCTAGTCGTACAATTGATGGCAAAGCGTTAAAAATTATGTGTGTGATTTGAAATTAGATAGGAGTTTGTTTAAGTTTCATTGAAATTAAGTAGTAGTTATGATGATTCCTTAAGATTAATGAGTTTTTCTTACAAAGCGAATGATCATGGACAGCCAGATAGGCAAACATTGTCACTCACTGGATGCCTGAGAGGATACCATCGATCGGCGTCTAGGTCAACAAATCGGAAGACAAGAACAAGAAAAAACTGAAGGCTATTCCCAGATATGGGACAAAATTATAACAAATAAAATAGCTATTTAGCAATTTAGCTACCATAGTACAGACGGAGTACATCAAGCTGCTACAATCTGTCAAATTTCTTTAATAGATTTTCAACTTTATCGCTAAAGCTATAAGTTGATTGACAGGTTCGAGTAGCTTGATGTGCTGGCGTCTGTATCTACTATATTTAATTAAAAAAAATACTTTAGAGTATGACTGTTACTTTGTACAACCACAGACCTTACTCAAACATTCAACATAAAAATCACCCCACTAAGTACCAACTCAACTCACCGCTTTACTACTACTTATCAATTAGCGGTTACTAACGCATTACAGCAACCGCGCTTAGATTATAGCCCGCAACCTGGGTTACGTATTGTACAATGTGAATTGGGTTGCTCAATCATTACCTGTAAGTCAACGAGATTTTTGTTCAAACGTAACATAGTCTGTATTATAAAAGGTTGTGTGTATTGATGATGTGATTGATGTGTAGAAGACAAGATAACGCTTCGATATAAACTCACAAACTGTAAGATTATTGAAATATGGTAGAGAATAGTACTTGAAGATTTCTTCGTTCACTTTATAAGTTAGACATTAAAATGTGTTTGATAAATATGTACCTAAATCTCATAATTCAATGTAAATTTTCCCGTCGATCTTATAAAAATGATATTCACTCAACACGTTGATCAATTTTTTTCTTATGTGGCTAAATCCTCTTTGACATCCTCTGCCCTAAAAATAAGGTAGGTTTTCAATTATCTTTTTGTGGTCAGTAGGTATATAGCCATTTTAATGTTTTTTTCATTAGATGCTTACGTCAAGCTTTGGTCTGCGATAGGCTGCATAGTTTAATAAAACAAAATATTGGCGCCGATTCCCTTGTTCACAAACTAAACTAGGTAAGTTCAGTGCATCTTTTTATTTCTATTTCATTAAGAAAAGGACAGAAGATAAACATTAGTTTAGTCCTGTCAAATTAGTCAGCGCCTGACGTAAATTGACATAATTGTAGGTAGCAAATTTTTTAATCACGTCTAAGTTGTCTATCTTAATTTGACAGGACTAAGCTAATATTTATCTTCTGTCCTTTTCTTAGTGAAATAGAAAGAAAAAAAATGCACTGAACTTAAATTTAGTTTAGTTTGTGAACAAGGGAATCGGCGCCATTATTTTCAATCTTGAAACCCACTGTTTGTTACCGTAAAATATGCTTGAGAGACTTATTAACAATTATGTCTCGGTCTATTGATGATACGTCACGAATCACGATCTATGCTCGCATAATCTGAATTAGATTGCTCAATCACAATGCGCGGCCATATTGATGGGTCATAAGGCAGCTAAGTAAGGGATTCTTTTTAGCTCTCACATGAATGAAAGACGATCGTTTTGGTGTTGAAAAGAAGTTCTTCAATAATTTATATTTGGTGTGGATGAGTTGAGTTAGTCAAAACTAATACCGTTTGACTTTTGTAAGTTATACCTTATCGTTACTTTTACTTTTCGGCACTAATCTGCATGGTCTTCATATGGTCTGACCAAGATTATCTCTGGACTTTAAAAGGCACTGTGACTTCTGTTTGTTTCGGTCGTTTTTTTCTCAAAGTAATCGGATAGGGAACACCGAACTCTAGTTTTAAAACATAATTTATAAATGGCGTGTAAAAGTGTTTTTTTTTTACTTTTTACAGAAATAAATATAATTTATCAGGTTTCCACTTGCTGTAGGTTAAAATTGGTACTTATTATGGTAGGACAGAGTTAAGAAATGACACTAAACTTGCCTAGAGAGAGCCATTTGCAGTAAAAAAAAAAAATCCTGAGACCAATAATTGACTTTGAAAATGTACCAACTAGGTACCACGTTTCATTATTTATCACTTATTCTAAGAACACTTCAATTAATCGTGTGCTTCCGACTTTTCAGATCGATACACACACTGTTTTCCGATATTTACGTTATGATCATTAATAACTCTATTTAACCAATGAGTTGAAACTAGTTGTACGATTTATTGCTAGAATTGGAATGTGAGAAATGAACTAAACACGTACAGGAATTTAGTGATGGTTTTAGATCTATACTGAATTGATAATTTGTCCAGATTTTGCTTAAAAAGACATCCTAAGTTAGATTGGTAGGAAGTTGAATTTTGTGAAAAATCGTCTACATTTAAATTTTTTCTGAATATGTGTGCTATCGTATAATTAATTTATCTCTAGTCATTGCTTTATTTTTAATTCTTTTTACCTATTTAAGTATAACTATTTTGATGTAGTAATTTTATTCTAAGCACATCGTTTCACATAAAATTTATTTTTTACAAAATATAATAAAACATTTTAAAAAAGTAACTGTGAGGTTCCTTGCCCATCATTCTCCATACGAAACTATCTTTTAGAAGGGGCGACTAGAATCAATTTTATTTTCTTGTTAATTTTGACGTGCAAAAGTCCCGTTTATAAGCCTATTTGAAAGAAATGATTTGACTTTGAGATCTTTTGTCATTATTAATAGTTACACTGTAGGTAATTATTGGCTGTTTGATAAATACATTTTGAGTTATTTTCAGGATAATAATAATAATCTATTTCAAAATAAAATTCCATAAACAATACAAATTACAATACAAGATCTTAAAAACTATGTTAGTAGACATGACCAATATTTACAGGAGCATGTAGCTGACTTAAGTAACAGATAAATGACAACCCAGTTTGTTGGCAATGACACTCAAGGGACTTGTGACTGGCAAATACCCTGTGCAACAAGGACGCTGCTCGCTTGCGCCTGATTGCAGCGAAGCTGTCAATCCGGGCGTCCGCGAACATCCCTGAGGCACTACAGAAGCGTGGCAGCCCCAACAGCATCCTGAATCCATTATTGTACTGGACTCGAAGAGCATTAACGGCATTAAGAGCTTAAATGATTGAAGTATTAAAACTACAGGCTAGATTAAATGGAAGCCGTCACTAATTGTTGAGAAATGGCTTACGCTAAAGATGTTTAGATTGTAATTGAAATAATTAGCTAGTTTACTTTATTTACAGGGCACTTATTTCTTGATTGCTGCATAATGAAATATTGTGCTAGCATTACTATTGTTACTGAGCTAACAGCATTATCAGAAATGAAATCTTTAAATAGAAAATACACGCACATAAAGTGTATTAGAATTTGTTTCAAATTGATGTTATTTTAAGTTAAACAAATTCCAACTTTATCGTAATGGTAATTAAGTTGATTTCAGAGTGAGAAGCACTATTGAAAAAGTTATAAAAATGTTTGAAGTTGTAGCATAAACGGCACTTTATTGTTCTTCCATAAACTCACGCTATCTTGTCATGGGAGTAGGCAGAAACAGGCACCTGCTACGATCCTGACATACTCCTATTGCTTCGTTTAAAGTAAATGTTTAAAAATTAACAGTAAATAAAGCTACATTACATTATTATATAACAGAAAAATAAATAATCAACATCCATCCATTGATCTATTACTAGGGCACAGTGACCTTGATGTTTCAAACGATTTTTAGATCTTTACTAGCTGACCCCGCAAACGTCGTTTTGCAAAAAAAAAAAAAAAAAGTGGTATGAAAAATATATGTTGGCCGATTCTCAGACCTACCCGATATGCACACAAAATTTCATACAAATCGGTCCAGCCGTTTCGGAGGAGTTTAACCACAAACACCGCGACACGAGAATTTTATATATTAGATGAAACCAAAGAAGCTTAAACTTTTACACATTGTTATTAAATTAAAAACTCAACTTTACTTTCCATTTCAAGAAAACGAAAACGACCCTTCCTCTTTGGTGTAGTAGTCCAAAACGCTACTGCTGCGCATTAGGTCCTGGGTTCGATACTCAAGTCTGGCAAAGTGTTATTGGATTTTTCCGTGGGTTTTTCCATCAGGATTGTAGCAGCTATGTGTTTGTTATTCCAGCGTATGACACTCGTGGGTTGCAGCTGAAAATCAGCGTCAGGTGGTACACCTTATGTTGTCAGAACGACCAAAATCCAAAAGTCACATGTGGCGTAAACGTAGAACAATAGACATCAACGCGCTCCACCACGCGTGTAAAGCATTTGGTTTAATTACACAAATTGCATGCACACTATTTAAATGAATGACTAGTATACTGCTACAGTGTTCTCAAGTGATGCAAGATGGATGCAAGAGTCAAGGTGCGTTGCATCGCTCAGTTCAAGATCAGCGGCCATTCATCATCTCGGTTGTAATTTATCTTAGACTTAGTTGTAATAGGATGCGTCATTTTAAAGAGCTATTAATTGAAATTATTATTTGTTACTTATAAATGACTAGCTGTGCTTTAAGCGTTTAATATCTAGGTTGATTTTATTTTTATGTTAGTTCCGTTTACATAGTATGCATGCTAGTTTCGCAATAATTAATAGGCAAAATATGAGTAAGTTTTAGGTAACTTAACTTATCTTAGAAATAAACTTGTTTATAGAAAAAATGAGGATCAATCAACAATATTTGCTCTTCGTCGCATGTCACAACATAAATTATGGTAATAAGAGATCCTTCCATCACTGAAAACCTTTTAGAAATTAAACTCAAAAAGTTTACCAACAATTCCGAAAAAACATAAAAACACTTAATTGTAAAATAAATGTGCACACTTGTAATGATTAAAATAAGGTTAAAAAAACGAAAGTCATGTCATGAACGTTTACGTTTGCCTCCATTTTGGCACACACGGAAACAGACACGACTTACCGTCACGAGCTGCTTTGGGACTCCAATTACTTCTCTATGTAATAATATAAAGGCCCTAATCAAAATTTTATTAAATTACGAAACAATGGAAATGTATTGGATGTGTGTTACGTTATGGTGGCAGCCTTATTACCTACCGTCTAGTGGCATTTTGTGTGAAGGTACAGCTAAGTGTAAAAATAATCTACGCTCAAAAGGTTCTTCTGTGCTAGAAAGAGATCGTGAAGATATAAAGAGACAGTCATAGGTTTTTTTTTATAAAATAATAATTTGTTATAATTATTATAAGCTTTTAAAAAGCAATTCCAGTTTTTTAAGAATGGTCGCATTCTAATTCCAGTCTCTCTGTCCAAAATTCCTCGAATTTAACTACAATTTTGACATTGATTGTCGCAAAGATGAGATTGCGTCTAGGTTTTGAAAGTTTTTAATCACGGGAATTTGTTATTTAAATTCATTAAACATAGTTTTTCTCTTATAAATTATTCTTTAGTAGCCTTTGTCTCCTACTATAGGTATTACCTAGGTACAGCCCTTTTCTAAGGTATATAGATGAAGGCACCTACAAAGACCTCCAAAAGCTAGTTTACATTTTTCCACTTCAGGTTTGACAGACCACATTATGATTTAAAATTCTAGTGATCCAATCCAATCCATGTTTGAACTGATATAACGTTTTTATTGACTAATTCAACTACCTTTGACTCATCATAAAAAAATAATCGAATAATCCCTTAGGAGCACCTGACAATTTTTTAAAATCATAAAGTAGCATCACAGCTGAAGTGGTAAAATGTCAACTAACTTTTGGAGGTCACTGAATATACCTAGTATATTCAGTGACCTCCAAAAGTTCACAGTATATTAAAAAAAGGCTAAGTAAAAGGGCCACAGGGTCTAAGTACCTTATTATTTTGCTACTGTCTGTAGAGTTGTTGCATGCTGATGGCAAAATGCCAACGTTTGGAGAGTGCCCCTTCACTTCGTCCTTACAACGATCTCTGTAATAAAGTAATCACATTATACCATTTTTTATTACACTGACACAGATTATAATTGTATCAGTAGGCAAATTGCCTGTAATTCAGTTCAATCGTGAGATTGATTACAATGTTTTGGGAAACATACTGAAGTATGTTTACACAATCATTCATTTTATTTCTTTTTTGGGCAAAATATTAGTATGTTGTAAGTGGGGACTTCAGTCATGATAATAATAATAATCCATTTCTTTCAGGCGACGCAGGCATACATAAATACCTACACCTAAACATACATAAGTATTTTAATTATAAAAACAAACTATTGTGCACGAAGTGATGACTGTGTCGGCGTCGTGTTGCGCTGCGTAGTGTCGCGTAACCTTCCACGAAAACGTCGGTACGCCACACCTTTCGGCAAAAACTCTTCCTTCGTACTGAGTTGGAACCCGCACCACAAACGATTTGAAGTTTATGTTGTGGCGTGATTCCAACATATTTACTCTCAAAGTCCACTTTGTCTTGATTCTAATGTATTCCACGTTGTTTTCAGCCACCGTGGAGTGATACAGACGGGATACGTAAGTACATCTGCGTTGACGGAATGTAATGTAATATTTCTATAGCATAGTTCAGTGATGCCATAAAATTATGAAACAAGATATTTTGTAATTTTATCTTAGACTAGCGGCCCGTCCCGGCTTCGCACGGGTAGAAAAAAAAAGCCTATATTAATCAATGATAATATAGCATTGAAATGATGAAAGAATTTTTAATCGGTCCAGTACTTTTTGAGCCAATTTGTTACAAATATACATAAAAATCTTTCCTCTTTGTAATATTAGTATAGACTAGCTGCACCCCAGTTTTCACCTGCATAAGTCTCAATCCCGTGGGAATATATCTTGATATAAAAGTCCTATAGCCATATGTCAAAATCCAAATCCGTTAAGCCGTTTAAGCGTGAAATCGTAACAAACAAACAGACATAAATATAAACATAACATCACGCCTGTAATCCTCTAAGGGTTAAGCAGACGTGTAACTATAAAATACCCACATTTTATGACATGTATTTAAGTCCCATGTAATAGGGGGCAATCCTATTGCTATCAGCCGGGCACAAATCCAGACTTCGTATCATACTGAGAAAATCCAAATGGAAAAACCCAATAACACTATGCCCAACCTGGGAATCGAACCCAGGATCTGATGCTCAGCCAGTAACGCATGCGACCACTAAACCAACGAGGCAGTCTTTATAATATTAGTTTAGATATACCTACGTCACATGAAATAAAATCTGTCCGATACATATATGAAAAAGCAAAAACAAACGCACGCACTACTTATTTCATAACAAAATATTGTGCACCTACCGGTCAATTTCCACGCACAATTTCAGCACTCTAAAACAATGACCATAAAACCCATCACAACATACATATTACGAATTTATAATCATCGACACACATTCACTAAAAAAACAAAGGATGCATTGTTTTCAATGCGTAACGTTGCGAAAGACGCCATTTTGAAACGAAATCTGTATCAAACGCAGCGTTTGCGAAACCCCGAGACGATTAAGCGCGGTGGTTTGATCAGACTCTTACGTACGGCAAACAACTAATTGTTACTTGCATTTTAAACAGACAGTCCCGCTTTACTCGATTTTCGCTGTAGTCACAATGTTAGTAAATCGTTGGCTTCACTTTCAGTTTTATTTGGAGATGACTCGGTTGTTTCTCAGAATAATCGTATAGGTACCTGCACATAACAAATTAGAGTTATCGTTAATTAGCTCTTGCGATCGTTACCTACACAAACGTGATTGCGATGAGTTACCTACACAAACGTGATTGCGATATTATCCCGCGGCGATTTTTATCGCGCACTGGATTTTCAGCGTACTGCTCAGCGCCTAGAGTCAAAAATTCAACAGTGTATTTTTTGACGCGCTGGGATGTATTCTGTGGAATTTTCAATGCTTGTCTCAACACCTAGAGTTGAAAATTCAGTGCGAGATAAAAAATCGTCGAGGAATAAATCGGCCATAGGCACGAGGGCTTATGAGCCCGGAATTCTCGGTTTGATACCTAGGTAAAGCGTGATTGAGTTTTTCCATTATGAGACTCTAAGTATAAGTCAAGATACGAGCGCAGCTACAGATAATGACAAGGAAATAATGTCCAGTTTATCTAAATTACTATATAAAAATGAATGAAATGGCAATCGTATCACTTAGTTTTAATAGGTTTTTTTATATTTTATTTATCCTTTTGATAGATTCTTATTTTGTAAATGTGAGGACTTTGTAGGCTTTGTAGACTTTAAATCTGTAGACCATTTTTTAATTTTTTATTGTACCTGGTACTTGTAAAAGCTAATTATTTTTAAAAGAGTAACCGTGGAGTTTCTTGCTGGCTGTTCTCCATAGGAAAGGACGAATTGGAACCGTGCACCTAGCTTCTGACGTTTCAAAGTGCCCAATGTGCCCATGTAGGTTTATGTGAAATAAAATATTTTGATTTTGAAAATAAAAGACGATTCAGTTTTCTTATATTAACCAATTTTTATCAGCCCGCCATTTTTAGAAAAGTTACTTCACAGTTTACAAACAATAATTCAATTCCATTACGAAGCTTACAGAAAAAAAGACTGGCAAAATGAATGCTATTAAATCATTTCCGTCAAACATTATGTCAATTGTTTTAGCATTTATTTATGTCATTATGATCGCGATATTACCTACCTACTGATTTCAATTATACAATTTTAATCGTTGCATTTTATTATACGATTGCGAAACCAGCTTTCATATTATAGTAATATTACTTCTTAGCTTTTAACGTTATTATGCAAAGAATACAGAAAATATAAAAATTGATCGTCCTTGCCCCGGATATGATGTTTGCATATTCTTGTAATGTACAAACATAATTATGCTTCGTACCTCCTTACATGCTTTTATTTAAGATTTTTATTTCAAATTATTTCAGAAAGTGAAGGTCGGGAAGGATTTATGCTAACATGAGTGGGGTCGTTTTGGAATTTTCGAACAATTCATGAATATATTCAATAGGTAGTTAAAATGTGCATAGTGACAAGAATTTAAGTAAAGTTCAAAACTCATTTTGAAATAATTGTTTACAATTAGTCACTTTAATAAGAACTAATACTACAAGATACTTTAAATACGGATGTAAAGAAGTTATGTCATCCTATGCACTGCATTTACAGCATCTAATATTATAATCGATGATTAAGTCAATATTTATAATTTATTCAAAAGCTTGTAATTTACATAATTATTACTGTCCACAAATTATTATTCGATGAATAAATAAAAGAGAAAAAACATTTGCACTTATAGATAACGTTGTTAAATTGTCATTATATTAGCTATTCTGGGCTTGAAGTGAGTATATATCATGAAAACTAAGAAGGTTTCATAATTTCGTATGTTTATTGATTCTTCTTGTGTTTGAATTTACAAGAACCTGTACGTATTGTAACTGTTTATCGAAGGGTCCACAGCAACGCTAATCCATGTAGGTATGAGATATATCACAGTTTACCGCAGAAACCAAGTGTCCCTTTAATTAAACTATTCAGATAGAAGATCAAAAGCTAGATTTTTTACCCAATTAAACGATGTGTTCATAATTGCTTATAACTGGAAAACTGTCAAACTAGAACGCAAGAACCAAAATTACAGAAACCACATACATCAAAACAATTAGACAGTACATTTTAAAAGTCACTCAACTAATTCGTTGATTCATAATAAATGTAAAAACAGACTTACATAAAATATGCAAATTCGATGAACATTTTGCGCGTCTGTCGATATAATCGAACAATTACGAGTGCATAGAAGACGTTACATGATAATTATGGCAATATATGGTAATGTTGTCGCTATCGAGTGCTTTTTCTATAAATCTCCCAACAAATTTCTAACTATTGTTCTAATTGAGACGCCGATAGACTGACAATGCGGCGCACTGCGCACACGTAACTGCAGCCAGAGCACTCGCACACGCCGAACGCTAAGTGAAAACGAGTATAAATACGATGCAAATTACAAATGCTGGCATTACCCACCACCCTCTCGTGGAGTAAAGTGTTCCACAGTAATCCATCGCCGAAATGTACTACCATGTGCGTAACTGTGTATTAAAATGTGTGATATCTAAAGTGCTATTGCTGAAATCGTCCACCCAGTGCGCCAATCGTAAACTAACTCGTGATCGTGCTAATTGGACTGTGCTGAAAATGTTAATTAGCCTATTACACCAATTTATACTAAGACAAGAAACATTTACTTCATTGATTGAATGCACTGATGAACGAATTCAGTGAAGCATCTATAAGAGCAATTCTTCCTGTTAACACGTCGTTTGGCATAGGAAGTCTTTCGCGTTACATAAATCAGATTGGCTCTGTTCCTCGAGTTAGTGCCCGCAGCGAAACTGGTTTATAACAGACAGGCAGTTCGACATTTTACCGTCGATTCTTCGGTTATTAATTGGCAGGCAGACATCCGCTATTGCTGCAAGATTATAGTCGAGCCTACACGTTGTTGTTATGCTAGCTTAGATAATTTGCAAGCTCCAATTACTTAATTCTGTCTTTCCAACTCGACTTCCCATAATTTGCAAACATATCATTAAAATTTTCTTTTTGTTCTTTGCACAGTATTTCCTGGGATTCCTGGCCGTGGTGGCCGCCTACCCTGGCCTCGTCCACGAGGAGACTCCACAACTCGAAGCCAAATACGAACACGCCCTTATCGGCGAAACGGGACACCATCATCAAGTAGAGCATGAACATGCTAAGTCACACCAGTCGATCAAATTCGAGCACTTCCACCCAGTGCCCGTGTACGTAAAGAAAGAGCACAGCCATCTGCTCAAGCACCCGCTCGAGAAGGGCAAGTCTGAGCAGAACCTGAAGCTGATCCACCCAGAGACCGAGCACAAGCATGGCGGCGGTCTCGTGCTAGAAGATGACAGACATAACACCGACCACGCCGCTGCTCTCGAGCACGGAGGCTACGAGCACGGCGGTTTCGAGCAAGGAGGTTACGAGCATCTCTCCGGCGGCTACGAAGGTGGTCACCAAGGCTTAGAAGGCGGCCATGGTGGATTCGAAGGCTACGGCGGCGGTGAGGGCCTTAAAGCTTACGCAGAGCTTGCCCAACCCGAAGCCGAGGGACATTACTACGCGGAGGCTGCGCACGCGCTCGCCGCCGACTCCGGCGAGGGCTACAAATACGAGAGCTACTAACTGCATTTAAAATAGACTTTACGATGGGCATACTAGCGTGGAGGCCACTCCATCGTCTACAGTAACTATAGGTCTATCTCTTGCCTGTTGATATTAGTACACATATGGTTTGATCGTAGCTCGAGACTAATATGTATTCAGCTTACGTAATGCAGTTGAAATGTTTCTTGTAGATTCAAAATGTACCTGATCTAGGATTAATTCTAAAATCGTATTTAGGAAATTTGTATGTAGGTCTTGAATTTTTATCGTTATAGATTCTCGGCACTGCGCGGCAAATTAAATGATGAAATGTTAGAAACAGTTCCGTTAGGTGTTAGAAAGTAACGCGTGGTGCTATTCAGAGTTGATCGACTGCTTGTTCGTGTGATTGTTTTCTTTGTAATTGTTCTCTCGCTTGATTCTCGTATTAATAATTATTGTGACTAGGCGATCGTTGATTGAGTCCCAGAGAAATTGTGATATTAATAAAATGTTTGTTTTTACATAAACATTGGTCTTTGTATTTGAAATATCAAACTCTGCTTATCCACATAACCTTATGTTACAATCGGTATTCTTCTGCTCCAGTAGACCATACATAGATATCGACAGCAATGTGTTAATTGGTAATTATGTATAGTGACGGCTCATGTAATTGTTACCGGCTGATTATCGCTCCATAGTTCGCAAAAAGGATCGATCATAGCGATCACATAACTATGATTTAACAGAGTTACAGCACGTGTATCATTATTGGGAACCTGGTTAACATGCTTGTTTTTACTAGTTAAACTAGGCATAAACAACAATATTTGACGGCAATAATTGGGAGACCGAACTTAAAAAAAACTGTTAGAACTGCCGTAATTATATTTTACAACAATTGCTTTACATAATACACATGACAACACAGCCCAAATAAATACCAATAGTAGTACATAATCTAATCACGGTATAGCAATCAAAACATATAGCTTTACTAACTAATGTACAGCCGAAGAAATTGTGAAATGCGCTGTCGGCAATGCGCTCTTATTATTTCATTCAAATTGCCGTCCCGTAGTTACTTCTGAGTCACGATATCGACTGTATGTATATTCCTTATATAAGGAAATAATACTAAACGATAACTATTACTTATCTATCTAGATACTTGACGTAACACGCGTGAGAAAATCGTTTGGCTCACGATTTTATAGGCCTTAAATCTTGAGACATATTTTATGCAGTTCCTACTACATATCTTGTCATAGATTTATCGTTAACTTTGACAGTTTTACAGATATTGTAAAAGTTAAGACCGTGCTTTACTTCCCTATAGTTCTTTCATGGGAATAAAGGCGATAATAGTCAGTGGTGGTCCAGTGGTGAAGGCTGCAACTTTCAGGAACGGGTTCTATCTCAAGCAGGCACTTTACTTTGTGTACATTATTTCATCACCACTGCTCTCAAAACGGTGAAGGAAAATATTGTGAGGAAACGATATGTCCTAGAAGCAAACATGCGAAGACATATGACATCCGCCAACTCGCACTGGGTCTGCGTTGTGGATTATGGCCCACTCCGTCTCACCAAGAAGAGACCTGTGTTCCAGCATTGGGAACATTATAGGCTGACTATGCAATCCTGTAGTTATATAGCCAAGTAAAGTTTGATTTTCGTTACAACGTAAAGGCTTTTTATAATCCTGGGGTTATAACGTAATAAAGCTCTATTGAAACAAAAATGATCTCAAATCCAAAGACTAAAGAGAATCAAAGAAAAAGTTGAAACATATTTACATGAGCTTTATAATTAGTCCAAGGCGAATTTATGCCGAAATATGAATGAAAATTATCACATTCCTACATCATCTAAACATCTTTCCATAACTACCTATTCACCGTACCACGCTTCGCTATGCCCTTACGCCTATTTCTGCATTTTTATATTCTAAGTACAGAGGCCAGCACAACAAGCTACCCCAATCTGTCAGATTTTCCCAATTGAATATGAACCTTATTTCTTTGTGCTAAAGTTAAAAATCTATCAAAGAAATTTGACAGATTGGGGTAGGTTGACCTGCTGGCGTCTGTACATACCAATTAAGTGCGCTCCAGTTCCGAGTGTCAACTGCATAATTATGATGACGTAATAAAAGCTAATGTTGTTCAAACCACAGCATACCTCTGTCATACTACTGTGGCCGAATGTGGCCTAGTTTACACTCTTTATTATGTATTTATAGTAGAAGTAAATTTTATAACTTCCCGTTGATAATAATGTGTGTGGTTGTTTCAGTAATTGTGTTTACGTATGGTGTGATATTTTCCAATAGGTCAAGACTGACAATTGTGCAGATACTTGGTGAATTGTATATGAAACTTCCTGTTTGAATACAATGTGAACATGTTCGTTACCGTTGATTATGTAAAAGATGGATTCAGCGGGGCAATTGCGTAACACACTATCAATCAGAATCGGTTTCATTTTGACAGTTCAACAACATTTATTGCGTTATTTACGTGTTGGGCAGACAAATTTTTCGAACTTAGAAGCAATGGATTAGCAATTTGCTTTAAAATTATTCAGATTCCGATTGATAGTGTGTTACGCAATGGTGCAGGTTGTAGTGATGATTCGAGAAAGGAACCTCAAAGATAACAAGATCGTCATTATAATTAAATTAATGAAACAATTACAAACTAAATTGTGAACATAAAACAAAATCTTTAATGATGTTGTTTTTGATGTTAGATATCATTAGTATTGCCATAAAAACGTTCAAATTTCTATGAATAAATTACCCAAATCCGAACCATAAAACACTTATGTGGGGCGATGTTACAACTTGGCCGACTTATGCAATAGCAGCGAATACAAATCTTGTGATTTTAAAACGCGACATCGCAGCTTCCTGGTTGAGTCGACGATTTCGTATTCATACTGAGGTGGCACCGCTTTCTACGCGACGATATACAGAATCAGATATTCCGAATGTATTTGCTACTGCGGAATACTGCGATCAAAATGCGAAAAAAATTAATGCCATTTAATTTCCGTATAATAGAAGTTGTTCTTTTTTTCACTGATTTGTGGTACCTAATATATTATTTTAAGTTCGGTTGATTGAAGATTAGTACAACTTATAATCAAACCTAATGGCAAAACTATCGTCAAAAATTATATTATAGTCTGATATAAACTTTTCTACAACCAACAATCACACATACATTATGTACCTAAAGTCTATGTTTTTAAAACGCCTTTGAGTTTAGTCTTGCAAGCGTTGAACGACTTTCTTCTTCCTACAGTGAAATAAATAATATCTTCACAGGCGTTACAATACACAGCAGTAACAATATTCCCTTTTATTCTTAAGTAGTGATTAGTGACTGTTTAACCATATGTCGTACATTATTGACGTTTGAACGTCACTTTAATCATCGTTTATAAATAACTTTTGTTTCAGCATTTCTTGCTGTTAATGAAACAGCGTTTATGTTCAACTTTTTTATTTAAATAAGTACAAACTAATAATATCACTCGATCAATGGCACCAATATTGCACTCAAATTAAACAATAATTTCAATTTTAACAATAATTTTAGTTTTAATAAAAACTTAACATCAAGTCTTATCTCAGTACAAACAACGTCGATCTCTTTAACTACAAAATTAATGTTCCCAAATGTGACGAATTATTGCAAATTGCTCCGGATTAATAGGAACCATAATATGAATCTTTTGTTTTTCAGCAAATGGAGCAAACGTTGGTATTGTGTAGGGCTTATCTACTTTAACATAAACATTCCTTACACCTTCAAGGGGACGTCTTCCTCCTGCAACTGGTTTTGGTACTCCAAATGGCTGCATAAATTCTAAAGGCGTAGGATATGATGCAGGTATTTTAACGTCGTGAGGTTTCGGAATACGTACTAGCATCGGAACCTTAGTGCTTTTCACCAATTCTACAGGATGACTTTCCGTAGTTACTGATCCTTGATTTGCAAAAACTGTTGGCGTATTGGCAACAGTCGAAGCCTCAATCCTTGCTAAAACGTTCTGATGTCCAAAGTTTCTAGTTAACTTTTCCAATTCAGCGGTGTATTCTCGATAATCATAATGAGGTGACTCTTTCATCTTTTGTAATTTAGTTAAGATATTAAACTCGTTTTTCAATAGTTCTTCTTTCTGTCGAGTTATCGTATCGGTGATTGTCTGATGTTGATAGAGTGGAGCCAAGAGAAGGGATAGTCTATCTTGGTGTAAATTATGAGTTTGTACTGTATGTGCGGGTTTAGCTGGTGTTCCCGGCTTTTCTTGTTGTTCCTCCAGTGGTATTATTGGATGTAGTGGTGGTAGACCTTCAATCGAAGTGAGAGTTTCTTTAAATTCATTCGAACTCTTAGATATAACATATGTTTTACCTGTAGGTATTGGTGTAACTACAGGCGCTGGAACTTTTTCAAGTCCTTGTGGTTTCTCAGGTCTTTTTGGTAATTGGACTCGGGATGGCCTTATTGGCTTAAACAAATTTCTTTGTTTCTCCTTGTTTATTTGAGAATATGCATTTTGGTGAGCTTTTGTATTTGCAGTTTGTTGAGACACTGCATTTGCTTGAGCATATACATTTCGTTGAGCCTCTGTGGTTGCTACAATATTTGCAATTTGTTGAGACACTGAATTTGCTGGAACATTTCGTTGAGCTTCTGTATTTCCTACAGTCTTTAAATTTGCATTTTGTTGAGTCACTACATTTGTTTGAAAATATGTATCAGGTTTAGCCTGAGTATTATCTTCAGAATATTCATTTCGCTGCGCCTGAGAATTAACTTGAAAGAATGCAGTTTGTTGAGCATTTGTTTTTGCTTGATAATATGCGTTATTTTGCCTTTCTGTAGTTTCTTGAGAATAAACATTTCGGTGTGTCTGATTGTTAGCCTCAGTGAAAACATTTTGTTGTGTTACTACATTTGCTTGAGAATATGCATTTTTGTGAGTCGCAGTTTTTGCTTGAGAATGCTTATTCCGCTGTGCCTCTACAATAAAAGCATTTTGTTGAGCCACTGCATCTCCTTGAAAATATGTATTCTGTTGACTATATGTATTTGCAAGAGAATTCGCATGTAGCTGTGCTTTGGTATTAACTTGAGTAAATTCATTTTGTTGAGCATTTGCTCGTGAGTATGCATTTCGGTGAGCCTCTATATTTTCTTGAGAATATGCATTCTTTTGACCCTCTGTAGTTGCTTGAGAATACGCGGTTTCTTGAGAAAATGCATTTTGTGGAGCCCTTATGTTTGCTTGTGAATATACGTTTTGTTGCGATTCTATATTTGCTACATTAAATACACCTTGCTGAGCCATTTCATTTGCCACATTAAGTGCAGCTTGTTGAACCGCTGAATTTGCTTGAGAATATGCATTTTCTTGGGCCTTTTCATTTGCATGAATGTATGCGTTCGCTTGAATCTGTTCAAACCGGTATGGAGGTAGCGGTAAAGCCTTATAGGGGATTATTTGTATATTCTCCTGTTCATAATTCGGTAGGAAACGAACGTACTCTGCATTATTGCTTAAGTTAGAAATCTTTGTTCGACTTGCTTTTTTAGGAACATAAGGAGTGGAATATTCTTTCTCTTTATATTGTTGTCGTGCTTTATTATATTTGTAACGTGGAGTTGTTGTTGCCTTTTCTGTGGTAACTTCAGTTGTCTCCGTTACCTGCGTCAAGTAATCATTAATTTCTTGTATGTTTAAGAGCTTATAGTAATTTTGTATTTCATTGATTTCTTTTTGATCTTCCACTGGATTCATCCAGGCTTGATACTGCTGTAAGTTTTCTTGTTCAATGCTTTGTCTGAATTGCTCCTGTAGTTCTGCGAAATCTTTTTCATATTCTGGGTATGGCTGTACTACTGCACCAGCTGATTGTAAAGTTTCCACTTGTTCTGGTGTTAGAAATAATACAATTTCTTTCATTCCCATCAGTTCAGGTGGTGGGGATTGCGTGGGTATTGGCACTGGTGATGAAGACTGTGGTTCCTCATAAAACGATTGTCTGACGACCTCATGCAGACCTCCTCTCACTGAGATCAGGAAAATCGGTGCTATCCAGCACCATTTCTAAAAATTAGTATAATTTTATTAGTTTAAAGAATCTATAAAATGCTTGTTGTAGGTTCAATATATTTGATTGTTCTACTTACGGGTATCCCCATGGTTAAATAAACGATGACCAGCCTGTGACCTGTTGCGATGCAGTTGGTCGTTTGCTCTGAAATAAAGATGAACAACATTTTTATATAAGTATCTGACACATACATAAACTCAATACATTCACAACTATGTCGACTAAACTTCCGTAATCATTACGTTTATGAAATCCAACTGTGGATTATAAATATCAATATTCACCATTGTCGCAATCTTATTAGTATTTTGGTGAAAGTCGTGATGGTCATTAGAGAGAAATAATACGAAAAAATAATAATGATTCCTATAAATGGGATGCTGACTATCTTGATTATTTTTTAATTAAAGATTTCTTCAAACCAGAAGTCTTTATTATAAACTAAAGTTTAACGAAAAAAAGGAAAGTAAAAAAAACCTTTTCTTTAAAAAAACCTGACGCAAAAGATCTCCCTCGGGAGCGAGGTAGAAGAGGTCTTGAACTTAGATGTCCGTTACCAAGAAAGGCCAACGACAGCATAGCTAGTGCCAAAAGCTGTAGTAGGTTGTCTTGAAGATCCGAAAGAAACCCGAAGAATGTCGAAGAGAGCCGATCATAAAGCAAATGGGAGAAGACTAGGCAGAGAGGGGGAATATATTTGTAATGCTAGATATCCAGTGCAATAAATAATCAATAACAATAGTATGAAAGCCATTTACCATGTCGTAACATATTATTAGTGGGTAATTAGGTATACATACCTAATTTTACTTTGTCAGCACATCCCACACTCCTCCAAGAAGACTATAGCTTTGTTTATAAAATTACACGATACTCAACTTTTTTCTCTATAGGACATGTTACCTACATATCCAAATAATGGACTACTAACATGTTCTGTACTTATATTTTCATATTATTTTTTATTTTATTTTTTTATTTCAAAATCCATTTTATTCCTCTAACAGGGGTGCACTCAACTGCAGCTTACCTAATCTAATGGTTCATTATCATTTTAATTTCCACGCTTTTATATAAACTTGGTCTGCGACCCCACGAGAGGCGACCGTTCGTGTCTTGCTATCCATTTTTAATTAGGAGACTATCAAAGATGTTCGCAATTTATTCAAATGTCAAATGTCAAATTTGTTAAGTAATACCTACTGTTAAAACTGGTTTAGACATCCTCTTATTTAATTTCCGTCTATTCGGAACTATATCGTTCCAACTTAAATACTACAACAAAACAAGTTATTAATTAGTTTTTTAATGTTTTTAAAAGGATGATGATGATGTATTAAAAGCATTAACATTTTTGTAAGTGCCATATTAGATACTAGCTACGCACTGACACAGATATTAATTATTGTATGTAGGCAAATTGCCAGTTCAGTCGTGACATTGATTACAATGTTTTAGGAAACATACTGAAGTATGTTTACTCAATAATTAATTTTGTTTATTTTTTGGGTTAAATATCAGTATGTTGTCCATGAGGACTTCAATCATGTTAATTTTTATATAGCATTTTTCAGTGATGAGATAAAATAGTGAAATAGTAGATTATTAACCAACGGGATAAAGCAGTGTCTTCTGTCGCGGATGACAAATCGCGAGCGTAACGAAGGACTCGAGGTTTACTCCCGAGCGTAGCGAGGGTGTTAAAAACTTAAATCACGAGCGAAGCGAGGGATTTAAGACGAGTCCTGAGTGTAGCGAGGGATTTAAGTTCACCCAAGACTAAGACAGCTTTATAACCGAGGAAAATACTCTACTTTTCGTACCATTTGCGAAAAAATTAACACAATAATAATATGAGATAAGCGTTTATTAAAAATAATGACAATTAAAAGTAAAAGTTAACATTCGAAACATTGGTCCAATTATTGATAGAGAGAGTTACATTTTTGTTTGGTACAATTATTGTTGACTAGCGACCCGCCCCAGCTTCGCACCGGCACGGGTGCAATGCTGATACTAAATACACTACATTATACATATAAACCTTCCTCTTCAATCACTCTATCTATTAAAAAAAACCGCATCAAAATCCGTTGCGTAGTTTTAAAGATTTAAGCATACATAGGGGCAGAGAAAGCGACTTTGTTTTATACTATGTAGTGATGAGTTGATTTGAGTATTTAATAATCATAACTGCATAATAAATGCATATTCCTTTTTCAAAAAGATGTATAATGCTTTATATACAAACTCAATGGTGTAAACACAGATGTAGTTCAGTATAAATTTCGGTAAGTATTCCAAATTTAAATCACATTCTCCCCCTAGAGGATGAATGAAATTCAGTACAATTTTCTTTCCCTGTTTTTAACAGATTAAAAATGACTATTATATTGTTTGTATTGTTGTTATATATATTGTTATGTTCGCTTTTTGTGGCATAGAATGTCACTTTTTTGAGCAAGTGGTACGAAAAAGATATTTTGTAACTTAACCTTTCACTTTCCCTTTCGCGGTTTCACCCGCATAAGTCCCGATCCCGTGAGAATATCGAGATAAAAATAATATCCTATGTCCTTATCTAGGTCATGGTCTAATCATGTGCCAAATTTCATCCAAATCTGTTCAGCCGTTTTAGCGTGAAACCATAACAAAAAAAAACATACAAAAATTCAAATATTTTTTCTTTATAATCCTAGTTTTTTAGATTACAGATACATTCATAAGAAAGGTAGAAGATCATATTATTATAAGCATGATAATTTAATTTGAAGAGAAGCAAATGTTTATTTTTTTACCTGTAATTCAAACGAACCTAATCCTGAAAAATAGAACTTTTTAAACAATAATACTCGTACAAGAATGCCGATTTGCTTTATGAGAGGCAGCTGGAACTTTTTAGTGAATTTATTTTGTTTATAAGGTTGTGTTGGAAGGTTGTGTTCAAGCCATGGTCCGGGGCGAGAGGGAGTGGGAGGCAGTCACCTCCTTCTGCGAAGCAGTCATGCTAGCGAAGGAGGTGGCGGGACGGTTGAGGGAGAGGGCCTCACGTCCCAGCCGCCGCGGGAGACGCCCCGGGCGTCGGGAGCCGCGAGACGACTCCCGGCCACCGTAGGCGCGGGCCTGCGGGCGGAGAGTAATGGGTAACTCTCCGTCCGATCAGGACCAGGCCCGTGCCGGACGGCGCGTACGTGTTCCACGCGCGCCTCAAAGAGATGTCAGCATAAGGAAGGGGCCCGAAAGGGCCGAAGCCTGCCGGGGCAGCGGGATTGTCCGAAAGGGTTACCGCTACCCCGGAACACAAAGGGCTAAGGAAGGAACACGGGTGGGTTTTAGTCAGTAAGAGTCTGACACTCCCTTCTGCTCCACCCAGAGCGGGAGGGGTCATTGGATGATTTCCCATCCACAAAAAAAAAAAAAATCCTGAAAAATAGAACTTTTTAAACAATAATACTCGTACAAGAATGCCGATTTGCTTTATGAGAGGCAGCTGGAACTTTTTAGTGAATTTATTTTGTTTATAAGGTTGTGTTGGAAAGTAGTCAAATTTGAACGGCAGTGATTTAGTTTAAAATAAACTTTAATTACAATTATTGGGAGATGTGCTTGGTTAGAGCGATGCAAACGGAAAGTCGTGGCTTACGAACTATTGGTACATATTATACACAGGGGTTAACCTAAAAAATGCCGACATATTTCTAGAAGTTCCCACGAGACTAGTTCAGATTAGGTGTTAGAAATATTTGTTGAAAGAAACGTCTGTTAAGTGGAATCGGCGACATGGCTATTTAAAGGTGTTAGCAACAGAGTGTTGTGTGAGGATTAATCGTCCAATGGGAACTGATAACTAGGTAGACGATAAGTCCTTTTTTTTTTGAGGATGGGAAATCATCAAATGACCCCTCCCGCTCTGGGTGGAGCAGAAGGGAGTGTCAGACTCTTACTGACTAAAACTCACCCGTGTTCCTTCCTTAGACCTTTATGTTCCGGGGTAGCGGTAAACCTTTCGGACAATCCCGCTCCTACTACTACTGATAAGTACTAACAACATAACAAAACAGCACGCCTGTGACCCCCGATCGGTTAGGCAGAGTTGTACAGACGCCAGCACATCAAGCTACCCGAAACTGTCAAATTTTCCCAATCAACTTTGAACCGATATAGTTTAGAATTAAGTTTCATTTTGCTTTAGCGATAAACTTGAAAATCTATGAAAGAAATTTGACAGATTGTAATAGCTACATGTGCTGGCGTCTCTACCTATAGCACACTCACAGTTAGTCATTTATATTTAAGTCCCATGTAATGGGCGGAGAATCTATTGCCAGTGGTGATAAGAGCTTATCACCTTTAACCTATTATTGATCGAAGCCTTTAACAAAAGGATTGCAAAGTTATAAATACAATAGACATACAATGTGTCCACAAACACACACACACATTGTAATCTACCTAGGAGAGCAGCGATTCACCCAACAATTCGTTGTATCTACACTAATTTTAATAATGCATACTTTCTAGGTCCCTCATGTACTACAAAACCTTTATGTACCTTAATAAAGAATAAAAAAAATATTATGATCTTAACGGCAAAATCTGTAGGTACGAGTGTATGCTTCTTGTATTTATAATTTATATAGGTACGAAGCGACTAGGTACTGTAATTACTTTAAGCGCCTTCTCGAATCATCATCATCATCTGCCTAGCCTTTTCCCAACAACTGCCTATCTGACCTCCACAATCCAGTTAGGTACTGGGTAATACGATACCCCTTGGTAAGACTGGTTGTCAGACTTTCAAGCGCCTTCTCGAATATGAATAGTAAAGCGCTGTAATGTATTGCTGCATTATTTTCGCAGGCAGTATGGTGACTTGTTACAGGCATGTGTTTATGCTTATTTACCTACTCCATACATATAAATCCTGCTGACTCCATACATGGGCATTTTCGTCAAAATGGCTACCAACCCTCTTATGGGATGTCCCATACATACAAGTTCCAAATAACTAACATTTTTATGACATGGAAGTATCGAGTAATTATTGAATAGATCCAAAAGACTAAAGTTTTCTTTTTTTACTTAAATTGTTAACAGAAACTTAAAACAAATAACAAAATTAAATCCAGAATTGTGGCATCATAAGTCTTGCAGTACTGTCCTCTTTTAGATATGACCTATGTTAAACTATTTCTTCGCTATTTGCTTCTTATTACATATTCCACATATTTTAGTTTTTGTTATAAATTTGTAGCTTTCGACCATGTTAAACTCTATAATATTATAACACAAGTATTTAATAAAATTTTAAAGTTTATATTCTGTCCCCCTTGGTATGTGTTAAGTGGACATGTCCTTGCACCGTGACCGTAAATTGATCCATTTTAGTACTGATTTTTTTTCTACTACTCGCCGATTTTTTATTTAAATAAGAACACCAAATCAAATATGTTAACATCAGCAGCCATTTTGAAGTGTCAGTTTTGATCTGTCTTCAGTGGACACTCGAGTTCGACCGGTAACGGACTTTTTCCGGACTTTTTTATTATTTGGTAACGGTCATGACCAAAACGTATCTAAGTTACTATTTATTTACATATAAAATTTGAAATAAGCGCCTTATAATAAAAAAAATACATACATAGCAACATTTGTAAGATTTATCATTCGACTAAACCAAGAATTAGCTAAAATATCCAAAACAATTTCAGTAAGCTATTTTCAAAGATAGGTAGCAGTTTAAACAAAAATGCCCACATATGAATCCTAGTGACTGCCCCGTTGGTCTCGTGGTCGCAAGCGCGACTGCTGAGCGTAGGGTCCTGTGTTCGATTCCCGGGTCGGACAGTGTTATTGAGTTTTTCCATGAATTTCTTAGTAACAGCCCGGAGTTTGGAAGTTGGTGGTGTGTTACCCCCGTGCCTCGGAAAGCACGTTAAGCCGTTGGTCCTGCGCCTGATCTCTCTCCGGTCGTGTCGGATTCCCGTCCCATCGGACTATGAGAGTGAGGGAAAAGGGAGTGCACCTATATCTGCGCACACACTTGTGCACTATAATATCTCCTGCGTACCTGGCTAATCTCCGTTGAGATTGGCCACCGTGACCGAAATCGGTCGGGGAGGCTTTTATTATTATTACTTATAAATCTCTCCATAGAATCTTTAGGTATGTATTTATGTGAAGATGTAGATAAATTTAAGTCCTTATTAGCGACAACATTGCCTTCCAAAAGTGCATTACGTGGGATCCCACGTAAGCATAATCAGCGTATGTTCCCACTGCTGGGACACAGGCCTCCTCTCAGTGAGAAGGAGTGGACCGTAATCTGCAACGCGGACGCAGTGCGGTTTGGTAGGTAGATGTCACATGTCTTTAAATTTTTCGTTCTAGGACATACCGGTTTCCTCACGATGTTTTCCTTCACTGTTTTGAGGGCATTGTTAAATAATTTAAGTACACAAAGTGCCTGCCTGGGTTAGAACTTACGACCAACAACCTGTAGGCCATTACCACTGAAACACCACTAGCTCTACAATGGCACTGTAAACGCCATTGGTGCGGCCAACTACTGGCCTAAATTTATTTAAGAGCGTACACTAGGCCAGACACCTGTAGTAACAAAACCAATGTAATCTGCCTCTTATAGTATTGCAACTCCGTACTACGGTTGAAAAGCTCAAGGTAAAAGTATTACCACTGACATGCAGTTGACTGTGCCTTCCCTACAATTAGATGAAGAAGCTGCGTGCTGCCCACGTAAGGTAATGGGGCAAACCAGATGCTCATTATGCGTCTATGAGAATTTGTTGTCGGAAGCGTTTACCGGACATAAGTACATTCCTTCACCCAAATCTTCTTCATAACAAATCGTTGCATAAAAACAGGTTATAACTGAGTCAGTTGAGTCATAGAGGCACACAGCTAGTGTGTGAAGCGGATTTCATTGCCACACCCCTTTATAACCGTAACACAGATTCCGATTCATATCCGTGTTAATTCGTGTGTCGTGGAATATTATGTTTCCTAAATAGTAAAGATTTAAACATATAAATTTATAATACTGCCTCGTTGGGCTAGTGGCAAGCACTTACATGAAGCATGAAGGGCATGAAGTCCTCGGAGCGATTCCCAGGTTGGGCAAAGGGTTTTTCCAGGAATTCCTCAGTAGCAGCCTGGAGACTGGATATTGCCTGGTTGATGGCAATAGGCTCGCTTTCTATAACTTGGGACTTAAACATAATTCGTGAAATGAAGGTGTACTATAGGTAGACCTCTGTCTAAACGATTTGGAGATTCCAGGCGTAGTGATATTACTTCTAAAATGTTGACTATTTTTGCCATCGACACGCTAAGAAGAATAAGATTAGCACCACTAGATCGCATTAAAAAAGCCCCCACCAAAATACAATAAGCTAAGCTTAGCTATTTTGTAGGTAGCTGTCAGTCTTACTGACTATTGTAGCATAAGAATTATTTTTGTGATACGAAAGAAGAAAAGCGCATATAGAGCGAGCCATTCTTCATTCTGATGTCATAAGCAAAAGTTACCGTTTTAGTACCTATAGGGTGGCGGGACATCGACGCGCAATCTTAGTACATGATTCTAAACTACACTGTGTTGAAATTTTTCGTGGGTTATAAAAAACCGTTCCATATATTTTTATCATATTTACCGCGTAGGTATTGCACTTTTCTATGAGCACCAGTTTTTTTTTTGATAACTGACAAAAACCTTTTATGCTACGTCTAGAATCAATGACTGTGCTGAATTGATGGCTACAGTTTGCGCGTCGATGTCCTTACGACCCAGCCACCATCTATAAGTAGGTAGTGGCCAACAAAGGTATGTACCTAAAATGTCTTAGATCCACATTGGGCAGTCGAGTTATGTTGATTTAATATCATATGATAGGCATTTAATATATACCATAAGTTGGACACACTTGTAAGTAACCACGATCTTAGTACTATGACAGAAAATTTATCTGATACTAAAAATATTTTCTCTTCTCAGACACAGAGCTTGAACTTAGGACCTCCAGCACTTTCTACATGTAAATAACTGTAATGGTATATCTTTATTCCTAGTCCTACTAATTGTTCTAATGGTTTTTCATTAAAGTACCTATTTATTCTCATCAGACGTAGTTTATTTGACATCCATAAATCCCTTTTGAGGCCCAAAATCTTACCTTACTAATTATTGATGAGGATGTATGCCAAATCAATCATATAGGTTTTTTCAAAATTACTATAAATAACTTGTTTGAAAGTTAGTTAAAATAGGTAACTTCAGTGTTAGGAAATACGAGAAAAAGAACGTTTGTTTAGAAACGTCGATTTAGGACGACCGTTGAAGTACCTAAATATGGTGACATACGAGTACATAACATTAGCCTGCATAATTTCTGATGTTTATATGTATAGTAAGTAATCAAAGTCGTTTAAAAATTATATATTCTGTACTAGTTGATTTTATTTGCAAAATTTCCAAAATAGCTTCGAGAGCTTAGTAGAGCACTTTACATTTTAAGCTCCCCCTCGGTTTAAAATGTCAAGTGCCTAGGTCTCTAAGCCCGGGCCTGTTTCTAAGAAGTCTAACAGATCTATACTAATTAACAACAGATGCTAAGTTAAGAGCCGGATTATGTATTCTATATCGTGGAACTTCTAAGCACAATCCAACCTGACTTCTATAACCTGGGCAATAAACGATATCAAGGAGCCTAGATAGAACAGACGCTAGCACATCAAGCTACTACAATTTGTCAAATTTCATTAATAAATTTTCAACTTTATCACTAAAGCATTAGGTTCAGGGTTGGTTGGGAAAATTTTACAGTTTCGGGTAGCTTGATGTGCTGGCGTCTGTACATAGTAACTCGCCCCCCATTACATAGGATTTAAAAATATCTGGCAAATTGTGGGTGTACTACAGGCACACGTCTCTGTCTAATTCTTTGGGGAAAGCATACGTAATGCTAAATAATAAAAACATAGTTTATAAAAACTAAAAAAAAAGACGCTTTAATAGCAAATCGAACTAAAAATCAGAAAATAACTTTTATATTTATATTTTATTCGTGCGTAAAAATGTGCGTGTGTGGGGGTGACAAAAAGTATCTCCTGATAAGTCTACTTGCCTATTACCATGCTTCACAAAATTTTAATTTGGTCTGTGTGTTATTTGTCTAATAAAAAGCATTTCTAGCGTTGAGTGTACTTCTAGGTAGAACGGCTGTAACGCGACTGATCCTAGAAAAAATTACCTTCAAGAACACAATAGGGCCATAAACGGACGTTACGCCACGGTAATAATATATACAGTATTCCCACTTCATACAAACGGACGAAGCGCGAGCTATGCCTACGCGCCTCGGTATCGGCATGCGCTCGGCACGCAGACAGTCGTGACTGTGCCGCAATGACGAACGGACGGTGTGTTGTTTTTTTTAACAATAACCGCGCGGTTTTTCACTAAAAATAAGTTCAAGTACATATTTAATGCGACTTGTAGTAGGATATATTGTGCTGTTTTTGGTTGCATGAATTCGTCAATAACGCATCCAGAGATAACTTTTTTTAGATTACCTGGAAACTCTGAAAGGTAAGACTATAAAACAATTTTACTTACTAGTAGGTAGGTACACATAATGTGTGTATTTTTAATGGATAAGTATTTCCTTTTATCTCCCGAAAAAATATGTCTGGATTAATAAATAAAGTGAATAGAGTAAAGGAAAGTGATTGACACAAGTGAAATAGGTAGATATAGGCGGTTTATGAATCATGATACGGTAGGTACTTACGCTTGTGTTAAAACCTCGGGGCATGTGTGTTTTGTTTTGCTTGTTTGTATAATTCAATAGTTGCTTATTGTACTGTGTGTTTGAATAATACTAGAAAAAATAAATTTGACCGTCTTTCTGTCACTAGATAGTTGAAATTTTCTCAGATTAAATATTTCTGCTACTACTATAACAACATATGCCACTAAAAACCGTTTTTTTTCTCGGTATTAATAACAACAACAACAGCTAGACTCATGAAATATTCACAGAATATTTAGATGTTTACAATCACAAAACTTACAATCACAAAAAAGTATATTTACAATCACAAAACTAAATGGAAACACAAAGTAGGCAAATGTAATTAAAATGCTGGAGGCGGGCAGCCCTATCGCATGTTTACGTACCGCGCGGCTGTAGGCATTTATTTTAAAGATACGGCCGAGTTACAATACTGTATATAATATTACCGTGGTTACGCGTAGCGGACGTAATACGACTCCTCCCACAATAACACAAACACACAGTTACACAATTTTGATAGGCCGTAAACAGCACATAATACAACTACATATAATGATATCAAAATATTCCATCTCTTTATGGGCTGCGATGCGATTACATCAAAACTCGTTTAATATTTTCACATCTGTGCACTGAATTAGCATAATAAAGTCGATTGTAATAATATCTCATTTAATTTCACTCGTGAGAGTGAATGTTTATTGGTTTTTCACAGAATTACATAATTTCGACTTCTAAAAATTAATAAACTAGGTAACTTTGAGACTATTTTTGCTGTTGGCTTTATTAATAATCATGATTTATTAATAATAATCTTGTGACAATTATATAAATATCTTATAAAACTTGTGCAGTTATATTACTTTATCTTGTGATAATAAGTGCTGGATAGGTATGGTCACTAAAGGAGATAAGTATATAATCAGGGTCGTTGGATATAGTCGAAGTTTAGTAATAAACCGATAGATGTTTTCGAATAAAATTTAATTTATTTAATAGAAAACAAACAGTTCATTTATCAAATTAAATTTCATTCGAAAACATCCATCGGTTTCTTACTAAACTTCAACTATATTCGACGACCCTGGTTACTTATCTCTTTTGGTGACTGTACCTACTGCTTCTCAGAACTTTTAATTACATTGTTTGAGCTTTTAGCCTACAGACAAAGGACGGAAGATGAAAGTGCACCTTGGCACGGTAGTAGGAAGCTTTTGGGTAACTAAACAGCCGATCGATCCTGTAAAAATCTCACCGTGAAAAGTTAGGTGAAGTGAGCTTAGAGTGAGCTGTCAACAGTACGAGTATCAATTCCTAGCATCAGGATGACACTGACAGCTCACTCCACGCTAACTTTACCTAAGTTTTCACGGTGAAATGGTTACAGAATCGCACTGCTGCAGTGCAGACCGTTGAAACACAATATCTACCAATACTATCATCAGGTCACAAGTTCAAATATCCTGGTTCAAATAGTGGCGGATATAAACTAATGTAAATTAGCTTTGAAAATCTTATAAAACGGAAACTTTCTTATTTATAATGGTCATGATTATTTAATCAAGTTAAGAAGTATCCAAGATTAAGTAAACCAAACGGCTGACAGAAATCATCACCAAAGTTGGACAAAAACCTAGTGACCATCATCTAGATTTTTTAAATATGATTGACGTGTAAAAGTATTTGTACAAACCTACAGAAATAAAATAATTTATGAAATTGTGACCATTGTGATTTTAAACGAATTGTTGTGTGTAAAAGTGTTGTTTATGAGGGTTCCCGCAGTTTTGCTCAATTCACTTCAATTCCTTCACGTGACCTGGCCGAGGGCTGGCCTATTTTTTGGCCAAAGAATCAGCATTGCCATACAACGTGGCAATGCTGCCAGCCTTTTGGGCACGTTTCCTGTTGACAGCGATGCGGACGAATTTTTTGATACCCTTGGACCTATTTCCCATTTAATGATGAATGAGTTTTTAATGTTGATTTTCAATCAAAAGGGCTTACGGTCATGGCGTAATTCAAAGAATTACGTTCTATTTTGAAATATTGAAAGATTCATTATAAAGTAGTGACTCTGTTTAAGTAAGTGAAAATGTAATGCATGTGAGTGTGTGAGTAAGTGAAGTGAAGTGACGAAAAGAACACTTTTCATCTTCATTTCATCGTTCGTCTTCATTTCAGTGAGTGCAAATCAAACAAGGCCAAAAAAACAAACAACATAATAATTTGTAAAACGATACGTTTTATCTTCATCTATTTACATGTACAAACTAATGACTATCAAAGTATTTACAATTCTATTGACTATTTGGTATGATCACGACTGTTGCTGATAGGCTCACCAGCTGGATGAAGAGCAAGACAGTGCCTTACCAGCAGCAGCTCTTCTTCTTGTAATGGGTGACATGCTTGATGATGTGGAGTGGGTAGGGCTTCCACACGGCGACTGGGACCTCCACGTGCTTCTCAATGGGCACATGGATCTTCTTGATTACTTCGTAAGGCCTGTCAATAGGGATGTGCACCTTCTTGATGACCTCGAATGGGACCTCTTTGATAACTTCATAGGGGACTGGCCTCTCGACATGAACGTGCTCGGTCTTGTACACGGGGTATGGGACGTGCTTCACGACATCAACGTGGACGGGGTAGGGCTGGGGCACTGGTACCTTGACCTCCTGGCGGACGGGCACTGGGACGGGTTGGGGCACAGCGACCTGGACGTGACGGGTCACCTCAACAGGGACGCGACGAACAACGTTCTGTACGACAGATTGAAGCTCGTATCTTGTAGCGGAAACGTCTGGGCGTCCAACAGACACAGTAGTACCGATCACACGTGGGCCTCCCAGTGCGCCTGAGCCAATACCGTTACCACCGTTCCCAGGACCAGGGAGGGTTGAGTCGAGAAGTAGACTGCCCTCGGAGAATCCGTTGCCTGATGAGGCGGGAGAGGACAGGTCAGATGAAAGAGAACCGAAACCAGATCCAGAACCAGGTCCGGATAGACCAGGCCCGGATAGACCAGGTCCAGAAGAAGGTCCGCTTATAAAGGATCCTTGGTTGGCGGGCCCTTGACCGTATCCCCCATGTCCACCGATGTCTCCATGGCCGCCGTGTCCGTGGCCGCCGTGTCCGTGGCCGTCGTGTCCGTGGCCGCCGTGTCCATGGCCGCCGTGTCCATGGCCGTCGTGTCCGTGCCCGCCGTATCCGTGGCCGCCAGCGAGAGAGTCACCGCCGAAGGATGCAGCAGCGGCGATAGAGCCGATACCGGGAAGAGCTGCTCCACTTAGCACTGGATGATCATCCACAACATGTTCCTCAATGGTCACAGTTTGGGGTCCCTGTCCACCGCCATGGTGTGGGGGTCCATACGACGTCGAGGGTGTCCCGAACGAAGCTGACGGAGAATTTAATGCTGAAGACAGGAATGAGTCCGGGCTATGGTGCTGTCCATTTAAATATCCGCCATTAGTGCTGTACACCAGCGCTGCCAGGAAGAGCAGTTTGACCTGAAACAATTTTTTCTATATTTAGTATGCGAATGAGTTGGCTGAAGTTGTATTTTTTGTGTTATTGTACTATATTCATGAACTTACAACATATGCCATGGCTTTTAGCTAATCGCTATGTAGCCAGCCAAAAAAAAAACGAGCTTGTTGTTGTCCCTTCCGAGTGTCGGTAGCTTGTGCTGTGACATCGGACGGTCCCACATATTTATACAAGTCGCTCTTTCCAACAACGCCTATGAATTCATTAAATAAAAAACTCGAACGGATATCGCATCATCATACATATACGTCACCGATGCTAATATGTTAATTTCTGTACTGATCTCGTTAACATCGTTTTCTATGATTATGCAAGGGAATCTGTGTATCAAAGGTCTAGAGAACCATCTGCCGCGGTTCAGTTGCTACACATAAACATTAATATGAAAATTTAATCCAAGGCAATCATTTATAGGAGTTGCAAACGTTTAAAGTTATATATAGATTCGTTTACCTAATATTTGGTTTATATTTTGTAGTCTTCATGTCTCAATAAATCGTAAATTAATTAGTGGTATTTACTATTACACATTTCATAATAATTATTTTGAAATTTAAATTAGTAAACCATTGTTAATATGTATCATCAAAAACCGCACTCGTACTATGAAAGAAATAAGCGTACTATGAAAGAAATAAGAAATAAGCAGTGAGATTAATGAAAAAACATTGATCTGAACTGCTTTAAACAGTTTCATATGAGCCTAACGTTCAAAATAGTATTAATTACTGATCCGAAAACAATTAAAGCTTCAGGCAAAATGTTACCGTCATGACAGTAAACTTTAACGTTTTAACTTAAACGTTTCTTTCAGTAAATGGTATGTTCAATCATTAAACGTTACTGTTTGTCTTTTATTGTTTTACAAACATTTCTTCTTACTGTTTAGAGTCAGAATGAAATCGCTTTAATGTGGTGTAGTAAGAAATTTTTTTTTTCAGTGAGTTAGATTGTTTATCTAAAACTAAACAGTTTTAACATCCCTAGATTTTTACGATTCAGTTATGAATTCACGCTCTTTCCTGTTAGATGTGTAAAAGCTTGGTCAACTGCAGTGCTATTCTGTAAAAATCTCACCGTGAAAACTAAGGTGAAGTGAGCTGTCCTTCCACCTGATGTTAGATATTGCCCCTATTGATAGCTCATACTTCACGCTCACTTCACCTAAGTTATCCACGGTGAGATTTTTACAGAATCCATCGGCTGATGACTGATGACAAATTTAAATGCACCGAAATAAATAAATAATTCTTGAAACCTATGACAGAAATCGTCGCTCGCATGACTAAAAGTCCTATCTCATTTTTCTAATTTTTTAGCTGATTTGAGTTAGGACAACAAAATTTTTCTATTCGTGATTCTTTACATTTTTCACTAACCTATCTCTATGTTATTTGGATCTCAAAATATAACCATTTAAAAAGGCAACAAAATACGAATAAAAAATGTAGTTGACTTAACTCAAATCAGCTAAAAAATTAAATAAGACTTTTAGTAATTCGAGGAATGATATATCATCACTTGACAAGCCCCACTTCACCCACTGCTGGTATAGGCAACTCTTTGCTTGTGCTAATCCCAACACTTCCGCGCCAGCTTCACCCAGGTTTAACTCGAGATGGACACGCGACATTATTGTTGCCATCGCGGGTTACAAAACACCTGAAATAAAATCGAATCTAACACCTAGGTATGTCTAAATAAAATAATCAACTTTGCTGAAAAGGCGTTTACAACATCTCATTTCTTTCAGTTCTGCAATTGACGCGTTCTTGTATAGGTGCAAGTACGTTTTCAAAGACCAGCAGTGCTATTCTGTAAAAATCTCACCGTGAAAACTAAGGTGAAGTGAACTGTCATTCCACCTGATGTTAGGGATTGCCCCTATTGATAGCTCACTTCACGCTCACTTCACCTAAGTTATCACGGTGAGATTTTTACAGAATCGATCGGCAGATTTATGTCTAGATAGACCGATCGACGTGAAACTTAGTTATTCAGGATAATACATTTCTTTCATTTTTGGCTAAAAATAAGAACTCAGTAGAAAAAGAGGTTACGGAAAAGTAGTCCACTTACTCTATTTTAGAAGTTACCTAATAGTACAAGTATTTGGTTAACATTTTAGTATACTTAACTAGAAAGCTACCTTTATTACGCTAAAACCTGTCTAAATGTTGTACCATAAGAATGTAGGTGATGGATGGCCTGATATGTTTATTATTATGTTGCCTCTGTGCCGGTATGAAGATTAAAGAAAACAAGAACAATTACTATCACCTGCGAGGTAATTGCATAACACACTAACAGTAGAAATGGCTTTCATTTTGACAGTTCAACAAGATTCATTGCGTTATTTACGTTGTTGACCACACAAATTTTTCGAACATATGAAGCAGTGGATAAGCAATATTCTTTAAAATGATTAAGATAGTGATTGATACCTAGTGTGTTATGCACTTATTGTGCTAGTTGTTATCATACGCAGCTTGTAATAACATGATACAGGGTACTTTAAACTACTATTAATGAGTATGATATGGTAATTCGGTTAATTTCATGATGATACTACATTATTATGCTACGCTGATTCAAAAAGTGGACGATCCCTAAAGTTAAACCGTCTCCTATCCTGAATATAATTTTCTGCCTTTCAAGCACTAGGTACACTGAAAGAAATAAGCAGTAAATATTAATGAAAAAACATTGATCTGAACTGCTCTAAACAGTTATTTATGAGCCTAACGTTCAAAAAAATATTTTTACTGATCCAAAAACAGTTAAAGCTTTAGGCAAAATGTTACCGTCATGACAGTAAACTCTAACGTTTTAACTTTAACGTTTTTTTTTTTTCAGTAATAGTATGTTCAATCATATTAAACGTTACAGTTTTGTCTTTTATTGTTTTACAAACATTTCTTCTTTCTGTATAAAGTCAGTAAGTTTTAATGATAACGCCTTAATGTAGTGTAGTAAGAATTCTTTTTCAGTGTACCTAAGTACTAAGTATATCTGGAGCATTACAAATAAGAGGTATACTTACTATATATGAGGAATAAATTGCATTACTACCAATTATTTACATTAGGGCACACTTTTTCGGATTCATTGTGTTTTTCTGTTACCTATTGGTACTGATTTGCCAACACTTAAGACCACTTTCAGCTGAAATGCTGATGACATGGGAGGGTAATAATACATTACATTGTCCTGCTAAAGATTCTCATAATAATAATATGAAGTGTGAATAGGATAAAATTTGTTGTTCCAAAATCGATATGACAGAAAATTTATCTGCTTATTTAAGAGTAATTGGATACTGCTACTGAACACTGACAGTAGGCAGGCGAAATTCGTAGGTAAAAAAGAAATTGAAAAGCATGGACAATATTCTACTACCGGCACACTTTAGACACTGTATAAATTATACCGTGCTTTAGATCGCCATAGAAATGCTAAACAGGTGTTCATATTTCTCCATATCTCATTTGAAAATGAAACTTTACTACATTTCTGCCCTTGCAAATGGCAAGATTTATAATCTACGTTCGCGATTTATTTGACAAAAATGTAATGTGTGTTTAATTCCTACACTCTGAAATCAAGTTAATAATCATTAAAATAATGTTGATATTTGTTTAACTTGAAGCAGGATAGGGGTGTGCAGCACTGTGCGCTTTTACTATAGGTAAGACTAGCTGTGCCTGCGACTTCATTTGCGTGCATGTCGAAAAACAAATTTGATTTCATAGGTTTTCATTTTTTTCCCTAATTCTCCTTCCTTATAACATCAGCTATCTGCCAGAGGAAAATCCCATCAAAATAGGTCCAGCTGTTTCAGAAATTAGCCGGAACATAAAGACAGACAGGCAAAAATTTATCAGAAATACATTTTTTGTTATAAGTATCGTATATACTATAGCATTTAGTAAAAAACTGTTATTTCGACATTACAAACAGGCGCTTTAACTTTATTAATTTTTATAAGTCGCAGTACGATGGTTATAGCCCTTAGAGCCCTTATAGTTATATCCCTAGGGTTATTCAAATAATTAAGATTAGTAAAAACAACCTGTTTTTATATTTTGGCAATGTCAAAGAAATTATAATAGTCAAAAGTACGTATTTTATAAAAATATTGTACATAATAGAGAACTATCTATTATTTGAATTACTATTATACCATTTTTTGTTTAGGTATTTGTGACGATTGAGTAATAAAAAAAATGATTTTATTGGACCGTTGTATTTAAAATGAGTAACAAGTTGTGCAAATCCAAGAAAATATAAAGTTATAATTATTAGCAAGATAATTATGAACCGTTTTCATATAACTAAGTATATTACGGTATATAGCTATATCCTTAGGGATATAACCATAACACGGCTTTAATCATCTTACTGCGACATATAGATGTATAGATTTATATATATATTAATAATTTAGTATAAGTAATATATTATGGTCAATAATTCAGTCACATCACATCAGATGGCCTACCTCGTTTAAAAAGACATTTTTGTTATTTAAATGTCTATTACGTAATTTGTTCCCTATGATGTCAACAGATATTTGTCAATATACTATGTACAATATAAAGTTTCCAATTTCACCTGTTTGTGGGAATTCATATGTTAATAAAAACACGATCGGCCTTCAGAACAAACATTTCCGGTTTTGGCGGATGTTTTACACAATTGTAAATATGTATATAAAACTTATTGACCCACTTTTTTGTATGAATTAGTAATACTTATGATTGACGACTGTTTGTTTCTCTTCGTAGTCTGTAATGCTGATAAATTATTCATAAGGAAAATTAAGTGGCCGAAATGTTTCCATTTTATAAATATTATGTTTATACTAGCTTCTACCTTTGACTTCATCCGCGTGAAATTTCTCGTTCCTCCAACCCCGACTCAACGCGTCGCATCGCATCTCCCTCCCACACCTTTACGTTGTTTACGCTTAGCGTTCGTTTCGACATTTTTTTCTTTGTGCTCTGCTCTTAAGGGTCATAGCATATTACCTGCCTGTCTCAAGAATAAAAAAATAAATAAATGCAAAAAGAATTTTTCAAACCCGTCAGGTAGTTTGGTAGTTCCAGAGATCAGCGCGTTCAAAGAAACAAATATACAAAATCTTTAGCTTTTTTTCACAACGGAATAATAGGGGAGACCTATGTCCAGCAGTAGACTGCTATAGGCTGATGATGATGTACAATAGCACTATGCCCGCGACTTCGTCCACGTAGGTTTCGTAGGTACTTTCCTCAAAAAAATTTAACACCCTCTACTAAAAGGCAGTTTTCGAAAATTAATGTTTACGATCTTTATAACTCAAAGATTATATATAATATAGGTACTAATTCCAGTTAATCAAGCCTCGCAGTAAAAACCGCCCCTGGAAAATTAACTACTTCTTTTCTAAAAACTTACTACTTAACTTTTCTTATTTTCAAAAAACCCACGGTTCAGTCATGTTTACAGCAAATATACGTATTTTCTATCTATCTTTCTTCGTCCAATACATACAATACTTAAGCATTGTTTGTAATATTCAGTACAAAAAAATTATGAACCACATAGTAGTTCCGGGAATTATACATAAAAGGATGTAAAAAGGAACATTACTTGTTGTTGTGATCTTGTTTTCGTAACGCAATAATCTGTAGTCATCATTTATTTTCGTTGTTTGTATGTATATTTAGTATGTATTTATTTATGTATCTATTATACAGCTTGTATATATATATGTTATATTATCTATGTATTTATTATAGTATATTATGTTGCACCACTGACAACCCCATTTTTTTATATGCACGCAATCACTGTCCATTCCAAGGTTGCCTGGAAGAGATCGCAGAAAGCGATAAGGTCGCCCATTGTATGTTTTGTAGTAATATTTTTTTTTTGTTATGTATATTCGGTGTACAATAAAGTATATATAAACTTATATTCGGTGTACAATAAAGTATATATATAGGACTTCGTCCGTGTGATATTTTTTTCTTTTTACTTGGTTGCTAAGGGTTAGCGTAATATTGAATAGCCAATTTCCTCAATAACCCGATTTTTGAGGACTAGGCTATTCAGTGCAAAACTAATCAACCAAACCCGACTGGTAGGTAGTAGTCAGAGATTAGCGCGTTCAAACACACAAACTCTTCAGTTTTAATAATGTAGATTTTCTGAACCACTTAATTTTTCCACGACTGCCAAAAAGGGAGTGTTATGTTTACAGGGTGAGTGTATGTGCGTCACATACGCATATACATTCACCCTGTTTTCTTCTTATTTTTTTGATTGTGTCGATTCCCAAAATTTAAGTTTGTTCGTCACCGGAAAAGGTCTATTAAACTTGTCTTCAGATACGATCTATAATATTAATAACTTCGTAGCAAATACTTTTACCGTGTTATTTAAAGAGTATGTTTCTCTCAATGAATCACTCACTATATTACGTAAATTAAACGACAGTTTATCATTTCTAAGGTCGCATGGGCATCGAAACCAAGTGAAAAGTCCGCCCACATATTTCAACCTCATTCAACTCAAAATGTTACTGAGATTTATTTATAGATTTATCTTGGTTAGAAACATTGATCAGTTTTTCCAAGCATGGAAACACACATTTATACTTAATTAAAACCTTAAATTCAGGTTCCCTAAATATTGAAAGTGAGCACTATGAAAATTCATCCCCTAAAGTTTTAAAGTTTGTATGGAAGTTCGTCATTTTTGTCGATGGGGAATATTGTCTTTACAAGCAGTGTACCATCAGACACGATTCACATTAAAGTTTTCATTAGATTATGTCACAATGTCAGTTACTGTGTTTTAAATTCATGCGATTTTTCAATGAAACGGTGTCAATTCCTTCTCCGATTTAATGAAAAACTATGGAGTTACTAAATCCTTTGAGCTTTCGAATGAAATAAAAGAAGTGGTAAATATTCACTTTCAATTTATTTATTTCATTTGTAGTATGAGGCAAAGGCATGAAGATGAACCTAACTAACAGGCGCTTGTTTCTGAAAGCAAGTTTATCTTAGTTCAATATTTTATTTCTCAGTAATGTTTGCGACATAAAATGCTTCTAATCCGTATTTTGATCTTCAAAATCTAAAGATAACTGAACAAGGGCATGTATTGTAACTGAAAGCTTGATTTATGTCACAGCCAACGAGGAGAAGGCTGTCATTTTTTCATACTTACTGCAGTTTTCATCATAAACAAATTCTGCCAACATTCATTATAACAGACTTGCTGGATAATGTTACAGCTGCGCAGTAAGACTAAGCTAATCCAAGGCGGCCAAAGCACTAAACCTGCATGCACACTGTTAACCATTGACAACACAGCAAGAGGTTTATTACGATGATTAAAGTTAAGTGACGTTTAAACATCAGAAATGTATGGTTAAACAGTCGCTAACTTTAAGTAACTTTTATGAAGGGGCAAGAGTATGACGTATTGTTGAAACCAATGTGATAATATGAGAATGTGTGATTTTATGTAAGTTGTCTATCTTTGGATGATCATAATATCATGGTAACAGATGGATATGATATTATGTTCGTCTTAAAACTCAGTATTACGCTATAGTTCATAAAGTGACCTAAGGAGACTACTGTTTTTTTAAGTTTTGTTGATTGGGCCCGCTCTTGACCTCGATCACGCCTGATAGAAAGCGATGGTTGAGGTCTATGATGGAAAGAGCGTGCGCAGAAAATGCCTAAGGCACTGGAACTCCCACGCATCGACGAAACACAGCAGTCTGCTTGACGCCGGACTCCGGCGGGAGGGTTGTCGCAAACCAGGTGGGCGTTAGCCCAACCACCGCAAGGGAAGAATAACCGCAAGGCGATAATGTCAAAACAGGGAAAAAAAAATCAAAAATTCTTTGGACACTTATTTCTTTATTAAAGTTATAAAGCATAACGTTACTATTTACAGCAAGCATTATATTAGAACATACTGTTAGTATATTCACTTAAATTAATGACTTAGTTAACACCCTAGATTGCAGCCTCACGATGAGCTATGAAGCGATTATATATTTACAATAGACCGGACTAGGTATGTGACGATTCTACTATGTACATGTCTTTCTTTGGTCATCCAGAATTACCAGCTGGACCAACCATGGCTGCCGTGGCCGCCGTGGCTGCCGTGGCTACTGTGACCGTGTCCGTGGCTCTCGTGAGCTTGGTGGTGAACAGTCTTCACATGCGGTACGGCGTATTTCTTCACATAGGGGACGGGAATCTTGACCAGTTTCACAACTGGCACCTCGACGATCTTCTCAACTGGGACAGGGTTGTCAACGTGCACCTTTACAATCCTCTCGTACGGGACTTTCACGATCTTCTCGACGGGGTAGGGGACTGGTTTGTCGACCTTAACTTGCTGGATCCTGACGACGGGTACAGGAACGTTCTTGTAGTTTGGCACTTGGACGGGGTAGGGCTGGGGTACGGGGATCTCGACCCTTTGGGGCACGGGGTAGGGTACAGGCTGTGGCACTCTGTGTGTCACCTCCCTCAGGACCTGGTAGGGCTCTTCACGGACGCGGTACTGGGTGGGAGCGCCGTTGCCGTTAGCAAGACCGTGGATCTCTTCGATGACTGGAGCCTTTTGGCCTGGTGGTGGGGCATCGCCGCCGGGGACAGTCAATCCGGATCCGCCGAATCCAGAGCCACCTCCGATGGAAGGTCCGCCGAATCCAGAGCCACCTCCGATGGAAGGTCCGCCGAATCCAGAGCCACCTCCGATGGAAGGTCCGCCGAATCCAGAACCACCACCGATGCTGGGTCCACTGACTAAAGAGCCACTACCGAAACTGGGTCCACCGAATCCAGAGCCACCATGTCCAGAGTCACTGAATCCGGATCCACCTCCGATGCCATGTCCGCCACCGAGGCCATGTCCGCCGCCGAATCCAGAGTCGCCAAATCCACCACCGTGTCCGTGTCCATGAGATCCAGACAGTGAAGAGTCCAGGATGCTACTGCCGTGAGAGTAGCCACCATGCCCTAATCCTGATCCGGAGTAGCTAACCGAGGGTAATGACCCAGCAGGGAAGCTGCTGGGCGAGAAGCTGGACGAATGGTGCGAAGGATATCCACTGGACGGTAAACTGATTGAATGGTCATCATGATGATGTCCGTGAAGGATGCCGGCGTAGCTGCTGCTCAGTAGGATGGCTAAGCATGTCAGTTTCATCTGGAAAAATAGGAATAATTTAGTTTTTTATTTGTTTTCATTCACCCTTAGCTGTCAGATCTTTTTTGGATGTAAATACTTACATAGGTAGCCATGGTGATTAGCTAATCGCTGGCCACAAGTTTACACTTGTGTCGACTGTAACAACCGACGCTTGTTTGTGATGATATCGTATACTTCCATCTTATTTATATCGGTGTCGCGTGTGGGTCAACCCGCGTTGAGAACGAGAGTAAACGAACAGGTTTCTGCATAATCTTTCCTTTTCTAACGGAAATAGCGTATACTCGAGTTATTGAATATATTATGCTCATCGGTTACTCAATGCCTGCTTCACTGATGAAGAAGCTTATGTTATATTGATAAATTGATATTATGGCGATTTCTAACTGAAGTGACATTGAGAAGGTATGAATGTCGAAATAGAGTTAAATATTCTATTTCCATATGATGGCTATTACTGTGAAATTTCAAAACGATAACACCGAAGTGTGTTATGGAAATAAATTAAGACATTTTTTAGTAATGACTTTATTATTATTTAAAGTATCATGGGTCCTAACTTGTATCTTGGACCAAATACATTGTAGTAAAAAAAGAGCTGCTAATTTAGAGTTATCCAGATTGTAGATAATAATTAACAATATTTCATAAACTTAAATTTTACTAAAACTATTTTTGATTTTGGATCCGGCACATAATATCGTTCTTATGCAAATATTTTTTGCACTGATCTTTATTATCATTATAAATATTCACTAAGTCATGCTTCATCGTTTCGACTTTCTCGGCTTCATTAACAGTAAGGGTAGGTTTTTTTTACGATTTATTTTTAAATTGTTTTCACAATAGTACTCATTTAGACTAATAAACTTGTTGATTTACAAGGTAAACAACTTATTCCAATAAAATATCTTATTTTTGTTTACTTAAATTTATAGTATCTTGCGGTATAATAATTTATGCAGATCAAAATAGTATCTCATTCAGCTTCTCGAATCAAAAAACTTTCATTGTCGGGTCGTGCTTTATTAGTGCTACCAAAAAGAGTTCATTTTTCACTACGTCATCACATGTTCAAGTTTTTAAAACTTTCTCAAAATAGAGGTAAAGTTCTATCTTTTCAGAAAATTTTCTCAGGAATATTTGCATACCTTCATCAAAGTAGCGTTTAATATTCAAGTACCACCGTACTCATACCAAGTAAAGTAGCATAAAGCTTATAATCATCCTGCATATAATGTTCCCACTGCTGGGACACACGCCTCCTCTATGTGAGAGGGAGTGGGCCATAATTCATTACGAGAGCCCAGTGCGATTTGGAAGATGTCACATGTCTTTGCATTTTTGGTTCTAAAACATGCCAGGTTCCTCACGATGTTTTCTTCTTCAAATTAAAATGTTTGCTTGGGATCGAACTCGTAACTAACAGCCGTTACCCGTGCGCGTGTGGTGGATTACGGCCCACTCCCTGTCACAGAGGCCTTTTTTTTTTTGAGGATGGGAAATCATCAAAATGACCCCTTCCGCTCTGGGTGGAGCAGAAGGGAGTGTCAGACTCTTACTGACTAAAACCCACCCGTGTTCCTTCCTTAGCCCTTTATGTTCCGGGGTAGCGGTAACCCTTTCGGACAATCCCGCTGCATCACCGAGGCCTGTGTCCCACCAATGGGAACATTATAGGCTGATTATGTATGTATGTTATGGAACTGTTTGAGCCACTCGAGATGTTGAAGCAGTTGGGGTATTGTCTGCTCAGGAATTCTGTATATCCTCTTCAACAAACGAGCAGGCTATTCCACATTTTGGATCTATCATCATCAGCCGGAAGACGTCCACTGCTGAACAAAGGCGGGCCCTTAGACCACCACGCTGAACGACAATCCGCCACTTGCATCCATCGATTGCCCGCGACTCTCACGATGTCGTCGGTCTGCCTAGTGGGAAGCCTGCCTACGTTGCAACTTCCGGTTCGTGGTCGTCACTCGAGAACTTTTCTTCCCCATCGGGTATCAGTTCTACGAATGATGTAGCCTGCCCATTGCCACTTCAACTTGCAAATTTTAAGAGCTATGTCAGTGACTCTGTTTCTGGATCCATTGCCAGGTATTTGCCAACTTCTTAGCGTCTATTCGTCCCCCTCAAATAATAAAGTGCATATGACTAGTTAGAAAACGACTATGACTGCCTCGTTGTCTAGTAGTCGCAAGCACTGCTGTTGATCATGAGGCCCTGGGTTCAAGTCCCAGGCAAAGTGTTATTGGGTTTTTAAAGCTGGCATTTCTTAGGAGTAGCCCCGAGTTTAGATTTGTGCCCAGTTGATGGCAATAGGCTCGCCCCTATTATATGGGACTTAAGCATAACTGACGAAATGTGGATGTACTATAGATAAACCTGTGTACAACCCTTCGGGAAAACAAAGCGTGATATTATATATAATTGCAACCAAAAATTTATCACTCAAAAATTAACTTGGAATACATTTGACTAAAGTAGATGTAGCTGATCAAGTGGCGATGGAATTTAAATTATCTGAGATTATGAACACTACTTAGGTAGTTATAAAACGTCTTTGTTGCATTACGTAAAAATATTATGACAGTTGTGGGCATTGAGATAACAGAGTAGCAACCTGTCAATCTAGTTGCCATTAGAATTACAGATTTCTAAATTTTAGTTACCGTGAAACTTTAATACGGGTTACAGATAGGTGAAATATGATCATTTTCCTGGCCTTATCCCAATTTATTCGTGGTCGGCGCAACATGTATTTTTCTTCCATATTTCTGTATTAGTCATCATCTTGGTAGTCAGCCCCTTTCTAACCATATCAGCATCCATCCATCGTTTCTTTGGTCTTCCTCTACTCTTATAGCCATCGATATTCATACTCAAAACCTCACGACATTTTCCTCATTCCTCCGTATAACATGCCCAACCAACCGATTTCCACACAACTTTTCAGTCACCGGTGCCACTTCCAAACTTCCACTTATGTACTCGTTTCTTATTCTATCTATTCGTGTCACACTACACATCCCTCTTAGCATTCTCATCTCAGCTGCATGAAACTGCCTTTCATTCATCCCTTTTCGGGCCCAACATTCTGATCCATATAAGACAGCAGGTCTGACCATGGTTTTATATATGTTCCCTTTAAGTTTAAGGGGAATGCAGGAGTCGCATCGTCGTTGCAATTGTTCCCGTGTCCTGCCGCCATTTCATCCATCCAGTGTTAATTCTGTGCCTTACCGTCCGATCTACTTCGTCATCACTTTGCTCGAGTGAACCGAGATATCGAAAGTCAGAGCAGACTGGGGTAGACGTGTTCTCGAGTGGAGACCGTGAATCGGCAAACCTGAGGCTAGGTGGAGTGACGATCTGTGCAAGGTGGCTTGTAGCAGCTTGATGAGAGTTACTATAAAAAAGGAGCTGAATGGCGTGCAATTGGACAGGCCTATGGCCATCAGTGGACTGCGATAGGCTGAGTTGACGACTTTTACGTACCTTAGCGTTGATTTTTCCAACGCCAGATAATTTTATCCGAGGAATAATTTTGAATTTTTGACAGATCTTCCATACAAAATCTGTCAGACGTCAATTTTACTCCACAAATAAACATTATCTGTCGATTGAAAAGTCAGCCCTAAATGGAACAAACTTATATTCAAAACATCACTTTTCACCATTTCATGTAATAGCTGAGTTTGCATTTTGTCTATTCAATCAACTCAGCCTATCGCAGTCCACTGCTGGACATAGGCCTCTCCCAGGCTGCGCCACAACACCCTGTCCTCCGCCTTCCTCATCCAGTCCATTCCAGCCACTTTCTTTAGGTCGTCCGTCCATCTAGCTGGGGGACGTCCTACACTACGCTTGCCGATACGCGGTTTCCACAATTTCAATTTTGTCTATTAATAGATTTTATTGTTTTTGTTGTGTCTTAATTTAATTTAATATGTTCCAATTATATCCGAAGATTGTGTTCAATAATTACCTGATAAACAAAAAAATCCAGAAAATTTTAAGATTTTATTTTTGTTCAGAAAAAAGTTTGGGAACACATGTATTTAGTTAATCTTATTATTTTTATTTTACACATGTCTTACAAATATCATGAAAAATCAAATTGAAGATAGGCTATTCGTATTTGCTTGATTCGGTCTTAAAAATTGTTTTCACTCTGTAGTTCAGCAAAACTAAGATAACGTTTTTCTAAATGAGTCATCAGGGTTAATTAGGAAGCTTAAGTTCAACAAATGATCCCTGTCAATCTATAATTATGATAATATGTTTACTGTGTAAGTCACAAAGGTTACAACGTACTTATAATATTTCTAGAAAGTTATAAAGTTATTATTATGATAAATGAAAGTGACTTATAATTCTGATTTATAATTTTTGCCAATAAACACGATATATTTCTCAGGTATGATATAATATTAATTGTAAAGGAATGCGCATTCAAAACAAATCATTTATCAAACAAAATATCATAAATAAAGATACGCAACGTTAATCTTATTTGTTTATTTTCATACGCCTCATGATTTTAGAAATAGATAGCTTTTCGCTTAAAAACCTTTAATTTACTGTGGAAAAACCAGGTCGAATAAAAGATTATTTAGTCCGGTTTTACATGTAAACTACACATATCGCGACAGATGTTCGAAACGATTAGCCAATTATAATGACCGATGAGTTTCATAATTATTATTTGAATTGATCGCAAACGCGACGCGAGCCGAGTCCCATCGGACGACGATGACGCGGGCAGAAAGCGCGACGCACGCGAGATCCACAATATTTCATTACATTTAACGCATAACAGTGAATATAATGCGTTTTTTGTAAATGGAATATTAGTAATTACAAGAGTTATAAACATAGCTTCTTGACTTTTAATAAGAAATCTTCGGTTGATGGTTGAAAACAGGGCTGAAATACCTACGTTTGACAGGTTTGGTTGAGTCATTCGAGAGTGTTGTGTTACTACAGATGCCAATAATAATTTGATTGCGATCTTGGTCAATTAAACAGTCTGATCGCCTATGTGGGTGTTTAGATATGAATTTTCATGGATAAAAGGTGTCTGTTCTTAGATACTAACTTCATTTTTAATGAGTGGTTACTCTTCTAGCTTCCAATGAATAAATTATCACCTCTATTACGATCATTATTATGAATTGTGATGCTGCTTGCTGCTCGCAGTAATTAGCACAAATTAGCAAATTTGCTTACGTAATATTCCGTCTCGATGACATTAGGCTTCGAAACATATCGTTAACATTGCTCGAGAAATCAGAAGAAAATTATACGGAGCTAGATTTTATTACGTGATACAGTAGCATGTTTTTTAACTGTTCGTAAACATGCACCACTTGAACTACTAATACATGCGTGAAAAACTTCAGAAATATACCAAGGCCGACTGAACATCAATAAATTAATAATACCGAGTTTATTTGTATAATTTATTTTTGTAAAACATCGAAAATACTTACAAACATTTAACAACAACTTCAACAGCTATAAATTTATCTTATCACAACAATAAAATTAGCACAAAATGATAATTTTAAGAACAATATTTACAATACATTTTTGTCTATATTCTACAGACGCGGTAACATACATAGATGTATGTACAAAACCGTAACAAGTCTTAACAATATTTTAAATCTTACACATAAAAAATAAATGCCAAATTTTAATAATACATCGTTTTAAGCAGTCCAATGAAATCGTTTCTAGTATATAAAATTTAAGTAGGTAAATTAAATAATAATAACTTAAAATAATAAAATACAATATAGAACATTGTACATCAGTTCAGAAAATACACTAAAGTTAAAAATTACAAATAAGTTAGAATACTCTACGTGGTAGCGTCTGCACCGACGGTATCAGACTTTGACTCCGCAACCGGTGGTGGCGGTCGCAATAATATTGGTACAGATGTTTCTAAGCTTTCGGTTTCAGCACCAGCTTCAAACAATGGCTCAGTCTTAATAATCCTAAGGAGTTTCGGTTTGTTAACGCGCCGCCTGCGAGAATGTTTCTCCAATTTCATATGACTACCCCTTCCCATAGGCGAATGTGGTGGAGGTGGTTTCAAAAGAGGGTAAGGTTCATCAACATCAGACTTAGGATACTTTCTTTGATACGAATGACGTCCCGATAACAATAAATTTGGGTGCCTATGCCTCTCATTAATTGTTCTAGATCCTGACATAAAACGGCTTTTAGTTCTACTATCCTCAAAAGTACTTGAAATAATATCGTCACCCTGTCCTGTTAGTTCTGATGCAGAACCAACTTCCCTTTCACTTGCTGAATCGTCTTGTTCTATAACAGCGCCTATAGGGTGGGTATTTGATGCATCAGCAATGGGTACAATACTTTCTTCTTCTTCTTGACTGCGAGAGTATTTCACTCCCTGATAAGGAAATCTACCATTGTTGTAAATATCCATGTAAGAGCCACCAAGCGCACTGAGCCCATCATTTATTGGCGCTAAGCCTCCAGTGTTTTCGTTCTTTAATAAGAACTGTAACTGTGAAAGGTCGAATTTCATTGGCGCTGGTTTTGAGTATTGGTCTCTGATTGTCATCATTTGTGAATCGTCTACAGTAGGCTTTCCTTTCAACATGTCTGCCACCAATTTAAGGTCTACATTAAATGGATTCGCTACTTTAAAGCCATTGATTGTCGACAATAAACTGCTATCTATTTCCGGTCTATTTATATTCATAGCCGGTTGCTTATTTAATAATAACTTGTTGAGTAAGCTGGTCGTGACGTCAAGCTGATGACTACCAACGTTTTGGTTGATTCTCATTGGCAGTGGTGTAGGTATGCTCCCTTGATCAAAATTGATATTATGCAACTTTAAGGCATCATTAGACATACTTTGAGTCAATTTGTATGGAATATCATTGAATTTCAGAATGCTGGCTATATCTGACGGTAACTGATTTTGGTTACGATTAAACCCTGACTGTTGAGCACTCTGTGATTGTATATTGTCTTGGTAGTTGTTAGACTGTTGAGTTAAATAACTGCCGAGTCCCTGTGATCCGGAGTAACTTCCCTGATTAAAATTGGATTCCGGGGATGGTGACTGTTTGCCATAAAAAGTTGACTCTATTTGTTTAACATTGTCAGGTGTTAAGTAGTCATCAGACTTTGTCTTTATGTTAAAGCCGTAGATAGAATTTTTGTCCTTATAAAATGAATCTGTTACAGGTCGTATGAACTGCCTTATATTTTGATCAAATTGATCTTTTCCAAAATTATTTGATGTAAACCGGCTGTTATTGTCCAAAGTGGTTCCTGCTTTTGAGGGATCTGAATTAGCTACTACATTTGATACATCTATGGGGACGATATTTTTCAATGCTTTGTCATGATCAAACGGTTGTTTTGGCTTGCCATCTAGATTTTCTCTCGGTGTTGAAAGGAAATATGGGGACGCTGTTATAAGATCATTTTGTGTACTGTACAAGTAAGGATTGTTTGAACTATCAGTGTATTTATTTTTCTGTTTGTCGTTATTATAAAATCCACCGTTGTTTATATCAGAGTTTCCAACATTGGTAGATCCATAGTTGTTGTTATTTCCAAATAGCTGTTGCTGTTGTTGTAGTTGTTGTTGCTGTTGCTGCTGCTGCTGCTGTTTGAATCTTTCGTGTGCTTTGGCAGCTGCTTTTGCAAATTCTTGCGCTTCGATAGCTTCTGTGCCTGACTTAGAGACTTGATCGTAATTATAAGGCTTGCCGGTTTCCATATGGAAATTCATCTGGCTAACAGCCGGGCCGTCAGATTGCATACTTAACTGGGGGTATCTTGGGGGATACCCAGAACTATACTCAATCAAAGGCTTTTTACCTGTAAGTTTCCATCCAAAATCACCGTTGGAATATAAATCTGCCTGACCTGTTTCATGTTCCAGGTCTCTAGTGCGAATTTTCAGATTATTTAACATTTGGTTATCAGGCTGTACGTAATTAACAAACAGGTTATTAGCCGAAGCCATGCTACCTATGCGATGTGTATCACTATTATCAGAGTTTGAGTCTAACCTTGAATCTTGTTGGGAATTTTGGTACTGATAATTTTGATACTGGTTATATTGACTCTCTTGAAGCGATTTTGATGCTGCATTTATATTCGAGTTCATAGCGTTTTGCCATGATTCTCGTAGCTGGTCCTGATATGGTGAAGTTGTGGTTGTCGTTGAAGATGAATAGTCGTTTTGATATTGTTGTTGGATATTGTTCGGGTACCTTACTCCGTTGCCAGCGTAATCATAATGGTCTATTTGCATTTTCTTATTTTGATCATTAGTATCGTAACTCACGACATTATTACCGATCGTTGTTGTAACTCTATTGCTGTAGTCAGGCGACCCAGTTTGTATGACTGATAACGGAGATGATACATATGACTGTAAATTCGATGGACTTGAAATGAAAATTGGCGATGAGCTGGAAACATATGAACTTGACTGTGTTCCACTATATTGACCATTGTTTAAAGGTGTAGATAAATAAGATGGTAGTGGAGATGGGGTACTTTGTACACTATCCATAAACGAATTAGGTGTGCTATACTGGTAAGGACTAGGACTAGACAAGTACGTTTGACCATGTGACGCTTTAGGCTCTAACGGTATTTGATTATTCTGTTGGTTGTTGTTATCGTAATTAGATGGAGAGACTGTCGAGTACTGGTACTGTGGCTGCGGTGTGGCTGTATACCCTAAGCTCGGAGCTGGGGTAGACATCTGTGTTTGTTGGTAGTACTGATTTTCTGCTCTCAATTGCTGGAGGAATTCCTCCGGTGGTAAGGAGTACTGCACGGATGCATACTGGTTACTAGCCCCTGCACCGCTGTCCTGCGATTCTGTATTCTCTGGTTGCTTCTCAGTTTCTTCTATCTGTTGCTGGAACGGGTTCTTGATTCTGTATATCTTTCGGCTCCGCGAGTAAAATGTTCGACCGTAGTTATTGTTCTTATTAGTGTCATCGTTGCTGTTATACTGTATGGTGGGTGAACTTAATGACTGGCTGTTTTGGTCTCTCTGTACGATGTTGTTGAAGCCCGTGATGGCCTCGACTTGGCCATCATTGGAACCCATCTGTTGGTAACGGAGAATGTCTTGGTCGGCGAATCCATTTTGACAGCGGGTGGATTTTATCAGTTGTATTATGACTAGTATCCGTATCTGGAAACAAAAAAAGAATAACATTATTACTAATACAAACACTTAGACGATCACGAGGTGGGCATGTTATAGATATTATACAATATAGTTGATGCCAGATGAATAAAAAAAACTTAATAAATATAACCTTTGAGTTCAGGTTATATTTGACAACGAAACGATAGATGGATCTGGTTATGCTTTTTTATTTTGCAAGTGCATCAAGTTCACAAACTGGTTTCTGCATAAATCACGTAGATAATTCATTTATGTCCACACGTATGTAAATCAGTTAATTAACCATTAAACTAAAACGTTGTTATGGCAAAATTAACACCAACAAGTTTAAAGGCATGCGGAGCACCAGTTTAGAAATTACCATGTTGATTAGTTAACTATAGATTTAGAAAACTGTCAGCTACCTACTTCTAATAGTTCAGCATTTTTAGAAAGTCAATAGCTTTCGTTAAAGGACTTGCATACTGATGACTTTGTATCTGACCTATCCACTCTCGATCTTTGCTAGATCCTAACTTGTCCATCCAGTTGTTATTTTTACCTCGACCTTGTACTGTCAGTACAAGATTTTCCCTTTCAACTACCACTTCTCAGGGGTCAGCCCGCCTACGGTCAGGTCTGGTCATACCCACCTACTCCATAAACGATTTTAATTTGAGAAAACACTAACTAGTACTTTCACAAAACTTGTATTTTGAATTTGAAATTAATATCTTATCACAAACCTGTTAATGTCGTGTTATAGAACTGTAAATTTCACAAAGTTGGTACTACTGAGTTTAATCGTTAGGGAGTGTAAAATATGTATCTCGTGCAGTTGTCTTAAAGCATAATTGTGACACGCCTTGGAAGAGAAACTTCCAACAATATTTGCATCAATTGCATGTTAGGTATAAATAACGACAGAAAATGAAATCATTAATCCGGTGCCAAAAATAGTTGAATCTAACAGCTAGGAACCTAGCACAGCATGACTTTGATATAAAATATGCTTTGCATGTCGATGAAAAACATATTTTATGTCATGGAGTTTTCACATGATACATGATATTTCTCTTTCATCGCCAATTTGTGTGCTCAGCCACTGGATAAACATACTTGTAACTTATTATCATGCAATAAGTTTGTCACTATGAAAAATCGGTACCACAGAGTAATTGGCGTTTTTTCACGATCCAATATAAGGTCAGAAATTATAAAGTCCTTAAAATTGGTATGAACTATCACCTATCGTAGAGTTGTTCCTCGGATCTGAGGAGTCTCAGGTTTTTTGATAGACTCGGCTATCCTATCATCAATGAACCTAAAGCGCTTAATATTTACATTACTCAAAGTTTTGCATCTTCGGCAACCCATTCGCAACTACTATCCTTCCTCAGTTACGACGATGGTCAATACTATGAAGTATGGACCATCGTCGTTCTTTGTCATCATCATCATCATATCAAACTGTCATAAGTTTAACATTAAATGAGAAAGAATAGTAGGTATTCTTTACCTACCTACCTATTCTATACCTACTTCGATCAATAATATAATGATACGTGTTGATCGACACAGAGTAAATTTAGCTGAGCGAGCGTGATGCGTGCACAAGTAAACGTAGCACGGGCGTCGACCGTGCGGTATGCACGGGCGATAGTGAGATGCGAGTCTGTGTGTCCTCAGCCGTGAATCGCTTTCCTACTGTCCGTGCTGATTCGTTGGATTCCTAATTATATTACTGCGGCCATTTATCTTTGTTCATCATTAGCTTCGAGAATTAAATAAGCGTGCAGTAATAGCAAATACCTAAATGCTTTGCCATTTCAGTAAGTGGTTCGTTCTGGTAAATTAAACAAGAGATCTTTCATGAAAATGAAATATATATTTTACATAATTTTATGATTGTAAAATATGGTTTTGCTACAAGAAATTTGACGAAAACAAAAGATTAGGCAAAGTAAAAATTTCATTCAAATTTAATTTTTCGAGAATATTCGCGTTTTTTATTAGCGTTTTTAATTTTATTTTAATTTTGAGCTTAATTTTTATTGTAATTTTGACTTTGTTTTTGATTTTAATTTTGATCTTAATTTTGATTTTAATTTTGATTTTAGTTTTGATTTTGGTTTTTGATTTTAATTTTAATTTTATAAGTTTGCGATTTTATTTTTATTTGTTTTTCATATGATTTATATGGATATTTATCTGAAATAAATTATTTGATTTGATATTCATCATTCTCCTGTTATTCAAATTTATTTGTGGTCGGCACAACATGTCTTTTTCCACCATACTTCTCTATTAGTCGTCATCTCGGTAGTCACTGCATTTATAGCCATAATCATCTTTCATACAGTCCATTCTTACAGCCCTCCAATTTTTCGAGAATATTTCTTGAAAGTTACCAAGAACACCAGAGCGACCTGTTCATCATTTCATAATATCGCTGACTTTGACTGCATGCACGTTGTTCAAAATACAGAAAACAAGTTTTGTTAATAAATATCACGTAAGACTGTTTATATGTTAATGTAAACGGAGGTAGTGATTTAAATATTTTTGCGTGAATCATTTTGATGATCAGTGCGTGCATTTATTTTCTTCCGAATCATTACATAACATCCTACGTTGGTATTAATAATTAAATCAAAATATTGAATAACGTATGTAGGTAGGTGCTTAATTCGTTTACATACACACATATACTCACGCCTTCGATCCCTACATACGCCCTATTGCTTCGTTTACGTTCATACATATGTGGTAATTTGTTTTTTTTTTTAATTAAAATATCGAAAGTGGTCACTAAAACGAAAGCTCATGGACATGTGCATTCTTCCTACCCTCATCTACGGAGCGCAAACATGGTCTCTTACAATGCGTCAAAAGTCCGCACCTGGAGTCTGCCAACGGGCTATGGAACGAAGTATACTAGGTGTCAAACTCACAGACCGCATTAAGAACTCTATATATATATATATATATATATATATATATATATATACTCTATATATAGCAATATGCAAAAGCCACCACTCAGTGGATCCCCAATAGCAGGGAACGACTGCGCGGCAGGTCCAGAAAGAGATGGTAGGATGAGCTGGACTCCTTCTTAAAGGATTGGCCCACAATCGCACTTCCCAGACTACTCTGGGAAAAGTCGAAAGAGGGAAGGGAGGCTTTTTCCCTGTAGTGGGACAACACAGGCCTATAATAAAAAAAATCCTAACTTCAATATTATAAATGCGAAAGTATGTTTGTTTGTGAGTTACCTTTTCATGCCTAAACCACTGAACAGATCATCCTGAAATTTTACATATACGTTTTCAGGTGTAGGTACAGAATCGAGCATACCTTTCATTCAGAAAAAAAAAAACTGCTGCTGTTCTCGAGGAAAACAACAACAACGTTATTATGATAATAGATGGACCACGTGTCTTTCGAATCATGATTGAATTATATCTGGTTCGCAGACTAAGTCGCGTGCAACAGCTAGTAATATAATAAAAAACTGAAAATGAACTTGTCAACAAAGAACGCACATTCTAACATGCTAGAAAAATTTAATAATTTCTTGATATTTCAATTACGTTTAAAACGTAACTAGGTTATTATATGTAATAGAAGAATGTGACGAGAGTAATGGGCTAAGAATTCCAACAAGTAAAGATATTTCTAATAAAATAATTAACGCGATGACTCAACGAGGATTTAGTTACATTTCTTTGTTTTTCAGTTGGACTATAATACAAATTTAATTTACTTTACTGTCTCGTTGGTCAAATGCTCGCAAGTGCTACTGCTAAGCATGAGGTCCTGGTTTCTATTCCCAGGTCGGAAAAAGTGTTAATGTTTTTTTCTTCAGAAATTTCTCAGTTGCAGCCCTGAACGTGCATTTGTGCCCGATTGATGATAATAGGCTCGCCCCCTATTACGTGGTACTAAAACATAAATGGCGAAATGTGCGTGTCTCTGCTAACGCTTCAGGGACTACTGGCTTGATGTTATGTTTATAATTTATTTTAATCGGTTGATGTTCTATGTTGTATTAATCAATACCGTCCTCCATTTAAACATCACCATTTATTTATGCCTCATAGTATTACAAAACTAGTCCTAAAGGAAACTAAACCAGTTAAGCGCGGAATTTGGAAACCCAGAAATTATACCAAACTTCTATTTTATATGCATACATCACTGTATTATAAATTATTTATACTGCTGCTTTTTATACTAGACTAGTGACACGCCTTTGCTACACACGAGTGCGATCTACTGATGTGGTGATATATCGAAACGTCAAGATTTCTATGCTTTATCTAAGTAAGTATTATACATATAAACCTTTCGTAGTTAATTCTCTAAATAATGGTGAGAATCGCATCAAAATCCATTGTACGGTTTAGAAGAACTTAGCGAACAAATAGACAAAAACAAAAACGACTTTATTTTTCACCATAGAGAATATAAACTTGGAGGCTCAGAGTTAAATCTCGAAGTCATTGATTTACGATTAAAGGAGTCGTGAACAGATTCACACAATAGAAAGTCTAGGAAGCTTTCAACTCGTGACCATTATGCATGCAAGACAGGATAATACCCGTCCGGGGTGAAAGGGCGATGGTATAAGTTAACAGCTACCCACACTTCTTGTGTATGAGCGGTTCTCATGGATAATTTTAATCACACTAATATTATAAAGGGGAAAGTTTGTGTGTGTTTATATGTTTGTTACTTCTTCGCGCTCAAACGGCTGAACGAATTTTGATAAAATTTTGTATGGAGGTATCTGACACCCTGGATTAACATATAGATTACTTTTTATCGTGATATTTTCACGGGATTACGACACTTATGCGGGTGAAACCGCGGGGCGCAGCTAGTAGTTAATAATTGGTAATAAAATTTTATAGAGGAATAAACATATTATTGAACTTAAACATGCAAAAGCATTTGTTTGTAGTAACGCCAATAAAGAGGAAGAGTTTTCTACATTATTTATAACATCTAGGTACAAATTAATGTGTCCTGAACTGTCCTGACGTGTCCAGTTCAGGACACATTCATATTGCCACATTAACAATTTCAGCGGCTTCAGGACACATTCATATTGCCACATTAACAAATTCAAGCCGCTGAAATTGGTAAATAAGCTTTCGTTTGAAAATGTGAACCATTTAAACAAACAAATGAACAATTCCATATTTTTGTTAATTTTATGAAAATGTGGTGACGTTCATTTTTCTTGGCAATGACCTAACGTAGCGCGAAAACAGTGGGGCAGTTCGAGAACTGCCCCACTGTTTTCGCGCTAATTTTAAGAACGTTCACAGTCAGGTCTCAGTCTCAGTCTAGTCAAAAATACCTCTAATTTCCCGACATTTTTGTAAATTTTTTGACATATATTGTCACTGAGTTGAGATTGCAACCAGATTTTGAATGTTTTTAATTACGAGAATTTATTGACCTTCAGGTGTACAAAATACGTGTAATGAAATATGCTATGTCATCAGTTTGTCAACACCTTGGATTAAGTTATATGCCTAGATATGACTATATTCTATATTCCGTGAGATATCTCCATAAATCTATATTCAGTATCCCAATATAATAATTTAATCGACTAGATCCACTAAAGATAAACTGTCTCATGTTCAAACACCATTAGACAAACTTAATCCCCTGTAATTCCTTATGTTAAACTCAATGCAATTGATAGCTCCTCTTAAGTTGTGACCTTAAAGGTCAAAGCTAAGTGATGCCAATTGCTTCTCAAACGTGATACTGTGGGATAGGATGTTTTTAACAAACTCATTTAGTTTAATGTTCTGCTTTGCGTGTTTAAAGTTGCGGTATGGTGGATTTTATAGCGTAATAAAGATTATTCTTCGCTGAGGTCAATAGTAAGAGGATGTAGTTAAAAGTATCTTACGTTTACAAGCGTAGACTTAACAGACGTACTTTTTAAGAGGAATATTATGACCTGTTTTAGAAAGTAGATAGTATTCAAAATAATGAGGACAAAAAAACAAATGGTCTTTAAAAAAATCCTGTAATGTATAGCCAGGATAGATACAACCTACATAGCCAATAGATATTTTTGAAACAATAAACTCTGTTTTCATTCATCAAGTGTTTCATCAACATCTTCATTCTATTCCAAGTTATACACCAATTTAACATAACATAGCAGCACGTATACAACGTCTCTCAAAATTCAATGATAAGCGGGCACCAGATGGTGGACGTGCTCATGACCACTAGAGAAAAAAAAATTAATAAAAATAACAAATTTTTTTTTGGAATTTACAAAAAAGACATTGAAATCCTTCGATAATTGACACCCTTTATGATAATTTTAACTACCATGACCGCAATTTTTCAAATATTTCAGTTTGTTTTTCTCGTATCTACAACTTAAGCAACACTGCAGTCCACAACTATCCTTAAAAATCCCAGAATGCCTGTAGTTTTTACAGAAAAATCAATCAAAATAATTTTATTCTTTAAAATTTTCAAAGTCTTTTAGTTTCAGTCTACTTTGTAATTACCAAAAAAAAATTAGGTTTTTTTTTTCATAATTTTTTCACGAGTAGTGATTAGGACCAGCCTTTGGAGTCCGCTTATCGTTGAATTTTGGGAATCTGTAGAGTAATACAGAGGTGTCCCTGTAGTATACACCAACATTTTAGGACGAAGCTATTACCATCACCAATTTAATACCCAATCATCAAAACAAATCAGCAATTAGTAATCGAAACACAACATGAACAACGTTCAATGCACCATAACTAAGGTCTTCGCCAGATAAACGAACGGCAAAGGTCGCGACGACATCGACTGGGATGTTCAGTGTTCGCCGTTTCTCTGCCCTTACCGGTCACGCGTTTCACCCGGTGTGGCCAGGGAAAGTGCGCTTCTGAACATGCCATGTCGCTTTTAGCACTAACTACCTGTTCAAACAGGCTGCGAGCTCTTTGATGTAGTGTGGGAACAGTGACAGGGAAATTGATTGTATGATTTGATTCGGTTTTGTTTTAGATGATTATTGTTTAGGATGGCGTGGAATTGTTCAGCTGTTTTGGTGAATGGAGCATCGGATAGTAGTAGGCAAAGCTATCAAGATTAAATCGTTGTAGCAGCTATTTCACGATTTCATTACTGCTTTTCATGACCGATGAGCGGTGGTGACCCAGTGGTAACGGTCGCATTTTACTCTCAAAACAGCGAAGAAAAACATTGTGAGGAAACCGGCATGTCCTAGAACCAAAAATTCGAAGGCATGTGATATCTAACAACCTGCCCTGGGCCTGCGTGGTGGATTACGGTCCACTCCCAGCAGTGCGAACATTAGGTATAGACTGATTATTATATGCTTAAACCTACTATGTAGTAGTTCTAGGTAAATTGGTTGTATCAGTCCCCAAATGAAATAAAATGCTAGTTACAATACCGCCATTTTTAAAGAAACAATCATCAGTTCGTTTACCGTTTGTAAATCATAAAGAAAGTATAGAAAACCAACAATCTTCAACAAAACAGTTTGTGTATCTTCTTGCGTTAAGAGAATTCGTGTTTAATTTATGTATTCGTCTTGTTCTGAAGCCACATACATCACATTGAAAGTTCACCTACGTTTCTAGCGCACATAATTCATAAGCTTCAGTGCGACATGGCTACGGAATTAGCTACGGCACACACCGCTACGCGCCATATTGGGTAAGGTTAGTTAGGTGACTACATGTTTATACGTTTTATAGTAATTTTATTCTTCGTAGACATTTCACGATTTAACCATTTATTTATTGATTTAGCGGTAGATTTAACACAAACTATCAAAATGTGAAAGGCTTTTTTTGCAAATGCTAAAAACTTTCTTTTGATTTCAAAACTGATCCATTAGAAGCATAAATAAATGAGATTCGTCCAATGGTTTTAGAAAACAAAACACAAATGATAATTTTATTTTAGTACGGTCTTTAGGTTCGTTTAGTCCATCAGCGATGAGATCCGACGGACGACTAAAATGTTTTTGATAAAGACTAGCTGCGCCCTTCGGTTTCACCCGCATAAGTCTCGATCCCGTGGGAATATCTGAATAAAAATGATTCTATGTCCTAGGTCATGACCTAACCATGTGTCAAATTTCATCCAAATCCGTTGAGTCGTTTTAGCGTGAAAGCGTAACAAACAGGCATACAAAAAAAATGAATCTTTTCTCTTTATATTATTAGTTTAAATAAATAAGATTATCAAACTGATTACAAACGCATAACGTTAAAACTAATTTATTGATCGAATTTTAAAATGCTGTTTTATCATAATTATATTGGTTCTGTTAAAAGCTGTCTGTGTTTGCGCAAACTTGCTCTGTGCCTAATCGCGCAAATTTGCTCTGTACCTAATCGCGTATGCAACAAAATGTCAATGTAACATTGCTTTTTTGCAAATGGGTCATCCATGAGCTATATTATAACCCAAACATAAAATTAACTGCGTTTTTATAACAAAAAGCAACTAAATTACCATACCACTAACACGTCTAAAGGTAAAGGGTCTTCTATAGCCATTTATGACGCAACATTCTGAACATTTGCTAAGGTTTATGGCTTTAAAGTAGGACGACATCACTCTAAACGGGACCAAGCGTTATATAACTATGATATTATCAGAGAAAGTGAGCAAGAGCTAAGAATTTATTGTTTAGACGTAAAACTGATGGAGACTTTCATAATTACACCTTGAGGCGGTGGAATCGTTGTTGTAATGCAATACTATGGTGTTCAAGTTTTGTTTTGAATTAGTGTGATAGTAATGGAACTTCAGTCGTTTTCGCTGTCTATTTCCGCAATGAAAATATTAGCTGGCAAAATGATATACGTTTTAGTGCTGATTTTTCAATCATCTGATAACCTTATTCGAGGTTATTCCTTTTGAAATTTTGACAGATATTTCATAAGTACAAAAACTGTCAAACGTTAATTGCATTCCTCGAATAAAAATTATCTGGCGGTAGATAAATCAGGCCTTATTATGATAACTAGAATTAAGACCCGAGCGAGCACCAAATATCACTAAATACGTTTAACGCTTATCAACATAACATAATCAGCTTATAACGTTCCCACTTGAACACAGACCTTTCTCTCTGTGAGAAGGAGTGGGCCATAATCAACCACGCGGGCCCACTGCGGGTTGGTGAATATCAGATGTCTTCGAATCTATGGTTCTAGTCTAGGAGATGCCGGTTATCTCACGATGTTTTCCTTCACAGTTTTGTGAGAATTGGTGATGAAATAAATTACACAAAGTATGTGCCTGCCTAGTTTCAAACCCACGACCTAAGTAAGTATATACGTATGTCCGGGCCACTCGATCGCTTAACAAATTTCCTATGGTCTCTGGTATGATCCATGGTTAATTCCATTTAATTCCATCAATCATTTCAAAATGATAGTGACAGAATGATGTTTAAAATATGTTTAGCGTTAAACACATATACGTATATAATGCAAATGGGCCTAAGTCTAAAGTAGTGTACCTATTTGTCTTTCGTGATCGATGATATGTAGATTACCCAAATAAATGCGCAGATGAACCACTCTTTTTGATGTTCGTTTATTTGTTGTATTTACCAATAGCCTAAGTATAGCTTCATCGCTATCATTATTCGGCCTTAACTATGTAGTTAGGTTACAGTTCTTGATTTTGAGTTATGAAATAGGCACGGTAATTTAAACTCTATTGTTTTATTTTTAAAAACACTGTTTGTAACGCCATGTTGATTGTTTGATTCTTGATACAGATGGAATATTTCATAATTACACGTTGGAATATAATCATACCTATTGTGATACGTTTTATATTGTTGGCACTTAAACTTTCTTGATAGTTTCGCTTTTTATTGTTCTTTGCGAGTTCTGTTTGATAAAATATTTGTTCATAAAACTTTTATATAATTTAATTTTTAAAGACCCTTTTAATTTCAAAGCTGCAACAAAAATTGCTTGCTGATTTTCTACGAATATCAAAGAATGGCATTGAATTCATAGTAAGCAGAAAATAAATTAATTTCTAAATTAGTATGATAATAAAAATATGGTTTTACATTATATTGTTGTCTTTTGCTCTGAAAGCTTCTAACCAATGGAGTAAACGTAAGGTGCAAAGAGCTCTGTGCGCAATTTAAAGTAACAATCTAGGTATAACTTGAAATAACATCAAATCAATCTTTGATTTGATGTTATTTCAAGTTAAACAAATATCAACTTTATTTCTGTGTTGATTAAGTTGATTTCAGACTGACTAGCACTATTGAAGGAGTTATAAAAATTATTGAAGTTGTAGCTTAAACTGAACATTATTATGTAGGAATTAAAGTTATTTTCCCAAAAAGTCATATTTGTTTACATGTTTGGCAGCTAAATCGCGAACGCAGATTATATGGGTGTCGTGGATAGCTAAAAGAGATAATGGCCCCGATTCTGTTGTTCACAAACTAAATTAAATTTAAGTTCAGTGCATCTTAATCTTTCTGTTTCATTATGAAAAGGACAGAAGATAAATATTAATTTAGTCCTGTCAAATTAGATAATCCATAGACAAGTTTAGATGTGATTAAAAAAATTGGCTACTAAAGTATACGCCAATTTATGTCAGGCGCTGACTAATTGGACAGGACTAAACTAATATTTATCTTCCGTCCTTTTCTTAATGAAATAGAAAGAAAAAGATGCACTTTACTTATAATTAGTTTAGTTTGTGAACAACAGAATCGGGGCCAATGTGAACCCAAAATAGGAAAATTAATTGGGTTAAAGCTGGTATCTTTAGGTATTATCATAAGATCGCGCCGGCTTACACCCACATTTCGTCAGTTATGTTCAAGTCTCATATAATAGACTGTGGGATATTCTATCTAAGAATACAAACTCTGAATTGCCAGCTGCTGAAGATGGATCATCATCATCATCAGCCGGAAGACGTCCACTGCTGAACAAAAGCCTCCCCCTTAGACCACCATGCCGAACGACAATCCGCCACTTGCATCCATCGGTTGCCCGCGACTCTCACAATGTCGTCGGTCCACCTAGCGGGAGGCCTTCCTACGCTGCGTCTTCCGGTTCGTGGTCGCCACTCAAGAACTTTTCTTCCCCATCGGGTATCAGTTCTACGAGCGATGTGGCCTGCCCATTGCCACTTCAACTTGCAAATTTTAAGAGCTATGTCAGTGACTCTGGTTCTTCGTCGAATATCCTTGTTCCGTATTTTATCACGCAAACTTCCCGAACGCTGCCCATCCAAGTTGGATTCTTCGGGCGACCTCTTTCTCAAAGTTAGACCTACCTAGCTGAACAATCTGTCCAAGGTAAGTATAATGGTCTACAACTTCGAGAGTATCGTTCCCAACAACAACCGGTATGGGTGTCACATGGACATTCGACATGATTTTCGTCTTGTCCATGTTCATTTTAAGACCCACCTGTTGGGAAACGCTACTGAGGTCGCTGAGCATAGTATTAAGGTTCTCCAACGACTCTGCCATGATGACTATATCATCGGCAAAACGAAGGTGAGTGATGTATTCGCCATTGATGTTGATGCCGCGTCCGTTCCAGTTCAAGAGCTTGAAAACGTCTTCCAATGCGTTCGTGAACAGTTTTGGAGAAATAACGTCTCCCTGTCTCACGCCTTTCTGCAATTGGATTGGTTTTGTGCTCTCTTCCTGAAGTCGGATGGACATGGTGGCATTTCTATACAAACACTTTAACACTTCGATATACCTATAGTCGATATGACATCGTTGGAGGGACTGCATTACTGCCCAGGTTTCGATTGAATCAAGGGCTTTCTCATAGTCCACAAACGCTAGACACATTATACTCCTCTGTCTTCTGTATAATCTGGCGGAGCGTGTGTATGTGATCTATGGTACTAAAACCTTTTCGGAAACCGGCTTGTTCGGGAGGCTGAGTCATCAAACCTGCGTTCGAGACGGTTCGTAATGACCCTCAAGAACAGCTTGTATACATGGCTCAGAAGTGAGATTGGTCTATAATTCTTCAATAAGGTGTTATCACCCTTCTTGAAGAAAAGAACAACCACACTCCTGTGCCATGCTTCTGGCGTAGTACCTTCGAGTATGCCGGAATTAAATAACTAAATAAATGAAGATGGATGGATACAAGATACTCGAGCACTTAAGTCAATAGACTAATAGTGATTTACAGCCTATTATTAAACCACAATTTCAATGCTAATCTAAAAATGTTCACATAAATCTCGTTCACACTTCTCTTCATCATAATTGCGAATGAATATCTAATAATTAAACACTGATCAGATCAGTGATCAAGTTTCACTAGTATTTAGCATCGATCAGTTGCCAATGAAGGTATGATTACAGAAATATGATCAGTTGCCGTAACGGAGCAGGCTCAATGACCATACCGATCCGTCACTGGTTATGATGCTAGAGGCTATAATTCTATGATAATTTGGCCGATGAACTTTTGTAATTGATAGTTTGTTTGAGCATAGATTTTTGTGCGATATTGTCTTTTGTGTGTTGGATTATGAAACGTTGTTTTTTGCACAGTTGAAAACTGTCCCAGCTAAAATATTGGTTCATAGATTTTTCATTTTTTTTTTAATAGCTACCGTGGGATTTCATCGGTAAAAAGGAGAACTGCCATACAAACTTTTATATTTAATCCTATTTTTAAGGTTTTTTTTTTTATCTTTCCTTATTTTTTTACTTTCGCTAACGTGCGCATTCGCGCTTTTGCACCCTTATGCAATATTTCATACTTCTAGTCCAGACTGGGTGGAGTAGGCTGTGCGTTGTCTGTCAGTGAATGAAGATGTGTAACGTTTATAAAACTCCACTTTACTAAATGTCGATACCTATTCAGTAAAGTTAATAAGTATCAGTCTAAATATATAATATATCTTTATTTTCTATAATTCATATTTTTATTTTCCATTTCACATGGTACCGATTACGTATAAATACATATTCTAAAAATAAACTTAGTGACAAGTAAATGCCTAAGGCACACGAGGGTTTTCATGTGAATTATGCATTTAAAGTAAATAATTTACTGCTCAAGCAGTAGACTGACACAAAGATGAATCTCTTCTAATTATTATTAATCGCACGATATCATTAAGTTATGAAGCTGTCAAGCTATTAATTATGTTTCGTGCATAAATAACTACGGACGATTACCAGCAATGCGTGACATGACATTTAAAGAAATTTTCATTTTCAATAAGAAAATCCACATAACATGACGCGTATAATCCCGTTAAGGTTTAAGCGTAGGTGTGCTTCTAGACCGCCATTTTGCAGTCCAAAAAGAACATAGATTTATTTTTTCATAATCCATCTTGAGAAAGTACATTTTCGATAAGAGCGAGTTTGAAAAATCCAAAATGAAATTCGTCATTATGATAGTTTTTCATTAGGAATTTTCGAATATGTACAAATCGTAATCTGTGTTTATTCTTTATTTATAGTATGTTATAATATACTTAACTGCGGTAAGTATTCTTTTATGGCTAAATTAAGCATATTCTATTATAGGTATACATTCATTCCAATTTCCTAAAATAAAGTAGAAGTATCCATAATGACATCTATTTTCGTGTAAAAGTTACTGTTGTGTAATCCCTTACAGAATATTAATTTTCTTGGAAATGATGTTGAAATCAATGAGTTATGAACTCAAGCGTTACTTAACCTATCCAATATGTCTTAGTAATGCGTCTTCCCATGGATTTTTTCTAAATTGAATTGTTATGTAATAATTATGTAGAGTTTAGAATAGTTCATATTATTTTGTAGCTACTTGTATTGTTAGTTGATTAAAAATACTTAATATAGGTACCTATGTAGTTTTCGTTGAGTACCTACTATGAAAATTACGCGCAACTTTTATAAGAAAATAATTGATATTTTTATCATTATGTTAAGATATAAGGAGTTGCGTATATTTTATTTTAGACCATTTAAATTCCTCAAAGTTTGTTTTCCATTAAAATTATTTTTTTAAGTACCGTTATTCTGCTATTAGGTACTTGACACTTTTATTTAACAAACTTCAGAATCAGTAAAAGTTTAATTATTAATATTGAATTCACCAAAGAAAGTGCTTTCCTTGCTGCATTCAATGTTTCCTATAGTTCGGCATTATATGTGAATATCTTCCAATTGAACCATTATACCAGTATTATAAATTGTCATTATAATGAGAAGATCGACACTCTTGCGCAGAGAAATGTGTCACTAACGACATTAACTGTCGCCATTTCTTTACCTTTAACACTTTCATCGCACCATTGTTCTACTGAAATATTTATTTAGGAAGGAAAATACATTCTTATTTGTGGGAAATATATTTACTTACATAAGTACTTATTTATTGAAATATTCAGCTTACATACATAATTTAATAATTTTACCGTTATTATTAGGTATGAAGATATCTTTTTTTTAAGTATGAATTCTCGTAGCTGCTTGATTTAAAATTAACTTGATTGATTTTTATAATATAGTTTACCTACTTAACCAAAAAGTTATTTGGCGATAATGTTTGTGTGCAGAATAAACAATTTTTCTTTCCTATCTTCTTAATTGTCAAGGAAGTCGTTATTCAATTCATCGATATAGGTAGGTATTATACATATATATAAATATAGGTATGTAGTTATTTTACAAACCATCGCTAACTTCATACCTCACAATTTTTAGTGGATCGACCCGAAAAGAACATTTCGTATAATATAGATACCAAGAAAAAATTTACTAGCTATAAACGTTTTATTTTATTTCTGTCGAGCCTTTGCCCAGGTGTTGCGCTTTACGCAAAGATAAATTATGAATAAATTATACCGAGTTAGCCGACTTTTGGGCCATAGAAACGTTTAATGAACCACTAATTGAAACAGACATAACTAACGCAACTGACGTGTGAAATCATCTTTTGAAATAATTTTATTATTTTCAGATAACGTTATTATAAAGATTTACAGAATATTGGCACTAAACTGATTTATAAAAATAATATTATACTTCATATAAATAATTACTTTAAAGAGTGGCGTTTCAATGACGTTGAATTTTCAGGCAGCGTAAATTTTCACTCAACTAGCGTTTTAATTTAAGATTTTATCAACAACAATAAATCGTAACTTACGGTTTGCAATACGGTCATCATTTTCACGTGTATCAGAAGACACCAATCAACACAGTTCTGTTCAACACAACATAGTTTATTCACTGACACCGTAGTCCAATTCCTGTATTTACCTAACTAACGGTTAAGGGTTGGTAATTGTAACGGGGGGTAAGTACGGCCGTGTGTCGGTTGTAGCCGTGGTGAAGTGAAGTTCAAGGCTAGGCTGAGATAGGTTTATATACGGGGGTAGCGGAGCGTGGACTTGCGGCTGTGTGAGTGTGCATTGGTGCAGTGGGTGCATAGAAGGGAGTTGAGCTAGACGCACACAGGGGTATTACCGTGGTGCTCAAAGTGCGCCCTTTGATTTATGTGACGATTGTATGGTGATTTGGTGGTGGTCAATTGGGAATTAAGTGGTTTCTGAAAGTTTGTTGTTAAGTAAAATGTTTTATTTAGATTGGCTATGCCATTTCCTAGTCATGTATGAATTTTCCGCAATTATTATTGAATCTTTAGTAAATGTAAACCCAACCGTTAGTGTACACATGATACGTTGTGTTGATTTTATGTGTGTAATGGTGACAGTGTGTGTGATACATGTAACGAAATACTTCGTAGATAAAAAAAAATATATCATAGATTGTATATTTAGCAAATTATATCAATCTATATTAAGAATATATTTTCATTTGCATAATTTCTTAACACAATAACAGAGGGACAATTCTCGTAATTTTAAGAACGTTCACAGTCTGATCTCAGTCTCAATCTGTCAAAAACACCTCTAATTTCCCTACATTTTTTTTACATTCTCTGTCGCTGAGATGAGATTGCGAGTAGACTTTGAACGTTTTTGAATTGGAGATTTTGGAATTGGCCTTCAGTTATTCGATAAACATGTAATAACTACTGCGTTCAAAAGAATGTGTGTAGATAGAGTATTGTTCATTCAGTATTAATCCACATTTCACTAAGTATAAAACGTATTTTCATGAAACAATAAATCAGGACTGGCCTTGCAATTCGAACATCAACATTCCGTCAGTTGTTTAAGCTCTATGTAATAGAGGGTGGGATATTCTGGCTCAGAAAATAAACTCTGAAGCACTTTAAATATAAGACTAGCGAGGGTGCTAAACGCCGTGCAATAATACTACTAAAGTCACATGTATCGTATACTATTTTATAGCATATGGGATCTAAACGCGCACTTAAGTCACGCTTTTTTGTGTAAAAATGGACTACTTAAGTCTCAGATAAGCGTGACTTAAGTTCGGCCTTAAGTCACATAGTGCTATAAAATTGCTCAAAAACCTCAGTTTGATATATGATCCACATAAGTGTGAACCGTTACGAAACACCTAAAAGAAAACAAGCTATAGCTCCATTCGTTACAGATGTAACATCTGTCAGCCTATTTAAATAATTAGTTGCGATGTTGCCATAATTTATTAATGAATTTGTGACGAAATATTATATTACCTATTAATACGAGTAGCTTCTGCCCACGACTTCATACGCGTGAAATTTCGGGTCCTATGCATGATATAAATATAATTTATAGTCTATATCACTCAGGAATCATGTAGCCTTCTAACAGTGATTTTTTTTTTAAATAAGATCATTAGTTCCAGAGATTAATCCCTACATACAAACTAACAAATAAACGCATCGCCATACAACAGGGCAATGCTGCCAGCCTTTTGGGCACTTTTCCTGTTGACAGCGATGCGAACGAATTTTTAGATTCTTTTCCTTCTTCTTTATATACATGTATTGTACATATTATTAATATTATTTTAAATCTTTTAGTTTATATCATGTACCTAAATATTATCATGTTTGAAAATAAAAATTAAAAAGATATTGAATCAAACAAATGTTACCTCTTTATAATATTAGTATACTTAGATAACCATATGGAACATGAAGGGTTAATCAGAAGATGATATTCAAATTAGATTTGTAAACATACTGGCGTAAACTGTTGTATCTACCTACATAATTAACAGTTAACCTAGTTTACTAAAACGATTGGTTTCGCTCATCAAACCGAAGTTATGACATCAATGTCAATAATTATATTCAATACTTATGGAATCTATATCTATAAAAAAACGTCGGATTAGTTACACCCAAGAACGGCTGGACGTATTTTTAAGATCTTTGCTATCTTGGATTTGTCTCCGCCCCGATGTATTTTTTTCGTGAATGTTTACCATGTTTTAATAGTTATTCTGCTAACTATTAAAACACGGGAAAAATTCACGAAAAATAAAATAATGAAGAAAATTTATTTTTATACATTATCTATGGAACGGATTTTTTTATTATATCTGGAGAACGACTGAACGAGTCAATAGACTGATTTCATTTATTGATTCTGAGGCGGTAGGAAGTTCGCCGGATCAGCTAGTTAGATATGTTGTTTTAATGATTGTGTTGTATCAAAAATAAAGGAGCTTGTTATCAGAAAAAAAATAGGCTTACACATTACTATCTTTCAAGCAGAAGGCAGGCTTATATTAGAATATGGCTCTTAGTAACATAAGTCGGTCCTTTGTCTCTGATACAACACTATCGTTACAACAATAGATCTAATTGCATGTCTTATATCATTATTATTTATACCTGAAACTGAAATATCAAATGATTAAATTACTGTAACTGACTCCAATACAAACCGCACCAGAATGCCACACCACCGCATGATAGAATCTGCTGTTTCCATAGTAATTAAATAAATTAGAACAAAACTTTGAATACCACTGTGTATCTTCACGGAGCGTTAACATTTCCACGCCTAGGGCGCAACTAATCATCTAAAAGGGTACCTTTAACGTTTACCTATACGTTACGTAATGACGACTTTTACATAATACGACGTAGGGCAAACCAGACTTTGTATATTGAAGCTATGACGATTCAATTGTCTCCTTATGCAATTTGTAAAGGAATCGCCGAGTCAGAGTCAAGAAACAAGTCACATCCGAAAGTTAAAAAATGACTTAGGTACCTGACTACCTGTCTAATATAATAATGGTTTAGAATATTTTAGAAGATTTTATTCCCTTTGCCAACATCTAACTTACTTTCTGGTGATGAAAGACACGACTCGTTGATATAAAAACAGTTTTTTCAGTTCAAAAATGATTTAATAGGATTTTATCTGGTCAAATTGATATATAAACAGTTAGACGCCATGACTCTCACCGAGATGTAAAGTTTTCTACGCAATACCTACACAGGTACCACATAGCGTGTACTCAACACCTACGCAGCGTCTACGAAGTTCGACGCAGCGTCTACAAAGCGCTCACACAGCGTCTACGCGACATCATCACCTACGAAGTGCATACGCTGAACAAACACCGAATGTGCATACACTAAAACATATACTGCAATAATTTATTATGGAATATATCTAAATGCACTGGTTATCGGCCAATCTCACGTCAAATTCGACATTAACAACGCCTTTGTTTCGCACCAGCTTCTGCCCGTGACTTTGTCGACGTGGGAGCCACATATACCACAAAATATATCCTACGGCACTCGGAAATAGTGTAACTTTCTATCTGTGAAAGAATTTTTGTAAGCGTATCAACTCGGAGTTCGGAGCGATTCGAAGATTACCTCCTGCATCCATACTTACAAAATTTACATCTCTATTGTTCTCGTTGGTCTTGTGGTCGCAAAGGCAACTGCTGAGCGTTGGGTTATGGGTTTGATTTCCAAGTTGGGCAAAGTGTTATTTTGTTTTTCCAGTAGCAGCCTAGAGTTTAGAAATTGGTGGTGGGATACCCCCGAGCCTCGGAAACCACGTACAGCCTTTGGGCCTGCGCCTGTTCTGTCTCCGGTCGTGTCGATTTGCCGTCCCATCGGACTATGAGAGTAAAGGGGCAAAGAGTGCACCTGTGTTTGCGTACACACTTCTGCACTATAATATCTCCCGCGCAACTGGCTAATCTCCGATGAGATTGGCGTGGGCGAAATCGATCGGGAGGATTATTATTGTAAATCAGTACTTACAGTAGTTTTTTTCATAGTCTAACTCCCTAAATCAACATCTACCTAGCTTTTTCCCAAATATGTTGGGGTCGGCTTCCAGTCTGATGGATGTAGCTAAATACCAATATTTAACCTGACCTCCATAGCCCAGTTAATGAGAATGATACTCCTTGGTAATACCAGTTATGAGACTTTCAGACTTCTGACGACTCGTAACGACTGTCAAAGTCCCACGAATGACAGCTGGGACCAATGGCTTAACCTGCTTTCGAGGCACAAAGGTGTCTTGGTAAGTAAAGTTGGTCACCCATCGACGTACCGACCGCGGCAAGTGTACCTTAACCTGATCGATTTGTTATTACTTGGCCACAAGCCCCTCTTTCACAGTCTAAGTATTTACATTAATGTGCGGTTGGTCGGTTGACCGCACTACGCTCTAAAAGTCTTCACCTCCGTCAAAGTCGTGCAGTTTAAAGACACCAGTCAAGTTTCCTATCGAGCACCATAACTTCCCAGTTTATAAGTTAACAAAGCTATCGGCGCATCTAGAAAGGGAAACTGTTGTTTATTAGTCCGATTCGCCGATATGTCACACATAGTATGTCATTGTAGTGTTAAAAGGATTTTAAACTTGTTTCCTTTCTTTCATCACTTTTGTTACCTGGAATTAATGTTGACTAATTGTTTTATTGTCTTGCTTTCCAGCATAGGACTCCCCAAGTAGTCTTCACAAGCTGTAAAGTAACACAATCAAGAAACCGGTGTCAAATAAGAATAGTAGATTATATAACTAATGCATAAAAGAAGCCATTTCACCCCGAGACGTTTATATTATGGTGGATAGTTAAGTCGAGGGGTAAAAGGGCTCGTTTATGCCTGAGTATACACTCTGCTTTTCACTTCGATTGCGAGAAAATGAAACAAGCATAAACTATGTAAGGAACAGTATCTTCACTGTTCAAAAATGTTGCAAAATTGAAGAAGAGAAATGCTAATTTTTCGCCACGAAACTTTTTAAAGTTTTTTTTTTAATTTTTACCATGTGTCATTCGACTTGGGTACTTCATACTGCCAAGTCATTATCGATAGAAAATACTGAAGTGATAAATGAATTAAGCAAATGAAATAAAATAACGACGTTTTATTGTGCGTGTGACAGTTGGGCCTTATATTATCTTAGTCTTAGAAATATATATATTTTATGCACTAGAGCATAAAAAGCGATTTTATATCGCCTACGCACTTTTAGAGCATGAGATGTGCAAAAAATAAATCTTAATATATATAAATTACGTGTCACGTTGTTTGTCCGCAATGGACTCCTAAACTACTGAACCGATATTAATACAATTTTGCACACTGTGTGAAGTTTCATCCAACTTGAAAGATAGATAGTTTATATCTCAATTTATAATCGCAATATTATCTTATTGCGAATATTGCCAGGACAAGGTTCGTATGAAAGAACATTTCGGAAATTTAAAAAAAAATATGCACCCGTGCGAAGCTGGGGCGGACAGCTAGTACCTATACTATATAATCTAAACATTCCTGTAGAAATAAGATAAAATTTAACTTGTAAGATTGTTACAAAAGGCTGTAAATAAAAAAAAAATGAATTTTGTTATTATTGGTGTAACGTTACTATCTCGTTGGTTTAGTGGTGGCAAGCGCGAATGCTGTACGTGAGGTCCTGTGTGTGGGCCCCAAGTCGGGCAAGTTGCTGTTGCGTATTTACATCATCTCAATAATAGCCCAGTGTCTGAGACTTAAAAACAACGAACAACAACACCCGCGTACGGAGCCAGCCACTGGCGCCGATTCTGTTGTTCACAAACTAAACTAAATTTCATTTCAGTGCATCTTTTTCTTTCTATTTCATTAAGAAAAGGACTGAAGATAAATATTAGGTTAGTCCTGTCAAATTAGTTAGCGCCTGACGTATTTTTAATGGGCAATTTTTTAATGACGTCAAAACTTGTCTATGGATTGTCTAATTTACAGGACTAAACTTCTATCCTTTTCTTAGTGAATTAAAAAGAAAAAGATGCACTGAACTTAAATTTAGTTTATTTTGTGAACAACAGAATCGGCGCCAATACCAGCCCCATGCAATAAGGGGCGAGACTATTGCTATCCATCGGGCACAATTCCAGGCACCGGGCTGCTACTAAAACATTCCTATTGTAAAACGCAATAATACTACCGACCTGGGAATCGAACCTGGAACTCCACGCGCAAGACCCTTGAGGCTACTAAACCATCGAGGCAATCCTAAAAATCAAATTCAAGCGCCTATTCAAAATCTTTTCAATCTCACCTCAACACGCAAAAGCTTGCTTTATTCCACCCATAACGATTTCATTTCTTATACTATGGTACCGGCAGAATCCACCTTACATGCTTATTACCGGCCGTCCAGAGCAACGCTACTGCAAATTATCCCGAGGCTCAATTATCACTTGTACTACTAACAACTAGATAACGCTACATCATGGCGCAGTACCTCAAGTGATTGAAAATTGCTAGTTTCCGTCGCATTTCCTACAATAAAGCCAACGCCTTGGTTTGGTTCGGGGCGCCTGCGCAAACACATAGCTGTTTATGCTGCCATGCAGCGTTGCTGTGTTCGGGTTTGAAGGGTATGCATGTAAGACATTTTATTTTGGTTTCTGAACTTTCTGGGATAATAATGCAGTTGGGATGGCTGTGGCATAACAGTTAGCCTTAGGGTTGGGTCCCCGAATTATCATCAGGTGGGCTGCATGATTCATTGCCATCCTATAACATAAAAAAGAGACTGAAAAGCATAAATGAAAGTAGAAAATTAAGTTACTGTTTCTCAGGAACAAGACAGTTGTTGTTATAAACTCTGTTTAGTTATGCAGGTTTTCATAAACGATACTGGATCAAAATGGCTTCAATTTTATCAGTTATTGATATTTCAGTAGGTAAAGTAAAAGGGAATGTTCTTGCGAAGGAAAATGAAAATACAGTGTTGATCCACGTAATGCAACAACTGTTTACTTTTCTTATTTCATCTTACACCAATTAACGTTACAATGATATTATGTGAGCATTCACTGAAAAGTCTTTTAAGATTAATGACTTAAATGCTTGTTATGATGGACAGTTGATTCAGTAATATATCGTGACAAGATACACTTAAATGAATATACGACATGAGTGATGTACTCATAAGTTTCCAGAACCAAACACAATAATGATAGGCATCGCTATCAATATATGTTCAAGTTAACACCAGGAACGATAACATAATACGTTTTGAAAGGATAACAAAATTTTATGGACTTGTTTCGATTTGAAGTATTTATCACCAGAATGCAATACAGCTAATAAAAGGTTTACTCTACCTAAGGTTCCGTCCACTAGCTTTTACAACGCCGTATACTGTCTAATGATAGTTTACCGTCCTTGCTTTTCCTGATTCCTCATAGCCGGTATCAGTACCGGAAAACGCGGAAGTGGGAAGGGAAACGAGAGTGAAATGCGCACACCTAGTCACCCAACTCCTGAGATAGGAATATTACAAGTGTGACTAGTTTTTTTTACCAACCTACCAGTTGCAAGTGGCAATTAGTAGGTTTTCCTGGTCAGGCTTCTTTATCCAATTACAGAATGCAAGTTTGCGAACAAGAAACTATCCGGTTGATGCTTTATATCCTAGTCGGTGTAAGGAATTATTAAAGGTTTTATATATATAATTACAGGAAGTTGCGTTTTCTTAGATTTGAATGGTTTTCTAAATGTGAATTCTTGTAGCTCCGGAAAGCACCAGGCGTTTGGTAGGCTGAGTACGCTCCCAGACACAGCACAGCAGCACGCGACAATAATGTCCTGCGAGGTTGAGTCATACTAGGAACAGGAGGATAACCGCGTAGCCCAAGACGGTTACACCCTCGGTCATAGAATAGGTACGAGAGGGCCTAGCACCACCTCTTATAACAGTATTATTTTAATCTTGCTTCAGTGCGTGATGGTAGGCCCCCTGGATAAAGGTCTGTTAACAACCTTGGTTTTCAGAAGTAATAAATTCTTACTTATTTCTTAATAGCATCCATTTTCACAAGATATCACAAAACTTCTCGACCTTTAATTGTTTGCATTAAAAAAATCTGATATTCTAATAGATCTCGTAGTAGCTCAACTGTTACTAATGAAAGACAATTACTTTTTCAATTGTTACCGATCTTTAGGAGATTTCGCGACATCGGAGCGGATATTTAATTTTTCATAACAAATTATACCAAGAAACTGTCAAATATCCTAATCAAAGTGCAACAGAAATACCGAATACTCTTTTAGAAAATGTATTCGTGATCAGAAAATATGTCATGCATAATTCTTCATTGCATCATTCAGTTACGATTCCTTACGATTTCAAGCGTTGAAATCTTTTTCAATAACATTCAGGATTGATATAAGTACGTATGTCTCAGTTTAAAGGATGTCGGTATAATTACAGCCACATTAGACTTCAAAAGCCAAAGGACACTTTTTAGCTGAACATTCATCTATTGAACTTCCCTTGAAAGGTTTATCACCCGTAATTCCGATATAAAACCTCTTATATAACAATTAACATAGAAATTGCAGTCCATTGCTGGACATGTAATCCTAAACAATAAAACAAATGACAAGCGTCTGTTTTCTCCTTGCAATGGTTTTCAAACAATAGTAGGTAATGTATTCGACGCTATACCTATAGGTAGTACTTAGTCTACATCCATAACGTCAATGTAAACAATTATCTTATAAGTTCTAAACTCAAAGTGAATTTTATTCGGAAGTTACAACAGTTTCGTTTCTTGATCACTTATATGAAAAGTGCAAGTCCTGGCAATGGCCGTTTAAAAATGGCTTCCGAGAACAGATCTATGTGCGGGAGAAAAAACTTACCAATCATTCTCAGACGTCTGAAAATCACAGTGAAGTTTTTTGGTAAATAAACAGATAAATTAATCTTCAGCCAGACTACATGTTCGTGATGAAGAAAATTACAGTGCGTATGTTAGCGATATTAAATTGCATCATTACTCGCTTAGACCACGATCTTGCACGAGCGCTCAATAGGACATGAATAATGATCTAAAATTTTAATAGCTATCATTCCGCAGATGCCTTTGCTTCTGGTTCATTTAACTTTAAATTGTTAAGTTTCGTGTCTTCATGTTTTTCTCTTTCTTTCGAGCATTATTTTAATAACTTTGCTTAAGTATACGCATTTCAGTTACATCATTTAAATAGAGTTATTTGTCTTACAGATGTTTATAATTTTTCATGCGTGTTCGTTAACTTACCTGCCCTACCATGAAGTCGATTCCTTATCTGGTTTTCCTACTTCATCATCTACCCAGCCTTTCCCCAACTTTGTTGGAGTCGGCTTCCAGTCTAACCGGATGCAGCTGAATATCAGTATTTTACATGGAGCGAGTGCCTATCTGACCTCCATAACCCAGTTACCGGATAATACGATACCCCTTGCTAAGACTGGTTACCACACTTTCAGGCTTCTGACTACGCGGAAGCACTACGCCGGGGGGAAACTCCGCTTCCGCGGCAAATCGCGGCGGAGCGGACCGACCTCCGGCGCGATCTCATGGTGGCATGGAAAGAGCGACTGTCGCAACCCAGCGCAGGGCACGCCAAGATGGTGGCGCCCTCTTTGAGGAGTGGCTAGAGAGGCGCCACGGCGCCCTCACCTGCCGCCTGACGCAGGTCCTCACTGGACACAGATGTTTCGGGAGGTTCCTGCATACCATCGGGCGGGAGGAAACGCCCGGGTGTCACCACTGCGAGGATCGCCCAGAGGACACGGTGGAGCATACGGTGGAGGTCTGCTCCGCATAGGCGGAGCACCGCCAAGTTCTCGTAGAGGCGATCGGCAGCGGCGGCGACCTCTCGCGCCTGGCCCTGGTTCAAGCCATGCTCCGGGGAGAGAGGGAGTGGGAGGCAGTCGCCTCCTTCTGCGAAGCAGCCATGCTAGCGAAGGAGGTGGCGGGACGGCTGAGGGAAAGTCCCAGCCGCCGCGGGAGACGGTGGCCAGGAGCCGCGTGACGACTCCCGGCCACCATAACGCGGGCCTGCGGGCGGAGAGTAATGGGTAACTCTCCGTCCGATCAGGACCAGGCCCATGCTGGACGGTGCGTACGTGTTCCACGCGTGCCTCAAAGAGATGTCAGCAATAAGGAAGGGGCCCGTAAGGGCCGTAGCCTGCCGGGGGAGCGGGATTGTCCGAAAGGGTGACCGCTGCCCCGGAACATAAAGGGCTAAGGAACACTGGTGGGTTTTAGTCAGTAAGAGTCTGACACTCCCTTCTGCTCTACCCTGACCGGGTGGGGTCATTTAATGATTTCCCATCCACAAAAAAAAAAGGCTTCTGACTACCCGTAACGACTGTCAAAGATCTACGAATGACAGCCGGAACCAACGGCTTAACGTGCTTTCCGAGGCACGGAGGGTCTTGGTATGTAAAGATGGTCACCCATCCATGGACCAACCGCGGCAAGCGTAGCTTAACCTGATCGATCGAACCGTGCAGCTGTTATTTCTTAGCCGCAAGGTCCTGGTTATAAAATATCTGTGTGCCAGATTTTCGTTTATATATCAGTTCAGTCGTTTTTCGTTTAAGAGTAACAAACATCCACACATCCTCACGAACTCTCGCATTTAAAATATTAGTAGGAAAAATATGATAGTAGGATAAGTGAAATTAGGGCGTTAAATTCAAACACAAACAACTGCAATTTTTATTAAAAACTATTTAATTTATTACACTAAGTATAAGCCTATCCCAAATTATTGCACATCAAATTAGGAAGAATACACAACAACAAATTTTGTAATAAATAATTCAAAGCATTGTTTTACAATAATGCATTCACACTTAAAAATATACTGTTAACATCCTTATCTACAGCTTCTTCACTTTTGTTTGTATTTACATTTTTTGAAACTATAAATAGTGTTTCTTGGGAACACAATCAAGCTAAAGTGGTGATTGGCCCCGAGTCTGTTGTTCACAAACTAAACTGAATTTAAGTTCAGTGCATCTTTTTCCTTCTATTTCATTATGAAAAGGACAGAAGATAAATATTAGTTTAGTCCTATCAAATTAGATCATCCATAGACAAGTTTAGACGTGATTAAAAAATTGGCTACTAGAAATACGTCAATTTACGTCAGGCGCTGACTAATTTGACAGGACTAAACTAATATTTATCTTCTGTCCTGTTCTTAATGAAATAGAAAGAAAAAGATGCACTGAACTTAAATTTAGTTTAGTTTGTGAACAACAGAATCGGGGCCATTATATCTACTGCTAAATGTTCTAATTTAATTTATTTTATTTTGAAATGGTTTGATTTATTTTTCCTGTCTGAAACAACAGCTCTATGATTATTATATTATCATCCTATATAGGTATCAATAAGACAATAATCTTGCAAAATATCTTAACCATGTTGGAAGAAGAACACACTTCCTTCCTTCAAATGTCGCCACTATTTGTTCTAATAATTTAAAATCAACAATCAAACAGATTATTGATTTTGTACTATCCTCGATGTACTTACATTCGAATGTTAATAGGCTCCTATATTTACAACACCCAAATCATCATTAACCATTCACACAAATTGTGATCTATTATTATTTACTTATGATAGCCTTTTCTTTTCGTGTCTTTCATTTTTGTTCTTCGAAAACATTGAGTGACTGGAATCTGGCTTATTTTCGGGTTTGACCATACGTTTAGGATGTGAGTGGTAATTTCTGGGGTAAGATGGCGGCTTCTGTTTGCCAATTGGAGGCACATAACGGTATCCTACTGTATACTCGGCCTCCGGGTTGTAATCTTGATGAAGTACCGTCTGGCTGTAAGATGCAGACATCGGATAAGAGTTAACATACGTCACTTTTTCTGTAGACGGATTGTGAAGGAAAGTCTGAGGCACCATGACTCTATATGGCATCTGATACTTTGGATGAGGCATAGGAGTGACGTAGCTTACAGTTTGGATCGTTCCAGAGTTCTGTTTTCCTGTCTTGTAATGTGTGGGTAGAACTGTCGCAATTGTGTGGTCCTTGCTTGGATAGTTCTCTGAAAGGACTAACCCATGAGCATCTGGCTGTTGTGGGTGCTGCGGCTGCTGCTGCTGTTGGTGGTAAACATAGTTTTGCTGTTCACCTGAATCTGATTGTGATGAATGACTTGATTGTGCACTTTGTGATGAATAGCCAGAATGATCTGGTTGATCGTGCTGAGTTTGAGTGTAATAGGATTCATGAGAAACGTGAGACACGGCAGTTTCCTTCGCTGGTCCATATTCAGGTGCAGGTGTTCCCGCTGATTCGTATCCCGCCGATACCGATTGCGAATGTTGTTCCTGAGGGGCTCCGTATTCAGGAGCGACTGTGTTTGTATGTTCATACTCTGCGTCTGCGTGAGGTGCAGGAGTACCATACTGAGGCTGAGGAGTACCGTATTCAACGCCCGGAGTACCGTATTCGGCACCAGGTGTGCCATATTCAGCACCTGGTGTACCATATTCAGCACCAGGAGTTACTGCAGATTCATAGCCAGCACTGACCTGCGCTGGAACTTCATATTGATACTGAGGACTGGCATCATGACCTTGCGCCAGAGATGATTGATGATCATGTTTAATTTCCTGTGACGACACATGTTCCGTTTCTTGTTGGTAATGTGTTGAAGGCATGTAAAACTTCTGCGATGACACGGCCGACTGTGGTACGTATTGATATTGGTACTCATACTTCTGTGGCAAAGCGGGTTGTTTGTAAAGAGAATACCCTTTAGGCATTGTCATGTAATGTTGACGAACATAACTTGCTGGGTACCTGGCCATCACAGGCTGAACTGCCGAGTATTGTACTCCAGCTGAAAGGTGAGCTTGCGTGTAGGATGGCTGCACGTACGGATGAGCGTAATGCTGCGGCTCGTATTGAGACACAGAGGAGCCACCATGACTATGGCCCTCATGACTATAACTCTCATGCCCATGGCTTTCTTGGCTCGAACTAGGATATGCCATTACCTGAGGAGCAAACCTATATCCAGCTTTCTTGAAATACTGGTTCACTAACTCTTGTAAGTTCAAATGGTTCAAGTAATTTGACAATGGGTAGTTCTGCGGTAAATTAGCATACAGTTCAGCTGTAGGATTCGTGAGGGATGAGCTTGGTATTCTCAAAACTAAAACTGGAACAACCTTCTGTTCTAAGTGTGAACCAGGAGTACGCAAATGATCCTGGGTCAACCCAACGTTTTGGTATTCTGGGTTTTTGATTAGCTGGGAAGGATCAACCAAATAATCAGGCATGACTGTCGGGAACTGTCCACTTAAGCCTGAGAATTGTTCACCGTTGTAAGTGGTGTACAGAGTTGATGGATGTGATGAGTAAGAGTTACTGCTATGTTCGGCAGATGAATATGATGCAGGCTGCGGCGCTGGTGTCGTAAACTCAATCGCTGGTTTATCGTAGTGATAAGCAGGTTTCTCCTGTTTCACGGCTACTAATTCAAAGGCTTGTGAAGGTTGAATTTCAACGCTTGTTTTTATATGCTTTCCAGAATGGTCGTAATGACGGATAGAATGAGTATTTGCTGGGGGAATATCTTCCTGTGAGTAAGGATATACCATGAATTTTCCCTTTTCCTGCGCAGGTTTTCCAAAATAGGAGTATGTATATCCGTTGTTCGTTTTGTATCCATATCCGAGGTTAGCGTCAATGGTTCGCTTTCCTTTGGATTTCGTGTCAGTGTCGTTCACAATTTCAATAGCGATAACAGCTGGGAAATGCGAATTTTCTGCTTGTGGCGCTTTAGGTTTTGTTTCACTGACTTTTTTATTTTCTTCTTTTGTAGCATCGTTTTTTATTCCATACTTTGCTTCAACATCTCTTAAAAATTTCTTCTCGTCTGTTGTTAGGGTTGTATTTAATTTGTTTTCTTTATCTTTTACTTCTGATTTGTATTTCTTTGGATCTGGATCGGCCCATGTTGTCGTCAGCGCCACACAAAACACCATCTGAAATTGATACAAAGAACAGGATTAATATAAATATTACATAGTATTTCGAAAATAATCATACAAAAATTATGTCCCAGAAGGAGTAACAGAAACGCTATGAACATTGGTCGATTTCATTCAGTGAAATCGTGTAGTAGCAAATCAAGGTCGACCGATGAAAAAACGTTCCAGCGAGCGAGATCATAAATCGATTCTTGAATATCGATAGAGTAATCATCATCATCATTATTGAATATCGTAATTAACCTACCAACCTAATTTCGATTATAGCATATGCATAATCAAACTACTACCACCACCACCACCACACCACTGCTGGGACACAGGCCTCCTCTCTTTGAGAGGGAGTGGGCCGTAATCCACCACGCGGGCCCAGTGCGAGTTGGTGGATGTCATGCGTCTTCGAATGTTTGCTTCTAAGATATATCGGTTACCTGACGATGTTTTCCTTCATCGTTTTAAGAGCAATGGCGATGAAATTAAATACACAAAGTAAAGTGCCTGCCTGGGTTCGAACTCACGACCTACAACTCGTAAGTCGAGGTCAATACAACTGGACCACCACTACCACCACTCTTGCACTCTCTTTCTCAACAATATTTGCAAAATAATGTTATTTTTGTTTAGTTTTTCTACCAGATTAAAAACTGATTACGTCATCACCCAAAAAGGTAGACCATGTGTACAGTACGCACCTGTCTACCTTATTTATTCCCATATTAGGCTGTATTTTAACTGCCATAAAACAATGAAGTTATTCTCAATAGCATGTTTACTAGCAGTGTCCGTCTGTACAACGTCCCATTAACTGATTGCGTGTTTTGTCTCATCGTTCACTCTCTAAGCGAGCACTGCAATTAGGTAACATAACATTATCTTTATTTCTTAGTATTCCAACATCGAGTCAATCTTGTGAAATTTAACATCTGTTACGAGGCGATGACTCTAGATGATCACTTCATATAATGCATACATCCGCATACAAATTGATGCACATATCTCAGTTTAGATTTATTTGAATTTCTCCGTTTATGACGCACCAACTTTCCATACACAAAATGATTATTTTGAAAATAACTTACGATAATTTTGTCATTTTTGTTTTATCTCGATCGTTAAGTATAAGAGAATGAGTAGTGGTGTGGATGCGCGTTATCGTTCCTTATGATCTGTCTCTTGCGCAACAGTGATTTTCTCGCGGAGCGCGCGACCCGTTGCGCCTGCGACTTTCCACGACCTCAGGTTCTCGATGGTTACCTCGCTGATTAATTAACGACATGTTCGCATTATGTGGAAGTTGTAACTATGAACTTACGTAACAGTTGTACGCTCACCTATGACTCCACTAAGAAATGTATACGCGTCCGCAGTTGATCGTAATATTGTTGACTAATTGGCTACAGTCGCTAGACTAATAAATAAATAAGTGTTCCTACTAAAGATGCATTGCTATTAATGCTTATAGCTACAATGTCCGCATAGTGAATACATTTTATGTTTTATCTAAATGTAAGTAAAAATAATTATACCATATCACCGAGCGGTGCTAAATAGCAATGATCTTGATGTGTTCGTGCAGTTAGCGATGCAATACGAGATGAAAGTAATCGTCGGGAGCTGATATAAATGTTCGGAGAAAGTCTGCAGACCAACCAACGTCCAGCGTTCAGGATTGCAACACCGAATAACAATACGTTTCCTAGTTACGGACTCCTGCCAACTTTAGATAATTGTAATTTAAAGTGTACTTTAAACTCGTGACTCCTTTGTTTTCTTGTCTTGGCAGTGTTTTCGAGATTTACAAGGAAAATAAATTAAATAGATAGTGTAGACGGCGATAGAAGTGAGGCGTGAAATCGATTTCATTCAAAAAAGTGACCGATATTAACCTATTTACCTTCATAACCTGTACAACATACAAAATTATCTCTTAATTATAATTACTTTTACATCATAAACATTTGATTCAAATAACATTGGACAGGGGGCACAACCTCACAAAAAAATCTGAGAAATTAAAAGAGGTAATCTTTCATGACGCAGCTAACTTTTCACTACCTTTGAGCCCATCTGCATAAAGCAAGGCCCTGAAGAACGGAAGTTAGATACGACATCTACACGAGCAAAGCGCAGTCTACACTACACACCGTTTCAAGATTCTATCAATACTGAACGCGTGCACAATCACGAAGACAGTTACATTACTATTCAACTAACACGTTCAGGTCGCGCACAGTCTGCATCTGCATTTACTTGTGATTTACAGTTACTTAGTTCAGATGGACCCGGCAGTGCTTTCCTTATGTTATAGGTACCTACATTTGTAACCTTTAATAATTTTTGATTGACATATAAACTATTAACGAACGGTAAAACTTGCTGAACAGGTAGACTTAATGAATAATGAATGAAACTGGTTTTTATAAAAAAGCTTTTTCAAGCTTGATTGCTTGTTGTCTTGTCTATATGAAATTGCTTTTAGCAATGAGACCGTCTGTTTTACTCAAAGTTGTGTATTTTATTTTCTCTAACTGTTGTGTTTGTTCTGTTGGTATACAAATAGATACAATAGTTTGTAACACAGTTACTGTATGTACCTACTCTATCACTGAATTAAGTTACTAAACTGCACTGTTTGATCGCGTTTAATTTTTACGGAAACTCAATACATAACACAACTCAACATCCAACCGCTGTTTTGTGGTTACTTATCATAGCGTTATGTAGTTATAAACTGCCTAAATGGTAATCATATTTGTGGTAAAGAAGAAAATAAGGCAAACCGCTCAAAAATGCCGTCCCTTTACTTGAGTGATTTGAAACACGCTGGCTGAGTGGTGAGTATTTGGTTCTTTGACTAGAAGTCCAAATGTACCATGGTTTTTTTCAGTTGAAAATCCAATTGTTGTCCAAAGGAGCCCAAAGAGATGACCCATATCAGGCAACATGACCAACCTGCACTGGGCCCGCGTGGTAGATTACAGCCCACTCCCTCTCGAAGACTCCTCTCTTTGAGATGGAGTGGCCTCCTGGCCTGTTTCCCAGTAGTGGAAATGATATCGGCTGATTATGCTAAGTAACATGACTGACCCAAAGGATCGTTGACCACAGCTATGTATATCTACCTACTTATCGTAAAAGTACCTATAATATACATCAATATTATCTCACAATTATCTTTGCATTAAATACTTTGATAATGAGCAATTTATTTTGCGTAATATAAAATTAAGACCAATTTCTAGCGCATTACCGGCACATGCTAGATTACATAATAATTTAACTACTTTGTTGACAGAATATACCTATTATCGAATTACGCAACCGACTAATAAGATAATTTAATGCGGAATACATGCGCATAATCTCGCTCACTCCGTGAAAAAAAAGGAAATAATTACGTATGTCCGTTTGCGTCTACCGCATGTTATGTTTTAGCGTATAATTTATACATGGTAGGTATGTAATAGGCATATTTTTTGCAGGCATGGTCATTTGGTCAATGACCAGAGGGGCAATTCTCGTAATTTTAAGAACATTCACAGTCTGATCTCAATCTCAATCTGTCAAAAATACGTCTAATTTCCCTACATTTTGACAAGTTTTTGACATTTTTTTGTCGCTGAGATGAGACTGCGACTAGATTTTGAACGTTATAAATTACGAGAATTGGTCTTCTTATTTTCAAGAAGGGCCTATGTCCAATAGTGTACGATCACGAACGTGTATACACTTCCGAAAGATTCCAAAGCGATTGCTCCTAAAGTATAGACAGATATTTTAGAGAGTTACGAATATAGTGTACTTATAATCGAAAGCATACTTTGATGGAATAGATCTTTTCTCAACGTTGCAATTTTTATTCCATGAGTAAATTTTGCGTAGCTACTAGTAGACTACATAAGTACCGTGTGCGATATACTGAATGTTCGATTTAATAACCATTCGATATTATGAACGTTCGAGTATATAAACGTTTGATTTATAGTGGTCGATCAATTGATATTAGATTATTTGGCATTCGATTTGGCATAGTACTCCCCCTAAGTATACTCGTAGAGATATTCATGATGAGGATGACAGCGTAATCAGCCTAAATCGTTCCCACTGCTGGGAATCAAGTCTCCTCTCTTCGAGAGGGAGTGGGCTGTGGGCCCAGTGCAGGTTTCACACGTCTTTGAATTTTTGGTTCTAGGACGTGCCGGTTTCCTCAAGATGTTTTCTTTTACCGTTTTGAGAGCAATGGTGATGAAATTATTTATACAAAGTAAAGCGCCTGTCTGGGATCGAACACACGACCTACAACTCGTAAGCACCACTGGACCACCAATGCTCTCAGGTATATATTAAACAAAGGTAATTTTATAATAATTTGCATAACATACCAACTTTTACTTCTTTTTTTTTTGCAAAGCTTACAACTTCTCTGGAAAAGAGTCGATAAAATCAATTAACCATATTTCAATTTATAATTGAAGACACGAGTGGATGAAAGAGATATGTTGCATTTTTAGATTTTCGCTGTTCTATGTTTTGAAATATTTTAAAATGTTTATGCGAAACTTTGAACTCAATTTTCACGAAATTAAAATTTTAATCATCCGTCATCCACTCATGTCTTCAATTATGAACTTAATTAATATGTTATTAAATATTTCAAAATTATTATGACATATTGAGTTGTGTCGTGCAAATCAACATAAAATAAAAAGAGAATAGATACCTATTTAGCTCTCTTCAGTACCTCGTAAACTAAGTAACCACTCAATACTTAATATAAAAGCTCGTTCACAGAACATTACGACAGCCTATAAATGGCTAAGTAGGTTCAACGATCAATCACGACGTCTATCATAATATTGATTTTCTAAATGACTGTAATTATCCACTTTATTACAAAGAACGTTCCACCTTTTATGTATTATGTCATAAGTATTAAGCTACTTAGCTTTTAATTACGGCGGTAAGTAGTGTATCGTTTCATGGCATTACACGTCTTGGTTGCTTCATTCGTACATACTTATAGCAGAATTTATCGTTTTCTCGACGCTGGCAATAGTATCTCTCCCCAGGAAACTCGTTTTCAGTACCTGCAAACAGGGTGAATAGCGATCCAGGGGTGAAACGGGATTTTAACTTAGAAATAATATAAGTAGTTTGTTGCCAACAAGGGCACTAAATCGTTAATTTTAATACAGTAAAGCCTATCCTTTTTGGCAACAAACTATATTAGTTCAATGTTATAATCCCTTTTAAAGTTTCGTCCTGATTCACCCCTGCATTCCTTCTTATTCACCCCGTTTAACGGCATTTGATAATGCTATCAAAAGCAAAAAAAAATACAAAAAAAAAGATTATCAAAGAAATGATCATAAGATTGAACCTTCCTACCAGGCGTCATCGAATCTAATATATTATAGGGATTAAGTAAAGGTTATCCTTATCCGCCACTCATGTACGCACAGCTACACATCAAGCTATACATAACCAGTATAAACAGACTTCTGATTGTACGAAAAACTTATACAATGCGTGGTCAGCTAAAACTGGAAATTAATAGTTTGATGTGTAGCCGTGTGTACGAGGATTTATGTTTAAATCCGGGCAAGCATCAATGTGGCTTATTCAATTCATATGTAGGTACTTTAAAGTTTGTCAGTTATTTTTTCTTAATTTTTCTTATTTACTCATTGTAAAAGTCGTTGATTATATTGAAACCATCAAAACAAAAGGAGTTCGTTATTTCACTCCCAACCATATGTCTTGTACATCACTGACATCGCCGAAGAAAACAACATCGTGAGGAAACCGGCATGTCCTAGAACCAAAAATTTACATGTGACATCTACCAACCCGCACTGGACCCACGTGGTGGATTACGTCCCACTCCCTCTCACCGAGAAGAGTCTGTGTCCCAGCAGTGGGAAAATTATAGGCTGAATAAGATACGGTGATGTACAAACGTTCTATAATTAAGTACTAAAAACGTCTTCCTTTCTACGTAGGCACAATTAGTAGTAAGTTAATAAAAGTTACAGCTTCAGGATAATGTACGTAACATGAAAGATGTGTAAATCAATGATATTATCTATCTATACTTATAATAAATCTGTAGAGAGGTCAATTCTGTACATGAAATATATTTCCAAAATAACTATCAGCGGGTGATTAGTGATCGTTACTGACGCCAAAAATGCAATCAGTAAAATTTTTGTCTGTCTGTCTGTCTGTATGTTCGTTATAGAAACAAAAACCACTCGACGGATTTCAACGAAACTTGGTACAATTGTTCTTCATACTCCTGGGCAGGTTATAGTATACTTTTCATCACGCTACGATCAATAGGAGCAGAGCAGTGAAGGGAAATGTTGGGAAAACAGGATTTCTTTTTAGGTGAAGTAGTAATAGGTTAGTAGTAGTTAGTTAGTAGTAGGTAAGTTTTGGTTAATTTATGTTCAGTTTTTTTTAATATTAAGTAGGTAAAAGCGTAGGTACTTTTATTAATTTTAGGTATAGGTATTATTAATTATAGTAGTTATAGGTATTTAGTTTTAAGTGAAGTAGGTTTTATTATATATTATTTTATATATTAGACGTAGTTATATATTTTTAGTTATTCAAGCCCCAAGCGGACGCCGGCGTCCGCCCGCTATTGTCTTGAAAAACGCGTTGAATGAGAAATACGCGTTCTCAAGAATCGGCAGAAGAAAGAGCACATCGGTTAAACTCTATGAGAGTTAGTGCCTCAATTTCCGGAAGTCATTATTCCACGCGGACGAAGTCGCTGGCAAAAGCTAGTATACAATAAAGAGGTAGATAGGGCACTAGCGCGCGCAAATTGTTGCAGTCAAATTCAGACAATTGTCGTAATTTCGTTTAGTCGACATACTTCAAGCGCAACACACTACAGATAGCTATCTCTTTCTATGTCATACGTTCCGTATTATCTGTCGCAGTCGTAGTTGAAAACCACTATCCCAACAACACAAAACGTCGCTCAGTATGAACGTAGCATATCTTTCCTCTATAATATCATTGTGTGTAATCACGTTTTATTGACATTTCTATCGTACTTAATTGAATATCGTCTTGCACATAAAATGCATTCAGTAATTATCAGCGTGTTCAATGCTTTTACAATTTAAGACTGCAATTTCAAAAGATTGTCTGATGAATAATACTATATCGTTAGCTCTTTTCTTTTCTATACAAATAAATAAATAAAAATGAAGTGCATAAAAATAAAATAAAATTGTCTGTTTGTATTGTTATAAGAACAGCTTTTTGCTAAATGCATATGAAAGTATATAAGGTACTAATAAAAGAAAAATGTTTTTGTCTCTCTGTATGTTTGTCCCGGCTCATCTCCGAAACGGGTGGACTGATTTTGATGAAATTTGGTATCGTAATACTTTGAACCCTGCAGAAGGAAATAGACTTTTTATCGATATACTATGCGGGCCATGCCGCGGGTGGAGGCTAGTATACCTACAATAAATGAGAGTTTCACACTATTTTTTATTTATTCAAATTGGCAAAAGCCAAGAAACATTTGCTTATTTTTTTGGATCCACTTACACTTTCTTCTTATAAATGACCTATTTCATGCACGATATACCTAGTGGGTTTATTTATTTAAAAATACACACACACCACCACACCAGAAAATACATAACAAAAAAAAAACAATTATTACTACAAAACACACGATCACTCGATCGATCGATTCACTTCAGAAAATTATCCATGATGACTGGATAATAAAGGATAGTGGGTGTTGCTCAAGCCATCTTGTAAAACTTTCAATACCAATGTCACCTACGCGGACTATCTCTTTTGCGATACTTTCATACTAATATTATAAATACGAATATAACTGTGTCTGACGGTCTGCTTGTTTGTGTGTTCGTTACCTTTTCACGGTAGTACGTTCCCGTGGCATAATTTCTGACCTCCACCGGGTGAAGCCACGGGCAAAAGCTAGCATGTCATAAAACATTACACTATCGCGTAATTACGTATATGTTTAAAAAACTTTGTCAATCATTGTGATTGTTGAACATGAAAAAAGTACCTTGACAATACGATAACTTGTGGCTATGATACTCTTTCCTGCCTATTGTTTTAGAATAAATAGCTTCCGCCCGCGGCTTCGCCCTCATCTCGCGTCGGAACCGTAAAAAAGGTCAAAGCATCCTCGTACCAAATTTCATCAAAATCGGTCCAGCCGTTTCGGAGATATAGGTATGTTTCTATCCTTTCATATTATGCATTTAGTAAAAAGCTGTTATTTCGACATTACAAACAGACATGTCAGTTTTATTTATTTGTATAGATTATTTATTTGTATAAAAGACGATGCGTCCAAATTGATATAATTTTTGTTTGGACTATTTTCAGTAGTTCTATCCCACGTTGAAATCATTTCTAAAGGAGGATAAACCACAGGCACCTTGTGACAATTTTGAGAGTACAGTGTAACCCACAAGAGACTGCGTTCTTGACATCTGTCAGTTTCAAACAAACGAATAAATGTTTTGCGAATTTGATCTTTATTAGCTACTGGAATTGTCGCACTAACAGGTCTTAGGCACGCATTCTCTCGACACCCGGACTGTAACAACCGAATAATGATGCAATTTCATAATAACATAAAGCTCAATTTCCTAGCTAAGAAAGTAATAGCACCCATGGCATGTTCAAACAAACGGCCGAAAGATGTCTTTTGGTCATTGGCCAATTTTCAGGTCATGACCTACAAAGCTACAATAACATTACAATTCTCCCGCGTGTCTGAGGCTTTACAAAAGGTATATTTATTATACTTTGGCAGCAAAATGATGTACCTATTTGCAGTACACTCGAGAAATGTGCAATGAATGCAATCGAGTTCCTTGTGAAGAAGTATCTGGAGAAGCTTTTCAGAGGTGAGATACATAGCGGAACATTTGAATATATAGATGTTCTACTTTGTAAGCAATTAGAAGCCTTCCTTTTTTCGGTACAGGCATCGTGGGAGTATTTAAAGTTAAGCATTAACAAATTGTTATCGTAAAAAAAAAGTTTGAACCATGCCAAAAAACATAATATGCGAAGAACATGTGACTCTCGGCTTCGTCAAAGGTCTTTTACAACCTGTAGGATGGGCGATAACATTCTTTCAGCAGTCATTTTATGGATTACCACGAAACATTATACTTCCTGGACTTCAAGGCTATCCGTAGTAACCTACCCCTTATCTGTTGTGGGACAGTCGACTAAAGGACTGAACGTATAAAGATCAAAATAGTTACGATTACGAAATGCTATTGTTGTTTATGTATTCTGTTGTGGTGGTGAATCGGGAAAGTGGCAAATCGAGAAGTAGCCAATATTTGACTCGAGAGCGATACTCTATTCTATGACGACTGTTCTAGCAAAAATATTTTGTTTTTATCTGATACGGAGTCTTCCGTTAAACGTTATGAATACAAACTAGTTTTCACTGGTGATGAAAGTGTATTTGAATAAGGCAAATATTACTACACTTTTAGTTAATATTGAGACGTAGGTAAACATAGTTTATTTACATATCCACTTAAGTATAAGTATTTTTATCTTAAAAATCGAAAGTTCTGATACGTTATTGAGCCATAGGTATGAAAAGTTAGTTTTCGATGCATCCTTCGACGACAAATTTGTTAATTAAATAACTGATGAAATAAACAGTTTGACACATTCGTTTTTGATGGTCATTTCACATTGATATTTTCTTTTTTAGTCTTCACCTTTGACAATAGAATAGAATACAATAAAACAATAAATGTTTTGATTATACCGCAAACTCTATATTATGCAACGTGATTAGCTTAGTCGTTACAAGTTCAAATGTCAACGTTTTCTAACAGAGACAAGTCCGCAGACAATTTGTAATAGCAACAATTTTGAAGATTACAAATCACAATATTGAGAAACAAACTTGAACTTTACGCCACATGCGGAATACGCTCATTACTCTTACATAATTTAACAAGTACATACCAGCAAATATAACCGCATGTTGACGTCACGGAGCCGCACTTTCTGTCAAAAGAAAACAGACTTATCAGATCACAGCACTAAAGCACATCACAACACTGATAACACGATATCACAAACACTGGTACCTGTGTGTTGTCCGGAGTGGGTATATGGAGCGAACGGGTACATGCAAAGCAATGGTTCAGCGAAACACAACGTTACGTTCTTTTATACCTCGGAAACATTCCCACGAGATGCGCAAGAGTCTCCGCTTGACCGAAAGCGCTCACTCCGGTACAGCGCCGTGTGTGCAGTCCGCGCGACCAACTTCATTGCGTGCTTTCACTGGGTGCGTCAAGACGCCAAGACAAACTTCTTTTGCATTGACTTTTTGCTATACTTTCACGGTGCAAACTATGCTTTGATTATTTCTCGGGTGATTGGAAAAGAACTATTATATGTACAAAAAATTTCAGATATTGTATTTTCATTTCTTTCTTGTTTTGACTTCAGTAACCAGAAAACTATATTTTATATTTTGTAAACTGTATTTTTTACCAGAGTCACGACACTACTTCTATCGACCTACCTACTTAATTGTTTATTCTTATTTCTAGTGACAATACGCTTAGTTTTTAAACAAAAACATCTTGCTAACATGAGCGGGCTGTTGAGATTTCGGTCAGTGGGTCATCTTAGGGGCGGATTCCTTTCCAAAAGCATCACCGATAAAAATCTGTAGTTCTTTTAACAATGGCTATTGCAACGCGACAATTTGAATACCCACTAGGTCAAAGGTTTTGACAGGTGACCTGCGTTAAGCTTGCAAAACTTATTTGTCACTTAGGTTTTTATTATTTCAACATCATTCAGAATTAAGTACTTAGATAAAAAGTGATCAGATAAGTGCCCACCCTTATTATGAAATAGAAGCTCCCACTATAGAACGACTTAAATATTCATAAAATGAACTAGATAAGCATTAAGGGGGAAGGGATAGAGTAGGTGATATTTCATGAAATAGTCATTCAATAGGGTTATATGAACTTAGAGGGTTGTATTGATGATTTTAATTATTACAATTCTGTAAGTATACATACTTGTTACAGTCGCAATCATATTTTGTTCAACATACAACCTGACACTGACTTGCAAATTGCAGAAAACGTTTCAGTATAAATAAGTCAGTGGGCTTAGAGTTCATCTCTCTACTGTTAGTAAAGCTTTTGGTTTCCTAGGAAAGTGTTTCCATCATTTATTTATTTATTTATTAGGCGTTTCAACAATGAGTATACTGTTACTGTATAATTTGTACATTGCAAAATTAAGTCTAAGTGCCTCATCACTTACAGAAAAGCACCGCATGCACTACATTTTGCGCAGATAATAACACAATTAACTAATTAAAACATAGTAATACATAGTTTGAGAAGAAAAAAAATGATAATAAAAATAAACTGACAGCTAAGTTGATTACAATGAATGATTGGCATGCATTAAATGGCAAGTGCGGCCATTTTGAGTGCAGGTATTGTCGAGTACCTAAAAGAGGTCAATGTCCACTTCGTGCTCTATTTTGATCATATTATAACGGCCGTCTTGAAAATCTGTAATTTTCACTAGTATTTGACATTTTAAGGTGTCAAAAAACGCTTTGTTATTATGTAACCGTTGACCGCTTTCTCAGGAAACCAAAGCTTAACAGAAGTAAATTAGCTTATAATGTCACCACTGCTGGGACACAGGCCTCCTCTCTCCGAGAGGGAGTGGTCTGTAATCTACCACGCGGGCCCAGTACGGGTTGATAGATGTCACATGTCTTCAAAATTTTTGTTCCTAAGACATGCCGGTTTCTTTACGTTTTCCTTCACCGTCTATGGTATGTGCAGCAGTCGTTAAGTTTCTTAATTTTTTTAAGTTAAATAATTTTTTTACCACAATACAAAAAAAAAATAATTTCAAAGAAATCAAACGACGCACTCTTGTTTGGAGAACGTATAACAGGTGGTTGGTAGCGCTTTCGATTTATTTGCATATAGCAGGCAGATAGGCGGAACGGCCGTCGTAATATTGCCAAAACTTTGGTTTGTCTTCAATAATGACTTAAAAGAAACAATTATTTAGTGTACCGGTCTACCTAAATAAGTTAGGTACCGGTAAACGGAAACTATTAAATAACACATTTGTGGTTTATTACAGGGGCCCGTGGCTAAATAATAACAGCCGCACAGGTTAAGCTACGCTTGTCGCGCTTGATCTGTGGATGGGTGGTCATCTTTACTCCGAGACTCCTCCGTGCCTCGGAAAGTACGTTAAGCCGTTGGTCCCGGCTGTCATTCGTCGATCTTTGACAGTCGTTACGGGTAGTCAGAAGCCCGAAAGTCTGACAACCATTCTTACCAAGGGGTATCGTATTACCCCGTAACTAGGTTGTGGAGGTCAGATAGGCAGCCGCTCCATGTAAAATACTGGTATTCAGCTGCATCCGGTTAGAGGAAAAGGCTAGGCAGATGATGACATTTGGTGTTTATTTATAAAGGATGATTGAAGTTGAGTGGCGTTCAAACGTCAAATATGTGGTTAAACAGTCACTAATCATTACTTAAGACTATGCCGACCGCACAGTGGCGCCCTCATCGTTTGTTTGGTTATTTCATACAATTTAGAAGGAAAATGCAAAAAAAAAGCACGTTAAGTTGTGCTTCACAAGATTATACGTTAATATTATTAGAAACGGTAGTTTTATATTGTTTAGTTTTATTATAATCCTTAAAACGGATAACAGTGGCCACTATATTCCGTTTTAAAGATTATTATATACTTTAACTTATGTGTGATTATCTCTACCTTCTTAATTATAAGGGTATGTATTATACTCTGTGAAAAATGTAGTGGGTAATATATTCGTTATTTTTAATATACGAGATAGGTACCTACTGCAGTGCTATTCTGTAAAAATCTCACCGTGAAAACTAAGGTGAAGTGAGCTGTCATTCCACCTGATGTTAGGGATTGCCTCCATCGAAAGCTCACTTCACGCTCACTTCACCTGTATTATCACGGTGAGATTTTTACAGAATCGAAAGCCTGTTTGACTTCTCATATGAAATTAAAAATAATAAGGTGTTGCAGTATAATGTCAAAAAGCGAGGAAAGATTGAACATAAAACGTCATGTAGGTATCAGTTATCTGAAAACTGTGTTGAAACTTGAAATGATATTGATTAATTAGTCTATAAATACGAGTAAGACTTTCAAACAAAATAATAACTATGTATAATTTTGGAAACAACACAAAAACCAAAATTGATTAATACAAACATCCGAACATAGTACCTCCTCCTTTTTGTAAAGTCGGTAAAAATATCATCATCATCATAATTTCAGCCGAAAGTCCACTGCTGGATATAGGCCTCGCCCAAGCACATTCACTTCGAACGATTTTGTGCTTCTCGCATCCAACGGGTTCATGCAGCCTTCACAAGGTCGTCGGTCCACCTTGTGGGAGGCCTTCCAACACTACGTCTTCTAGTATGCGGTCGCTTCTCCAGAACCTTTCGGCCCCATCGGTCACTTAAGTTTGGCATTTCTTCGGGCTATGTCGGTTACCTTCAAAATATCATATTAATACAATTTTTTTTCAGACTGCCTCGTTGGTCTTTTTGTCGCAAGCGCTACTGCTGTGCATGAATCCTGGGTGCAATTCCCAAGCCATGCAAAGCGTTATTGAGTTTTTCTATCAGGAATTTCTCAGTCTCAGCCCTGAATGTGGATTTGTGTCCGGTTGATGGCCACAGGCTCGCCCCCTGTTAAACTGGCGAAATGTGGGTAACTTATAGGTACATCTCTACTCTTCAGAGAATACAGGTGGGGTGTTAAAGTTATGATTTTTAAGAATTTACTTAATGCCAAAGCTACTAAAGCTATAGGCCGACAGTTAAACTGAGACGTTGCCTGTGGTAACAGCGCGGTACCTACGTTGAAATTACTTATGTTTTAATAATTTTATGCTAGGTTTTTTAACTGATCGTAAACATTTTTCGTAAGCATTACTTATCATTGGCCCGCTAACAATGATGATGATGAAATAAATATATATAATCATATATTAATATTTTTTTATTTATATAATATTTATTTTATTTATTTATTTAATACTTCATGCACATACATGCACAGAGGCGGACTTAATGCCATAGGCATTTTCTACCAGTCAACCTTTGGGTGATGCAGAGACAAACAGTAGTAGGTGCAATCATTACAGGTCATTATTAGGTCGGGTTATTTTATATTAATGCTTTTAGTTTAATATTGTGGTCGCTAAAGCCAGGGGGGAGGTTCTTTAAAAAATCTTTAGATAAATTAAAGTAATACATATCAATACACTTGTTTCCCCCGAAAGATAAGTCAGAGGTGTAAACAGCTATAGTACACCCAAATTTTGCTAGTTAGGTTATTTAATAATACATGTAAAGAATTTGAGACATTTATAACTATAGGCCGACCGCTTAACTAAGAAGTTGCCTGAGGTAGCAGCGTGGTGTAGGAGGGATGGAGGGGTGTAGTGACGTGATGCGAGAGCTCAGTGATTCGTCAACTTGTGGCAACTATCATCCCTCCCGCACCGCGCAGCCTCAGGCAACGTTAAGCCTATAGGCTACTGCTTTTCTATAAAATTATTTCATCATTATTTTGTAGTTTGTAATTTCGGCAGCTCATGTAGTAAGCTCTTGTTTATTACCCAGTAAATTAGATGACGAAACTTAACGATGTCGATTGGGTTCGGTTTATCATCTTAATAAATCTTTACTTCAACTGGTCAAGAAATTGACATACACTTTATTATATCTTATGCAAACATGCGATAGCTGTTGGTAATTTCGGCTCATCGTTTAATTGGAATGCAATTTTTCTATGTAAGTTGTTTATACGATGTATTAATGTGAGTAAAATACCTGCCACAATCATTAAGCTATATCGTAAGGAAACCGGCATGTCCTAGAACCAAAAATTCGAAGACCTGTGACATCTACCAACCCGCATTGGGCTCGCTCCCTCTGGAAGAGAGGAGGCCTATATCCCAGCAGTGAGAACATTATAGGCTGATTATCTAGTTATTAAGCAATGCTTTCGAGAAGAGCAATTAAACTTATCCATCATATTATGGTATGAGAATGTAATGTTACCTCCAATCGCCTGAAACACAGGATTACGTAATTCAAGCACAATTCATGGTTGAACTTGACATAGATTGAAGAAAAAAACTGTATTTAATGTCCTTATATTTTTGTATAAATTTTATTATTTTATTTTTTTAATTTAATTAATCGATGATTTCAGTCTATCAAAGTTTTCTGAACATACAGACCTATATACTGGCATTACTGGCCACATTAGCGTCATTTCAAATAGTTACAATATTATGTAAAGTTGTAAAAACAGTATCACTGGGAAACAAAGCATTACCTGCTTATACGACGTGTAACGTTAAATGCGCAAAACCTGAAAATAGTTTGTTCATAATTGACTACTGAATCGATTTAAATAATTTTGAAAAAAGGTTTTTTTTTTTAATTATGTATTTTGCCATAGGTACTATCCGCCGATTGAGTCAAAGAAAATTAAGTCTTATTGTAAGGCAATAAGACTCAATTTTAAATGCATAAACTAATGCAAAATAGAAAAAACAATAACAACAACACGATTTTCTTAATAAAAATAGTTAGCTTTAAAAAAAAGTTTTGGTCATTGTATTATGCTTTTGACTCAATACTCTAATTGTTAACGTTACACGTTGTATAAACTTGTTGTACAGTCAACAGCAAAAGTAGATGATGAAAATTAAACTGTGTGGCGTCGAAGTAGTAAATGTTTGGTATAACTTACAATCACATACTTTTAAATCACTTCGACGCCACACAGTTCTGACGCGAACTCCGTTCATTAATATTGAATTTCTGATTTTCATCATCTACTTTTGCTGTTGACTGTACCTACCTAGATGTTAAGTGAATAATGTGGCCGCCCATAATTGGAAGCGCACAATTCTATTTGTCCCTGTTCATGTTAACATGCATAAACATAAAGCGTAAGCTGAAAGAACATTAGGTACATCGACTCGATGTAAACTTAACTTTTAATATCAAGTTGATCAAATCTCAGGCCATGGTATGCTAAGACAGACCCCAGAGGTCTAATTGTGTGCTTTGTTTAAGTAAGAAACTTATATTTTATAAAATAAATAAATAAATGTAACTATGTAGCCTTCCTTTCCTATCCACCTGTCTCTAAAATGACTGCAAAATGTATGTACTTATTCAGTTCTTGTAACGGACAAAAAATATTCCTCACATAATTTCCGTAAACATAATAGTCGATTTAATTGTTTTAATTCGGTTTTCGTAACATTTTATTAGTTGATTACTGCAATTATTCAAAATAGGTAATTTGTGTTTTATGCGTTACATATACATAACACGAATACAATGTAATTCTCTGTACATAAGCTTGCAAGATGGTTTATATTTTCTGCAATACACTGCAATGTAACTTAACAGGAGGAAAGTATAATAACCACAGAGTAGACACCCAACAGAGACCGCGAACTTCATATAACCACACAGCGGCAACTTGCTTAACGTTTCATCAACGCGTTTCCAGACGCAGTTCAAATGGATACACTAACTCAGCTCGCGGTACACCCAGAGCGTGGACAGTAAATGCAGGTATATGATAATATACCTCCATTTACGGTCCAGCCCATGTCTCGTAGCCTCTGTTAAACTGTTATTTATAAACATGTAATAGATGAGCTAGGAATAATCTTCTTTGTCTTTTTTCCGTTTTCAATGTCCCATCTCCTCTGCATGAATCGCACTTCATCGCCTGGACAATCTCTTCAACATCACACACACTTAGCCATTTTGCATAATGATCGTCTGAAGCTTAGTCTCTGATGGATTTCTCCTCCGTGTTCTGTATCTGAACACAGTGTCTTCATAATGTATCCTCTCTACGATATTATATTATGTTCTAAGTTTCCTAACAGATATGAAGTGTATCGAACTTTGTTTTTTTGCACTACAATAAACTTTACCGAACGTGCTTAAGACCAGTGCAATATTTTTTGTAACCGCCAGTGATGATGTCATGTGCGTTGAGTTCAATTGAAGGTCGTGGTATAGGTTAGATGTGCTGCAGCATTCACCTGTAACCGGAGATTAAATAAACAGGATTTCAGAAATCACATGCATTTTGTAATAAAAACGAATTGTAACACAAAAGTAAATCTAGCAGAATCATTGTTTGCACCTCTTTCAAAACTCCATAACACAAATGCTTCGCTGTCGTAAGTATAACTGTTCATATATCCACACAGTAAGAAAATCCAACAGGATGTACCCAAAACATTAGGTACCGCAAACAATACATTATGAAATAATCACTTTTTGCATCAATCCTCATTTGCATTTCTAATAACTAAACGTAATGTAAAAGTAACGGTGTGCATTAAATACTTACGTCTTAAAAAAGTTGTACTCGAACGCATTTGTCTATAACACGCAACAGTTCCGTCGTAACCGCTTTAATTTAAATTTGGAACAATGGCGGGAATGTATGTACTCGTGTGTATCTATAATGAGACGGTGAAAAGAGACAGTTCGCACGCAGTTCGCGAGAAATTAAATAGTTACGTAATAATAACAATTAGCTCGTTAGTGAGATTGTAATTATATAAAATTGTGAGTAAATTGTTACTTTAGACAATGTGATGCACGATTTTGACGATTTGTAGTTTTGTGGCGCCTTTACAGAAAAGTTGTTGTGTGTAAGATTTTTCTGCTAATTAAAAGTTAATCTGATCTATGGTTTTGGATAAAACAGAATGGAGATTTCTCAAAAAGACTAAATTCAGTCTCAACATTCTTGCGAAGCTACGATTTTACATTTATTCAAATTTAACCTCCATTTATTATTTGTTTATTAAATACACATTAATTTAATAATTTCACTAAAGCAATTTTTCAAATTAATCTACTTATGTAATTTTTTGTCAAATTTTTTACCGTTTGTAAGTGACTCTATTTGAGCTCAAGCTTGCATGTTCTCAATTTATTGCTACTGTACCTTAATGTGTCCTGTGCTTAGAATTATTATTTCCCCCAGTTTGTATGCAAGATCTAAGATGTCACTGTCTTCCGTTACTATCTTGAGATACTGACGGTTCTTTACGATTTTGCAACAATATTCTTTACATAACATTCCATTATAAACGTGTGTACTCGTAGCTACGATATCACATTTATTCTAGTCAACTCTAATTTATTAATGTGTTATAACGCAAACCTTAAACTCTTTACATTTTATTCTAGAAGCTTCCCATTCGGCGCGCACCTTTGTTTGAATTTGACAAGATTAAGTGACATCCGTCAACTGAGCTGCGCACCGAAAGGGTACAGAAAATTCACAACTTATATCTTCGCCCCAAACCCTATTGTTTATACATATCTTTGTGTGTGTATGTTAAAGTGTTTATTTACTACGCATTAAATTATAAATTTAATAAAGGCAACAATTATATTTAAATTGGTAGGTAATATCTGCATGTCTATTAAAAAAAATCACCGTTGAAGTGACTTTTATTTAACCTCAAGCTCATTGCATGTTCTTAATTTATTGCTATTGCATCTAAACGCATCTTAATGCGTTGTGTGCTTAGAATTATTGCGTGCCGCAGTTTGTATGCAACTGAGAGGTAAGGTCTAAGAAGTCACTGTCTTACCGGTAGTATCTCAATGCTTGCGCTTTTGCAACATTTTTCTTTACATAACATTTCATTACGGAGGTTTTTTTGGCTAGGCAGGTACACAAATTCCTATGCAAAATTTCTTAAAGAAGATTCTGACCCACAAATAAAATAATTGACTAGGCACCCACGCCCCGCTCGTGTTACGTCATTCGAACCAGCTAAAGCTTACAATCTTGTTCTACATACCTCTAAGCAAATAAATCTAAAAATAGCAATATATAAATAGACAACAGCCAACGATAAACATAATTATACAATCAATTACCGATGTTACCCAGTTAAAGCGGAAATATCGCATCTTATTGACATATTAATTGAAGTTACGTTACGCCAAGAATTTTTTTTCATTTTCATTTTCAGAATTGTGTGAAACAGAGAACATTGATGTCTGACAGATTTTGTATGGAAAAACTGTCAAAAATTCAAAATTATTCCTCGGATAAAATTATCTGGCACGTGGCTAAATAATAACAGCCGCACAGGTCGTTCGATCAGGTCAAGCTACGCTTGCCGCGGTTGGTCTGTGGATGGGTGACCATCTTTACATACCGTGACCCCTCCGTGCCTCGGAAAGCACCTTAAACCGTTGATCCCGGCTGTCATAAGTAGATCTTTGACAGTCGTTGCGGGTAGTCAGAAGCCCGAAAGTCTGACAACCAGTCTTAGCAAGGAGTATCGTATTACCAAGTAACTGGTTTGTGGAGGTCAGATTGGCAGTCGCTCCATGTAAAATACTGGTATTCAGCTGCAGCCGGTTAGACTGGAAGCCGACCCCAACATAATTGGGAAAAGGCTAGGCAGATGATGGATAAAATTATCTGGCATTGGAAAAATCAGCTCTAAGTAGAAAAAACAAAACAAACAATTTTTAAAATTACGTGAGATATTGAGATTTAAAAAAAACATTAACGCGTGTGAAAAGTTTCTAACAGCATTTTCCATTTTCCTCGAGTGGATTAAAACTTTTTTTTCGTCTATAGGAAGTATTTACTATTTAAAGCTTTAGTATATTTTAATTATGCAACGTCTAACCAGCCTGTATTGTCCCACTGCGGGGCAAAGACCTTCCTCCCTTTTATACACAATTCCCTTTGCTATTGCCAGTCCTTTCGGTAGGAGTCACGCTCATCCCGCCATCCTACTTACACAATACTTACCTATTAATAAAAGCTTGTATAACAGTTCTTAGATGACACAAACAGCGTACGCACGACAACATATCAAACTATACATTTCCAGTATAACCTGATTTCTCATTGTACAAAAAGCCTATACAATGTGAGGTTGTCTAAAACTGGAAATGTATAGCGTGAAAAGTAGATAAGTTACAGAATACGATTCTTCAAAGTCATCGTATATAACACCTATAAAAGTGTTACACATTAATCGATGAATTCCACAGTGACACAATCAACTGGCTAGTTTAATAGAAGAATCAGATGATTCATACCTTATCTAATCACTAATTAAAGTCTTTCAAAACTCGATAAATTAAAACCTATTACAAATGCGTGCCCCATTTTATATCATCCAAACAATCTACGTTCGATTCTCTAATCAACTAATACGCAATCGTTAACTATCGAAACTTGCAGTAATTACAACGACCTTAGACATACTTTTATTATAAAAAACAAAGGAGTAACACATGATCGATCGTAGAAAACTAATTCCTAATCTACTAATCTACATTCAATTTTAAATCTTATATCTATAGCACATCGTTCTAAATTCACTGGCTCATAAAAAGAGATCTACGCACAACCAACGGCTTGTTGTAGTAAAAGAATTGAATTGATCGTTAAGTTTCAAGTCTTATCACAATTACACATAGTTCTAAATTCACTGGCTCTGAAAAGGAGATTACGCGTAACGACTGGTTGGATATAATTATGTAGTAAGAGAATTGAATCTTATTGCTCGACACGTGACTCGTGGATTATTTGGCGAAATTATAATTGAATGCCGTTTCGTCATCTCATAACACATGATATAATTTGGGACAAAGAATGATGTGAAAGACGTTTTGTTTTAGCGTGACATCAAGTGTCGGTGTAGAGAAAGGTAAGAAGTTAAGGTAGAGGTACACTCGAGGAACAAAAATGTTAAGCAATTTTCATACACAATATTATGCGGCAAGTGCATACATTTTTTTTTAATTGTCATTTGGATTTAAAATAAAAAGTGGTGCAATTAAAAACTGTCTCAAAGCTCAACTTTTTCATTTCTCGACTACACAACTATTCAATCAACTCAGCCTATCACAGTCCACTGCTGGACATAGACCTCTCCCAGCCTCCGCCACAGCACCCTGTCCACCGCTTTTCGTATTGTTCAGTCTGTTCCAGACACTTTTTTAAGATCGTCGGTCCATCTAGCTGGGTGGCATCCCACACTACGCTTGCCGATACGCATACTCCACTCCAGGACTGCTCCACCGGCCAACAGTCCTTTGACAAACATGGCCAGCCCACTGCCACTTCAGCGGATGGCTGGATGTTTGTTACCCTTTCACGCAAAAACTACTGAACGGATTTTGATGAAACTGTACAGTAATATAGCTTACATAGATTACTTTTATCTCGGTATTCCCACGGAATCGACACTTATGCGTGTGAAACCGAGGGGCGCTGCTAGTATAAAAATATAACGTAGGTACTTCATCATTCATTTGACCGTTGAGGTCCTAAGAATATTTTAGAACAGATCTTATCCAAATCCTGCATGATGTTTCATAACTACTGTGTGAAGTAGAGAATCCTTGAAAGTATTACATTTTGTTCCAGGCAGTTTGCGAAATATTGGTTTGTGTATTCTAAAATAAGCAACCCGCTAGTTCAAACTACTAAATATTTTATTCATAGATTAATTTGTAAAGATGAGAGGCTTGTGGCTAAGAGATATTAGCCACACGAGCGATTGATCAGATTAAGCTACGCTTGCCGCGGTTGGTCCGTGGATGGGTGACCATCTTTACATACGAAGCTTCGTGCCTCAGAAAGCACATTAAGGTTAGGAATTTGGTATTTAGCTGCCAGCGTAGCTTAACCTGATCGATCGACTCATGCGGCTAATATTACTTAGCCACAAGCCCCTCTTCAGCCTTGTAGTCTGCTCTTATGATATGTATGAGAAATAGATCTTATCGAGACTGTGCCTGCGTGATATAAAACACATAAATAATTTCAAAATGTATTTTCTTTGACCCCTAAAGCCTTTTTTTTTCTAGTAGCTTAACCTCTGAACCGACTCCATTACAGATATCTACTGTTATATCATAAAATGAATTCATAATTCCTAATAAATCTATACTAATACTCATATGATAAAGATGAAGAGTTTGTTTGAACGCGCCATCTTTACAAAAACATGATTTACTATTGACAGCCAAATTCTTGAGGAAGGTTTTATTAAATGCATTATGTAATATGACGCTACGCTAGGAGCCGAGCAAAATGAAAGAACACTAAGCGAAAACGAAGTAGTAATATCTCGGGCGGGCGATACTTCTGTAGAATATTATACAAAAAATTTCACGCGGACAAATTCTCAGGCAGAATCTATTAAACAGGGTTACTTGTAATTCGACGTATACCCGCAGGGGCTGACAGGGGGTCCAAAAATAGTGTAGTGTTCGAAATATTTGCACTTTAAGGCGCTTTGCAGATGGAGCAACTGTTGCAGCAACTGGCAACTAGCTGTTTACATAAATCTCGAGCAATTTGGTTGTAGCAACGGGCAACTTTTAAAGGAAAAATTTCAAAAGTTCATTGTTACCTCAATTAAAGTTGCTCCATCTGCAAAGCGCCTAAAAAAACTACATACTGAATGGGTACCATTAAGAAATTATATTGTAGCTGGCACTTCAATTTAAGCTATGAACATAATTAAAAGTACTTAATTCTACAAAATAATTAAAATTATGAGCGATTTAAGAATAATCTCTTACCAATATGTATTTTCATTTTACGCTTCAAAAATGTTTCAAATATCTAAACAGCAGTAGTAGTTCGAAATTCAATAGTTTTCAAGATATTTGAAACATTTAGATTAACGCGAAGCAAACAAAAAAAAACAAACAAACTCTTCAGCTTTATTATTAGTATCTATCTATAGATAGATTCCAGTCCTCCTTCAAACTTATTAATTGATTTAATAAGCATAAACTGATACCGGCGCGTGGCAGTCATTTGGTTTTAACGCACTAATTTGATTAAATATTTTATTAATCTACGAATAAAATTATTAACTATTATAAATGCATATACCTAGTAAAATTATGTTTTATTTATAAAAACCACAAAGTATATATAAAAACATAAATAAAATAGATATGTTTCTTCATTCTGTGTCTGTAACGCTACGATTACATTCTCGCGATAAAGCGAACTAGACTTCGCGCGCTCTCTCACGAACACCACTCGACGTCTCGCTATACAACAGAGAGCGCGCGAAGTCTAGTTCACTTTATCGCGAAAAAGCAGCCACAGCATGATAAAAAAATAGAAAAGAAAAAAAAATGAAGATGTGTCTCTGACGCATTTATATTTTCTATTTCTTTAATGCTACGCACGGCTACATTGTTTCGATAAAGTGAACTAGACTTCGAGACATGTGACCCCGACAATGTGGCCTCAGCATAAGAATCCACACACTAATCAATGTTCTATCAACAAATTATCACCTTCAGCACAGACTTGCCATGACAAAAACCGGCTTTTAAAAAAGAATAAAATAAAATAAAAAGAAACTTCTAATTTAATATGGTTAGATTATTATTATTATAAATACGCTTTTCAAGATGCAACATGCAACTTATGTAAAGCAGTTTTTTTGCTGTATATTGCCAGCACCCTAATTGCGTAACATACTTATTATTAATCTCAGTCTAAATAATTTTGAAAGACATTGCTAATCGATTGCCTCATATGTACGAAAAATGTGTCTGCTCAACAACGTAAATAACGCAATGAATGTTGTTGAACTGTCGAAATGAAACTCATTGCTACTGATAGTGTGTTACGCAATTACCCCGCAGATTGGAAAGCGAAATGATTTATTTATTTATATAAGTATACTTTATTGTTCACCAGAAAATATGTACATAACAAAAAATACGATCATTACTACAAAACATACAATGGGCGGCCTTATCGCTTTCTGCGATCTCTTCCAGGCAAGCTTGATTAATGATTCAAATCTTGTAGAAATTGAAATCAAATCAAATTGGTTTAAAATCTCCAATTTTCAATTGGAAATAATTACGGAATATCCTGCAAATATCTAAACGTCTGTATTCTATTTCTGCTTTTGTTTTCTTATGATCTTGCAATATATGGTTAGGCAGAATGGAAGATCTTCAATTTATTTTGTAGATAGTATAAATTCGGAAAGCACGTTAAGCCGTTGGTTCCGGCTGTCATTCGTAAGCCCGAAGTCTGACAACCGGTATTACCAAGGGGTGCTACCTAGGGACTGGGATGTGGAGGTCAGATATGCAGTCGCTCCATGTAGAATATTGGTATTCAGCTGCAACCGGCTAGACTAGAAGCCGATCTTAGGCAGATTGATTGAGAATATTCATAACATTCATTGAGCAGTTTCGTTAAACCATCAATCGGAACAATCAATACTCAGTGTCAGGCTCTCAAAATTCGAAAATATGTCAACAATAAGTTAATGATCGTGGTAAGTCGCGTCTTTATCGAAATCAATGACATAATTCTATACAATACAATCAGTTTCATTCTTAAAGCAATAAAAGAGAGAGTACAAGATTATACTTTATCTTACTGATGCATTAAAATATTGCAATGTATAATAAATAATATAAATCTTTGAATTATTGATATTTCCTTGAGTCAGCTCAACAGCTTGCAAAAAAATTTGATTTGCCAATGTAATCACTAGTCTATAAGTGATTAAAACCCATAAGTGCATAGCACTTTATATGTATGAGTAAGCTTATGTGTGGCCGTGCATGCTTTTGGATATAAGTTGACGATGAATGATTATAAGACGGAATCTGTCTGTTGCCCATTCATTCTTTTCGCCAGCTAAGATAAACGTTACATAACGTTACATTTTTTCCGGGCGAACCACATATTTGTATTGCTTGCAAATGAATATGTTAAAGATGCCTCAGTAATCTGGCCATATAATAATCAACTTGCTTCTACCCGCGACTTCGCCCGCGTAAAATTTTTTGACTCCCCGAACCCCTTAGAGTAACCTTGATTGGTTACTGCAACCAACTGAGAAAAGGCCAGAAAGATAAAAACAGGTTCAATAATTTTTTTAAAGTGTGCATCAAAGTGTGTGTAATGCATTTTTTTTTCTCTTTTATTATTCTTTTGTAATGTCATTATCATCGTTCCATAACTTTCTTACACTGAACATAACCTCCACGCGCTGCTCCTTCAGAAGATCAAAGATCAAGCCAGGCATTCCGACTATCGTAGATCGATTAAAAAGATTTAGAAGTTAACTTTTCCAATCTGATATAACGATGATGACAGGTATCTTTAACCTCATAACTTAAGTGACTTCCTAATGATAGCTTTCATAATAAGCTAAGTCATATCAAGCAGCCATAGGCTTACGAAACAAGACCTTTCTAAGGTAATTATAAATCACTGTAAGCCTGTATACATACTATAGTCTATAAGTATCTACACTAATATTACTGTTAAAGCTGAAGTCTATTTGTTTGTTTGTTTAAACGAGCTAATCTCTGAAACTACCAGTCGGATTTGATAAGTTCCTTTTGCATTTGAAAGCCCAATTCTTGAGGAAGGATTTAAGATATTTAATATCACGCTACGACTATTAGGTAGGAGCCGAACAAAAAGAAAGAAGTCAGAAAAAACGCAAAGTGAAACGAAGTAATAGCGCGGGCGGGCGATGCGATGCTACGCGGTGGGTCGGGGGAACAAGAAATTTCACGTGGACGAAATCACGGTTAGTACATAAGTGCGCACTTTATTAGGTATAAGTATCTCATAAAGATGTTAATCATAAATTCTTTAAATAAGAACATTATTCTCCAAGCAATCACGTCACTGAGAGATAATTTAATTAAATAAATTAAAAATTACATCATTTCTCTAAGAAGAGAAACTTAGTGCCTATCTACAGTGAACCATATTTAAATATTATAGAATGAATAGTCAAATTCCATTGTGATTTTCACGTAATTATTTAATGTCCATCTACATGATTTAAACAATGAAACAGAACCGGTTTTAATGAAAGTGGCTTACTTTACAGTAAAATTGCAAGTAACAGTCCTATTTAATTATGCCCTTTGAAAGCCCTTGTTGGTCTTCTATTGTTTCACGTTTTGTTAGTTTTGGTAAGAAATTAATTCCAACCTCAAAATTAACATCTGTAACCTAAGGTTTTGTGTGTGAAACTGAATTTTTTTAGCCGTTTATTCTCAGGGTTAGTCAGATGGAAAAGTCGACTCCACCTAGCTTATTTTTTTATACAACGTCTAAAAGTGATTATCATATTTAGAGAATAAAAACGTTCATTTCAGTTCATTTTTGTACAAAGGCAATCTTACATAGTTACTCAATTAATTTTTCTAACAGTAATTGTAAAAAAATGAATTTATAGTGACTACGAAACTGCCTATCAATTCTGTAAAAATCTCACCGTGGAGGCAATCCCTAACATCAGCTGGAATGAAAGCTCACTTCACCTTAGTTTTCACGGTGAGATTTTTACAGAATAGCACTGCTGTACATAGGTAATCGAAATGAGTATTTGAAACCATCTGAATGTGTCTCGCTATGTCACCAACATTCATCTTTATGCAGGTATGAGAAACTTTATGTGTTAAACTCACCGAAATTACCTAATTGTTTAACAAATTGACTATCAACTTAAATTATCAGCATATTATATTTATCATAAATTACAACTGTTATTCTTTGACATTTGTGAATGTACACACTCATTTTGTGTCACAATGTTACATTTTGACAGATATATCAAATGGCTCTATAGGTAGTGCAATCCACGAAGACGCGCCCCACTCTTCTTCCGAATCGTTAGTAGTTATCGCTAGTAAATTCCACTAGTGTTTTAGTTTTTTCGATACACACTAATTACCCACTAATAATAATTAGTGTGTATCAACAAAACTAAAACACTAGCGAAATGTTGCAGACTTGTGCTATAAGCATTAGGAAAAAGAGTGGGGCGCGTCTTCATGCATTGCACTATCTGTAACTTGGCAAATTGACATTAGTGTGTCAATTTGTTTTTTTTTAATTTCCCGGACTGTATATAGAATACTAGCGGCCTGTCCCGGCTTCGCACGGGTGGACATTTATTTTTTAATTTTTTTTTTCTTGCAATTAAAATAGCCTATATTAATCAGTAATAATGTAGCATTCAAATGGTGAAAGAATTTTTAAAATCGGTCCAGTACTTTTTGAGCCAATTCATTACAAACATACATACAAACCTTTCCTCTTTATAATATTAGTATAGATATATAGAATACTAGCTTTTGCCCGCGACTTCGTCCGCGTGGGTTTCGTACTTTCCTCAAATAAATTTAACACCCTCTCCACCTGCCCCTGAAGGGTATTTCGAAAATTATTGATTACGATCTTTATACTTACTTTATTTAAATAAATAAGTATTCGGGCCAATATTTTAGTTAAACTACCTAAGATGTTTCAAATAAACTATCCTCCCTTTTCATCACGACAGGGCTTGTTTTTGCATTTGGTACGTTTCCACTTTTATGATATAAAGATTATTTATACCCATTTTCGTGTTAATGGAAGTTGAAGTTTCTACTCCTTAAACTTTATTACCCTTTTCCACCCCGGTAGGAGTCGAATAAGTAAAACCCTAAAACTCATACTTTTTTATTTTAAGTAAGTAAGTAGTAAACCCCTAAAAGTGACAATCTTTATTATTTACTGAGGCAAATGTTGAAAAGTTTCAAGTTTCTTAACCAAAGGAATAAGACTACCTTTTCACCTTCACAGTTTTTATCCCCATAGGGGCGAAATATTGAAATGCTTGGGACGTTTCCATATCTTGACTCAAAGATTATTTATACCAATTTCCCATTGAATCAAGCCACGCAATAAAATACTCCTCTGTGATATGGACTACCCCCGTTCACCCCCTTAGGGTTAGATTTTCGAAAAACCCAGTCACACTTTTTTATTTATTTTGGTCTTAAGTATACATACTGAGTTCCGAGTTTATATTATTGGACCGCGCGATAAAATTCTTCCATACAAACTGACACCCTCAATCTCCCTTTAGAGCAGAAAAACATAAAATGACAAACTATAATTTACTTAGATAAGTATTTGTGCCAAGTTTGAAGCTTAAATTTATTCATACCATTTTTTTGGAGTAAATCAAGCTACGCACTATAATACCGGCCTTAAAAATCGAATTACCACTTTTTTACCCGTCAGGGGTCTACTTTCGAAAGACCCATTTCTTATTACTTACTTAGGCAAATATTCCTTCCAAGTTTCAAGTTTATTAACCAAATGGATAAGATTTTTCGTATAAAGTTTTTCCCCACTTTTCACCCCACACAGAAGGAATTTTGAAAAATGTTTGGGATGTGTTCATAACTTGACTCAAAGATTATGTCCAACAATTTTCGAGATAATCAAGCCACGCAGTAAAATGGAAAATTAACTACTCCTTTTCACACCGTCAGAGGTAGATTTTCGCAAAACCCTGATACATGTTATTCTTTACTCTTGGTCTTAAGTATAATTACTGAGTTTCGACTTAATCGGAGACCGCACGTTAAAATTATTCCACACAAATTTTGACACCCCCCAATCCCCTGTTAGGGGGTAGTTTAGAAAAACAATAAATGCCAACAACTTTATAATTTACTTAGATAAGTATTAGCGCCAAGTTTCAAGTTTATTAACCCAAGGAATAAGATTTTTCATATAAGCTGTATCCCCACTTTTCACCCCCACAGGGGTGGAATTTTGAAAAATCGTTTGGAATGTGTTCATTACTTGACTCACAGATTATTTATACCAATTTTTGAGTTAATTGAGCCAGGCAGTAAAATTTACCCTGTAAAATTAACTACACCTTTTCTCCCCATTAGGGGTAGATTTTAGAAAAACCCTGATACACGTAATTCTTTATTTTTGGTATTAAGCATAAATACTGAGTTTTGAGTTAATCGGACCGTGCATTAAAGTTCTTCCATACAAATTTTGACACCCCCCCATCCCCCTTTAGAAGGTAGTTGAGAAAAACAAAAAAGACCAATTTTCATAATTTACTTAGATAAGTATTCGTACCAAGTTTCAAGTATATTAACCCAAGGAATAAGAGTTTTCATACAAACTTTCATCCCCTATTTAACTCCCTTAGGGGTTGAATTTCAAAAATTCCTTCCTTATTCCTCGTCTACATTATAAAGAAAACCTTTGTGCAAAATTTGAGCTTTCTAGGTCCAAGGGTTTAGGCTGGGCGTTGATGAGTCAGTCAGTCAGTCAGTCAGTCAGTCAGGACTTCTCTTTTTATATATATAGATTTATTTGCGTAAAACATGGTATACAAGGGTGTTAAATACATATCGAGGCACAAGCATGTTTAGCTATGATAAAATATAGCATGCAAAATTTACAGACAAGTTAAGCAACACAATAGTTTTTTTTTTTTTTTAAACATCAACATTTTTTATCTACACTACACTCGAGTAACCACTTATGAAATTTAATTTTAAATAAGTTTGTATTTAAAGCTTTGAAATGCCTTGGTATTTTATAATAAATGCGCACACACATTGCCAGGCAGTTACTATTGTATTTAGACAGTCTAGATAAATCATTTAACACTAATTTATAAGGATCTCGTCGGTTCCGAGGATTCATTTCATTTACAGTCTTAAATAGTTGCCTATTTTTCATAACAAACACACATATTTCGTAAATGTATAGCGACGGTAACGGTAACAAACCAAGTTTATTAAATATTGGTCGACATGAGTCGTCGGGCTTAAGTCCACAAATTGCTCTCATGCACTTTTTTTGAGCGATGAATGCTCTTTGGAAGTCAGTGCTGTTACCCCACATTATTAGTCCATAACGTAACAACGATTCGACGTATGCGTGGTATACATTACAGCAGTTTTTATATTAGTTACATTTTTTACTTGTTTTAATCCATAAACAAATTTATTAACTTTAGTGCTAACATTGTCTATGTGCTCTTTCCAGTTAATGTCTTTATCTATTATTACACCTAAGAATCTGGTACGCGTTACGTCATTGATTTTATTAATATTAAGTTTAATGTCATTTGTGGAATTATACGATCGATTAAATTGGATGTAAACGGATTTGTCTAAATTTATCATCAAATGGTTAATGTGAAGCCAATGCAATAATTTGTCAATTGTATTATTAATGTCAAGTTTATGTTCTGAAATGGTATTTAGTTTTTTACTAGATGTCACTTTAATAGAAATATCGTCAGCAAATAATACGCATTTATGGTTAGTTATTTTTATGATGTCATTTATATAAATGAGGAATAATATTGGGCCTAACACACTTCCCTGTGGAACGCCATTTTTATTATGTTTATATTCCGATGAATAGGATATTATTACATTATTTTCATTTTTTTTATTGATGATGACACATTGTTTTCTATTGCTTAGATAGGACGACAGCCACTGAAGTGCCGGTCCTCTAATACCAACAGTTTCCAATTTTTGTAGCAATATGTCATGTGACACCAAATCGAAGGCTTTCGATAGATCAAAAAAGAGGCCTGTAGTTAAATAATTATTATTAATATTTGAAAGTATAGCTTGCATGAGGGAAAAAATAGCTAACGATGTGGACTTTTTCTTTTGGAATCCAAACTGCTGGTCACTTATAATATGAAATTTATTGCAAAGCCAGTTAATCTTTTAAACATACATTTTTCAAAAATTTTAGACAATATGGGTATAAGAGTTATAGGTCGGTAATTGTTGATGTCACATTTATCTCCCTTCTTGAATAAGGGCTTTATTAAAGACAGTTTTAATTTTTCAGGAAAGGTGACTTGTGAAAATGACATGTTTATTAAATGCGTCACAATACCAGTCAGTTCGTTGCAGCAGGCTTTGACAATTTTTGTGTTGATCTCATCATAGCCCTCCGACCTAGTGTTGGACAAAGACATTATTTCCTGTCTTACCTCGTTAACCTCCATTGGTCTAAGAAACATAGAGTTGACACACGTACTTTGGAAGCGGTTTTGATTTGTGCTATTTCCCCTTGTACATGCGTTAATTTAAAATTATTATTATTAAATATAGTAGCCATTTGTACAGGGTCTGTAATTATTGTTTTAATGAATTTAATACTTTCTATGTTGTCTTTGTGAGTGTTACTGTTTATTTCGGTTTTAATGACATTCCATGTTGCTTTACACTTGTTATCATGATTATGAATATATTTTATATTTGCACTCTTTTTTGAATTATAAATGCATTTATTTAGCAGACTGGAGTAGTTTTTATATTTAGTTTTATTAATTAAATTTTTATTTTTATAATATCCATACCGTAGCTTCCGTTTGATTTTACAATTTTGTCTCAAACCTTTACTTATCCACTTTTGTTTGTTTTTCTTATTACTATTGATTTTAACTCTTACTTTCGGAAAACAGAGACCATACAACAGACACAGTCAGTGTCAGTTTTGAGATAAATATCGGACCAAGAAAGATTTTCCAGACATTAAAAGAACTAACGAACGAAGAGACTATAACGTAGATAACATCCGAAAATTTAATTTTCGGATGTTATCTACGTTATAGTCTCTTTTATAAATATAGTATATTGTTGACTTCTGTTGTTTTTTTTTATTGGAAAGCTTAACATTTGTGCTGTGTCGTGATCAGACAGATACAGGGGCAGTACAGTGTACCTACAAAGTAACAGTAATACTGTCAACATGTGTGTTAAATGTGTTTTTAGTTCTAGATTCTGCCCGGACGTCGTCCGCGTGAGATTTCTCGTTTTAATATAAAAGATCCTATGACGCTCGGCAATTTTGTAGCTTTCCATTAGTGAAAGAACTTTTGGAATCCGATTAGAAGTTCCGAAGATTACCCTACATACAAACTCACAAATACCGCTTCTCAATAATAGTATAGACTTACATTTTTGACAGTAAGCCGACAACATAAATTTATTTATTCTCATAAATCTATCATAGATACAAAACACAAGTTCAAGTTGCTTCACCTTAATGTTGAAATACCAACAATAAATAGTATCTACGAAACATAAATAATTTTGGACATAAAAACATGTCTACGTTTCACATTAGTGGACTGAACTGAACCACTTTCTTACTTTCGTTGTTACAGGACAATGATCGCTTGCTCTGGTGACCAACAAAAAAGGCAATTGGTTGCTTTTTAGGTGCAATCGAACGTGCATTTATTATAAGTTGTAAATCACTTGATTTATATATATTTCAAGTCTTTTCCTAGTTCTAAATATCTCTAATTCTCTACATATATTACAGAACATAACTAGCATAATGTGTACTATAAGTATAGCTGTTTACACCTCTGCCTTACCCTTCGGGCAAAACAGGCGTATTGTTATGTTTTTCTTTAATTTTCCTAGATTTTTAAATAACCACCCTGTATATTTATTTCACCATCATCATTAGCGGGCCAATTACACGGATTAAGATAATGAATGCTTACGAAAAATGTTTACGATCAGTTAAAATCTACCATAAAATTATTAAAGCACATAAATAATGTCAACGTCTCATTTATGATAAAATATCTGAATTGTAAAACAGCGGTTGTGATAGGCCATTCGATCCGTTGTTCATTGTCATTGTCAAGTGACTGGCAACACCTGATATTTCAATCGATATTAAATTACCCATGTAACTGCCCTTGCGCATGAAAGTCGATCGTTTTTTGCACCGTGCCGTGTTTCCCTTGGGCGACTAAGAACCTATAAAACGCCTATTAAGTACAAGCCATAGGTGGGACACAGGCCTCCTCTCGTGAGAGGGAGTGGGACGTAATCCACCACGCTAGCCCAGTGCGGGTTGCGCCTATTAGAGAAGGTATAATCTAGATATTTACTAAATCCATGAAGACTTAAAAAAATAACAGCTCTTATATACCAATTCTATGGAATTTCATATCTCAATGATATGCGGAAGTTTGTGCTCCGTTCGTGGAGGAGGAGTTCAAACGTTAACGGGACAATTCAGCATACTGAGCCTATAATGTTTCCACAGCTGGCCACCTCTCTGCGAGCAGGAGTGAGCTGTAATCTATCACGCGGGCCCAATGAATGCGGGTTGGTAGATGTCACATGTCTTTGAATTGTTGGTTCTAGGACATGCCGGTTTTCTCACCTAGATGAGACAAAAGATAGAATATAAATGGAGACAATACTGATATTCAATAGTCTCAAACACAAAAAAGTGAATATGTGAAAACGATTTTAAATATGCGATCTAAAAATAAATGATAAACTAATGGTTAATTGAATTATGTTGAATACCTACTAATATTAAGAATAGATTATTTGATTGAAGAATAATTGAGACATTGATTTCCGGAAGAGATTTTTGTTTTCATATTTAATTTATTTATAGTAGAAAAGCTATGCTTTCACCCAAAACAAACTTATTGATTAACATTACTAACTTAAGTTTCTTAATTAATATTCCATGATAAATATATTTATATAAAATTATTTCATTGATTAATATTACATTCCTACGCCTATTCACCTTACATCACTTCACAAAATTTCCACAAGTTTGACACCAAAAATTACCATACATATATAAATGTGCCTTTTAACTAAGGTTCATGTTACCTTTATGTAACGTCTATCTAGTTCCTTATATTTTTTTAATGTCATTATATAATTATATTAATGGACAATATAATTATACACCCGGCAATGAGCCTCAATGTAATGTACATAAATTTTTGCTTAAGCGCGTAAAAAGTCTATAAAATTATTATGTATTTAGTTAACATAGCGGCTTAAAAGTAAAAGTTTCCTTTTACCCCTATTCTTCTGTAGAACTGTCAATCTATAGTCGCCTTTTGTGTCTATCTGTGTGACTGCGATAGTCTTCTTAACTTCACAAAGATTTTCATAAGGCTTTCACCATTAGGTAATTACAGAATTGATTCCGGAAAAGAAATCTCTTTGTTTTTAAACTTCATATAATAATGAAATTTCGATTTTTCGTTAACTCGTAAAAACCCTACGAGGCAGGGGCATGTCGCTAATAGGCTATGAATATCTATAAGTATATAAGTTACAACTATTCCAAATTAAGGCGACGTCATGTTGTCCTATAAATATGCGTTTCTTATATAACTTGCGTTTTTTGCGTTTAGGTCCTGTAGTCCTACAGGACCTAAACGCAAAAATCGCAAGTTTTATAATGCCTAAAAGTATATGATCGACCACAGTAAACAAAATCAGAAAAATATATGATATTCTTCAGGATATATGCTAGTTAGGTAGTGTTTTGAAAAAATTATACAACTAATTTAATATAATAGAAAAAATCATGAAGATACCTCTAACTCTTTTTCACAGTAAAAACCATACTAATATACATACAATCATTCTGATTTTTTGTCAGATTATTCTACAAGCAACATACTAAAGCACTAGTGTTTCAATTTTTTAGTCCAAACAACAGATTTTTTGTAAATAGATAATTGCTTCATATTTGTAATAAATTACTTACCAGCATTGTGTCATTGCGCTTTTCTTTCTTCCCTTTGTAGTCTGACAGTGACCACGTTTTAGATCATGTAGTCCCCTTAAAGCTGATGTGACAAAATTCGGAGTTACAAAACGCCTAACTTCAAATAAGTAGTCCAATTTAAGCAGCTGCTGAAGTGCTTGGCAACACCCTGACCTTCGCAATTAAAAACCAGATGTAACATAAACCTAACCTAGTTATATTTTTGATTTGTCAACTTCATAGGCCTTGAAATGAAAATAAAACATCGATTAATAATCTTCTAGCATCTGTTTGTTCCAAAAACACTAGATCGCGATTCACACTGATGTAACCAAGTAACATTACACACGTCCATCGTCCCAGCTTTTCACTTTTTCTCAGATGAGGCATCTCATTTGGCTTAGCATGCATGAATTCGGGTGTAATAACCGCCAGCACGTCGGCTATGAAATATTTATGAGGTGTTTGTTGACTGCGATCTCACTTTATTGTCACACAACGAATCTTATGTAATGTTGTTGTTCTATTTTAAAAGTGAGTAAGTGCGTATTTATTCATCGGAAATAATAATAATAATGAGAAATTCGCGTGTCTACGAATTATGGATGGCGATTTGCGAGCGAGTGTCATTAATTAGAATGGATGTATTTGAAACGGCGGCGGATGTAGAATTGTATGGTAGAATTTATTTCATTCGGGATAATAATTATACCTCTTTGGAATTAAATCGCTAAGGCTACGTACGCACTGACTAGTGGCTTGCTTAGCGCCTAGAGCCTAACGAATCACCTTGCAAGTAGCGAAGTGAAACGAACACTAGAATTTTCACAACCGGCCGCACTGCGCGCTTCTCGCCTTCGCTAGTTGCCGAGCGTGTATCGACTCTAGGCGCTAAGCAAGCCACCTGTCAGTGCGTAGGTACAGACGCCAGCACATCAAGCTACTACATCTGTCAAATTTCTTTAATAGATTTCAACTTTGTCGCTCTTTAGCGACAAAGTTACAACAACACAAGCTTTTAATTTTCCTTATGCTTTCATAAGGATCAAAATTGATTGGAAAATTTGAGAGATTCGGGTAGCTTGATGTGCGTCTGTACGTAGCCTAAGACAAATAGGTAGACACCACTTACTTTGTAATATTTTAATGTATAATGGTAATTCGGATTGTCTTATTAATTGAATCAAAGGCATATCGCAGGAATTACAAATATGGTCCTTTGTATCTACACGGCACGGTTTTTTACGGTATAGCATATAAACTACGCCGCAAAAAAAAACATGTCTGTCATTAACAAGCTTCCATAGTGATCCCTATAACACTGACGACCGTGCCTACACACGCCGAATAAACCGTAGTTTTTCACGACAAGAAAAACGTGTGTACAAAGGGCCTGTGTATGTACCATAGCACATAACATCACGTAGGTATGTGGCTATTCCCTAAAGGGGCAAAGTAAGCTGGATACCTGCACTCAGTCGATTACATAGGTATTATTCCGTTCCATTTAGCATAATCAGCCTATAATGTTACCACTGCTAGAGCACAGGGCCTCCTCTCTTCTAGAAGGAGTGGGCTGTAATCTACCTTGATTGTGACCTTGGTTCTGGGACATGCCGGTTTCCTCACGATGTTTTTCCTTTACCGTTTTGTGAGCAGTGGTGATGAAATTATTTACACAAAGTAAAGCGTCTGCTTGGGTTCGAACCCACGACTCGTGAATCGGGGCCGTTACAATTGGGCCACCACTGTTCCGTTCCATAGAGAGAATCTATGCTGCCTGATAAAAGCTACAGTCGGTCTAAGTCAAAGGAATATAAATCGCTGTATACTATGAAAAGACAGGTGCAAACTTCCGTAATACAAACATTATAATATCTCTAATTACTCAATAAAATTACAGCTAAGTCTAGAGAACTGTACTAAGACTCTAAGTTATGTAATCTTTACAGTCAGTTTTACGACTTTTAACTACCCTTAATGAAGGAAGTAGATGTCAGTAACTGCGTTATTTTAGTCTCGTTCGTCTGTTCTCCTATCCAGTGAGGATCTCCGAGTAAGCGCACGTTGCACGGACATAAAAATATCGCGCACTGGATTTTCAACTCACGATATTGAGCCGAGCATTAAGAATCCAACAAAGCGCATCAAAAAAACACGCTGTTGGATTTTCAACTCTCGGCGCTATGCAGACTGAAAAAATCCAGCGAACGAAAAAAAATTTGCCGCGGGAAAAACAAGCCCTGCGTACCTGGGCTGATTGACGTGAATTGAATCTGTCACACGCAGTAATCACGGAGCTAAAAATGTGTAGCCTCTAAAACCAAAAGTTAAAAACGTTTGACTAAGTAAAGAGAAGTAAAGAAAATAATTAGGTCCTCACATTTTTTATGTTAGTAAATAATTAAAAACTAGCTGCGCCCTGCGGTTTCACCTGCATGAGTCTCAAGCCCGTGGGAATATAGTAGTATAATATAAAAAGAGGGATAAAAAGTATCCTATGTTAGATCCAGGTTACAGCCCGATCTCAATACTCAATATCTTTAATGCTCTTTTTTTCTCAGTCTCAATCTGTCAAAAATACCTCTAATTTCCCTAAATTTTGACAAGTTTTTGACATTTGTTTGTCGCCGAGATGAGACTGCGACTAAATATTAAACGTTTTAAATTATGACAAAAGAATTATTTAAATTCGCCTTCTGATGTTTTGATGGTGACCTAGTGACTAACTTTTTATTTTCCATGCCTATTACGAGTCTGTTGAGATCAGCTGTAAGTCTGTAGCCTGTTTGTTACGATTGTGTCCCAAATCAAATTCCAAAAGATAAAAAATACATTCACTATATATCTTTAATTTACGGCATATCTTAACCGAACCTCTAGTCTAAAAACTTACCGACCATCTAATAATGTATTAAGTAAGTATTTAATATTTTAAAGATATAGGAATAATTTGAACTTCACAGGAAGAGGTGCATTCATTATATAAGAGTGTTCAATAATATTTTTAGGAAAGCAATATCAGTTCCGATTAAATACATGCCATAAAAACAGTAAGCACTTAATTCAATCTAACTGCACATATTTCAAAACCTGTATGCAGATGCGAAAGTGATTAATGAGCATCACATCTCACATCAAGTGTTACTTAAAGAAGATCTAAGTAGTGTTTCTTTGACTGTAACATCTTAGATGTTTTGTGTTGTGTAACATCTTTTTATATACGTATCAACTGACCCCAAAACATTGTAGACCTTGTTTATGTAGTAATTAATCATAAACTGGTTTTTATTAGTAAATTAATGCTAACAACCAGAATTATTGGCAATGTAAAATAAAGAAGAGAAAATTATGTCGAATTGTACAAGTTTTCTAGTGTTTTCTGTTATAACAAAATTACAAAAGTGTAATAAAATCCCTAACCTTTGAATTTGCCGAATTACTTTTAGTACCCGTAGATCGAATTTTTCAGTTTTTTTATCTATTCTTATCTACACTAATAATGACGCTAAAAAGCTGACGAGTTTGATGTTTGTTTATTTGAACGCGCTTAACTCTGAAACTACCAGTCGGATTCGAAAAATTCTTTTAGCATGCAGTAAGGCAACAAATCAAGAACGTGTTCAATGCAACAAGTTTAAGCGGGCGACGTCGCAGGCAGAAGCTAGTCAGTTGACAAAATACAGGAGCTTACTTAGAGGTCTAGATTCAACTTCAGGAACAAAACCATTGTAGTACCTAAACTCTCGCTCCGCTCTCAAGAGGTTTGACGCTTTTCTAATGGCCTCACTTTACAATTTCCGGACACCAGACGGTTTGTAGTTTTCGCAAGTTAAAAAATTGAGTAACTCGTTAACGTATTTGGGTAATCGTCTCGGTAACTACAAAATCAAATAAGATGACAAACAACAAAAATATTGTCTAGTAATCTGGTCAAACATACTTGAACAACATACTTGAAACAAAATTTGGATAATGTGTAAATCGTGTTTGCTATTAACTTACTTACCCTATGCACATAATTTTCTTTGGTAAGAGTATGAGTAGGCAGATTTGCTGGAAATTTTGTTATTCGTCAACTAAACAAAGAGCTGAGGGTCAATTCCTGTATTTTTTAGAACATTCGCAGTCTAATCCTAATCTAAGTCTGTTAAAAATACCTTGAATTTGCCTTTTTTTTTTTAATTAGCCTACACTGTCCTTCTGCCGAGCAAAGGCCTTCCCCGAATCCTTCCAGACAGCCTGTTCTAGAGCCTCCTCGATCCAACCCTTGCGGTACGCATCTTGGTCACCTCGCCTCGGTGGCGCCGACCATTCTCAGGCACCCACCGCGTGCGGAGACTGTTACCCAGCGGTCACTGTGTATGCGGCTGACGTGAACCTACTTACATGTTTGACAAGTTTTTGACACTGATTGCCGCCGAGAGATAGCGCCTAGATTTTGATCGCTTTAAATTAAGGGATAAGGTCTTCTGAAGTTTTTAAGACATTTCGAAAAGCCAGTATTCTAATGACAAAATTAGGTAAGTTAGCAATAAAGGAAGAAGGCCTATAAGTAAGTAATTGCTCGGCGGGGGTATATTTATAACTATGTAACACAGCTTGGAATGATAACGATTTAATAAAGATACCTATGTAATATTAAGAAAGCAGGACAATGATGAGAGCCCTGATAATAACCCAATTTTTATAACAATTATTTAAAACAAAAAAAAACCTAATGGTAAAATATGGATGTTCATAACACCTTTGCCCCTTGGAAGAAAATACATGAGTGATGATAAATGATAAGTCATGATTTTATATAAGTTAAGTCTTGATCCCATGGGAATATCGGGATAAAAAGTATATGTAAAAGTATCCTAATTCAGGTCCTAGCCATGTGCCAAATTTCATCCAAATCATCCGTTCAGCTGCTTTAGCATAAAAAGTAACAAAAAATCAAATCTTTTCGCTTTATATTAATATAGCTTAGACAGAAAAGGTGTTAGAACTTCTTGATGTCGATCATATAAAACGCCCTCAAGCCGAAAGCCTGTGAACTGTTCCGTATCTTCATAGCTTTATCCAATCAAACTAATAGAGTTCCACAGATATCTATTCTAGACTGCTTAGAACTTCAATGCCATCTACTGCACACCGGTAACACTGTTTATAGAAGTAGTTTGTCTATCCACGTCATAACCAAGTGAAAGGTTTCGACTGTTTGTGCGAACGCCGACTACGCCGGCCACACCGTCGCTTCAATGATAGTAGTTTTATTCATCTTCAATAGATGGCGTCTTAAATTTTGAGGTTGAGTCTATCATAATAATATTCTAAGACTCTGTCATAGTTCATTTTTACGGTTTTACCGACGGCTTTCTGTTAATCAAAATTGAGAACCTAGATGAGACTGGCACAGGAGCGTGAGGATTGATACATGAAAAGAAAGACCCATGGTCAGCATTGGTGGGTGCAGTAGGGCTGTGGTGAGTGATGATGAATCAGAATTTTGGAATTTGGAATTAGAATTAGAATTTGGAATTTAGAATTTGGAATTCCCTTCACTCACAGCTTGAAACTATAGTAATCCCGTATTTCCTCTAAGATTATCCAATCTAGTAATTTTGCTCTAAGAATTTCGACCTGACTTTTAACTTGGCTGCTGAAGCATCATCGAAAATAAATAAAGTGAACTTAGAACATCTTTTACATCATGGCACGTACGACCGTAAAATTACATCGTAGGAGTTAGGTGTAATAAAAATGAAGCAATAGTTTGAACTAGGTATAATTACAGGCAAATGTACAAAAGTTACAAAAGGAATAGAAACTATAATGACGCTTATAGAGCACCTACTATAAATCAAGTGTGAAATCTTCAAAATGTTGTTATTTGAAAGGCTGAATATAATTTAAGTCAGTTTTCTATCCAAAATTAAGTTATTAAAATTAATTAAGTACAATGATTGCAGTTACAAAAATATTATTGCCATTTTGTTACTTTAGAGGCTTTTTTTATGAAGCTCGTCCGAGGAAGTATAATCAGCATATAATGTTCACACTGCTAGGACATAGGCTTCCTCTCTTCGAGAGGGAGTGGGCTGTAATCAACCAACCGGGCCCAGGGCAGGTTAGTAGATGTCAAAAGTCTTCGAATTTTTGGTTCTAGGATATGCCGGTTACCTTTACTCATCACGATGTTTTCGCCTTCACCGTTTATGATTTACACAAAGTGCCTTCGAACTCACGGCCTACAGCTCGTAAGTCTGTGCTATTACCACTTGGCTACCTCTGCTCTTAGCCCGAGGAAGTACTTATTACCTATTTGAAGCCTCTAAGTTATATTTGAATTTGTAATGCTCTCTTCATCAAAAAAGTTTTTTTTTTCGCTAGGCAGTGTACGCACGGGGCATCAAGCTACACATAGCCAGTATAAGCTGACTTCTGATTGTACGAAAAACCTATACAATGCGAGGTCAGATAAAACTGGAAAAATATAGCTTGATGTGTAGCCGTGTGTACCTAATCTGCGTTCGCAATAAGTTGCCAAAAATGTAAGCAATTACAGTAAGTTTCTAAAGTTACAAATAAGTAAATTTTCGTGAGACCTAAAAGATATTGAAAGAAGTGCCAACACTGATAAATCATGGTATCCACTGTCATAAAAGTACTTTTGTAGTGATGATACTTTTTTTTAATATTTTTTTTTTTTACTACAAATAACCCTAACTATCGTTTTGTTTCGTTTGATCCACGATTTTTTATCCAGCCTGTATGTTCGAAAAATGTGTCTGCTGAACAACGTAAATAACGCAATGAATTTTGCTAAAATGCAATATGAAAGCCATTGCTTTGTGTGACTTTGTGTGTTACGCAATTACCCCGCAGGACCTCATGCTCAACAGTAGCACTTAATTTCGATCACTAGACCAACGAGGATTACAGACACTTGACAAATTATAGCTTTATGTACCTACCTCGACAAAGGCAATGCGACAGTTACGTCTCTATTACTGCCGGTTACATAAAAAAAAAACAAAGTTATGCACTCAACTTTCAAAACAGATCCTATAACTTATCACCTGAATACCTATTGTTTTAAATTACGTTTCTTTTACATAACTTTGACACCTCATTCCATTGTGGTTATAATTACCGTGGGTGTTTATTTCGAACTGTGGCTGCACTTTCGTCGAGACAATATCAGTCATTTTAACTGGACAGGCTGAAGATATAAATTACAGTATTTGCATTATGTTAGGAACTTTCTAGATCGATAACTGGAACTGTTTGTCATCGAGTCTTGGCTAGTCTGTAATGAACATAGTTATAGCCAAGTCTACACACAGTCAATTCTGAATATTTAATGCTATGCTTTTGCCCTCGAATTTGCCCACGTGGAGGTCGGTAATTTTCCCACGGGAACGTATTAGAGGGATAAAATGTAACCTCACCCAGGTCATGTTCTACCCGAAGGCCTTTAATCCAAACTGTTCAGCTGTTAAGGTGTGAACAGACCGACACACTACATTACCTTAATCTTAATCTTCTTAATCTTCTTTATCTTAATCTTCTTAATTTAAATAAATTACGTGTCACGTTGTTTGTCCGCAATGGACTAACATTTTGCACACTGTGTGCAGTTTTATCCAACTTGAAAGATAGGATAGTTTATATCTTAATTTATAATCGCAATACTATTTTATTGCGAATATTGCCAGGACAAGGTATGTATGAAAGAAAATTTCGGTTTGAAAAAAAAATGCGCCTGTGTGAAGCTGGGGCGGGCCGCTAGTGTTAGTATAGATTAATCTCAGCCTTTTGTTATAACACTGATCCAGGGCAGCTTTTCATACCGTATATATATATCCGTTTAGGCACAAGTTTTGATTACCACATTTACCACCCTCAAAGCGTGTTGGCATTTCAGGCCTATATATTTTTGCAAGTGTAGATTTCTTCACGATGAATTCCTTCACTTTGTGTCATGCATGCCTACAGGTTGATGCATGTAAAATGTTTGTTTGTATCCTAAGCTCAAAAACAGGGGCAACTTTCAACAAATTATTTTATAATGATTGTTAGTTACATCTACTCTACACATTATTTATTCAATACTCGATTTCACGGTTCTAATTTTATTTTTTATGGCGCTATTGTTTGACGGTTATTTTTATTTAATTATGTTAAGGTACAAAATAAATGCCGGAAGTAAAAGATATAGAAAACTTTTCGGTTTGCTCTATATACTCTACCATAATACTATAAGCCATAGTAATTTATTAATTAAGTTACTTTTTTATTACTAGCCTTTGATGTCTCACTGCTGGTCAAAGCCCGCCTTACTCTTTTTCCAGCTTTCTCTGCCCAGAACGACCAAAGAAGAATTTATTAAAGGAATCCAGCTTGTCCCGCCATCACCGTCTGCGCCTACTGCGATGTCGTTTGCCATTAAGAGGAAATGCGCTCGGTGTTAGACTTTTGCAAAAACCTAAGTAAAAAGTCATAATTCGAGGTTTGGCTCTCGCCTGTTCCTCCTCCAACATTGGAACAATTTAAAAGATATGTAGTAAACTGAATAAGAAGGATATATACTATGTTTTTATGTTTTTCTTTTTTCATTAACAGTTGTCAAATTTGTGCACTAGGCCTCTGTTGACAGCGGGTTAAATCAGCATTTTTTGACGGTTCTAGTACTTATAAAAATAATGTATCATTAAAAAGGAAAACATAGGGATATACAAGTAGTTGATATTTATTATTCTGTAAAAAAACATTGCTTTGCAGAAAGAAAATAGAGAGCGTTTCTATGGAGAAAAGACCATCCGTATTTCCTCTTAAGCGGGAGCCACTAGGTTGTAAATTACTACTAATGTAAAATCTTCAGATAAATAAGGTGTTAAAAAATTAACCCGACAAACTTTAAGAGGTGCTTTAGACCATCGAACTGAACAACTTTCACTATGAGACCAACTCTGAAATCACGAAAAAAAAACAGCTGTTTAATACAAAACTTCAATACCTACTTGACCAAAACAGCTGATTTTTTTTCGTGATTTCAGAGTTGGTCCCTTAGTGAAAGTGGTTTAGTTTGATGGTCTAAAGCACCTCTTAAAGTTTTACGGGTTAATTTTTTAACACTTTGTATATTACTGACTATAAAATAAATAACCACTTGGCTTTTAACTCCGTACTTAATTAAGTGCACATGATGTGCTAACAAACATCTAGACGCTATCGCTTCTGGCTGACAGATCATGACGGCAATGACAGCTTCATTTACTGCCTTGCAGATTTGCATGCAATCTTGATTAGAATAAGTTTGAGTAGCTTGAGTTAAGTATCCATTAATTGTATTGACTCGTAATTAATATAAATGTTTGTGACGTTGCTACCTACTATGAAGGTGGATAAATTGCAGGGTGATGATGGCTTATTGAATTCCCAATTGAATATAAAGGGATAGCGTTGACTCAGAGAGTAGTCATACTGCTGGCTCGATGAGTCGGTGTGAGATGTGCGGTTTTTTGCAGAAAAATAGGAAAGATACAGGACAGCAAAGGATACACATCTTGCATTGTTATGCAATGATCACAACATTTACTGCAATCCACAATCCATTTGACGAACACATAAAATACATCAAAACTACATAATTTCATCCACCCTTTAAAATTGCATAGATTATTTATTACTTATGCAATATGAACTCGTGTTCTAGACATTATATCAGATACCAAATAATTGGTTATGTCAGGTGTCAAATTCCCTTTCACGCACTCACAACAGTCATCCCGAAATGATGTGCCTGTGCCTAACGATATTACAAAAGAGATTGCAACAACATTATTGTACAATTAATCTCAGTCTGTCTAGAATGCCTAGTTGACCTGCAAACCTTTGCTTGAAACTTTGTCGTCATGCTTTTCATTCATCATTTTCAAAGGAGTCATAAGTGTGATTAGTCTGAATTATTCAAAACGTAATGAAAATTTATAGATGTGACATGGAACATTTTAATTGCGGTGGTTTAACACAGTTTAGAAATGAACTAACCAACTCATGAGCTTTTCTCATTCATAAATGGATCGAGCAGCTTTCATAAGCGGGGTAGTTGCGTAACACACTAACAGTAGGCATGGGTTTTATTTTGATAGTTGAACAACATTCATTGCGTTATTGACGTTGTTGAGCAGACAAATTTTTCGAACATATTAAGCAATGGATAAGCTATTGCTTCATATGTTCGAAAAATCCTTCAAAATGATTCAGATTTCAATCGACAGTGTGTTACGCAATTAGAGTGCAGGGTCTGTCCACAGTTGCACCATACTTTTGGAACAATCCCTGCCTAACTGAGACGAAATTATAGGCAGCTAAACATGGGCCTAGTCCGCCTAGTGACGAGAGCTTAAATGTAGGCCATAAAAGCTTAATATCTGCCTATCAAAAGTGCTCTCGTGACTTTCAATAGATACCGTTATATAATTTATACTTAAGCCATTGAGAGTTATGACGAACTTCGCGCATTTTTTGACAAGCGTGACTAAAGGTGTTCAACGATTTTGACAGCACTGAACATTAATGTTCATAATTATTATAGACAGTAATTAATGAAAGAGTACTCTTTTAATTACATGTGATTATATGAGATGCCATGATTAAAGCTTTATTGATTTTACTTTTAATTTATTTCTTCTTTTGTTTCATGACTACTCCCTTTTGCTGTAGCAAGACTTGCATAACAACTGTAACAATATTATTTAGAAGCATATTTATTACTAGCGGCCTGTCCTGGCTTCGCACGGGTTAACGTTTATTTTTTAAAGATTTTATTTTTTTTTCTTGCAATTAAAATAGCCTATATTAATCAGTGATAATGTAGCATTCAAATGGTGAAAGAATTTTTAAAATCGGTCTAGTACTTTTTGAGCCAATTCGTTACAAACATACATACAAATCTTTCCTCTTTATAATATTAAATATAGATAGATATCTTTTAAAATTGAGATGCAGTGCATTGCCAACATAGCTAGAAAACCCATCGATTTTTTTACTGTTGAACTCGAAGTTAAGGGGGCTACCTTGGCAAGTGAAATTCGAATTCACTTACGTTTTTTTTCAATTCGCAGGTCAGTCAGCGACCGTAACAAGCAAGTGTTTAGATAATTATATTCATTAAAATTATCTATACAACCCTCTAAGTTCATAATTATGATCCTATTGATTGATATTTATGAAAAAAGTTACTTAAGTTACACTTTTCTTTTGATCTCTGAAATTATTGGTCAAAAGCTCTGCTTTAATTGGTTAAATGCTTTATCAATAGCGAATCTCAGCATTTTACTCGCGCTTAACGAGCAAGTATATTCATTTTGCGATCGTTTTCGTTTGAGAAACTGGCCCTATAAGTATTAGAGCTTCAGTTGCTGTGTCATTCATGTTCAGAGATAGGGATAAATGGGCAATGAAACAAATTTTCACCAACAACAGTTTTAATATAAATAACAATATATTCGAAATGATAAAACACTGACCTCTCAAATTGGTTCTTTACAAACAAAATAATATACCTCATGAGCTTTTCGATTTTGTTAATATGTATTACTAAAATAATACTTAATTTCTATTATTATACACTCATTCGTTGTACATTGCTGCCATACAATTTTTTTTTTCATTGCCTTGCTTTTCATTACATTTGTATTACCTTTCGTAACTAGATTCACGCCATGTTAAATTACAACATTTACAACAACATAAACCTAATATTTTCTAATGCCATAATTTCTCGTACCTACTTATATTTAAAGTATGAATGTATAGTACTGTTATTTTTCAGTCATTGGATCATTTATGTTGAAACCTTTCAACTTTTGGATTTCTTTTGTAATGCCCGTATGTTACACCACCGGCAGCTGTGGCGTACATCTGGTTCGGAAGAAAACCTCGTTCGAGATGTCGCGGGATCGCATATGGCAACCGACCACTTGCCAACGCATCGTACAAAGACGAAGGATCCTTCGCCAAACCTCTCTTCAGATATTCTATCTGAACGCTAGAAGGTATGTAAGAGTCAAGCAAGGAGGTAGGGCGTCTCTTGAACGGACCATGAGCTCCAAACGGTTGTGAAGCCAACGAACTAGAAGCGATATCACCTTCTTGGTACACCTGCTTTGTATAAGGGCGATGCATCGGAAACGCCCTCGGTATGTGCGCAAGGTGCGCGGGAGGAGCTTTCAACAGTAAAGGATTAGGATGAGGTATTTCAGGTATCCCTTGGGTTTTGTACTGTCCTCTTACGGGCGCGCGAGAATTATAGTGACGCGGGAACTCCGGCTCAGTAGACAAGTAGTGCGGTATTTCAGTTTGAGAAGTATGTTCATCGATTGTGTTCGTATCTTTATATTCTGGATTCGCGAAATAAGACTGGGGGGCATTTGTTGGGGTTAGAAGTCTTGGAATGTAGTTATGTAAAACAGGTACCTGGAAGCCTAATACAGGTTGTACCGTCGCTAGAGCTGGAGTGGCGGTCGGCTGAGCTTGGTAAATGTACGTCACTGGCTGAGGTGCAGACGGCGGCGCATATGCACCCACCTCTACGTAATTATTGGGTGTACCGGCAGCCAGTCGACCGTTTGAATTGAACTCTGCAAGCGGGGCGAATGTTTGTTGTTGTGTTGGTTGGGTGTAATGTGGGACTAGATATATTTGCATCGGCATGTTCGACAAGTATCCCACCATGGCTTGCTGAGGCGCATGTGGTTCGTATTTTGCATTGTTTCCTTCTGGTGCAAATCTCTCTGGCTGTTCGGTCACTGCGTACTGATGCACGTACCGCTGTTGTTGTTGTTGTTGATGAAGTGGTTGCGTATGAGCATTCTCAAAAAAGTTCAAGAGTCCAGTTTTCATAAAGTCTAAAGAATTGTATCCTAGTCCTGCTTCAGGAACTGAATTTTTTTGACCATCAGATTTCTCGTGGTCCTTTTCTTGTTCGCTCTTCACCTCACTCCTCAAGTTATCTTCTTCTATGTCTTGCAACTCAATTTTCTTCTCTGCTCCCACGGCGAGAGCCACGAAAAAAAAGACAGCAACCTGAAAGTAAAAACGGAAAAATGAGTTGTGAGCGAGGTGGAGGTCCGAGGCGGTGGACACCGGTTTCGCCGCGATACTAGATCGCTAGAGATGGCGTGAAGAGGCTTGCCCGCCGCCCGCACCCAACAGTAGGTACGCCAAACAGGTGAATGGCAAAAAATAGACTAGAACCTATTATGAAACCGGTTAACTTCGCCAACGTACTGAGATATGGGAATGCAAACTTTTACTTGTAATTTATGTGGTTAAAAGATAGCACGTACCTACATGTTACGTGTTACTTACGTTAACAGTGTTTACAGCTATATGTTATAATCGTTAGAAACTAACGCATCGATGTGTGCTTAATGTGCTTTATAAGAGGTATAATAAATAAGTGGTTTTACATCATACATTAACCAGCCCATGTAAATCCAGTTCAAATAATAATAACGTAGATTGATGTGTGACTGTGAAATGTATTCACATTCAAAGAAAAAACCAAGTCTTGCGAAATTAATTCTTTTGTTTTCGAATTTCACATCACACGCAATGGTATTGAAAATGGAATCGTGGGCTAAACCTTTTATTCCCCACAATATGGATGGGCCGGTTGTGCTTAATCCGGGAGAATGGATAGACGCATGCTTTGAATTTGCTTTGCAGCGGTAATTAATGTTAATTTCTCTGTCGGATTATACACAAGCAGGTGTTGATGAACTGTTAGTTAAATTGTCTATTTACTCGCTCCGAAAATGATCCGATGGATTTTCGCGGTGAAGCAAATCGATTAAATTGAGAGGGCACTTAGTATAATCATCATTAACGCTCGTTTTAGCACTTACATCGTTAGAGTTTGTATAGTTTTACATCATTCTAACTTTGTTACGGATACCAATATCTATTCTAAAACTTTTGTGTTAAAATCTTTTGTTTGTTACCTAATATAATGTATTTTATACGTGTTCCTCCTTTCTAGTGTTATCTAAATTATTTAATGAGGAGAAAAACTCGTATTATAAAATCAAGAAAGAATGTTGTAATCAGGTTCTGACACCAATTTTGAAACCTAGATCATCCTAGATTCAACCAAATTACACGCTAGAGCGCGATAATATCTTCGGGGGCGATAATGTTATTATTATATAATTATGTTGTGTCAAATTCTTAGATGCAGATAAATAATTATTATGCAAAATGAAAGTTGCATGAGAATATTATCGGTGAATGTCTGTCTATAGTTTATACCTACCTAACATTAAGATCTTCTTACAGATATCAAGAATAGATGTGAGAATTCCCTGCTATAGACGTAAAAGTTCTGATTGTAAAATGTGAACGACTCGTATTGTTTGTGGTCGCGAAAATTTTGAAAACCTTTTGAAAAATTTTATATCCCCATCCTCATACATCTTTTATGTTACGAAAATAAAAATGTTTAATGCCTTTATTTATACGTAAACGTTGCTTAAAGTTAAGTAATCATTAATAATAATAATAGCCTCCCTGGCCGATTTCGGTCACGGTGGCCAATCTCAACGGAGATTAGCCAGGTACGCAGGAGATATTATAGTGCACAAGTGTGTGCGCAGACACAGGTGCACTTCCTCTTCCCTCACTCTCATAGTCCGATGGGACGACGATCCGACACGACCGTGACTGATTAACGTGCTTTCCGAGGCACGGGGGTATCGCATCGCCGACTTCCAAACTCCGGGCTCTTACTAAGAAATTCCTAATGGAAAAATTCAATAATACTTTGTCCGATCCAGGAATCGAACTCGACCCCACGGTCAGCAGTCGCGCTTGCGACCACGAGACCAACGGGGCAGTTAATGGCAAGTTATCATTAGCGACTGTTTAACCATACATTTTTGACGTTTCTTAATTTTAATCTACGTTTATAAATAAACCCCTAAAGTCTAGTGATAATCTATACTAATATTATAAAGCTGAAGAGTTTGTTTGTTTGTTTGTTTGAACGCGCTAATCTCAGGAACTACTGGTCCGATTTGAAAAACTCTTTCAGTGTTAGATAGCCCATTCATCGAGGAAGGCTATAGGTCATCACGCTAAAACCAATAGGAGCGGAGCACCAATGAAGAATGTTTCAAAATCGGGGGATTTTTTTCCTATTGAGAGCTTCCGCTGCGTGCGCTGCGTAAACGGTTAAAGTTTCGCAAAAATCATATATGACAGAATTGTTCCCCTTTAAAAGTTTAAAAAAAAAGTCCGCGACAGCATATGTCTATCTTTTAAGGTTAGCTCACTATAACCTCTTTTATGCTAACCAAATTTGTTCTAAAATAATGCATTATTTGCGAAGGTGTTTTTATAAACATGGTATTAATCCTTATCCAAATAAATACGTTATTCATCACATGTATTTAATTTTGAACAAAATTGCCTCTGACATCATTTGATTTCAATGTATATCTTAAGAGATATCATAGTTTTAAAATAATACTAATAATAAAGCTGAAGAGTTTGTTTGTTTGAAACACGGTTTGAAAGCTCTAAATCTCTGGAAGTATTGGTCGCATATATAAAAATATTTTTGCGTTTGATAGCCCAGTTCTTGAAGAAGGCTATATTCTATTAAACGTGACGCTAGGACCCTTAGGAGTTGAGCAAAAACAAAAAAAGTCTGAAGTTTTCGCCAAGCGAAAACGAAGTAATAGCGCAGGCCGGCGACACGTTACGACGGGGTGGGTCGGGGAAACAAAAAAAATTTACGCGGACGAAGTCGCGGACAGAAGCTAGTGTATTATACAAGCCGTGTGCCCATACGAACTTTCATACCCTTTTTAACCCTTTTAGAAGATTTTTTTTCAAAATCCTTCTTCAGTGCTCACCTTACTTATAAAAGACACTCTTGTGCAAGATTTTTTATTTTTTCATTCCTTTCATTTTTAATAAAACGTTGCCCCTCACTACTCAATTACTTCTGTATCGTGGGTGCATTTACAAACATTTGAACTCGCATACACAAACAGTCAGACCCGGAATAACTACCTGTAGGCAATACAAATATTTGTTCCGTGCGGGAATCGAACCCGAGACACGCAGCGCAGCAGTCGATCGCTCAGCTACTGCGCCAACCATGTCGTCAAAATTACATGCTTCCAGATTTTTATTAAGTAGAAGTCAGTAGATTGATGAACCATGCGGCTTGAAATGGGGAAATTATGATTAAAAATATTGAACATTAAATAATTCTAATGTTCATCCAGTGAATGCAATTACGTTTGGTTGGTAAATGTATCCAATTAACAAGTCCGTTATAAATTGCTAGTATGGTAGGTATGTATGAACCTTAGGAAACCTTGAACGTGGTCGCTAATCGCTATACTGCATTACCCACATGCATTTGTATGTAAATGATACACTTTCTTCATTTCACTTTTGTTTATCATTCAAATGTCGATATTAAACCAATATTCAATTAAAAAATATTGATTATGATTTTTTTAAACTCGCGCGACTCGAAATCGAAACTTTTCACCGATTTTTTTTCACTACTACTATTATATTAAAAAAAGAGTGTATTCGATTGTAGTAATGGTTATAAGCACATAAGCGGATGATCTAATAGAATACATCTTATAATTTACACGCACTAATAATCATTGTAAAACAGCTCATAATTTATTTATTTATTTAATACTTCAAGCACATAAATGTACAGAGGCGGACTTAATGCCATAGGCATGTTCTACCAGTCAACCTTTGGGTGATGCAGAGACAAACAGTCGTAGGCGCAATCATGAAAATTGAGGGATAAATATTTTAAATATAAAGGTAATGTAGGTAGATAAGTTTCTCTAGGTATATCCATTTTCCGTAGTGTGAAGTTCTGTCTTTACCATGACGCTTTATGTTTCTTGAATAGGAATTGCCAAATTACATTAGAAACGGACTTACTTCACGCATTCAAATCTCCAATTATTTTCTTTTATTCTTCGTATTCGTAATAATGCAAAATCTAAGTACCTAAGTACAAAAATGTTTTGGGAATAAACCTGCGCTAAACAAATGGAAAGTTTTAATCAATGATGAGATTTATTTTCTTGATGTGTGTGTTTACCTACTATGGGTACAACTCTGCCTAACCCTTTGGAGAAACAAGGCGTGATGTTATGTTATGTGTGTTTAATCAAAGTTGGGTGAAGAATTCCAAGCATAATTTTACTATGAAGGTCAGGAATTTTGACCAGTCATACTATACACTTGAATACAAGTGATATTTAAAAGAACTAGCCCATCATAATGTTTCTTGTACTTACTTTTCACAACATTACGTAAGACAGGTACTCATCAAGGTAATGCTGGCAAAAAGTCTGCATAATGAGTGGAGACCGTAATTTTTTGGTCCCAAATATGGTATTTTTGACTTTACAAAATAACAAGAAACCCCAGTTTAATTTCGGACTCGGCTTGTTTGATTCCGTAACGTACAGCTTTTTTGCTATAAGGAACAGAATCGCAAGTAAAGCGAGATTTGCTTATGTCTAAAAAGGTGGACCATAAGTGTACGCCTAGGGTTCAAAACCTCGATTTTAGATTTGTTTGCCTTTTGTTTCGCTAGGGGGCATTATTGATCATGAATAAAAATTTACGTCATACTAAAATAATAATAAAGCTATGTTTAATAACATGAGCAAGTATGTACCTATTATGTCATCAGCCCGCCATTGACTCAGTTCGTTATCGAAAAGAATCTGAATCAGGGAACTGAGTCCGGTAATTAGAGATTGTATCAACATCAAACTTGAAAATTTACATAAGCCCTTTCACACTAATCCATCTAATAATTGGCAGAACTACCTTATGGCTGGATTATGGTTTTTGGGCGTAATAATTGCAATTACTCAAGGCCCAACTGTAAACATTTTACAGCCAGTATGATTCATCAATTAAGTAAAAGTAAATTTCGAAATGAGATAATAACTAAAATACTTATTTGGGTTTAACTTCTCACCTTTCCGGTACAATAGTAATAAATGGCAATTAACACTAAATGAAATCGTACCACACATGGTATAGTGTAGGTTACGTAGCCAAGTTATTTCACGAATTCAAGCAATGACGCGGCCCACATTTTTTTAATAGATGTAATGTACTTGTATGGTCAAAACTACATCTGTAAGTAGTGTAAGCGATTCCTAAAATCATAAATGGGTATATATAACTTAAACTTGTTAGTCATTACTTATTAGTAAATAATTTATTATGTCCCACACTGCTGAGCGCCTTTCTCCTTCCGAACCGCTTAAACTTCTTATTAGATAATATTTTTGTTATTAGACCGCCTCGTTGGTCTCTGGTCTCGTGGCCGCAAGCGATAGTGCTGAGCATAGGTCCTGCGGGGTGATTGCGTAACACACTATCAGTAGCAATGGGTTTCATTTTGACAGTTCAACAACATTAATTGCTTTATTTACGTTGCTGAGCAGACACATTTTTCGAACATATGAAGCAATGGATTAGCATAGCAATAACCTTCAAATCGAAGTATACGATTATGTATAGTATATTTATCTGTTTAGTAATATATGGATAACTTAATTAGTAGTGTATTTGTTACCACTGTTATTAAGTTCTAGCCTATGTTTACTTATTATTTTGTGGTCCATAAATAAATAAATAAATAGATACTTATTGTGTTACGTAATTAGGGTGCTGGGTTCGTTTCCCAGGTAACTGAAAGTGTTATTAGGTATTCCATTAGGAATTTCTCGGCCTGGTTGATGGCAATAGTTTCGCCTCCTACTATTACATGGGACTCAAACATAACTGGTGAAATGTGGATGTAGTATAGGTACAGAGGCCAGCCCATCAAGCTACTAGAGTCTGTCAAATTTCTTTAATAGATTTTCAACTTTATCGCTAAAGTATAAGTTACAAAGTTGATTGGGAAAATTTCACAGTTTCAGGTAGCTTGATGTGCTGGCGTCTGTACAACTCTGCCGAACCCTTCAGGGCTTACAGGCGTGTTGTTATAAAAGTCCTCCAGACCGTATTTCGGCCACGGCGGCCAATCTCAACGGAGACTAGCCTAGGCGCGGGAGATATTATAGTGCACAAGTGTGCGCTCAGACACAGGTGCACTCCCTCTTCCCTCACTCTCATAGTCCGATGGGACCACAATCAGACACGACCGGAAAGAGATCAGGCGCAGGATCAACGGCTTAACGTGCTTTCCGAGGCACAGGGGGTATCACACCGCCGACTTCCAAACTCCGGGCTGTTAATTAGAAATTCCTAATGGAAAAACTCAATAACACTTTGCCCGACCAGGGAATCGAACCCAGGACCCCACGCTTAGCAGTCGTGCTTGCAACCATGAGACCAGTGTTGTTATTTGCTATCAAGGTTTTTTAGTTCACATAATTTTCTTTATTCTATTTTCGTGAACAGTGCAACTTCTTGGGTGCAATCATAATTCAGTATAGAATCAAGAGATCTTACAATCGTATTGTATCGTAAACTCCATATTTGTATACTACACAACTTTATACTAAATCATCATGCCTTGACCTAGAATTTCCTCTATATCAAAAAAAATAGGTACGTCTCTATGGGGATGTTTTGCAGAATAATATGAATTATTGGCCATTGAGGGTGTTAAAACTTAGGCAAAATGCAGAAATATCTAAAAAAAATCTTGGACATATTAATCCAAGGGAAACAACAAAAACGGTATTTTTTTTTTTGTTAATATTATTTATTTAATCATCTAGAATTCTAGATCATCTAATTGGAACAGTTTATTTAATCAAAACATGGTCCATAAGGGTCGGTTCACATCTGACGGAAAATGCGTCGCGTATTATCGGTCGCGTAACGCCAGAACAGACAATTTCACTATCACTACATAGTATAAAACAGAGTCGCTTTCTCTGTCCCTATGAACGCTTAGATCTTTAAAACTACGCAACGGATTTTGATGCGTTTTTTTTTAATAGATAGAGTGATTCAAGAGAAAGGTTTATATATACACACATCAAAAGTGTCTAGGGATCAACATATATTTTTGCAATAACTTTTCTCCTGATTGATATTAATTAAAATTTTCTTTAAGGATTCATCAAATAAAGTGTTTTCGTTTGTCACAGTAACGATAAACCAAGTCACCTTTGCATTAATAAAGAAATTTGCCATTTTCCTAATAAAGGGATTTTTGACATTTGAACCACTAACACAAAAGTTCGAAAAAAAGACTGAAATAACAGTTTTCTCTAAAATTTTATTGGGTAACTTAAACAATTAATAATCCGTGTTTCTACCGCGAACACTAACAACACAAGAACATCGGTTTGGCATACTCAAAATGAGTTCATCCAAATCACGCTGTGGAATGGCCGCCCATGTTCGTTGCAACAACAAAAAAAGGTCTTCTTGCGACTGGATACCCTCCATATTCGGCAGAGCTCTTCTCTGTAGCATATCCCATGCATGCTCAATCGGGTTCAAGTCTGGCGACTGAGCAGGCCAGGGCAGGACATTGATGTTAGCTGCGGCGAGAGTCTGTCTTACAACTCTTGCGGTGTGCGGTCGTGCATTATCATGCATTAACTGAAATAAGGGACCGATTTGCACTTGTAGAGGAACGATGACGTCTGATACAATCGTCTCAGCATAAATTTGAGCGTTGAGGTTGCCTCTGATCCAAATCAACTCAGTTCTTCCGCCGATCCAAATACCCGCCCATACCATGATGGTTCCACCACTATAAGGATGGACTTCCTGGCAGGATTTTAATCGCTGTTGGCGACCAGGGGTTCTCCAGTGTCGTATACGTCTTGTATCCGGTCTCATACCAAAACGAGACTCATCAGAAAAGCACACGAAACGCCATTGTTCTTCTGCCCAATTTCTGTGTTCAAGAGCCCATTGATATCGAATCCTACGATTGTGCATTGCTATAGGTGGTACCCGTAGCGGTCTTCGGGAATGAAGGTTCACTTCATGCAAGCGGTTTCTGACTGTTTAGTCGCTAATTAAGTTCCCTGAAGAGTGATGAAGCCTCACGGCTAACATCATGGCGGTTATTGTTGGAGCTCTTCGAGTTAAGATTTGAATGTATCGGTCTTGTCTCCGTGTGGTGCAGCGATACCGTCCTCCATGGCGCTCAGCCACGGTACCAGTGCTTCGGTAACGTGTCCAAAGTCGACTGATAACACTCTGACTTGTATTCAGAGCTAAAGCCACAGTACGTTGCCGGGAACCAGCTTCTATCATTCCCACGGCTCTGAGCATTTCTTCCCTGCTTAAATGACGTCGCCGCTCCATAATAACGTTGGTTTTAATCAGTAGTAGGGAAACAGTAGCACTAATAATGTCTTCAATGCGTTGTATGTTTTTATAGGGAAAATATTGACAGCTGATTTTCATCTTTTACTCGAATTTGATTCACAGTTCCTGATTCAAATTATGAAATGCACCAAAAAGGATCCATATAAATTTATAAAATCATAAATTTATTACAAAGCCACATCTCAATCTCAAGAAATCCGCATAAAAATGCTTGATCCCTAGACACTTTTGATGTGTGTATAATACATGCATGCATGTGATGTCGTAAATAAACACATTTTTTTGCGCTTACTTTTCAAACGCTGGCTGAACACTACGAGATAGGTCAAAATAATGTACTACAGTATTGTACACCTTAAAAAGGTCTACAAAAAAGTCCGCGATGGTATATGTCTATCTCTTAGGGATAACCCACAATAATCATTTTTTATCCTTTACTTTTTACGAGAAATAATGGCTTATTTACGAAGCGATTTTAAGCAATACAGCATTAATCCTTATCCAATTAAGTACCTTAAATACATTGTGCATTTAATATAGATAAATATGGCCCTTTACAGCATGTAATTTAAATGAATATTTTCGAAGATATTACAGATTTAAAATGCAGGGACATAGCGGTTGCTGCAATACCGGCCGCGGCGGCGCGTGTTGGCATTCTTGAAATACCTGTACTTAGTATCAGTATTGCACCCGTGCGAAGCCGGGGCGGGGCTAGTTATGGATAAAACACAACCTTTCACACTCAACCGATGATGCGTTAGTGCGAATAGACGCGATCGCGCTCGACGCATTTTCCGTCTGATATGAACCGACCCTAACTACGTTCACTTGTGCATTGTGCATTGAATTTTCTATGATAAATAAAATTGCTAGACCACCAAGTAATGTCCACATGTGCTTAAAGATAGTGAATGAAAATGATTTCCTAGTAACAACTACAAGCTTTCTCATTCTTTACTTCCTAGAACACGATACAAATGATCGTTATTGTATGATGTGGTCATCATAGAGACATAAAACATAAACACACAAAACACACATACATACATAAATCTTTGCGAATTCAAAACGTGGATTCTAAAATTGTCTTTGAATACTCGTCAATAGAAAAAACAAGTGTGAGTCGGCGTCGCGCACTAGGTATGTAACTACAAATTTACCTACGGTTTTCGGATTTTTTCATGACATTGCTTCTTGTCTAATTGCATAATTATAGGTCATATCTTTCGTCCGTATCTTTTTTTACGTTAACTTAGAAGTTTGATTATTTCACAGCTTCAAGGGACTGTAGACCTGAGTAAAGACCTCGAGGTATTGTCAGACAGACAGACAAAAAGACAACACAGTGATCCTATAAGGGTTCATGATTAATAAATTATTATTAATTTATTATTTAGTTAACTCTAAAAATAATTAGGAGTAGTCGTTATCATCATCATTTCAGCCTGTAATCACCCACTGCTGGGTATAAGCCTCCCCTTTTTTCTGCCATACTTGCCGTTTCCGTGGGTCCCTCGTCGAGGTATTTCCCACGACTTTGGTGATATCATCAACTCGACGCGCCTTTGGACGGTTTTGGTTTCTTTGGCCTTGCCTATTATAGGAGTAGTAGTAAGTCACTAACATAGTATACCTTTGTTTTAATGATTCGAAATGTCTGAGGGGCAATTCTCGTAATTTTAAGAACGTTCACAGTCTGATCTCATTCTCAATCTGTCAAAAATACCCCTACATTCCCCCCATTCAAAATATCCCTACATTTTTGAAAAGTTTTTGACATTGATTGTCGCTGAGATGAGATTGCGACTACATTTTGAACGTTTTTAATTACGGGAATTGACCTTCAGTTCTAAGTAAATTAAATTGATGTAAATTCCGACGGATGTATTCATAAATGCAAAAAGGGATGATCATTATACTAATAATCATATTATATTAATAAAAAATACTGTAATAATGACCTTCAGCCCTTTATAATCATCCTATAATGTTCCCATTGCTGGGACCCAGACGTCCTCTCTGTGTGAGGGAGTGGGCCGTCATCCACCACGCGGGCCCAGTGCACAAATATCGGTAGCTTTCTTGAAATGTTTTCTTTATTGCTGTAAGTCATAATGATACCTAGATCACTTCGCTATTCCGCCCCTATTACAATTAATGTCAATTATGTACTATGTAAACCTACTTACCTATACCTGTTTTCTTTATGAACCTACATTTTGTTATCTATTGCAACTACGATTGTTAAGGTACAAATAACACATTGTAGCTATCATATTTTATCTATTGTGACAGCTGCCAAAACAGTTGTCATGCGGATGTTTTGATAGAAAACAATAATAGAAAACAGTTTTAAGTCAGCATAGAAATTGCCTATTGATTTTGTATAGAAAATATTACCCATTCTTTAGGTTTGAACTAATACGAAATGATGATGAACACGAAAAATGAAGGTTATTTTTCTTTTTTTCTCTAATATTACTTCAGTTTTACGTTAGCATGGGTAGTTATAGTACATAGGAGACGGGCTTTCCAATGAATTTGTTGAGATTTACCGGTTCAAAGTTCGAAAATATGCTTGTATTAACTATGTAAGTGTTTATAAAGACTGAGAGTGTTTTTGTTTTATATCTAAGATGTTAGCAAATTGAAGACTTCATAATAAGGAAATATACTGTGTTAAGGTTACGAAGCTTTTCTTGCTAAGTTTTAAACTATGCAGTGACTTGGTCTAAGTGGAGATCACCGGTTTACCTTTCAATTTACGAACCTATAAGACTTCGAATTAGTTAAATCGACTGCATCAATTTATCGAGAAATAATGTAACCAAAGTATTCGAACAAGTTTTAAAATATAAAATATCGTAACATCACGACTAATATCCCCGAAAGGTGAGGCAGAGTTGTACCAGTAGTAACAACCACATTTCGCCAGTTACTTATATGTAAGTCCCATGTAACAGGGGGCGAGCCTTTAAAAATACGTAAGTATGTCATTATTTAAATAGGTAGGTACCATGCGTATTTTCAAACTTAAACTCAAAACCTTTTTCAATAAACTATTAGGTACTAAACTAAAAGTATGCTCACCTTCAAGAAAAACATGTTTAACACAGCACAGAGTCCCGAAAGTTAAAGTACTTCAGTCACAAATCACCAACATTCACGATCACTGAGTTCAAAGTCACAACACCTTCAACAGTTCACCGCATCTTGCCTCCTTCGATGACAACTTCAACTGTCTGTCCTCATATCCGTCGTTGCAGGCCACTGTCCACGCAAGCGCAGCGTATGAAATCCTATAATTTGAACAAACCATCATTTAAAAAAGAAAAACTTTGTTCCACCATTGATTACACTCGATAATTGAACCACTATGTGCACATGTCATGACATTAGCATGTCACAATTTGCGCGGGAAATTCGAAATTCGAATTAAGTTTTTTTTTTTATTTATGTAATTTTATGCAAAGCGAAAAATGACACTGGTGACTAGGTTTTATGATATGAATATATAATATATAAATGATTGAATTAGAAATACGCACTTATTTTATTAAAAAGTCATGGATGGCAAATGCGCTCGGACGGCTGCCCGCTCGGAAAGTGGTCGCGCGTATCAGCCGTTTGTTGTTAAATACCGCACTACTCTACATATCGGCATACAGAAAGGCAATCATATCACGTTTGCTGTTTTGATGAGCTCAATTTTATGCAAAGGAGATCAACCCGTCATTGCTCATTGGTGGGTCACTGCCGCGTATTTATAATAAATCTGAATGACATCTTCGCATTGTTCAGTATTTCTATTGTAGTACCTATGCACCTAGTGTTATTTAATATTTAAAGTAATTTAAGTAGGTACCTAATTTTTGTTTAATTTGAATTTCATATTTGATTGATAGGTAGGTCACTCAAATAGAAGGATGTTGTGAATAAATAAAATTTAAAAAAAGTAATTGAGCATTAAGGGTACTACAAAAACGATTATATCTAACCTTTTTATACAGCCCTGTGGTAGACATACGGACGCAAACGGACGGATGGACAGACGACGCGAAGGCTTTGATAGTTAGGTACATATCCCTCCCCCCGCCTCGCCCTCTTTGTTTGGGTACAAGATCCTAAAAAACGGAATGCATTTTATATCTGAAATAAGATATGTTCATTCAGCCTTTTTTACATGCATCTTCTTCACATATCTTTAACACTTATAGTCATCATTTGATTATACCATCTAAAAGATGTCCTAATTTTCGGCATAGACCTTAAATTAAGCCTTAAGTATGCCTCTACCATCTGACTATCTAAACAACAATTTTAATCAGAACAGGAATTATTTCTGCACATTTTATGTTTCTTGTCGTTTGATATTTGGTCAGGCATTTTCAATTAAGTACATAAGTAGATGCAAGATTTTTGTAAATATTTTTCATCCATAAACACTTCCGCAGGGTAATTGCGTTACACACTTAGATTACACTTAGATACACGCAACTGATCGCAATTTTTTTCATTTTGACAGTTCACCCACGTTCATAGCGTTATTTACATAGTTAAGCAGACGAAAATTTCAAACCTATGAGCAAGGATTAGGAATTTCCTTCAAAATCCTCGGATTGCGAGTGAAATTATGTTACGCAATTAGGGTGTAAAACCCCTGAATTGAGCCACCCTGCACTTTTTATAGAAGTCCACGACTTTCTGAATAGCCGTGAATTCAAATTCGGAACAAAAACGACAACAAAATATCGGCTTCAGAATTGCATACAAAGTTTTTCTTTGACTCATCATTATTTTTGGTGTTTTTGGCCTTTATACCTCACATGGAATTACACTTTTATCTGTTCAATACCTACAACACCCCACACTAAAGACAGTAGCTTCTTATGTAATTTACAGACTTCCACGTTCTCGAAGTCGGGCAAAGCTAAAAAAACTTTTTTTTACAAAAAAAAAACAACCGACTTCCAAAAAAGACACTACAAAGTGAAAAATAACTTTAATTTCGGAAGTCGTTGGGTTCACATTTTCGTTGTTTGCCACCGACTCCCGAAATTAGTTTTTTATTTTTTTTTTTTGTAAAAAAGTTTTTATTTTTCACTTTTAAGTTGTACTTAACCCACACAAATTCATCTACCACTACTTGCTATGTAAATCTCAGTGACAGAAAGTCATTATAACATCATCAATGTAAAATAAATGGCAAAAATACGTATTATTGAAGCTAACTCAAAAACTACCCAAACAAAGTTAATAAAATGTATAAGGGTGGTCCCATCTATTAAAAAAGAATTTTTTAAATCGATTTACAATTGCCGGAGATATAGCGTAACAAACATACAAAAAAAAATCAACATACATTTGAATTGAGAACCTCCTCCTTTTTGAAGTCGGTTAAAAATTGCTGATAAAAACAATCAAGCATACATAACGACAAGTAATTGAATTGAAATCCAATTTATTACAGATCATTTTTGTTATCGTTATTATTATGTTACTAGCCAGCAATAAATTGGCCATTAATCAATCAAAGCAAGATAAAGCTGATAAGTATAGCTGCCCGCAAATATTTATTGAAAGTTGCCCTGTAGTAATTGTTTATGCTAGTGTAAGACTTTATTCTATTCATGACAGAAATCTAATACAAAAGGTTATACAATAAAACATTCCTGAAGGTATCCACTCCTACATTACTTACTGAGAAAGTGCTGTAATATGTGCACGTGTAGGATTGTTCCTACATGTGGATATTTGTTGAATTCCAGCTGGATAGGTTTGTACCTACCTACAACGTCATTTGTTTTTTCCTATAATAAACGCTAAAATGAACTAGAAGCATTGAAGCGATGAAATAATAAACGTTACTGCTTTTACAATAACATAAATAACTGCAATAACAATCACGGATGTAGTAAATTCTTCCTACTGGCCACAACGAAAAATTTCTTCGTGAACAATGGAATTATAACATCACGTTGTGTTATGTATCTGCCTCGAGTAATAGGCTACCATAAGAATTAGGCCGTAGCCTGAAGCCTAAAACTATATAATTAGAAGACAATTCTAGTGGTTACAGTTGCTATTGCTATTATAAAGCCACTAGATATTATGGACAGATTGTGGAATTACATAATTATTATGGTATGGTATCGAAGTGAATCGATATCACTTTAACAGTGACTTAATGTCTCTTTTAGTAGTCGCCATGTTAATTCTTTTGTTTCAAAGGTTCTTGATTTTAATTAAATACGTGCTGTGAAAAATTTTATATTTTGTTCCTAATGGAAGTAGTATTTTGGACCATTGTTCATTGAATCGAAAGTGATACTTAATCGTTGAATGAAAAATTGAGCCATTATATTTATATGAAAGAAGTTTTCAAACACTTCAGGTACAGCCGAGCTATTTTGCAAAAATCTCACCGTGAAGACTGTGCCGACCGTACAGTGGCGCCCTCATCGTTTGTTTGGTTATTTCATACAATTTAGAATGAAAATGCATAAAATAAGCACGTTAAGTTGTGCTTCACAAGATTATACATTGATATTATTAGAAACGGTAGTTTTATATTGTTTAGTTTTATTATAATCCATAAAACGGATAACAGTGGCCACTATATTCCGTTTTAAGGATTATGATAAAACTAAACAATATAAAACTACCGCTTCTAATAATATTAACGTGTAATCATGTGAAGCACAACTTAACGTGCTTATTTTTTGCATTTTCATTATAAATTGGATGAAATAACCAAACAAACGATGAGGGCGCCACTGTGCGGTCGGCGCAGTCTGAAGACTTGGGTGAAGTGAGCTGACATTTCATCTAATACTAGGGATTGACACTATTGACAGCTCACTTCAAGCTTACTTCACCCAAATTTTTACGTTGTGATTTTTGCAGAATCGCTTGGCTGTACATTCACTAGTTTGGAAAAAGCGGATTTTAAAGGTTGAAAAGTTGATAATGCAAGACTGCGTTCGTTTTACCCGACTACGGCGAATCAAAATGAAGTGTTATGATTTTGACCGATATGTATGTATGTTCATCTGTTCCCTCATAACTTCTAAACTGCTTGTCATAATTTGATAAATGAGGTATTGTTGGAAGAGTCTTGATTGTTCGCTGGTTATAGGCTATGTGACGTCACATTAAATTTAATATGGTGCCCTCTAACGGACATAGTCGTGACCTAAAAATTTTTTTTTTATCATGCCGTATTTGGGTATCAAATGAAAGGGCTTAATTAGCACATTTCAAAAATATATATATTGTCAGCTGTTGCTCACGAATTTGCTTGCATACATACACCCGATAATTAGGAATAATTTCTATAAAATCACGCCTCAGACTTGAGCCAAACATATTTATGTACAGTCAGCAAAGGAGATACTCGTAAGTATGCAGGGTCGTCGAATATAGTTGAAGTTTACTAAGAAACCGATTGATGTTTTCGAATGACATTAATTTAATTTGATAAACGAGCTGTTTGTTTTCTATTAATTAAATTAAATTTTATTCGAAAACGTCAATCGGTTTCTTAGTAAACTTCAACTATATTCGACGACCCTGTATACTTATCTCCTTTGCTGACTGTACATAGAAGTTTGGTATATTATGCCGTTGTACTAACATACATATAAGCCATGGTAGCATGCGACCACGGGAAGGTACTTTCTTATTTCATCCTTCATCAGTAGTCGGGTTTAAGTCTTTAAACTTAAGTATTGTGTTTCAAATATACCTACCGATAGGTTTGCTGGAAACAATAACTAATTGTTATACTCGTTAAAAGTCCATCTTGAAGAATTTAAGGTCTTTCATAGTGACTGGACTGACATTCCTTGTTATAGTCAAATATATGTAGATCTAGCGTATGTAAAAATCGTCGTCAACAATGTGTGACTCAATCTTAGAGCCATTAATACGAATCCAAAGAAAAAACTTTTCAAGGCTACCTCACGAAATAGCATCAAACTTACACAATACACATACATTCATACAATCCCACATACTTTGTGACCGCTAAACAAATAAAAGTAGTGTTAACTTTTATTTTTACTATTATTGGTCACATCCGCCATTAATGACGGGATGATTATGTACTTTAACGTTTACGTTATGTAATAACGAGATGGTTTTCTTTCACATTATCGAAAGAGGCTCAGAAAATATGACATTTTAGTCACGATAGAATTTTTGAAGATAATTTTGCTATTATAAACGATGTCGTGATGTGAAACGTTGCCCATTAGCAACTCAACTCAACTTTTTATTCATCCATAATAATGGATGAATAAAAAGTTGAGAATGTGAAGTGTACTGTGACTAAAAGAACTATAAAGCTAAGATTTATTGCAAGGTCCTTGTTGTAAAATTACTTCACCAGTTTTCAGTGATTCAGTGATCGAACTCAAGGAACAACGGATTGGACGCCAATATATTTAACCGACTTCAAAGAAACCGTGGCGTGTATTTTTGACATATTATTTAAAAACGTTTACCAACAATCCACATTATGGTACATTTACCTGACACCAAATCATGGACAGCACTCTAAAAGATAGTTTTTTGATGATGAATAAAGTTTAAACATACTTACTTAACTAGAAACATTTATTTTTGTATTCTAGAATTACTAAATAAACTATACCAACTATACAAGACATTCACTGCTACACTAATCAAGGTTTTTAAAACCTAAATGGAATTGAAATCTTAAATTAGGTATAAGGAGTGGTCTTAGCAATTAACTTTTTGGATTTTTGGGACCTTGTATTAGTGTCGCAAGCAAAAACTAATGTTCAGATGTGAACTAACTACGTTTTAAAGTGACTAATTCAGGTTATAGATTTTCCAAAATTAATTTGATTAAATCACCGACGAAAGTGCGATCTGGCGAGTCAATTGCAGTTGCATAAAACTTACAAGATGTACTTAGATTAAATTGTTAAAGACAAAGATGAGAAACAAATTAACGAAGACGGTGTAAGTCTTAGATTAAAAAAACTGAAATATTTTGTCCTTATTTTTCAGACTGCACTTAGAAGTGCAGTCAAAAGTAATATGACCGACGACCAAAAATATTAAAAAGGAACAGGGTCCGTATTACAAAGTATTAATGTCATCATGATTCCAGTCCGATAAAGGGATGGTACACACGGCTACACATCAAGCTATACATAACCAGCATAAGCTGGTCAGATAAAACTGGAAATGTATAGCTTGATGTGTAGCCGTGTGTACTATCGGTCAAGTATAGCTCCGTCTCTCTGGAATCATGATAAATGATTTATTTCTGTAAGCACGGCATTAAACCGTCATAATACGACACCTGACTTGTCAACAGTTGTCAAATAATCACTTTTTTCTTTAAAAATGATCTAATCCCACAACATAATATAATACCTATAAATTAACTTTAATAAACAGCAACAGATGATCTTAAACCCTTTTCCACCGTCATAAAGTCGTTACTAAATTGCAGCCAGCCCAGTAAAAGTGGAATGCTCTTTTGTTTTATTTGCTACACTTTTGTTTCCAAATTATAGCTTGCTTTACTGATTAAAATAACACGGCTTTCTCTTACACCTGTTATGTTTAGTTCTTCATTACGTTACGTTGCCAATTTGAGCATAATGATTGTTCAGACATCTTTATTATTGTGATAATTATCATTATTAAGGTTCAAGTGATCTCGCAGAATATATGAGTCAAAACTAATGTCGTCTACTTTTACTACTTTGGACTACACTCTTTTTGCGGTGCGAAATTATCAAACAACGAAGCGGGAGAGCGTGTCAGACTTTTCTGACTGACTAAAACCCACCTGTGTTCCTTCAGTTGCCTGTGCCAGGGGCCACGGTAACTCGTTCGAACAACCTGCTACCCTGGCAGGCATACGCCCTAGCGGACCCCGTCAGTTAGTGCTCACGGTCCTCAAGTCAGTTTTATTACGCGACCCTGTGTACATTATCCCCTTTATAAAAAAAAAGTCATTAGGTTTCTGAATTTCGTTTCACAAAAGGAGTATGTCCTGCAAAGGAGAAAGTTTATGTTATTTCCTAGGAATTAATGTTTTTTTTTTAACTTAATACAATAAGTATAGGTATCTATTATTCTGACGAACCTAAGTTGTACTTTATATCTCAATTTTACATCGCATGTCAGCTATGTTTTAAGGGATTGCTACTTTATTTGTATAATTTATTATTTTTATGACATTGATTTACATTCTGTGATTAGGTAGTATTAGGTACTTTGACTCACACACTGACTTACTACCTATTATTTTGTATCCTTGTACTTACCTACTATTTTTTTTTAATTTTAGGATAATCGTATTCTTTTACAGTGTTTGTACTTTGTAAATATTGGAAAACCATGTCTATCACATAATTAATTTTTCTGTCATTGCTTCATTTTTAATTAATTTTACCTATTTTGTTTGTTATAGTAATTTTATTGTATAACAGGTGCATCATCTTCACATAATTATTTAATTAATCTATACAAAATATTGTAAAACATTTTAAAAGAGCGACGGTGGAGTTTCTTGCCCGTTTCGTATGAAGAAGAATATGTTCTTCTCCATGCAAAACTACCTTTTGGAAGAACTAGAAGACAGACACTAGCATCAATTCTATTTTATTGTAAATTTTGACGTTCAAAAGTATCTTTTGACGCTCTTTTGTCACATGGTACCATTTAAAAATTGAATAGGTACATAATTGGACTAAGGATATCCTTATCTTCATAGCTAATCACATAAGTGTCTTGCACTTAAGATATCTCTGTGCCGTCGGATATTTCGTAGACACGACTTCCTTTTTTAACTGATTATCTATACCACAGATCAAATCTTAGCTATTATATAGTACCTAAAGTTTCAAATATTTCGCAAAAATCGAGTTGGTACCTATACGTTCTATTTTATACTTATTAACAACGTTCTGTCCCACTTTTCTGTTTCATAATTCATTCTAATTTTCAGAATGTACTGTATCCTGAAAATGCTGTATTAGGAAAAAAACTAATTTCAGCAAGAAGCATATAAGACCGCTTATTTTCACGCCAAGACGTCAATCGATCACTTAACCTAATGAGTGCTCTATGCGTGCCAAATCGTGACGTCTTTTTGCATGTACAAAAAATACCTCGTCAAATTGTCAAAGGTACTTACATAATAAGAATTTTGTTATGAATACATACGAAAAGGTACTTCTCATTCGCAATTTAACCATAATTATGCCTATTTAATATTTCAGCATGTTTTGTGGTAGTAATAAACTGTCGACAGTCACTTAACACGCTTCGTGATATACTTGTATCATCAACATAATCATCGTGTCAGAGCAAATAGGTCGTATGTCCACTAATAAAAGCTGTAAAAGGAGGCTTTCTTTCAATTTGTCTGTCAATCTTCAGCTTCGTGACTACTCGTGATGGTTCGTAATCACCAGTCGAACTGAACAAAGATTGTCGGTCCAACAATAAGTGGCGATATTTTCACATAATCATATCCCATGAAAAACTTTCAGTTTCTACTGCGAAAAAATAATGCCAGTGCAATAGCCAGCAGCATTATTTTTAAACTTTGAATATGGTAATGTCGTGTTAAAGGATCACCTTTAACACGATATTACCATATTCTTTACTAATGTATATTTATTTATTTATTTATTTATTTATATGAATATGATATTAGGTAGTACCCTTGCTTTACATGCTGTATAACCAGGGTATGTGCCAGGAGATCGTGTTGCGATGTTCCTTTTAACTTTTCTACAAAAAAAAATGTTTGGAGCAAGGGTACTAGAAAAATCTGTAGGCCACAAAGGGCCTTAGGACACCCACGACTTTCCTACCGTGAAAAAATATGGTTTATTCGCCGTGTGTAGGCACGGTCGTCGGTGTTTTATGGATCATAATGGAAGCTTGTTGAAAGACACGTTTTTTCTACGGTGCGGCTTATACGCCGTATCAAGAAATAGTGCCTAGAACAAAGAACTTAAGAAGTAGATTTTTATTTAACTAAAACATAGCATTTAAATTGAGCACTGTGCTTTCAGTCTCGATGAAGACATCAAGCAGCTTTTTTTTTTTTTTTTTGTGGATGGGAAATCATCCAATGACCCCTCCCGCTCTGGGTGGAGCAGAAGGGAGTGTCAGACTCTTACTGACTAAAACCCACCCGTGTTCCTTCCTTAGCCCTTTGTGTTCCGGGGCAGCGGTAACCCTTTCGGACAATCCCGCTGCCCCGGCAGGCTTCGGCCCTTTCGGGCCCCTTCCTTATGCTGACATCTCTTTGAGGCGCGCGTGGAACACGTACGCGCCGTCCGGCACGGGCCTGGTCCTGATCGGACGGAGAGTTACCCATTACTCTCCGCCCGCAGGCCCGCGCCTACGGTGGCCGGGAGTCGTCTCGCGGCTCCCGACGCCCGGGGCGTCTCCCGCGGCGGCTGGGACGTGAGGCCCTCTCCCTCAGCCGTCCCGCCACCTCCTTCGCTAGCATGACTGCTTCGCAGAAGGAGGTGACTGCCTCCCACTCCCTCTCGCCCCGGACCATGGCTTGAACCATCAAGCAGCTCCCATACGAACATTATTTATTTATATCAACCGTTTCTACCTACATCGTTTTGTGCAGTCATCGTGAGCTATCCAAGTGAAAATGTTTAATTAACAAAAATAGTAGTATTTAACGCCAATTATGCTGGTCCCCCGCTGAATCGGTTTCATTTGCTACTTTCGCCTTACAATACTTATAAGCATTGTTTACTATCTACTACTGGTTTTCAAGTAAGTTCTGTAACACAAATCAGTTTTTCTTTAAATATACGAGAACTAATAGAATCTTATCATATCCTGATTGGTACCTGTATTTAAGTAGGGGGCAAATCTATGACGGTAAAATGTACATAGAGTTTTCACATGGAATATGAAAATCTAGGGATGTTCATATCCGTTCGATTGTTTTGATTTTTAACCGACTTCAAAAAAGAGGAGGTTCTCAGTTTTTTTTGTATGTTTGTTACGCGATATCTCCGGCAATTGTTATTTTTTTTTAAAATCTCCTTTTGTTTTTGTATTTATTTGCATAGTTAATCATTTAATTTAGTGCCCAGTGTGAATTATTTATTATTTCGTATTAAATATTTTAAAAGTAAATTTTAAGTTAATAAATATCATGAACTAGCGGTCCGTCCCGGCTTCGCACTGGTGGACATTATTTTTTTAAACATTTTATTTTTTTCTTGCAATTAAAAAAGCCTATATTAATCAGTGATAATGAAGCATTCAAATGGTGAAAGAATTTTTAAAATCAGTTCAGTACTTTTTGAGCCAATTCGTTACAAACATACATACAAACCTTTCCTCTTTATAATATTAGTATAGATAACCTTCTTAGTTGATTCCGTATTTATAGGTCCGGTTTGAATCATTTCCAGAAGAAAGTGACCGATCATCCAATAGAAACAAAGCTCAAAACATATTTTACAAGGCACAGACGTACTTAGTATCGTTCCTCGTATGCGTAGGTACTCTTTAAATGCTTTTTACTAAATATAGCCTGATCAAGTCATCGGCAAATTCTTCACTAATCACCTTACCATTCGATACAGCTATTAACCGCATATAAAAGTGTTTGGATGACGTCCACTGGATCGGTTTCACTCGGTACTTTCTAAGCAAGTGGAGCAACTCAGGCGCACCCGATGTCTCTTTACGCACTCCCTTTGGTAATCCACACCTTTAGTGTAACGTATCTTCTTCACAATCGTTTTCACTTTCAAAAATATTTGATTATTAATCTAGTTGTAAATTATATTGATAAGAGCCGTATGGCCTTGTATAGGACTTTCTGTATCATTTTTCTTTTTGTTATTTTTTTTTTTTATATAATTTGGATTTTTATTTTTGACTGTGTTAATTTAGTTTGTGATCTTCCTATAAGAGTCGCGATAAATACTTTAAAAATATTTTTTAAGGTAATAATGTTTGCAAAAGTGTTTTAAAGTTCTCTATATACTTAACAATATTTTGCCAGTTTAACTAAATTTGAAAATCCTTTTCTAAAATGTATCAGATCCGATAATTCCCAGTGAAGATTACTGACTAATTACTTGAATGTGAGGTCTTGATCCCTGGTGCAGTTGCTACAGATGCTATGGGGGAGAGGGGAATAGACTGACTCTTTCTTTGTTATCGTCTTTGCTTGCATCACCTCCTCAATAGATGGCAATTTTTTTTCCAATAATCCTTACAACGCTATTGTATAATACAGCGCAAGCAAATCCTCAACATTTTTATAATCAGACTGCTAACGTCAATCACAATTTCACACTTGAATAACACATCAATCATCGCAGACACATATTCGCAAATAATAATTGGACATGTAAACGATTTAATACTTAAATTTAATTCCACCACGTTAGATGCTCTCGTGAAGTCGTGACGACTTGATAGAGCTACTTATACTTATGTTACGTGTCTCTCAAAAATATATAAGGCTTAAAAAAATTAACCCGACATACTCTAAGAGGTGCTTTAGACCATCGAACTAAACAACTTTCACTATGGGACTAACTCTGAAATCACGAAAAACGAATCAGCTGAAAGTTGTTCAGTTCAATTGTCTAAAGCACCTCTTAAAGTTTTCCGGGTAAATTTTTTAACACTTTGTTGTACTGTGAAAAAGTCAATGAGGATTTTATGTCTGTACTGTAGAAAATTGATTCATCATCCGCCTAGCCTTTCCCCAACTATGTTGGGGTCGTGCACAAGGTGGTGGAATGTTGCAAACTCCTTGGTTGTGTTGAACTTTTTAAAATATTTTATTTTAATGATATTCTGTTTTTTTTCTCATTGCTTTTTTTTCACTCGCTTATATCTTTCAAAGTTTTTTGTTTGTATTTCCAATTTTATGTTTTATCCACTAAAATCCTTTTAACACTCTGAGCTTTAGTTTTATTTCATTCCACCAGGAACTAACACACACAGTCCATTTCCATCGCCTTCATTTTTAAAGTTCTTAGTAATTGATTACAATCTAGCCTAATAGACTAATAAGTTATAACTAAGAATAGTGTCAATTTGCACTTTTACACAGTTTCATAGCACTTTCTTAGGGTCTGATGAATTGATAAAACACTTTGTTCATGTGTTAAATGTATAGCACCATTAGCACCGCACTATTATTCGTTCACTTTAAAAATATTACACTAACTCAAACGGTTTAGTTCTCTTTAGCCTACGCACTATGTCCGTGTTGTTTATTAGCTGAATTGCCTCGACATTCATTTATCTGTGAAGTATGTGTTCATGGGCTTCAGCAAATTTTTGAATGATGGTGGTAACGAATTCCATTTTAAGGTCACAGTGGAAGTCGTCATTTCTAATGTACCATGGAGCATTTACAGCATCCCTGAGTACTTTATTTTGGAATTGCTGGATTATTTTAACGTTACTTCGTTTAGTACAACCCCAAAGTTGGATGCCATACGTCCAAATTGGTATAAAATATGCTTGTATAATATAATTTTATTATGTATTGATAGGCAGGATTTCCTTCCGAGTAACCAATACATACTTTAATAACGTATGTCGAGTTCCTGTGTTTTCTTTTTGACGTGAGATATCCAACGCAGTTTGGCGTCAAGAGTTATGCCAAACTAACCGCACTGAAACAAAATTTTGTTTCATACTTTTTTAGTTCGTCTTCATTATAATAACGAGTTCGTCTAATTTTGTACTAACTTTAAATCGATTTTGGCAGGAGGACGAACTGAGATTGTTTGTATTAATATAATTATAGCGTAGCTCCTCTAGAATTTCTTACAAGTATAAATTATGTTAATATAATAAGTGGGTGTTTCACGTAAGCTATGCTTCGGTATAATTATTATGCATGCCAAGAGATATTGAGTACGTTGTATAGGTAAGTCACTGGCAGACAGAAAAGTATTTGAACGATGCTAATTAACTTTAATCTTTTTTCACACCTAAACCATGTTACTTAACTGAAAAATTCGTGGTCGCTTTTGGAAAGCCTTATTTCATAAACAGAAAAAAAAGTTGATAATTATATTCTTGCCCGACTAACCTGCACCTTAATTGCGTAACACTCTAATCACAATCTGAATCATTTTGAAAGAAAGCTAATCCATTGCTTCATATGTTCGAAAATCTTATCTGCTCATCAACGTAAATAACGCAATGAATGTTGATGAACTGTCAGAATGAAAGCTATTCCTACTGTTATTATGTTACGCAATTACCCCACTGGGGATCTAAAATTATAGGCGATGAACCAACGATGTAGAAGATATCTGAGTTGATGCAAAAAGTTGACTGGTAGAAAATGCCTATGGCATTAAGTCCGCCTCTGTACATTTATGTACAGACGCCAGCACATCAAGCTACCCGAAACTGTCAAATTTTGAATCTTTTGCTTTAGAGATAAAGTTGAAAATCTATTAAAGAAATTTGACAGATTGTAGTAGCTTGATGTACTGGCGTCTGTACTTGAAGTATTAAATAAATGAATATGGGATGCTATAGGTGAAGTCTACTTGTAACATTAGACTTCAATGGACTAATTTGATTGAGGAACCCAATCAACCCAATCATGGCACTTAGAATTTTATCACCCATTGCAATTCAGCGAGAACGAGAAGACATCGTTAAAATTCCGTCATAAACCTAGAAATGCCTTTATTAGATATATCTTATATACCTCCCCTTTACTGTAAAAGTAAAGTGTTTGTAAGTACGTCATTTACATGAACACTAAGCTTGAAGAAAGTTGTCCTTGCTGATAGATTAGGAACTTTCATCGCACCTGCTTTTCAATATTGCTTGTGTGTATATATTTACACATAAATTAAACTCGCTTTTCGTGTCTGTCTATCTGACCCTAATGTTCTTCTAAACTACGAAAATGATTTTGATGCGGTTATCAACATCATTTAGAGAATTTTGTGTATAATTTTTATGTGTATGATACATTGATTTTAAACTTGCATATAGTACAGAAATCTCGATGTTTTGCCAATTTATAAAACCGTGCAAAACTGGGGCAGGCCACTAGTCATAATCAATTTTATATTTACTTAGTTATTAGATTTCAATTAAGATCAAAGCTTTATCTGATTCGACCGTGGAATTAAATAACAGCTGCTGGAGTGCTTGCCTAATTAATAACACGTCGTGTGAAAAGTAATAAGAATTTTCGTTTTCGTTTTAAATCTCATGTTACTCCAAATATTCCTATTGTGATCTCGAATTTTCTCGATATTTTATGTATGGAATCTCTCATACTTTGTTTTAATTTTTTTTTTTTTTGCCGCCAAATAGCTTTACTACCGGTCTATTCTGTGAAATCTCACCGTGAAAACGTAGGTGAAGTGAGCTATCTTTCCACCTGATGTTAGGGATTATAGTCTAAAGTATCCGTCACGAGAAGCTATAAAGTAAACACACATTCAGAGGTTTGCAATCTATGGATCAAATTAAAAACAACAGTTTTGTAATAATTTTTATATAGGGATATAATTATGTTAACACACACATCTAATTACTGTCGAGTATTCTGCATCTGCATTCTGCAGCATTGACAGCGTCAGCGTGAATTTACTTCAAAATAGCGGCCCAAATGTTTACGTTCCATGAGGCAGACCCGTTCCAGAACCACAAAAATTTTAGACAACAGCACTTTAAATCGCTAAAATATAACCCGACCAAGTGAAATTGCTCGTTAGTTTCGTATTACACGTATGTTACTTTGAGTTGATTGAATTTGGGATCATTTGTTGTTGATTGAATTGTCGCTGCGTAACTTAGTAAAAGTTCTTTATTTCTTCTCGTGACGGATACTTTAGACACTATTGACAGCTCACTCTTAGCTCACTTCACCTAACTTTTATAACATAGATAAGCAATTCTCAAAACAGAATGTGGACCCTGGTTGACCGAAACAAGAGAAACCTGCCCAGGTGAAGATTCACAGATGACTCGGCCTGGGATGTAAATGTGGTGCTGTTTTACAAACGATATGACACTTGTCTGAACATCCTAATCCTGCGTGTACTATTCCCTGCACTTTACAGAAACTGATAGACGCTACTGAAGTTGCCAAAGTCGTCGCCAAATTCTAGGCTGACTCAGTTTAGATTGCCATCGACACGCTAACTAGAAAATGTCACAAATCACAGTTCCTTGTTATCTAATGTTTGCAATAAAAATCCATATCCTCGATTTCTATTGAGGATATGGAGTTGTATAATTATTTATATAACTTACATGAAATAAGACTTAATTATGCTCTAAAGTGTTTTATACCCCGTCACAAGACCCTCAATAAAGTGGTCGTCATTAAGTATTCGTAATTTGTTCCGCATAAAGACGATTTTACAACTACTTTGGTAATTTTACAACTACTTTGGTAATTAAACTATCTTTCAATAACCATTAGTTTTGTATTACACTCTAGTCAATAACAAATAACTATTTAATCGTCCAAGCCTCGAGTTACTACGGTGTGTAATCAGCCTTAAAATGAATAGCTAATTACTTTGTACATACATTCATCAAAAGTATCGAGATCTGTATAATAATTTCTTTTAATGAGGATATTATATTAACGGGTGCGGTAATAATTCTGTATATCTATCTTCTCTAATACTGATACGAGTAATAAAGCTGAAGAGTTTTTTTTTTTGTTTTATTTAAACGCGCTAATATCTGGAACTTACGGTCCAATTTGAAAAATTATTTTTGATAGCCCAATTCTTTAGGAAGGCTATAGGCTATTTAATATGACGCTATAACCCTTAGGAGCCGAGCAAAAAAGAAAAGAAGTCAGATCAATGTTTTTTCATTAACATTTACTGCTTCTTTGGTATTTTTTTCAATGTAGTACAAAATAAAATATAACATTGAAGGTATGGATAATTAGAAAGTCAGCAGAATATGCTTAGAAACCCATCAACAAAATGACTACTGTGGTACTGACTACAGAATCATAGATTATCACCAACATCGATTTCTCCAAATAGACAACACCATTTTAAGCGGCAAATTCGATATTTGGCAGGTAAATACATACCTAAATATTAAGCATCTTGCAAAATTGACAATGGTAGGTAGGATATTGAATCAATTTTGCAAGATGCTTAAAAACACAGTCATTTTGAAAGTTACATTTATGTCCAAATGCTCTGAATCGGAGAAGTTAATCTGTGTGAAGATTTTTACCCAACCTATCCAAAAAACCGCAGACTAAATCCATGCTCTGAATCTTTCATCACGTAAACTTTCAAAACAAGTATAGGTACTTGTTTTGAAAGTTTACGTGATGAACCTACCCAAGCATGTGAACAAAATAAGTAAACTAAAAGTAAAGACTACTGAAAGGATTTGCACATTATAAAACCACAAGGAAATAGTGCAACCGATAATCCAAACGATTCTGATACAATTCCGTAAGTCACGGCTGTGGTCAAAAACAATCAAAATCATAAATTATTCAAATGACTTGCATAGTATTCTACTGCCCTATAAAAGATTTGCTACATACCTATACGAATTAAAAACTACGTAACATGCTTTAGGAAACAACAGCATTACGGAAGCATTGGTGTCGAAATAAGATAGCATTCGATAACCTAACATTCTATAATCTAAGAGGGGCTCGTGGCTAAATGCACGATCGATTGAAGGTTACGCCGCGGACGGTTCTTGGATGTGTAACGATATATTACATATCGAGATCATTCCGTGCTTCGGAAAGCACGTTAGGCTGTTGGTCCCGCTGTCATTTTTAGATCTTTGTTACAGTCAGAAGCCCAAAAAGTGTGGCAAATTTAACAGTCTTGTATCATGTTACCGAGTAATTGGATTGTGAAGGTCAGGCGGGCAATCGCTCCATGTTAAATCTATATATATAAAAGGAGAAACTGACTGACTGGCATACCAACGCGCCGCCGAAACTGCAAGGACTAGGAACGTGAAATTTTGCATACGGCTTCCTTTTATTATGTAAGGGAGCACTAAGAAAGAGTTTTTGGAAATTCGGCCTTTAAGGGGTTGAAAAGGGGGAATTTTGTATGTATGAAAAATCTTATTGCTTGAGTTAATAAACTTGAAATTTGGCACGAATACACGCACTCGAAGTCGCGGGCGAAGTGCTAGTACTGGTATATAGCTGCATCCGGTTAGGCTGGAAGCCGACCCCAACATCGTTGGGAAAAGGTTAAACAGACTGGATTGCTAAATCTCAACTGCATTTATTCTGAATACGGTAGAATGTGGGTGAACTGGTCTTTAAGTTTACTGGAGTCATTCGTATCTTTCGATAAAACTGCATAATGAAATGGAGAGCGAACATTATAATATTATAAATATAATAATATATCATGTTTTACGAGGACAGTATACTTGCATAAGGTATGGAGCAGGTTATTTAAAATTGAATAACGCTTTCAAGAAACACATTAACCATAATCTAAAGACACCAAAAGCGTGATGGCGTCGTTACCTTTAAACTAAGAAAAAACGTGGGACCTGTCTGTACCATACGAGCAAGAAGTACATACATAAACCACTCGACGTACCAAAAAGGACATTCAGGCAATTATTCAGCGCGCACTGGAAGCAAAAACTAGCAAATCAGAACTAATCTAGGACATGTGCGAATATCGTTAGCACGCCCAAATCAAACATGCGTCTAAGTGCTAAGGAATGTTTTCCTTTATGAAACTTACATTATACGAACTTTGAGATCAATTTATTGGAGTCAGCATGTTTGCTGATCTCTTCAAACAATTCAGTCAACTGATCACAATCTAGGCACGTAGACCTCTCCCTACTTGCGCCATACTCGCCGATAAGTTACAATTATAAAATGAACCTGAAGATAATACCACGCTCGTTTTGGTTAGACGCCAGCACATCAAGCTACTACAATCTGTCAAATTAAATTAATAGATTTTTAACTTTATCGCTAAAGCATAAGATTCAAAGTTGATTGGGAAAATTTTACAGTTTCGGGTAGCTTGATGTACTGGCGTCTGTATACTGTGTATCTATAGGACACTCACGTATCGGCAGTTATGTTCAAGTGCCATGTACTTACGGGACGAACATATTTCCAATAACCAGGCACAAATCCAGAATTCTGGGTGCTACTGAGAAATTCCTAATGGAAAAACCTAATATCACTATGCTTGACCCCGGAAACAAACCCAGAACATTCAGTCAAATAAACTTAATATATTCAATTGCATAAAAAGAACTAGTTTTCTGCATTGGAAACCCCAGATCGAAGAATCATCTCATAAACGAAGCTGAATCACGTGCAAACCATGTCACAATACACCTCTTTCTCTTGAAAACAAAGCTATGTAAAGCAGTGGCATCCGCATTGCTTACGTAACTATTGTATCGTGGTTCAGGGTTCACGCACGCTGACTTTTGGCAAGGCATCAACGCACCAGGTGGCATGGATCGGGTAGGGTTGTCACGCTTCACGAGTTTTGTGAGCCTTTTCTTTTTGACGTGTGGTTTTTGTCGCTTCAACGCGTTCGGTTAAGACTGTGCCGATCGCAAAGTGGCGCCCTCATCGTTTGTTTGGTTATTTCATACAATTTAGAATGAAATTACAGAAAATAAGCACGTTAAGTTGTGCTTCACAAGATTATACGTTAATATTATTAGAAACGGTAGTTTTATATTGTTTAGTTTCATTATAATCCTTAAAACGGATAAAAGTGGCCACTATATTCCGTTTTAAGGATTATAATAAAACTAAACAATATAAAACTACCGCTTCTAATAATATTAACGTATAATCTTGTGAAGCACAACTCAACGTGCTTATTTCCTGCATTTTCATTCTAAATTGTATGAAATAACCAAACAAACGATGAGGGCGCCACTGTGCGGTCGGCACAGTCTTAACACTAGAGTCTAGAGACAGAAGTAATAAAATTCGTAAGTCTGCATACACACGAGCGACACGCGTTGACAGCAGCCATCTCTCGTGTCTCTCATGTGAAGTGCGAAAGAAATTCTTAACTGCATTGAGCGTGTAAGTTCTGTCACGGACCGCCTTCAACGCCGTCTTTTTTAAACTTCATTTGTTTCTTAGTGCGAGTAAACAATAGATTTAAGTAAACGGTGACTGACACGTTTCGTTTGTATTAAGAGTGTTGATTATGCCGCGGCCGACGAGTCATCGCCGTTGTTCTGTGGCTATTAAACAGAAGCTTTAGATGTTCGTGTTTTGTTTTATTATTGTTTTTTTTAACAGATGGAACGACTCACGGTTGATGCCTTCATTTTATTTATCAATTTCAATAGGTACAAAGTTTCAATAAGGGTCACTTGCTACACATCACATGTCAAGCAAACAAACTGACGACTGACACTTGGCTATCTATATACGTGGGAAAATGGGCGTGAAGTAGTGACCAATGTAAACATGCGCGTTATAAATGTAGTTATATACTAATATGGCGTCTCAAGGATGATGGCGGAGGAAACGTTTTTGACTTTAAACAAACATACATAGCTTCAAGAATGTGCGTTTAATTGAACTATTGAAAACCCTAATAGTACAGTTTTTTATTTCCTTTTCACAATAGACACTACGACATTTTATCCAACTTAAAATCTACGAGGACTGCAGTCTTTGAAGTATAGAATAATAAAACGAATTAGAAAGATTTGAAGGCTAGATTTTGATTTTGAGTACCCGTACGTCTAGACTCTAGACGATTGAGAAAGAAGTCTGAGGCGATCAAGTATGAAGTAAGATTTGAAAATGTTAGTTTTTGTCCTACTTAGTTTAAGTTGAGTTACCTACTTAGGTTACTATTGAGCTTATTAACACACCATCGTTTGTATTATTTAAAAGAAAATCTATAGTAAATAAATGAAGTAATTAATACAAAAAATGTGTGTTGAATAAAATATGCCATGTTTTATTCCCAAAAAGAAAAGAAAGCATTAGGTATCTTTAGGTTTTACTAATTTTATATTTTTTTACAACAGTTTTCAAGAAATAATCCAGGGGGCCTAAAAAGGCCACTTTAAGCAATTCATCTAAAAGCAATTCATTCCCTGAATTCCCAGCAGATCATTAGCAATTCCTCTAATTTTCGTAAAATGGTGACACATATTGGCTGAATCACTTAGAATTCAATTCATATTATGATCATATTTGGTGTAAATATTACCGCATGAAAAAAATAAAGACCGTAATTTTATCGGTAAATTTTTCTTTACAGTTTTTTAAATAAAATTAGTTTTTAATTTTTTATTTCTATAGTTTAAATGTTATTACGTTAAAATATACATTTATAACCACTAACAATGCCGCAGATAACCCGTGATTCTGAAAAGGGAAATTAGAAACAATAAAAACTTTTTTTGGCTGGCAACACGTACAAAGGAGTTTTTAGGGTGCGTTCCGAGTTGGGATGTAAACGATTTCAGCTTGCTTAAACCAAGGAACTTTTATCCAACCTTGGTTGAATATAAGTTCCTTGGCTTAAACCCGTACCAAATAAGCGCGATAACGATGTTCAGTCATTCAGTGAATCGTCATTGATAACGTCATGACAGCCGCCATCTTGCGATAAAGCCGACCATGCCTTATAGTAATACTAGCAGCGCCCCGTGGTTTCACCCGCGATAGATTCGATCCCGTGGGAATATAAAATGACAGTGTGTGTGTTTGTGTGTGTGTCTGTGTCAGTGTGTATTTTATTTTGAGTTGCATCGTGCCATTTTAGAAATTATTGTGCTCCTCGTTGACCATATCGCCAACTAAACAAAGAAGAAGTAGAAATGTGTAGTTTTATACAACAAAGAAATACTGTAGTAACGTTTTGACATTATATGAGCACTGTGAGCGCGTTCACGAGCGTTCCGAATTGTTGACAGCCCTCAGCTGTAATATTCGTAATATCTAAATCGAAACGCATGTGAAATCATGTGAGTTGTGACTTGTAGTCTTGTGCCTGCTCGGTCATTTATAAGATCGCTCCGTACTAATTCATTTCGGTCAGTGAACTAGTTCATTCTATTAGTTCTATTAGCTCTATTCGGTCTTCGCTCTCAGTCAGTACTTCTATAGATCACAGAGCAAAAAAACTATCTCTAGGTACTAACAAAAAGCGAACACAACCTACCTTGCGTCATATTATTCGGGCGATAAGCAAAAGTAGACATTATAGCATTGACATAAGTTTGTCTACTGATATTATAACGCGCATGACGCATCTCATTCTAGCAAGTTTGGTCGGTCGGGTAGCACCGTCATTCGTCGGCTATTCTTTCTCATTCTCGTTCACAAACATCGAATGAATATCTAAAAGTATGAAATCGTATCACTCAAATCAGTCGCTCTCTTTCTCGTTCTCATTCGGACATACGATCTAGCTCTTTGTAAATGTACGAGGAGCAAGGAGCTATTAGAACTAATAGACCGATTACAAGATAACATTCGGAAACGTTTCTTTTAGTACACACGGCTACACATCAAGCTATTCATTTCCAGTATAAGCTGATCTCACATTGTATAGGATTTCCGTACGATGGGAGACCAGCGTAAACTGGTTTTGTATAGCTTGATGTGTAGCCGTGTGTACAGTGCTAAGAAACGGTTCCTATTCGTTCATCGTTCACGAACTACACAAGACTAGTGACTTGTGAGTGATGTGAGCGATTATAGCTAATTCGGAATGCGGCCTTAGTTTCTCCCGCTCCTTGTGTTATGTCAACTTTATTCAAAATCAAACTGGATCAAACATCAACATCGTTTTTATTACAAAGTAAGTGCAAATGTGCATAATTGTTTGACTTAATTCAATATTTAATTTTATCGATGTGCAAAAGTATTCAAATGTACGTAATGTTTTGTAGGAATTTAAAGGCGTGCAGCTAGTGTCTGAGATACAAAGGAACATTCTGCTCGACTTTCACACTGAAAGTGGAAGCGCTGCTTGTGTTGAGCCCCTTATCGAGATCACTGCAGCCCCATGTCCGGGCCATACTCATGCGTCAGCACCAAGTCCTACCCCTGCCGATGCTACAACAGTGCCTCTGCCTCGTCGACGGCAAGTGAGATACCGCAGTGAGTGTATTTTTCTAACCCTACAGCTATTCATATTGCGGTTAAGACTTAAAGTGACTATTGAAAGCGATTAAGTATAGTATTTTATTACGTCTTTTAGGTCGCCCTTTGGCTGCACTAGATGAGGCTCGGGGAGTTTTACCTGAGGTGAAGATGCAACATGCTACAGCATGTGAGCTTGCTGAATGCTGATGCAATCGAAAGACTATTTATTGGTTTCCCATAGAGGTAAATTATTGTTTTTTTGTATATGCAATAAAAAAAATAAGTATAACATTAACATTTATATAATATAATGATAAAGAACTAAAAAGAGGAAAACATACTTTATTTTAACATTTAAATAACACAAAACCTCTGCATAAAGGCAAAAAGGTATCGGGCTCTGTGTCCACTTGTTGTCTTCAGTGTTGATTTTAGGGGATAGCCTGCATCACCTAAAAAATAATAATTTTATTATTATAATAGGTACTCAAATTACACAATGATGTTTGCAATTTCATTTTATTTAAAAGTTATTTTAATTATTGACATGATTTAAGGGGTCCGTGGTGTTGTGGGGATGATGATGATTTGACTTACTAATAACCAAAAATTTTCCTTTTTAGTCTGGTGGAGTTGTTCCAAGTGGGTCTTAAGTGGATGGTGATTCCATAAAAAGGAGACATGGTTTGCCCCTCCGCAGCTAGTGTCGACATAAATCAGTTGCAAACCTAAATTAAAAGAAGCCTAATTAATTAGGATGTTTGTATTAGTTTTTTAATAATAAAAGATGAGAATTGTTAATACTTATAGTAAAATATTTTTCCTATCACTATTGTTTTATTTTAATAAAAGCTATATAACATTATTTCCTCTTTTAAACTACTTAATAAAATTGAAGTATGATAATATCACACCTATTAACCCTGAAGGGTTAAGCAGAAGTGTACCTATAGTACACCCACATAAGTCCAATTTAAGAAGGCCTATGTCCCATGCGGTAAATAAGAAAACATTATAGAAAGGGGCTGGCATTAACATCAACTCACCTTCGGTTTGCCGACGATATCGTAGTTATGGTTGAGGCTATGGAGGACCTCAGTACAATGCTCGATGACCTCAGTAGAGCCTCTGAAAGAGTGGTTCTTAAAATTAACATGGACAAAACGAAGGTCATGTCAAATGCCCATATAACGCCCACTTTCATGAAGATCGGAGACGCTACACGTCGTGGACCATATCTGAAACTACTTAGTTAAAACACACTACTTTTATTACAATCCTTTTACTTGCCTTGGGGTAGTATCGCGGCGGTACTTATGTATGGCTCCAGCTCATGAATAAGGTCACGAAACACACTTTTCTCTATCCTTTAGAAGGAAACAAACTCGAGGTCCGGCATTTCGCAGGCCATAATAATAATAATATCGTTTATTTGCATGAAATATGGTGCTTGCAGATCTTATAATACAATACATATAAATGGTCTGCGAAGCCCGCGCGTGCTCAAGAATTTTTTAATAAATGGCTTAATCTGCCATTATTAGAATATTAGCTGCGCCCCGAAGTTTCACCCGCTTAAGTGTAGATCTTGTGGGAATATCGGGATAAAAACTACCTTACGTCCTTTCCCGGGACTCAAACTATTTCTATACCAAATTTCATCAAAATCGGTTCAGCGGTTTAAGCGTGAAGAGGTAACAAGCAGACAGACACACTTTCGCATTTATAATTTCTTCAGAAAATCCTCAATATGAATTGTGAGATGTTGCTTTTGGCTAACTTCTTATGATTCTGCTATTTCACACTAAAGCAATTCATATTTTGTGGACCATTTTACGAATCTCCATACAAAACTGTCAAACAGAAGAATTGCGTGATATGAATTGTACGCAATTAATATTATGAATTGTCAGTTTGTGACCATTTTACGACTTTTAGTATGATTCATAATTTTATCCTTTTATGATTCTGCCAAAGTGGCCTTTTTAGATCCCCAGTAATTTTGTTTTTAACCCAAAGAATGTTTAGAAATGAAAGTTTTTCTTAAGTGCAATACGTTATGTTATCTTGGCAAGGACTTTGAAGGCCCACCTTATTGAAATTGGTCGTTCCTGTCTGCGGCCACCTGCAATACCAAAGATATTGCCGACACTAAGCCAATATTGCCAATTTAAGTATCCGCACTATGGTATAAACTTAACTTTATTTTGTTACATTCTCTGTTCCCGCGGACAAACCGTGATAACGATTTTGTGGGGCATAGATTTATGTTTACATCTGCTGTAAACTATTATAAATTAAAAAAAAAATAAGAATAATATAATTAGAGACGAAGTTGAAAATCTTCATGTGGAAATATATAGGGTGAAAGTTTAATCGCCGTTTTCCTGTTAAAGGATCATTGTACTCATCATTATGAACAACTTTTACTATAGGAACAAACAAGACATTGCAAAAACAAATCAGCTGTTCCCTGCATTTTGACGAGTTATGCGAACATAAATATGTAGAGAACAGCTGATTTTTTTTCCGGGTTCAGGTTTGGTCCCATAATAAAACTTGTTCATAATGATGCCATGTACAATAACCCCGTTTTGCCTTTGACTTGTGAGTGGTTAACAAAAATAAACTCGCCCCCTTACTACCTACCTACATGGACCTTAAATTTCACAACAGGTGAAAGAATGATGGGCATATTTGTATGGAGCCTGGCCTGATAAGCAATACAGTTAGAGAGTAACGACTGTCAAAGATCTACGAATGACAGCCGGGACCAACGGCTTAACGTGCTTTCCGAGGCACTTAGAGGTCGGTAATGATCACCGATCCAGGGACCAACCGCAGCAAGCGCAACTTAACCTGATCGATCGACCTGTGCGACTGACTTAACCATAAGCTCCCTCAATGTCATGAGTCAATAACTAATATTATTGAGAACTGCAGTGTACATCAGCGTCATAAACTTACGTTTACATGGTACTTGCAGGTCTGATAACTCTTTAACCCGGTATTTCACATCCTTCTGCTCATAATAAAAATTGATGCTTATGATATAAACTTTCATTTGACGTATAAGTGATTTTTATTGGACATACCGGCCAAAACGCCCATCATTCTTTGGCTGTAGTTTAAATAGGCCCCATGCCCTTTGGAAAGTACTTATTCCCCTACGCTCGTATAGGCTTTACGTTTATGTAATTCTAATAAAATGCGTGTGTCTTGTTCTGCACAGCAATTATTATGTAACGAGATACTTCCCTTTTCCCTTACAAAAGCGGACGGAAGCGTGGGCTGCGGTGGAACCTGTGTTGTCTAGATCACTTTCACATAAAGGGATCAGTGTCCACTAACTACCGATAACGATAGGTTTACCTAAGTGCGTTTGGTAACTTGAGTACTGGCGTGTGGAATTACAGTAAAATTTACAGTGAAAATTGATATCTATTTCATTTTATTTATTTATTTAATTAAAGTTCACCAACAGTTGTTACAGATATTATACAGATAGGAACATACTCATACAAGTAACTGTGTCTTAAATCTGACTGCATAACTAATTACAGGCAAACACCACATGCAAAATGCTCTTCGTAATTATAAATTTAATTTTAAAGACTCAATCTACTTAAATTCTAGATAATTAATATTAAATACTAATACTAATTACATCTGACAACAAACGTCGATACTGAGTCTGCATGGACGTCATCTATTAATATGGTATCTCATTTATTTTTAATTACGTATCGGAAGCTCGATGCGTTGTAATTTTAATAAAATATTGTTTATTTTTTCATAAATAATCTTTATTTTATATAGGTATACCTTATCAACAGACGCGGATTTTTTAAATACTTTTTTTGTATGACACACAATTAACCATACTTTTTCGAATATTATTTTTGGCAAAATTTTGAATGTGTGAATGATGATATGGTTAGATAGGGGGTGTCTACCGAGATGACGACAATAGAGAAATATGGAAGAATAGTTATTTGTGCAACAAGAGAGCAAAGTCGTTTTTTGCTACGAGTGCTGATTTTGAATCCTTAGCAAGCAAAGGATTTAACGATTGAATCACATACGTAGCGAGTGATTCCAAAGTTGAATCCTGAGTGTGGCGAGGGATTCAAAGGCACGAGATGCAAAAAACTATGCTCTCGTGTAACACACATAACTTTTCACTTCAGCAGCGAGAACACTATGAGATAAATTAAGGCGTGTTCGGAAATAGCACCCATCATGGGTGCTATTTCCGTACACGCCTTAATTTTATTATTATTACGTAACATTATTGAAAGTAGAAATAAATGTTTACAGGTTAAATATCAGTTTTATTTGCAGTAAATACTTATTTTCGTTTAAATACAACAATAAGTTAAAAATTCAATAAATTACATTAAAAGACATAGATGATTAGCTTTTTGCAAAATTTATTTAGTTCGTACAAAATTCCGAACGTGTTTGTCTTTGAAGTCGAATTCAAAATCGGAACTTCGAAAGGGCTGGTCTTTGTCTCTCTCTCTTTCTAATGGCGGGAAAGAGATAGAGTGTGAATGTTTCGAATAATTGTATGATTAGCCCAAGGCTGAATAAGATATTCGCGGCTTTCTGAAAAAAAAAAATTAAAAAGTTACTTGGTCTCACTCAGTGAGCAAAATCGCATTTTGCGCACTGATTTCAGGCAGCAAAACCTACATGTTTGAGCTACTGAAGTGAAAAAATACATGTTGCGTCGACCACAAATAAATTGGGATAAGGGCAGGAGAATGAGATGTTTGGCATAATTTTTCCCCACGTTTATAAGAGAGAGGCTAGACAAAGGTACATATAGGTACCTGTATCTCTTTTTCTCAAAGATAAAGTTCTATTTATAGACTGTAGCTTTGTTTGCTTTGCTTTTCTTTGTCAGCCGCGCAGGTCGATCGATCAGGTTAAGCTACGCTTGCCGCGAATCGTCTGTGGATGGGTCATCTTTTCATACCGAGACCCCTCCGTGCCTCAGAAAGCACGTTAAGCCGTTGGTCCCGGCTATCATTCGTGAATCTTTGACAGTCATTAGGGGTAGTCAGAAGCCCGAAAGTCTGACAATACCTACCAGTCTTACCAAGGGGTATCGTATTACCCAGTATGGGTTGTGGAGGTAAAATAGGCAGTCGCTCCATGTAAAGTACTGGTATTCAGCTGCATCTGGTTAGACTGGAAGCCGACCCCAACATAGTTGGGAAAAGGCTAGACTGATGACGAGCTTTTCTGAACCCACACACGATGATTTGGTGACACCTGATTTGAGCCTTTACTGAGAATTTAAGTTATCATCATACCCTTGTTATTTTCGTTCCCACATTCCATTATGTCCTCTACTGGGTTTCGAATCCAATAAGTATAAGTCAAGCAAAGTAACTTGATTGCTATTAGTTGGCCGATTTGATTATTAGCAGATTCACCTTACATTTGCCATATAAATTCATAAAATTACTAATATATAAACAGCCATCAGTTTTATTTACTCGCTTACATAAAACGATGTACAAAATAGCATTTATTATCACAACATTACACGACATTTTAATGAGATGCTAAAGTCGTCACATATATAGGTACCACCATTCATGTTTAACGACCATAATCAAGTTTATCAATAATAAATTGCTCTAGTTAGTTTCACACGTTCCTAATTCGATACTTCGGCAATTAAAAAGAAATGCCGAAAGCTTACACATTTTGATGCAAATTGGTCTTACTTCGAACTATGTTAAAAATAGCGTCGAGCTTATGTCATTACACATTTATTTACTTTTATTACGAAATAATTATGCTCGATTTTGGGTAATAAAAATTAGAAGATTATGCAAATTTTAGCATTAAATATCCTAATTGGCAACGCTTTTAATTTTTATTGCGTTACGTACTCGATTTAATGTAGATTTATTGGTCGCGAAGAATCTGGAGTAATTGTAGCACAATTATTAGGTAAATAGATTGGTACTCTTAAGGCCCTGGGTTAGATGATCAGAGGGGCAACTCCCGTTATTTTAAGAATGTTCACAGTCTGTCTTAATCTGTCAAAAATACCTCTAATTGCCCTACATTTTAACAAGTTTTTGATATTTGTTTGTCGCCGAGATGAGACTGCGACTAGATTTTGAACGTTTTAAATTACGAGAATTGGCCTTCTGACGGTAAGGTTTTTCTTAAGGTGCTTTGTTTTTTTTCAGTTAGTTATTTAAAACCTATGTATAATTGAAAGTCAGAATCTTTCGGCTCTCATTGTAACTTAATTGTCAACTGACATGTGACTTTATTTACATAGGTACCATTTTTACACAGCATAGGGTGAAATTAAATTAGCTAACGTGAACATGATTGGTACCGGATATGTTTTAAACATGATGAAACAAAATATTAATTAATTTGATAACTTTTTTTGTGGAGTCATCGACCGCACGATAAGTGAAGTCACTTGAAATTTGAGTTTAATAAATCTGTATCGATATCTAAACACGTTAAAACAAGTATTAACTACCGAAATAAAATGCGCTGGTTCGGTGGAAAACAAAAGTACCTATATATCTGTCACTCAAAAGTAAAAACCAAAAAGTAGCAAAAGCATAAACAAAAGGTATAAAAAGGTCAAACTATTAAAAAGACTTGAATAAAACAGACAACAAGACAACAAGAATAAAACAGATTTTCAATTCAAACTTCACGTAAAACGGTGTTGATCCTCAAAAAAACATCAAATCATTTTATTTTTTTTTTTATCGTGTAAATATCAAGACACTGCAGAGTTAACGTCTGCAGAGTTTCGCTAACAAATTTAATTTGACCATGTATATGTAAAACGAAACAAATCTGCCTTTCTAATATTTTCAGAAACTTACTTTAATAGCGAAACAACGAATGAATACCTTTACAAACTAATTGACAGTAAGCTTGTTTCTGAAGAAATTTTTGTTGACACCCTACCCATTATTTCTCAAATCAAATGACACGGAAATCGTAATTAATAGATAATTTATCTATGTGAAGCTTAAGTTGTTCGCGAAAGTTGTTCCAACCAGAAATAATATGAAATAGGACTCGTATAAGGCCATTTTATAATTAATGGCTATTACGTGTATTGGAGATGCGTTACAGATGTGCGGACCGGTATCTATTAATAGACATTGAACAACTTGTACATAGAATAAAGGATGTGACAATTATTAATGATGTGATTTAGTTACGGTGATGTTTATTTTATTTGGTTTTCCAAGTGTTTTTTTTTACACGTGAGAACTTATTTTTTTCTTATTTTCCCGATTGTAACTGAGGTGCAATCTTGTGAAGGCATCGTTCGTATTGCTGTTCCCACTGCGATAAAGTCAAGATGTGATGAACTGATGACTGAAGCCAGAAGATGGAACAGGATATTAAGGGCGAACCTAGACTAAGTCTTATCCTAGGAATAAATTTTGAATTTTTGACAGTTTTTCCGTTCTAGAACAGTCTGCAGTCGATATTATACCTCGGATAAAAGATATCTGACTGTCCTTAAACGGTCATTACTTACACTACAGTGGGAACCACATCAAGTGGACTCTGCCTTCGATAGTATTATCCGTTATCTCGTAGGTACCTAATTAGAAGAGTGATCACCATTCATATGCTCTACCCTTGACATTTCTATGGCTTCTGTGACGATAAAAAATAAACAGAATTTAAAAACAAATTAAACGTCACGTCAATCGGTAAAATTAGTAATATTTAACCGTTCTAAAATAACAAAAATTAGCACGAACTTGCTTATACATATTATAGAATTATGTGTTTGTCTTAGTGCTGATTTTTCCATCGCCAGATAACTTTTATTCGAGGAATAAAATTGACGTTTGACAGTTTTTGCATGAAATAACTGTCAAAATTTCATAATTATTCCTCGAATATGATGATTGAAAAATCAGCCATTACTTAATTTTATATTTAAATGCATTCGAATGCAACAAAAAAGGTTAGTAGGTAACACAAATATTTAAAAAAAAAATGCTAATATTCACAATTAATGAGATCATTGGTATATGTTTAGCATTTCTTTACATAATTGTGTTATTCTAATGTGAATAGTAACATGATTTTGTAGACTTTAGATACTATGCAGATTTTTGCATTCCTACATAAAGTCCCCTACGTAATAAGTATCGGTCTCTGAAACAGTTATTTTTGGCAAAAGCAAAGGATTTTAAAAATACTTAGAACTGTTGTTCTTATTTTCGACTAGCTGTGCCCGCGAATTCGGAAAACAATAACGTGTCTCTTAACATTTTTTTTTGTTTTCTATAAGTTACTCCTTAAAACATCAGCTATCTGCCAGTGAAACTCTCATCAAAATCGGTTCAGCCATTTTGGAGATTAGCCGGAACAGACAAAAAAAATACTGTTTTTTTTTGTTATTGTGAGTAACGTATATACTTTCATTTAAAAATTTAGTAAAAAGCTTTAATTTTGACATTACAAGCAGACACTTCAATTTTATTGTTTTTGTTTAAATCTACTTACATAAAAGCACAATTTAATTCAATAATATCCTGATGCCTCGAGTATCGTGTTTCAAGTAATACTGCTAGTGGCTGCAAACGCTACTGCTGAACATGAGGTCCTGGGTTCCATTCCTGGATCTGACAGTGTTATTGGGATTGTCCATCTGGAATAACTTAGTAACAACCCGTAGTCTTGTGACCCGTTGATGGCAATAGACTCGCCCCCCGTTACAATAATAGATGCAGCTCTGCCTAACCCTTCGGGGAACACAGGTTTTGTGATATGTCATGTTTTCTTTACTTTTTTTTCTTTCTTTCTTTTTTTCATGCTATGTTATTTTGATGAGCTAACTGGTGGTGTTTGATAAGAACTTAACTATCTCAAACGACAAGAATAAACAACATAAATTTAATATCTAGGCCACTTTTCATCTCCGCCATTACGAACTAAAAACCCGTCCCATAACATACTCGTAATAATAAGTATATTACACAACAAATATGTGAACAGGGATATAAGATAGGTGCGACTGATTACGCATCTTAGAAATGATACAATAAAACGCGAGGCTATTAAGTAAGCACGCGGCTTCTTTTCACTTCTGATACGACGTGTCCGAACTGTAGTGATAACTAGAGGTGGGCCAAAGTTCCGTATTTTTTCGGCTTCAGCGAAATATTCGGCGGTTCGAGAGCGCCGAATAAAGAATATATGAAGCATAATAGGCTTGAATTGGCTTGATGCATGAAAGCATGGCAAAAGATAAAAATGTATGTTGAAACGCATCCTAAATCTAGGTACTACAATAAAACCTGAACACACAGATTATAATATAACACAGAACTTACCTACATTAAATTTCTCCTCGTAAATGGTAATCGTAAACTATGATAATCGTAAAAGAAATACTTTTGCAAAGACTTACAGCATTGAGAAACCACAAAAGTCGCCATCCTAGTAGCCAAGCTTTTTCGGGTTTGCCGAAAGTTTCGGCATAAACGATGACCTTGTATCAACCTCTACTGATAACTGTTACACCACGACGGTGATTACGTTAATTCTCACGTCCATCATACGGATAATTTCGCTCAATTTATTATCCGCGCCGGCGCATCGTTTGTTAAGATGATTTTTATAAGAACGTGTTTTGACCAGCCGTGTCGTAAATTATCGTATAGAGACTTTTATTAGGTACTCTAAAAGTTTAATTTCATAAGTTTGGGTGTGCTAACGCTAACATTCTTTTAAGACCTCTCCTTCGTCACGTAATAAAGTTAGATCAACTTTGTCATGTGACTAAAAGACTGCATTTCGATATAATTTGCATAGTTTTTTTTTTATTAATGTTCAAAAAGTATATCATAGAATTTAAATAATTTTATACTAAAAACCACAGAAGCCACCAATGGCTTATATATGGCTAGTTTTTGGTATATATATTTTTTGGAGACACTAGTGCAACACTCTAGTGTTGCAAGAACTACTAAAGTCATTGAAACTATGTGTCTTATGGCGAATTTCACTAAACTTTTATACCTAGAATAAGTCTTATCCTGAGAATAAATTTTGAATTTTTTAGAGTTTCTTCATATTAGGTCGGGGCAAAAGTATTTTCGTATTTTTCATACAAAAAAAAAATTTTTTAGGTTTAATTTCTTATTTATTTATAATATGTATGTGCCGTTTTGATCGATGACTTGTTGCCATCTTGTGGGCAATGCCATGATCCCATTGCTGTAGAAGTTTTGAGATTTTTTATCAAAAAAATCTGACAGGTAGTTTTCACAGTGTTCTTTTGAGGTTAACTTTATGCTTCCTAAAGAGTTCTGAAGTGACCGAAACAGGTGGAAATCTGATGGAGCAAGATCAGTGCTATACGGAGGATGCATCAACACATCCCAGCCAAGCTCTCTCAATTTTTGCTGAGTGGCTATAGATGAGTGCGGTCTGGCGTTGTCGTGATGAAACACCACGCCCTTCCTATTCACCAGCTCCGGCTGGTTTTTCTCAATAGCTTCTTTTAATCTCATCAGTTGTTGACAGTAGAGGTCAGAATCGATAGTTTTACCCGGCGGCAAAAGCTCAGAGTGGACGAATCCTTTCCAATCCCACCAAACACACAGCATCACTTTGCACGAGTCAGGCCGGGCTTTGCCACGGTCTGTGGGGCTTGTCCATGCTTTGACCACGATCTTTTTCGGACATTCTTATTGTAAATGATCCATTTTTCATCATCCGTAATCAACCGTTTAAGAAATAGGTCGGAATTACTACGTTTCAACAAAGAATCGCAAATGGAAACACGTTGGATTAAGTTTCTCTCAGTGAGATCATGTGGTACACAAATATCAAGTTTTTTCTTGTACCCAGACTCTTGTAAATGCCGTAAAACTGTTTTGTGATCAACATCCAGTTCTTCAGCAATATCATAACTACTAATATGTCGATCTTGCTCCACTTTTTCAAAAATGGCACTGATTTTATCCGTGACAGGGCGTCCAGAGCGAGCTTCATCCTTCACACTAAAATTTCCTGACTTGAAACGTTTGAACCACATTTGTGCTACACGTATTGAAACCGCATTAGGTCCGTAAATCGCACAAATTTTATTCGCGGCGTTCGACGCATTAAAAACCTTTTTTGTAATAAAATTATAAAATGTACCGAATTTCTTCGTCACATACGTTCATGTTGCTTGCTTGAAAAACAATTGAGAAATGGCGGGTACTAGTTTTTTTATTATTTATTGCATCTTTAGAATGTCAACATTTAATAGTATTAAAACCAGCCAGTTACATTCAGTACTGCCAAAGAGGTTTGATAACTAACAATAGATTCAAAATACGAAAATATTTTTGCCCCGACCTATTATTATAATTGTCAGACTTAAATTTTATTCAACAGATAAAAGATATCTGACTTTGGTAAAGTCAGCCCTAAATTACATTAATGAGCTACTCAAGAATATTTTCTATAATATCTAACTTCAAGTTCATAATTATACCGTCGAGTTTCTCTTTCTATTAATAGCAAGGGCCATAGCAAAGATAGGCTGCAGTGGCGAAGGTACCTTAGAACTCGATTCCCGCCGGCTTCCCTTCGAAAATTCAGAACGCAACCTCTCTATAGTCAATTCATCATTGAAATATAATGACGAATGAATGTTTATTGACTTTTTTTTGCTCCGGCTTACCTCTGTCATATATTCACCCTTCACCACTGATAGGCTTTGTAGCTTATATTTATTATGTCTGGTTTAGAAGACATTTTCACTATCAGAACATAAAAAACACAACATTTATAACAATATTTAAACTATATTTTAGTCTCCTCCAAAGATCCTATATCCTTATTTAATCTTCCTAACCTGTATTGGCCCACTGCAGGCCAAAAGCCTTACTCTCTCTTTTCCACACAACTCTGTCTTTTGCTAGTTGGGGCTCGAGGCCTGTCCTTTCTGTAGGAGTCAAGTTCGTCCCGCCATCTTTGTCTCGGCCTGCCGCGATGTCGTCTGATCCTACACTGATTAAAATAATATTGAGCAATCACTGCACACTTCCCCAGAAAATAATTTCCCACCTACTTCGACATCTGAACATCCGCCTCGTTTACATATACATTACAATCATTCGAAAACCTTACACCACATTAGTAACAAGTGAGCAAGACAAATTGGAGGGCGTAAAAGAAATCAATTTGAAAAAACAAAAGCAGCCGTATTATGCAAATTGCTATTACTTTAAACCTGCACACAAAGCTATAGATTGAAAGTAATACCTGGCTGCATTGTGTTCCCAGCAAATACCAGTAAAGCTGTAAGGCGAATTAATATTACCTCAGGGTGTACTGCCTACCATTCTACGGTCTAATGGTTTGAATAGCGCAAACAATTTAGGGCAGCCCAGCCTACTGTTCTCGAAGTTCGTAGTAAATTATAGAGTGCAAGCGTTGCGTACAAACATGTTATATCATCTTTGTGAAATTGGTTTGTTTTTGTTTGTATTTGATCTACATACCAGAAATACTTTGCACTGTTATGTTATTACCATGGTTGTTGGTAAAGAGGACTGAGGTTCAATTAATGCCATAACGAATAGACATCAATTACTGAGAGTTCCAAGAAAAATCTTTGGGAGTATAGTAGCCATCGCAAAAGCTTCATCATCGTCCGGAAAGTATTATTGAAAAGAACTTAATCAATATTCATCACCTCAAGTCTAGTACCAACTTGATTGAGTATACGCACCTTAGGAACTGGCCAGAACAATAAGGATAAAGGACATGAGTGATGAAGGTCACGTGACCAGCGAAAATCGTAAGATGAACAAATAAAAAACGTGATAAAACCATGCAACATTTATTTCCAAACAAAAATCAATAACAATAACACTGACAGCAAAATTAATGTAAAACATTATGGATACAGAACTAATAACTAATAAAAACTATACAATCTCCCATTGCAATAAATATCTGTGGTTAACGTAATGGCAACTATATGTCCGACAAATAACTACATCAGTTCTACTTAGGCGCTTACAGCTAGGCATGGTTATAGCTTAGCATAAGTATTACGACTTGCCGAATAGGCGTTCTTGTAACTTGAGCTGGACTCTGACGGCGGTCCAGTATATTCACTAGTGTGAACGATATCATTTTCCTCCTTTGGCACGCTCTGGGATATAGGACCCTGCAACTTTTCATACTCAGTCGTCGATCCTTGCGGAACGTACTGAACGTTGTATTTACTTTGAGAATTCGTAGGATAGTAGTTATAGAAGCTCTGAACAGGGTTTTGATAAAGAAGATTGTTATAAGGAGAAGGATTTGGCTGAGCAAACAATAGCATAGTCGATGGTTGTCCCAAATAAGAACCGCCAAGAGACAAAGGCTGGTAATTAGGAAGGTTGTAGTGCCCCTGAGGCAAATGATTAATCAAAGAGTTCTGATGAGGATTTATCTGACTTGTAGGATTAGGTGAGAACAATTGAGGAGTATAAGGAACAATAGGCTGAGTTGGATAGCTTGTAGGCTGCTGCAGGAAAGCCAACTGAATATTCCCACTTGTCTTCGAAGGCACCATTTGGTATTTGGACTGGTAACCAGGATTTGGTACAAAGTTTAGAGGTACGAATTGGGAAGTGGTCGGTGGTGGTAACAGGTTTATCTGAGGCTGCTGTTGCTGAGAGCCGTAAGAGGATGATGGTGTTTCGCTCTGTGTACTTGGCGAGGAGTAATACTGGCTGCTCCCTTGACTCGGGTAGAACGAATTTGGCACTGGAGATTGGTAAGACGATGGGCTGGTCGAACCACTCTGTGAACTAGGATTCTGTGTATAAATACTGTAGGTGTAATCCTGTTTCTGTGCTCCGGTTGGGATAGCGTTTATACTCGTCCCCTTTCCAGCGTTCCTTTTCTTCTGCTCAACATCGTCGACATCGGTACAGCATACCAGTGTAGTGAAAGCGACGAAAATCTGAAATAAATTACAACACGATCAACAACAATCTTTCAACTATCATGTAGAAGGGTATCAATCAGCAACCTCGTTATCGCAATACATATTTCGCATCATACAATATACTGAGAGCGTTTACTTTTGCTTCAACGCGTTGTAATAAACGACTTCAGAAAAAACGCCCGAACACATTTATCTGCTTACAATTGAACGCTTGTTAGTATCATTACCTACATTACATAAGGCAGTAAACTCACCAAAAGCTCCCATTTCGCCATTTTGTATAACGTATGCAGCAACGCTTGTCTCTTTGAATATAATTGTTACATTATATACTTGAGTGGAAAACGCGTATTGCGAAAGGAAAAGTGTTCTATTCACCGAGGCTAGCGGAAAAGTGCAACACGGTATCAAGTTCATGCATTTATATGAGCGGCCGTGGACAACTTTCCTTAGCTCCAGATCACAGCGAGGGAAGTGACCGCTCGATAGGTCTTTGTCCTGTATTGGAACGTATCCAGTTTACTCTGATAGTGTCAGTTTCCTACCGCGGCAAGCGGAAATGCGTTGCGTTCATACCTTCATATTTCTCTCTTTAGAAGTCTAAAGTATTCGTGTTTGGTTTCTGGCGTATAAATTAGAGCAAATCTCGCGTATTAGAACGTGATTTACTATCGATAATATCTTTATTATGACGTAAGGGTTCAGTTACTCACAAAAACTTAATTCCCTTTCACGTTTCACTCGACTTACAAAACTAACCAAAAAGACAAAAAGCTAAAGGAATTTGTATCAGATTAAAATCTTAAAAAAGCTTAAGCGCATTACATAACTTTATCTCAACAAAACTGTTTACAATAAGCAACGATGCGGAACTAACCAACAAGATCGTCTCGATAAAAAATCAAGTACCTACCGAACCATGTCCTGTCTTTGATATTGCTCGTCTAGTACCTAGTTGAACTCCTTAATTTCTGAGTTGAGCTACACCATGACTGACAAATTGAACAGGTCCACTCAAATCTGTGTTGTTATTTCGTCAGAAGACTATCTCAGACACTAATCTGCATGGTCCTCATATGGCAAAGAAATGAATGGACTTTAAAAGAGAATTTGACTTCTGAATTTCTCTCGGTCTTTCTTCTCACAGTAGTTTTCAAACATAATTTATTTTTGAAATGTAATAGTGTGTTCTGTTATCTATTTACAAAACATAAATCGAACAAATTCTAAGGAAGCTCATTATCGCGAACCACTTGCAAGTAAAAGGGATCTCGAAGTATCTCACGAGCTTTCTACTGCGCCTGCGCGAATTAACTCTAATTGTGGCTAGCAGGTGGCTACTAATGAAAATTGCAGAACACCGCTCCTTTCAACGCAATTGAAGGTTATGTAACACGTGTTATATATAATTATATAGTTCTGTGGGAACGGAGGCAAAAAGCTGTTTGAGCTGTTTCCTGTGTCCTTGTTTGTGTGTGGTTATGTCTTAATGTTTGAACCGGCTATTGCCCGCTATTTCGTTAGATTTTTTTTTCTATAATTTTGTTTTTTTAATGTCTTATCTTAGATTCCTCGTTGGATCTGCTTGCTTAATGCTTGCTCTTCCATGTACACCAAATTCCTTCATCAACCAAATTCTTCCAAAAGTTGATTTTATTTTCAATGGCCGTGCGTTCTACCGGAGATAAGTGTTTGGGCTAGAAACGCTACATTGTCAGACTGTTCGTATTTAAAATCTTGCACTGCTGATCCTAAATTTAGAGCTCGACATATGAGTTGGTGTTTATCTTTCCGTTAATCCATTCTTCACTTACTTAGATTTAGATGCTACAGTTTTGCGCCTCTGCTTGTCTCGTAATCTATAAGTAGAGAGCTCGGTAGATGGACGGCCTCAATTATGATTTATTAAAGATGTCCCCAATCAATCAAGTTATGTCTATATATATGATTGATCTTACGCAACTTCTGACAGGATGTTAACATAATCATAGAATATATAAGCCCTGAACATCGCAATTGATATAAAATATCTATAGGTAGGTATGTACCGGAACTCCCACGAAACTAAGTGGTTATTTCCACCATCGTCAACCAATAAATGATGTAAAACATTATATAAATGATAAATTGATTCATATTTTCTGTATAATTTCTGATTTCCTTCATTCGAAAGGAGATGTCAGTCAATCCAATCTTGCAAAATATGCAAATCAATGTTCTAGCCTCTGGGTATCTTCTGTAGCAAGCATTATTGGGGCGTTTGGCACAACGAACAACTTTAGTTGAAAGACTTTCATAATATGCAAGAATCTACTAAACTGCAAAATTATTATTTTATTGAATCTACTTAATTATTTTTTACTAGCCCATGACTTCGTCCGCGTGAAATGTCTTGTTCTAACACAAAACACATCCTTTGACACTCGGCAATACCCACTGTAATTTTCGGAATCGGATCAGTAGGTCCGAAGATTAACCCCTACATACAAACTCACAAATTTTACCTCTTTATAATATTCGTAGGTATAAAAGACAAATATGAATACTGTAAACCAAAAAATTGTGAAACATCTTACTGCCAAGCTAGGTTTACTAGTAAATGATGTTTTCTCGTAAACACCGTAGCTAATTCTTTCCATCCCAACAATACTACAAAAGCACGACCTTACCGGATATAAAACCACGAATTGACAATAAATACACACCACACATGCATATTTAACATGCCTTTTAGACTAATCCAACGATTGTACCAGGGCGCACCATATACCTAGTACCATTTTCCTTTCTCTTAATGACTTTAATAGCGAAGCATTATCACGAATCAAACAATAATGGACTATGATTAATTATTAAGTGCAGAAAAATAAAGTTATTAAATTCTTACGAGATGTAGTACGTAACAAATGAAGGCGTGTAACAGGCGTTGTTCATTTAGAAAACAATTATCTGCTGTTTTAATAGCAGGATTGTTGTGCAAAAAGTATGTTTCTTTTTATTCGCTGCTGTTGGTAAGGTGTTAACGAGAATGGCTCATTAATTGGTAAAAATGATGACTACATGTGGAATGCCGAACTTTTTTAAGTATCGTCCCTTGAGAAAGCTCTTTGCTGAGAGGTTCACGGTTGAATGATTGTCAACTGACCATCGCAGCAGTTTACTCGTGCTTGACAATTTGTCGCATTCATTTTGCGATCATTTTCGTTCGTCTAGCGTATTCCCAATGAGCTGTGGTCTAAAATTACCACTACGTGGAGCCCCAACACAGCCAGAATGCACCGCGGCAGACCCCGTAGAAGATGGCGGAGCGAGCTGGAGAAAACAAACGACCAGAGGTCCACTTTAGCCCCTGGTTTCAAATAGCTGGAAGTTATGTGGAGAGGCTTTTGCCTAGCAGTGAGATGATACAGGCTACCAGTAGTCAGTAGTTCGTTCAAGCAACTGGCCCTAAATCAGGTAAATATGACAAAGCATCACACAATCACAAAACAATTGAAGGCAGATTGACGTTTGACAGTTTTATAAGAAATAACTGTCAAAATTTCAAAATTTTTCCTCGAACAAAGTTATCGGATGATTGAAAAATCGGCCCCTAATGTTTTATTAACAAGAATCAAGACAGTTAAATTATTCATCAGTTTCATTAACTAAAAGTCCTAGGAGCTTCTATCACGCCAAATCTTCAATTTACTACCTACCTCTAGACTTTATATTAGCGCCATCTGTGGTGATCTAGCAGAATGTTGTATCGCGTATCGATCCTTTCACCTACAGTGAATGGTTCTATACAACACCAGTTTCGATAGAAAATGTAAGTGTTCTTACGGACTGAATAAGTTCGATGTTGTATAGATGGTGTTGTATATGAATAGCGCAAAAACAAATACATAGTTTTGGAGGAAAAAATGCAGAGCTAGTTGTAAAACTGTCACCACGATTTCCGAATGGTAAAGCTTCTTTTAAATGACCCATGTCTCCAATACGAAAAAATTATGATGACATACAGATACTACGTTTAAGAAGACTGTGTAGTTCCCACTGCTGGGACATAGGCCTCCTCTCTATGAGAGTGGGTGGGCCATAAACCACCACGCGGGCCCAGTGTGGGTTGGTGGATAAAAAGACTACCTAATAAAGTATAGTAAGGTAAGTAGGTAGATACCAGCTCCAGACGACGCGAGTCGCCGCGAAGTAACAAATTCATAGGTTAGCGGGGGAGCGGGATTGTCCGAAAGGGTTTCCGCTGCCCCGGAACATAAAGGGCTAAGGAAGGAACACGGGTGGGTTTTAGTCAGTAAGAATCTGACACTCCCTTCTGCTCCACCCAGAGCAGGAGGGGGTCATTTGATGATTTCCCATCCTCAAAAAAAAAAAAAAAGACCATCCATCCACCCAACATTTTCGTCCGACATTTAAACATATTCCAATGTATCTCACGTGATCATTAAAACATTTGATTTACATATATCTTTGTATAAAATTTAAATAACCTCCAAGTACACATAAACAGGAACTTAAACTCAGGCTTTACTGACAAGACAATCTACCTTTCATTGAACTGTCATGTATTTCCTTAGATCTAGCATTTAGTGTCAATTAGAAGATCACAAGCCAGACTACGATAAATCTAAGTTTCGTCGTAAGTTCTGGTCTAATTAGACCCAAGTACTACATCTGAGCTTTGATGAAGTACCTACCGCGAGGGCCCGGTTAAGTTTAAGACCGACTATTTCTTAAGCTAAGAGGTCCTATTCGATAATAAGGAAGGTAAGTAGGTATGGTGCACTTTTTTAATTAATAACAATACTGAAACATAGAAACATCGAAAGAAAAGTTGATCAGTTAAGTTAATAGTCAGGAGCCGCCAACACAAAGTCAGCATTAGCGAATTTTTTTAATCATACTACTATTATGTTACCTCTCGTTAAGAGAAGAGGACTCTTTTTAATCGTAAGCAAATCAAGAGATTATACATTTTAATAGCAGGTAATAAGTAAATCATGCCTAAATAGTCACGTCACGTAAATAATCCACGTCAGTGATCATTATCACTGACGTTTGGTTGGCTTATATGTAACAGCTCATAAAGCTGTTGTTCATTATTCAGAACGTACAGAATTACATCGAATAAGGAAATATTAACATCACTTTGGTAAACTTTAACGAAACTACAAAATCATCATCATTTCATCCGAAAGACGTCCACTGCTGGACATAGGCCTCCCCAAACACCTCCACTTCGACCATTTTTGTGCTTCTCACATAAATTGGTTCCTGCAGCTGTCACAAGGCCGTCGTTCCACCTTGTAGGAGGCCTTCCAACGCTACGTCTTCCGGTACGCTGTCGCCACTCCAGAACCTTTCGGCCCCATCGGCCATCTGTTCTGCGAGCAATGTGGCCTGCTCTCCGCCACTTAAGTTTTCGTTTCGCCGAAGAGGAAGCGACTAGCTAAATAGCAACGATTTTCTCGCTCAAGAAACGTACAAAAGCTCTTTCAGCGACGCTCGCTTGGCGGCAAAAATTATCGCTTAGAAAATCATGTTTGGTACTTAAGCATCCTAGCGAGTAATCGCTCATCGCCGTCGCGCACTCGCTGCTCGTTACTCGCCAACTCCTTTTTTGTTGCTAGCTCTACTCATAATCATCATCAACCTATAGCAGTCCACTGCTAGACATAGGCCTCTCCTATTGCACGCCATTCAACTCGATTTTCGGCAACTCTCATCTAGCTGCTACCAGCCTTCCTGCGAAGATCGTTGCTCCACCTAGCTTAACGGCGTCACATCTTACGTTTACCGATTCGCGGTCTCCACTCAAGAACACGTCTACCCCAACGATCATCGGTTCTATGACCGTTATGTTAGGACGGCTATATTAGATGGCCGGCGCATTGCCACTTCAGCTTGCTTGTTCTGTGAGCTATGTCGACAACTTTGGTTCTCTGTCGGATCACCTCGTTGAGGATTCGATCCCTCAGAGAAACTCCAATCATAGCCGTTCCATAGCTCACTGAGTAACCTTGAATTGATGAACCAGCCGTACCGTGAGTGTCCGCTTTTCGGCTCCATAAGTCATAACTGGCAGGACGCACTGATTGAAGACCTTAGTCTTTAGGCTCTGTGGAATACGCGATGAGAAGACTCGACGAAGCTTCCCAAACGTTCGGTTGCCCTACGTAATCACCGTTCATGATTTATTTGCCAAACATGTAAACAAATATGAGTATTTGGTAAAATAACTTTAATGTCCGCACAATAAAGTTCAGTTTACACTACTACTTCATACATGCTTATAACCTTTTAAATAGTGCTAGTCACTCTCAAATTAACTTAATTAAGTACTACTAAAATAAAGTTGACATTTGTTTGACTTGAAATAACAACTATTGGAAACATACATTTGAATAGACCTTAGCTCTACTCGCTTCTCGTTAATTGCTGGTGGGTCGGTGGTGGGACAGGTGCCTAAGATACTTACATTTGCATAATTTCAACTTCAAAAATGGCAAATTTCTACTTTCATCTTTCTATGTTAATTATTACATGTGTTTTAGTATTTAAACAAACAAGATCTTGATGATAGATGAGATAACATCAAGATAACATTAAGATAATTTTAGAAGAGAAGGCACTGCTATAGCAGTGTCTACTCTTGTAAAATTATCGTTTCACAGAACTATTTGCATTTTAACATTCAAACTCTTGCCTTGCTCTTGCTTGCGAGTAACCTAATTCGCAAGCAAAGAAATATAATTAGAAACGCGAAAAAAGAATTAAGATTTTAAACGTCAACCATATTTTAACCTCTATATTTGGTTGGCAGCATCACCAGTAATTTTCTTCAGATATTGTTTTTGTTTATGTAGGACTCCAACGACTAATTCAAAAAACATTAAACTTACAAAGTTCGCCTATTTGATTTAACTTATTGTATTTATAATGATAATCATAAAATCAAATCATTGTACAATCACATTGAAAAGTTATGATAACTTTCATAGATAATTTCAAACTGCGACGATCAAACGAGGAAATACTGTCTTCCATAAAAACGTGGGAAAACTCCTCATAAAAGAAAAAGTAACTTTATACGAGTACTACGTTTTATTTTATCGTATTTTACTCATATTACCACTGATTGTTAAGTAACGATTTAAAAAACACATCGTAATCTTAATTACGTACTGCGAATACAATAATAAATCGCGTCACGGAAAGAACGTAAGCTTCAATAATTTTATTAACTGATAACTGAATGTCGTAATTTTTATCCATAAGTACTGCCTTTTACTTCGCTACCCCGCTGGAGTAAATAAAGGTAGGTAAGTACCTATTAGTATTCTGGAACAGATAAAAAATATACACACTGCTAATTACGCTGTTCTTACAAGCACCAAGCAAAATGTACCCAGGATTTTGTAAAAATGCCCGTTCTTCTCCATAGAGATTTATGTTTTGGAATGGGCAACTAGCTTTAACTTTCTGACTAACTGACCGACTCTTTAACAATTCAAAAGTGCCTGTAAATGGTTTAATTGAAATTTAAATGCTTGGAGTTTGAATTAATGAGAATGTCCTTACAGTTTATACTGTAAGGACATTTACAAAACAATGTTCCTACTTGCAGAGGAGTACCTGCAGAATATCCAAACAACAATCTTCCTGATTCTCTTGGTAGTTGCCGGAGATTCCAACCACACCTTTGGTGTACAATGCCGCTTTTTGCAGAGTTTGCTGTAACACTGGTTGGCCAGTCAGTAGTGACTGGCTAGTATTTTCAACCAGTGTTGACACCTATTAATGTACCTACACCTGGCTCTTACTTCAAGAGGGAGGGGGAGGGGCTCGAGGTCAGAAGTCCGAAAGTCTGACAACCAATCTCACCAATGGGTGACCCAGTAACTGGGTTGTGGCGGTCAGATAGGCAATCGCTGCATGTAAAATATCTACTGGTATTCGGCTACATCCGGTTAGACTGGAAGCCGACCCGAGCATAGTTAGGAAAAGACTAGGCAGAAGATGATGAGCTAGCTCTTACTTCAAAGAAGATAATCTAAGCAAGTTACATTGAACTTCAACACATATCAAGTGATTCCAACCAAGACTAGGTTGCTCGCATAACGTTAGTAGGTACTATACATTTTTTTTTTCAGACTATTTAGCCGTTCCAAACGATCAAACTGTAAAATTGAACGTGATTTATTAACGGATGGAGTAACGCGCTATGTTAATGTGTAACTATACGTTTTCGCACATTATATTCGTCAGCTGGTTGGGTCGGATGATTGCATTATTAGCTTATAATTTGTATGTGTAAATTGCAGTAGCGATTAAATGTTATTGACACCAGCATTTTTCAGAATATATCGGCTGATGCTAAGGATTGACACTATTTACAGCTCATTTCACCTATCCGTGAGACTTTTGAAATAGATGCGCAGTTTTATTAACTTAAGTGAACACTAAAAATCGACAAAAGCAACGTGGGACTCTCACCGACAAAATAGCCGAAATGTCCCCAAAATGTAATTTCCCGCTCTAAGCTTAGGCTTACAGTTATAGTAACGTAAGTAACTATGGACTGAACAAAACAAAGAGTCGCATTCACTCGGAACGATCCAACCGCGACATAATTAAGTCACTCGGTCAATAAAGCCGGTTTTGTTTATTTATAAAGCAGATCAAGCATAACTTCTGGTCAACCTGATTATGGGCTAACCACAGACACAATTTCAACCCTATTAATGAACAATGGTTGATTGGACGCAACACCTATTACCACGCTTTTCGGAGTTTGTTCTTTTTTTTTACCCGATTGCGCAATAGCAATGACATCGAAGTTTATGAAAAACATACTCAACATAAATCAACATAGATAGATCGATGAAGCTCCTAAAAATAAAGGGCAAACTTCTGAAAGCCGTTGTGCTGCTGAATCTACCTTAACCTAAAAGATAACCAATTCGTATTTATGACAATATTAAGTCAACCTGTAACTACTAGATTAACATTCTTATAATATTGTATTCCCCAGTTACGTGAAAATGTAAAATAGGAAACTTCAACTTGTCGGAACATTGACTGTAGCCTATCATACGTAAATTACTTTGATATCAATCTACTTTATACAAAGAAATGCGATAAACAATATTCGTTGTATGTATAAACAATAAACATTACATATCAATAACATTTTTTTTTTAATTGTAATACTATTTACGTGTGGGTTGTATCATAATTACAAATATTGTGTAACAATTCCAAATATGATTGATTACCTTCGTAAATAGGTGCTGACAGATTGAAATCACATAGGTAATCATTAATAACTGAATATTTAAATGATAAAAGATAACTATAAACAAGACTGCAACAGAACTGAGAAAATACAAATAAAAATGCCAAACATTTGTAAGTAAGACATCTTCAATTTAAAACGAACGCTCGTGAGAATGCTAATATTGTGACAAACAACATCAATCTCAGGTACACAATAGAAATCCAGATTGCAACAACGGTACCCTGAATGCATAATACCTGGGTGGCGGTTAAAATGTGAGCTGTTGCGTAAGGAACGTTTAACAATTCGGAAGTGAATGCAGTCCGCTTCCATTCTGACTTCTCACTGTACATGTTCCCTCGACCGTGAAGTATTAAGTAACTATTTACACAAAGCGCACAATAATAACTATCATCTTAGGCGTTAAGTGTCACACGACACGTAAGAGTTGCTGATCTGATTCTGATTAATCTACTGAAAAACATCCATCATTCGCTAGGTAGGTCATTTGCATAAGTTCTGTTATGGTTAAAAGCAAAATAATAATCTTTAGTGTGTGTAAGTTGCTCTACTTTTATAAGGACAAGCCCATTGTTTCGTATTCGTTGTGTAATGACATTTTATGTTACGAACGGAAATCTGTCTCACTAATGATCAGGTTATTCACCTACTTGTCCCTGCTGTTACCGTTTAATTAGATATTAATGTTTTACTTTCACGACAGATCCGACGGACACTCGAATTAAGATCCGGTCTCATGTTAATTGAGATAAAATCTATTGCTCAATCAGCTGGTTGACAAGCCGACTTACTCTCAACATGGTGTTAGTTGTCCGGTCGAGTCTATTACGCGATATCAAGCGGCGACAACGGGCGGCGTGAGGCGGTATTAGGCTTATTTCAATTTCCTATAGTACTTTCATATGAGTGAAACTGGCGATGCGCGCCAAGTGTCGATTACCCAAGCAGTATCATGTTTCCTGTGGAAGTTACGCTCTCTGAATGATTTTTCCATTATTGAATGGAAAAAGTGTGTTAGTAGCAAGACACTATTGAGTGTCTTGCTACTAAAAGAAATGTGGAACCTGGGGAAATGAAAGTCAAACATTATATTGGCATTTTATTATAACAATAACAACCATAAAAACTACATTTATAAAATAATAAATAGACAACCTTAACTATTTACTATATTTACAGAAATTCACGTCGTTACACACAACAGTTAAAGCGGTGGTTGTTCAGATTAGATGCGCATGATTCATTATTGTTATTGCTAACAAAACAAGTTTCTAACCTGTCTGCGTTGAAAGATATCAAGCTACATGATTATACAAATTAAACACATGTTACCGAAAAGAAAGCACACCGACGAGATAACCAAAACACGACACGTACGCGCTGACGCTCACGGCGAGTATCAAAGTGGTCGCCCGCACAGGTAATTAGCGGAACGTACACAAATAAATAACACCAAGAGCAATACTTTCGCTCACATATACCATGCGATCATTCGTGCCACGCCTACACACCCCTCACACAATACTGTCAAATACTATTTACACAAAACTAAAAGCGAAACCTTATTTTAATGAGCTCGTGGCTTCAATTCTTCGCTGTACTTGATAGTGTTGTACGAAGTCTCGCTGGCAGCGCTGTAACCGTCTTTTGGTGAGTAATGGGAACTTGAACTTCCAAAACTGTGTTTAGGGCCAGAGGAATAAGAACTTAGAGAACTGTGGCTCGAAGCGGGTGACCTGTATGATGAGCTACCTTCTCCGAAACTACTCGGGGAAGAGTGGTGAAGGTGCTTTGTGCTGACATAATAGGGCTTGTTGGAAGAAGCTGCGTGAACATTGTTGGATGAATAGGAACTTGAAGGGAAGCCGTAGGTGGTTCCAGGAGGAGCCACATGTCCTGAAGAGAAAGCGCTGGCACCTTCTAATCCTTCACCCTTAGCAGACTGGTAAACAGGGGCTATGAATTTAGATGAGCCGCCACCGAAACCTCCTTGAGATGCTCCGAAGCTGGCGCCGTGACCACCATTGTTAAGAGACAGAGCACCGTGACTAGCGCTGCGGTAACCACCGAAAGATGGAGCACCGTAAGACCCAGATGACCCCGACAGACCGTGGCCGGAAAGGCCTTGGCTAGACAAACCATGGTTAGACAGACCCTGGTTAGACAAACCGTGGCTAGAAATACCCTGGCTAGATTGACCATGACCAGATTCTCCTTGAACAGATGAGCCTAGGTAAGCAGATGGTTTGAAAGAAGCTTTACCGAGGCCAGCATAGTTATTTAATTGTTTGTAAGCGCCACCGAAGGAATGACCCGCTCCACCGAAAGAGTGTCCAGCTCCACCAAGACTAAGTCCAGATCCCAAACCAAGTCCAGCTAAAGAGTGACCGCCTCCGCCGAGGGACAGTGATCCTACATCGAACGATTGCTGTCCAGCGCTAGGAGATCCATACGACTGAGCGGGTGCGTTAGATTGGCTCTCGGAAGGAGCGAACAGGACCGGACCAGTGGAGTAAGAACCCAATCCCTTGGTGCCAGAGGAGTATGCAGGTGCACTAGATAACTGCTGTTGTAACTGTTCGGATAAGACGAATTGCTGCTGCTTAGGGGCTCCGTATGAGAACTGAGGGAATGAGTACTCTTGACCGCCTTGAGCTATTTGAGCACCCTCACCTCCCTGGCCCTGGTGAAACTCTGCAACAGTGGTTGAAGGCTGCAGTGAGACCCCTCCGGCACCAAGGCTGTGGGACAGCTGGCTCATGAGCTGAGAGAGATCGCCAGAGGCGAAGGCACCACCGTGACTGGGTTGTAAGGTGATAGGAGCTAACTGGATGCTGCCGTGACTGTTAGGAGATAACTGAGATAAGCCTTCAGCAGAGTATTGTAGGGCTCCGCCTGATCCTAGCCCGCCGAAGCTGTAGCTGGGCTTAGCACCGCCGATGCTGTAGCCGGCACCGACGCTGATGGCGCTAGCGTCACCCTGGCCGAGTGATGATGGTGACTGATAGCTGTGCGCAGAGAGACCAGGCGAGCCGTAGCCCACAGGCGCCTCGCGCTTATCTTTATCTTCCACCTTCTTCGCCAGCACGGCCCATGACGTCGATATACACAAGAGTGTGGTGAAAACGATCTGTAACAGATAAAATATAATTACATACTTTCTTCCAGATAGTAATCGAGAGACCAGAGAGATTTAAGTCGAACAGTAACAATAAACATAAAATCTTATATTTTACGCAAAAGTAATTCAGAAACGGGTTTCCAAATACTGCGGTCGTGCAAGTGCAAGTTTAACGACGACCCGCATGGCAATGGTAATATTTACGCCCACAATATAAAAATTTCACTTTTCCACTTTTACTTTAAACATAATAAATGTATGTTTTCTATAATAAGTGGTGCAATCGAGACTCATCAATCACTTTTAAAATTATGTGTTTGAATGATCAGTTAACGATATAATGCTTGTAACCACAGTAATACCATTCAATTTAGCTGTAATTCAAATTATGTTTTTAAACTCTTGCTAGTACTTAAAATTCTTACAGTGTAAATGTTTATAAATAAAAAATATTTTATTGATAAACGAAATATTCGTAGATAAACTGATCAAAAGTTTATATTTGCACAAGGGTCCTTAAAATCCAAATCAAGCTGCTCTCGTTTTCCTCAACATCACAAACACTTAATTCTAATTGCACTTTTCCACCACAAAACGCGAACTCACCGTGAATTTCATTTTAGATGCTTATTTAGTATACTCGTCGCGTAGATGAAACTAAATCACTTCACAATGTTTGGAGCACAACACAAACAAATATCTCCGTATAAGTCTCGGTCGGCCTGCTGGTACAGCCGCCGAATTCGTAATGTGATGTCGCTGTGTTTTCACCGAATTTATAAGAGAGCGATCGGTGGCGCGCACCCGTCTGACGGAAGGGTAAAAGTGTATCGGAGGACCCTTTCACTGCACTGGCTGAAAGAATGGGAGCGAGCCAGTGAGCTTCCGAACCCAACAATGAGGTAATAGAAGCCGGAAGCGTTGCGTCACACCCGATCACGGTTTGATGCACTTATAGACACAGATGTCATACGAACCTGCGACCTGGTTTCTGCTACAATTGATGATCTTTTTGGCTATCAATTTAAACATTCGTTCGACTAATAACTTGTTGATGGTTTTTTTCTCCGGAAGGAAACTAACGATAATAATTGTTATGGTCGTATCTAATCTGATCAAGTTCTCGTGTTGCTAATCTTCACGCTACATTTACTTGAACCTGGCAAATTTAAAGCTATTGTTTAAGTTATTGTTAGCACTTGTTCCATTAACATATTACTAATTGAGTTCTAGGGTTCGTTTTAACTGATATTTTGCATTATTATGTGCTAAAATCTCATGGCCGTCGTGTATAAGTACAATGACCCATTTCTCGGTAAGCCAGAAACGGCAAGTAAAATCTCATATATATATAATTTCACTTTCATTTTAAGATGTTACTTATTAACATTAATAAACTTATTATGCACTCTGAAATTATAACTTGCACCAAGGTAATTAGAATATTTTATTTTTATTTATTTCATATAGAGCTGTTCACGTAAGTATACAAGATATCGTCGGTGCAAACGTTCAGGGATCAATTAAGTGAATATCATCCCAATTTCCCCGACATATAGGTATTAACTGGATAAAGTCAAAGTCAAAGCATTTATTTCAAATAGGAATATTTAAAGCACTTTTGAACGAAATTCAAAATAGATTATAATTGATTCTAGTCGCCCCTTCCAAAAGGTAGTTTCGTTATGTCATTCAGGTTGGCTGGACAAATCTTCAAAATAGCTCGCATTTAACTAGGTCAATAGTGCATTTTATGTGACGGCTAAACACCCTTATTTCAGAATTTGTGACGCTACAGAATCTTAGATAATCGATCGAAAACGTGTCCAGCCATCTTGAAAAACCACTTTTCGCTGGTCTCTCAATCTCGGTAACGGAAGTGATTTTGACGACTTTTTGCATATCAACGGGCGTCACATAAATTTGTGACAGGCATCGAGCTAAAAGTTTTGTGATACGAACAGCGGTTTTGTAGAAAAATGCAAAAATCTGTGTCCAGCCATCTTGAATTTACGTATAAAACTTTTGGCTGGCACTTCTGAATCTCAATAACGGGAGCGTTTTCGAATATGGTTCCTTTACTAACATTTAGTGACGCAATTTGTGACAGTAATAACGTTCGATTTATGGCGTCACATGTAAGGGTTTACGAGAAATCAGTAAAAACTTACATGTCCAAATAACCTGCGTTCAAGCTGGCTGGACACATGTATCTCCGCAGCTTGATGATCTACGGCCTTCGAAATATATTCAAATTTTTGTGACGGGGACGATAATGATTTACTGAATTTGTGACGGAGAAACTTTCAGTAGTTTCAAAGATATTGATCATTTAAATTTTCCCATACAAACATCCATTAATATTGTGAGGTGACCATATTTTTTACATAAATAAAGTCTCAATGGTATTGAGATAGAAAGTGTCGATTCCATCTGGTTTTTTTTTTATTTTTATTATGTCCGACGTTTAAAAGTGATGCCGATACTTATTTTATATAATTATGCCGATATATACTTTTTCATTTAAATACCTTCGAGCATTAGTTATCCTGACACAATGGTGTCAATTCTCTTGTACACCGAACTAAACTATGACTAAAATTACTTACTTTTGGCTATGAGAATCTTAGAGCTATTCTGCATTAAAATATCTCTAAAATTAAAAATAATTTTGACACAACCAAATCGAATTTGACAATCGCGACTCCACGTGGTAAGTAGGTATTTTTTTTTGTTTGTTTGGCTTCGCACGGTTTGTGCATTCAGCCAAAAAGTAGATACTCATTTGCCCTCATCATCATCATCTGCCTAGCCTTTTCCCAACTATGTTGAGGTCGTCTTCCAGTCTAACCGGATGCAGCTGAATACCAGTGTTTTACATGGAGCGACTGCCTATCTGACCTCCACAACCCAGTTACTGGGTAATACGATACCCCTTGGTAAGACTGGTTGTCAGACTTTCGGGCTTCTGACTACCCGTAACGGCTGTCAAAGATACACGAATGACAGCCAGGATGCTTTCCGAGGCACGGAGGGGTCTCGGTATGTAAAGTTGGTCACCCATCCACAGACTAACCGCGGCAAGCGTAGCTTAACCTGATCGATCGACCTGTGCGGCTGTTATTATTTAGCAACGGGTCCCTCACCGTGTTTTTTTTGAGTCGAAGGGGCATAGTGGGGCAACCTCGACCTCCTTTTTATGGAATTTTTCACTTTTGTATGGAAAATATGAAAAATTATTACCAACATGTTAAGTTTTAGGGGTTTGCCGGTTTCTAAAAGGGGGTCGAAATTTTCATTATTTTTGCGATAGGACACACCGTTTTCGAGATATAAGCAAAAGAAAAGAAAATCAAAAACAGTAGGTACTGTTTTTGCATCCGAAGTCGAGATGTTGGTGTGAATTTTAGCTCATGCCAACTAATGTTATTCCACACCATTTAAGTCGCGATTAAAAATAGTCAGATTTAGTTAGAGAATCTAAATTTTAGGTGAAAAACCTCAAATTCAGAATAGCAAAATTACTATTTTCTCTAAACTATTAACTCAGTGCAATCTTAGTGCTGTCAAACTAAAATTTAGTTAAGTTGTGTCACTTTAGTTAATTTCAGAATGGGAAATCATCATTTGACAAGAATAAACTAAATTTTGGTGATTTGTAGTCTAGTTTAGACGCATTTGTGACAAGAGAATCGGCACCAATACCTACCTATGTACTTACCATGAAAAACACCAATACCTACCTACTAAAAAGAGTAGGTATCTGCACGTAAATAATAACATCAAAAAGTTACCCCCCCCCCCCCCCCTTCCTCACTTCTACACTTTTGTCATCTATAGATTTAAGGCGAAAGCGCTAGGGTAGCCCGCGAAATTCAATTTTTTGTACGTTTTTTGCAATTTGCTGGCAGTATTAAGTTGTACGTTGATTAAAATATGATTCGCGGCCGTAACAAATATGTATTTACAGAATTATAATCTATAAATTCATCAACACAACTCTCTAAGACCAAAGTAATCCCCAAGAATGACTATTTCATGAAATTTTCACATTTGGGGATTATACTAACTTAACAAGTTGTATTACTGATTGTTGTAATGATTATAATTCTGTCAACTACTATCACCAAAACACGGATTTTCGTCCATTAAAACACCTTAAAATATACTTAGTCCTACATAAAACCTACAATATTGGTAACCCTATTGCAGTGTTTGTATGGGAAAATTTAAATGATCAATATCTTTGAAACTACTGAAAGTTTCTCCGTCACAAATTCAGTAAATCATTATCGTCCCCGTCACAAAAATTTGAATATATTTCGAAGGCCGTAGATCATCAAGCTACGGAGATACATGTGTCCAGCCAGCTTGAACGCAGGTTATTTGGACATGTAAGTTTTTACTGATTTCTCGTAAACCCTTACATGTGACGCCATAAATCGAACGTTATTACTGTCACAAATTGCGTCACTAAATGTTAGTAAAGGAACCATATTCGAAAACGCTCCCGTTATTGAGATTCAGAAGTGCCAGCCAAAAGTTTTATACGTAAATTCAAGATGGCTGGACACAGATTTTTGCATTTTTCTACAAAACCGCTGTTCGTATCACAAAACTTTTAGCTCGATGCCTGTCACAAATTTATGTGACGCCCGTTGATATGCAAAAAGTCGTCAAAATCACTTCCGTTACCGAGATTGAGAGACCAGCGAAAAGTGGTTTTTCAAGATGGCTGGACACGTTTTCGATCGATTATCTAAGATTCTGTAGCGTCACAAATTCTGAAATAAGGGTGTTTAGCCGTCACATAAAATGCACTATTGACCTAGTTAAATGCGAGCTATTTTGAAGATTTGTCCAGCCAGCCTGAATGACATGTTTCGTTTCGATATTGAGTTCCATCAAATTATTGAATGTCAGAACTAAAACCGACTTTCAGATTCCAGTAACAATACGTGTTACATGGTATTTAAAACGTTGTTTACAATCTCTCACGACCTGGGTGTTCAATCAATCACGCTTCGTAAACCTATCAAGTTTACGTTCAAGTTTATGGCACTGACACTACAGTTACAGACTACCGAGTTAGCGAGAACGAATGCACTTTCATTCATTGATGTCATTTTTACGCGAGATGAACAGTAAGTAAAGTGACTGGATGTATTCACATCATCGCAGTTCTAGGCAAGCGTTAGGTATTAGACGCGGTTTTGTGTAAAGTTTGTGATTTTCTAAAGACTGCCAAATGGGACATAAGAAGCTTTCCTTAACTTATCAATTATACGTATATCATAATCATGTTACGTTCTCTTTTGACAATACCTTTCGTTTGGGGAAGACGGAAGGTTATGCTCGATTAAATCACAGCTGTTATGAGTTCCTGCTGGCAGATAAAGATCCTACCGTCATATACTTGTAAGTTCTATGTCTTAGAAAGAGTTTTCAACCATATCAGATGCACGAAACGGTTGCCATCGAATATAGAAAATCAATATTCCTGTTAGGACGACATAGGTTTGAGGTAATTAGGGCCAGCGATTTATTGTGATTGCACGCAGAATCTTCCATAGACTTCCACGTGTTATCAATTAATAATATCCCATTTACTTACCGCAGCACAACATAATTTATATCCCAGCATAATATTAAGCCATTTAGATATATGTTCCCACTACTGGGTGTATCCCAGTCTCCCAGACCTCCATTTTGTGCGAGAGAGTGGGCTGTATCTCTCATCGCGGGCCCAGTGTTGATTTTTAGATGTCACATGTCATGTCTTTTTAACCGACTTCCAAAAGCACCATTTGGTGAAGTGGGACTGATGATGAAGACCAAAGATGGCCATTGGAACTACTCAATAATATGTATTTCACAGGTTGCGATTCGATTAAGTACTTTAATGTTGTTGCTAAGCCATTCTGCTCGTCACAATGCGAATGATGAAATGGAGCTGATAGTGACTTTTCAATCAGCTCCAGTTCTCCTGGTTCTTACTAGGAGAACTCCTCAACAATTAACGTCCTTGAATCGGGAAAAGCAATATTTTGTAAAAGGTGATGAGCAGTTGACATTAGGCTATTGTAACTTAGATAAGTTAGAAACTGGCCCACTAAAAAGTGAAAAATAAAAACTTTCTTACAAAAAAAAACTACCGACTTCCAAAAAACACTACAAAGTGAAAAATAACTTTAATTTCGGAAGTCGGTGTCAATGAACGAAAACGCGGAACCAACGACACCGACTTCCGAAATTTAAGTTATATTTCACTTTGTAGTTTTTTTTTGGAAGTCGGTTGTTTTTTTTGTAAAAAAGTTTTTTGGTTCTAGGATATTCAACATTCTTCGTTTTCATTGTTTTGTGAGCAGTAAGGTGATGAAATAAATTACACAAAGAAAAGTGTCTCCCTGAGTTCGACCCTACGACCTAAAACTCGTAAGTCGAGACCGTTACCACTGCTCTATCCGAGCACCTTAAAATTCCGACAATTGTCCACGCATTACATATTTAAACTTACAATTCCCCACACGGCTACTTTTGCGCGACCTGTGAGTTTGTCGCTTTTCACATTATTGATCTTCGTCGTCAGATAGTTGAAGAATCTTTGTCATTTCCTTCGATTCATTCTGCACTTTCTCGACGTGCAATTTTATAACGTACATAAGGCAACATCACGTTAGATACTTAATAAATAATGATTATTTATTGGCATAGTAATATTGATTCATAGACATCATAAAACATGCCGTAGGTATACAACGCCTAGGTATACCTTAAATGCGCTAAACCTCATACACCCCAATTAGAGCATTGAGTTAAAAGCATAATACAATGGCCAAAACTATTTTCTAAGCTATTTTTATTAAGACTATGCCGACCACACAGTGGCGCCCTCATCGTTTGTTTGGTTATTTCATACAATTTAGAATGAAAATGCAGAAAATAAGCACGTTAAGTTGTGCTTCACAAGATTATACGTTATTATTATTACAAACGGTAGTTTTATATTGTTTAGTCTTATTATAATCCTTAAAACGGATAACAGTGGCCACCATATTCCGTTATAAGGATTATAATAAAACTAAACAATATAAAATTACCGCTTCTATTAATAACAACGTATAATCTTATGAAGCACAACTTAACGTGCTTATTTTCTTCATTTTCATTGTAAATTGTATGAAATAACCAAAAACACGATGAGGGCGCCACTGTGCGGTCGGCATAGTCTTAAGAAAATCGTGTTGATCCTAGCATTAGTTTAAGCATTTTCTATGGCTCAATCGGCGGATAGTATGGCAAAATACACAATTTTTGAAAAAAAAAAAACCTATATTAAAAGTTACTGAAATCGATTCAGTAGTCAATTATGAACAAACTACACACATCAAAAGTGTCTAGGGATCAACATATATTTTTGCAATAACTTTTCTCCTGATTGATATTAATTAAAATTTTCTTTAAGGATTCATCAAATAAAGTGTTTTCGTTTGTCACAGTAACGATAAACCAAGTCACCTTTGCATTAATAAAGAAATTTGCCATTTTCCTAATAAAGGGATTTTTGACATTTGAACCACTAACACAAAAGTTCGAAAAAAAGACTGAAATAACAGTTTTCTCTAAAATTTTATTGGGTAACTTAAACAATTAATAATCCGTGTTTCTACCGCGAACACTAACAACACAAGAACATCGGTTTGGCATACTCAAAATGAGTTCATCCAAATCACGCTGTGGAATGGCCGCCCATGTTCGTTGCAACAACAAAAAAAGGTCTTTTTGCGACTGGATACCCTCCATATTCGGCAGAGCTCTTCTCTGTAGCATATCCCATGCATGCTCAATCGGGTTCAAGTCTGGCGACTGAGCAGGCCAGGGCAGGACATTGATGTTAGCTGCGGCGAGAGTCTGTCTTACAACTCTTGCGGTGTGCGGTCGTGCATTATCATGCATTAACTGAAATAAGGGACCGATTTGCACTTGTAGAGGAACGATGACGTCTGATACAATCGTCTCAGCATAAATTTGAGCGTTGAGGTTGCCTCTGATCCAAATCAACTCAGTTCTTCCGCCGATCCAAATACCCGCCCATACCATGATGGTTCCACCACTATAAGGATGGACTTCCTGGCAGGATTTTAATCGCTGTTGGCGTCCAGGGGTTCTCCAGTGTCGTATACGTCTTGTATCCGGTCTCATACCAAAACGAGACTCATCAGAAAAGCACACGAAACGCCATTGTTCTTCTGCCCAATTTCTGTGTTCAAGAGCCCATTGATATCGAATCCTACGATTGTGCATTGCTATAGGTGGTACCCGTAGCGGTCTTCGGGAATGAAGGTTCACTTCATGCAAGCGGTTTCTGACTGTTTGGTCGCTAATTAAGTTCCCTGAAGAGTGATGAAGCCTCACGGCTAACATCATGGCGGTTATTGTTGGAGCTCTTCGAGTTAAGATTTGAATGTATCGGTCTTGTCTCCGTGTGGTGCAGCGATACCGTCCTCCATGGCGCTCAGCCACGGTACCAGTGCTTCGGTAACGTGTCCAAAGTCGACTGATAACACTCTGACTTGTATTCAGAGCTAAAGCCACAGTACGTTGCCGGGAACCAGCTTCTATCATTCCCATGGCTCTGAGCATTTCTTCCCTGCTTAAATGACGTCGCCGCTCCATAATAACGTTGGTTTTAATCAGTAGTAGGGAAACAGTAGCACTAATAATGTCTTCAATGCGTTGTATGTTTTTATAGGGAAAATATTGACAGCTGATTTTCATCTTTTACTCGAATTTGATTCACAGTTCCTGATTCAAATTATGAAATGCACCAAAAAGGATCCATATAAATTTATAAAATCATAAATTTATTACAAAGCCACATCTCAATCTCAAGAAATCCGCATAAAAATGCTTGATCCCTAGACACTTTTGATGTGTGTATTTTCAGGTTTTGCGCATTTAACGTTACACGTTGTATACTTCATTATGGTCATCTACTGTCGAAGCGGTTCGATTGAATTCGAAAGTGACTATTACATAGATAAATTATGATTATTTTTTATTTTGCACAGTGTTATGCTGTATTATTTTGACAACGGACACTAATAGCACTATTGTTGAGTACTTTCATATGTTCCTTATAGCCTGAGCGCCCACCATGGCAGTCTAGATAATTACTATTACATAAAACCATTGTACTCATGATCTGACATTGATCGCTTATTCCACGTATTGTGTCGTGATGACGAAAGAAACTGTGAGGTGGTTCAACTTGAAAACAAAAGAAGATTACAAATGATTGATGTTTTTTTTTTTATTAATTCGTTAAGTATATCGTTTTTGAGTGAATTAATCGGCCTCGCCCAATTACCTGACATTGTCTGAAGTTATTACAGTCAGTAAGTTAGTAAAAGACTGCTGGTACGAGTATACTGCTATATAATATTCGTAAGACTATTACACACAGAGTCGCAAACAGGCTGAAGCCGTTTGTTCACCACCGTCACGGCGTCAACGGGAAGTCAAAGAGAACGAGATTAGGTACACGCCACCATCGCACCGTCGCACGCCGTCACTGGGATCTCATGATTGGTGTGAATAATCTTGTTTCTCGTAGACGTCCCGTTGACGCTGTGCGATGGATAAACAGTGTTAGCCCGTGACCTTATAAGAACCTCTAGATCCTTAATAGGATATTTTTTACTGTCGTTTACAATGTACATTGTTATAACAGAAAGGAAGGACGTCTATAAATTCTCTTGACAATGTTAATTAATCCCATACGCAGGCATTACGCCACCCACAAATCAAACGAAACACAATAGTGGTTTATTATTACCAACTTTGTAAGAAAACCAGTGCCTAGCACGAACGTAAAGTCTTGTGTATTATGAATCTACGTAACAATATTGTGACGTTTTTTTTTTGCAAGCGCCATTCCTACACATTTTTCAGCGTTTGGAATTCACTTAGTACTGGGCGCTAATATATTTTGTTTTCATAAAAAATTTTTCTTTCTTTATGAATTGTTGAGTTGACAATACAATATTGGTGACTAGATATAGTCTTCTTATTAGCGTGTCGATGGTAATCTATGCAGGGTCAAATAAAATTAAATGGCGAAACTCTGCAAGCGTAATTGGTATTGATATATCTAAACAAAATAAAACAAAAAATAAATTAATTTGACGATTTTTTGTGAGGTCGCTGACCGCAGTTAGTGTAGTCACTTTAAAATAATATCAATTTAAAAAATCATTCCTTTTTGTGTGTAAACTTCACAGGTGTGATGAGTATCGATATCTAAATACGATAAAATAAAATAAAACAGTTTTTATCAACTCGTACTTCAAGTAACAACACCAGAGCGGTCGTTGTTCCAAAAAAAATACCTTTTTCTCGCTGATGATGGTGATGGACAGAATTTCTTGTAAATTTGTTCTTTTTGTGAAACAGTTTCTGTAACGTCCATGCCACAGGACACCCTGGACCAGGAGATTAAGCGCCCCATTGTCTGTGGAACAGCACCACAGTTTTACTCCAGGGCGGAGTTATCTATGAATCTCCACTTGAGCAGGTCTGCCTGGGGCCTGGGTCCAAAGTCTATTTAAAGACTTCCAGGTAAGCCAAGGGTAGTTACACTATATTTGCTTTATGTTTACAGAATTTCAGAAATACAGAGCTGACAAAAACTAGGTACCTATATGCCCAAGTGCCCTAAACACAAAATGACGACCTGAATCTAATATACAGAAAAGTGCTCTATTCTTACTCGTATATGACACAATGTTTAGTTTACAAACTTTGTTATTTTTATGAAAATAATGGATATTACGGCGCAGATGCAGTTGCGACTACATGCTTCGTTACTTCTTTCTGTCTGTATGCGATAATAAAAACATTATGTTGTGTAAACCTGCATGAATTGTATGAACATTTACACATGATAATAAGTACCTGTATGTACGATAACAACAAAGACACAAATTAGACTTCTCACGATTATATTTAAATAGTTTTGCAATTATTTGTTGACGATAAGGATAAGGATAAGGAAACGCCTTTGTATGTTAATGATTATATAAGGCACGACGACAAAAGTTTTAAAAGCGTTTCAGGAACTTCCCAAAATATATTTCTTCGTGGATGGATGCTAGTGTGGTGGATTATGGCCGAGTCCCTCTCGCAGGGAGGAGGCCTGTGTTCCAACAGTAGGAACAGGCTGATTGTACCATTATTCAATTCCCTATTGAAAGTTATCGCTCTACACTGTATAAAGCCTAATTTATCAATGGGTAAGCCTACTGTAGTCCACAAAACCAATAAAAGGCACGTAATATGGGGTGGTAAAATAAGTTAATAGGTAAGTACCTAATAACTGGCCAAAGGTCATTTAATAAAGACCTCTTTGTCACACCCTGGTGCATGAACATGGTTACAAAAATATTTTACGATGATGCAAAAAAGTAGCGTTATTTCACTGAAAGAAATAAGCAGTCAATAAAAATTAAAAAATATTGATCTGAACTATTTTAAACAGTTCTATAAGAGCCGAACGTTCAAAACAGTATATTTTACTGATCCGAAAACAGTTAAAGCTTCAGGCAAAAAGTTACTGTCATGACAGTAAACTTTAACGTTTTAAGTTTAACGTTTTTTTTTCAGTAACTGGTATGTTCAATCATTAGATGTTACTATTTTGTCTTTTATTGTTTTACAAACATTTCTTCTTACTACATATATAAAGTCAGTAAAGTTTTAATGAAATCACTTTAATGTGAGAAATTATTATTTCAGTGTTCCGTCAGTTAGAATTTAACTATAATTTATAGTAGAAATATTATTTACTACTTGTTTAAGGAATTTTAGATAATACTTATGTATAAGCACTTGAGTGAGATAGGTACCTGAGATACAGGTTTTTTCCTAGTTCAGGTAGAATCCAATTACTTTTACCTACATCTAGTATAAGACCCTATTTTGTAAATATTTATATAAATCAATTATTTCAAAAAAAAATTTCAATTTCAATAGGAGTCAGACAGTCCGCTGTGCAGGGCCTGCTGGGGGGACAGCGAGACAGCAGCTCATGTGCTGCTTAACTGCCCGGTGGTAGCTACATACAGGGCAAAGTAGGTAGGTACTTCGGTAATCGGTCGATTTTCCCACCCCTACGCAAAATACGCGCATTGACGTGGAGTTGCGGGAAATACGGGCTCGTGTCCGAGCCCGTATTTCCTAAGTATAGTCAACAAAAGAGATAAGTATAAAGGATCGTCGGATATAGCTGAAGTTTAGTAAGAAACCGATGGATGTTCTCGAGTAAAATTTTATTTTCTTAATAGAAAATAAACAGCTCATTTATTAAATTAAATTTTAGTCGACAATATCCATCGGTTTCTTAGTAAATTTCAACTATGTCCGACGATCCTGCATACTTAACTTTTTTGTTACTTTTACAAAATTTCAAGACCTAGGTCAATATTTGCAACCTCGTTTCAGGCGCTACTTCCAATTCGCTAGTATTTGGCTTCCGGCTCTAATTGAAAAAAAAAAACATATTAAAGCTAAGACAAGTGTCAAGTTCTCGGAGACATAACAATAACGGCACATACACACGGTACATAATACACACATTATTTATAAACGATATTGCTTTCTTATGGTAATGTGAAAATACTACGTGCAGTCTATGTGGTTATTTTGAATGGGTTTTTAATGGGTGATGTTGTATGGTTTAAGCAGCTTCAGATGCCACTTTAATATTAGTGTTCATAATCTCATATAATTTACATTCCATCGCCATTTAATCAGTAATCTTTAGTTAAATGCACTTTAAGTTGATTTTTAACCGACTTCAAAAAAGGAGGAGGTTCTCAATACGGTTATATTTTTTTTGGTACCTCATTACATTTATAGACCGATTTGGAAAATAATTTTTTTGTTTATAAGTATATACTTCCAGATTGGTCCCATTTTTGTCAAAATCCAGTTCTGATGATGGGATCCTGGAGAAATCGAAGGAACTCTTCAAATATTATAGGCACACCTATAGCGATTTGGGTATTATTTATAGTAACTCGTGTATTTGCTCTCGGGAAGCACCATTTGGTGAAATGTAAATATTGATGAAGACCACAGATGGCCCCCGGAACTACTCAATAATAAGTATTTCACGGGTTGCGATTCGATCACTTTAGTATGTTTGCTAAGCAATTTATGCTCGTCACAATGCGAATGGTGAAATGAAGCTGATGTTAGAGTACCAGGAGAACTCCTCAACAATTAACATCCCTGCATCGGAAAAAGCAATATCTTGTAAAAGGCGATGAGCAAGTAACAAGTTGACATTAGGCTTTTGTAAATTAGATACATTATAAACAGACCCACTAAAAAGCGAGAAACAAAAACTTTTTAACCATTTGTAACAAAAGGTCCTAATAGGTTTTTGGTTGCAATGGAATTTGAACATTCAATTTGTTGCTCCATAACTTGAAAATTATCTCAAATTCCTGGCTCTAATACAGTGCCAATTACAATTATTATAATTAATGTACAGTATATTCTATATATACGACAATTAGGGGTTTATCAGGGGTTTTTTTAGGGGCCCGTGGCTAAATAATAACAGCCGCACAGATCGATCGAACAGGTTAAGCTACGCTTGCCGAGGTTGGTCTGTGGACGGGTGAAGCCAAGCTGTGAAGCTGTTGGTCCCTCGTGGATCTTTGACAGTCATTACGGGGCCGTCAGAAGCCCGAAAGTCTGACAACCAGTCTTACCAAGGAGTATCGTACTACCCAGGAACTGGATTGTGGAGGTCATATAGGCAGTCGCTCCATGTAAAATACTGTTATTCAGCTGCATCCACAGGGTATATCGGCAGCGGCGGCGATCTCTCGCGCCCGGCCCTGGTTCAAGCCATGGTCCGGGACGAGAGGGAGTGGGAGGCAGTCACCTCCTTCTGCGAAGCAGTCATGCTAGCGAAGGAGATGGCGGGACGGCTGAGGGAGAGAGCCTCACGTCCCAGCCGCCACGGGAGACGCTCCGAGCGTTGGAAGCCGCGGGACGACTCCCGGCCACCGTAGGCGCGGGCCTGCGGGCGGAGAGTAATGGGTAATTCTCCGTCCGATCAGGACCAGGCCCGTGCCGGACGGCGCGTAAGTGTTCCACGCGCGCCTCAAAGAGATGTCAGCATCACAACGAAGGGGCCCGGAAGGGCCGTAGCCTGCCGCGGCATCGGGATTGTCCGAAAGGGTTACCGCTGCCCCGGAACATAAACGGCTAAGGAAGGAACACGGGTGGGTTTTAGTCAGTAAGAGTCTGACACTCCCTCCTGCTCCACCCTGAGCGAGAGGGGTCATTTGATGATTTCCCATCCACAAAAAAAAAGGGTATATGCGTAACACACTATCAATAGCAATGGGTTTCATTTTGACAGTTCAACAACATTCATTGCGTCATTTGCGTTGTTGAGCAGACACATTTTTCTAACATATGGAGTAATGGATTAGCAATATACTTCAAAATGATTCAAATTGAGATTATTAGTGTGTTACGCAATTAGGGTGCCGGTTACAATAGAAGCTAACCCCAATATACTTGGGAAAAGGCTAGGCAGATGATGAGGTATGATATTTATAAGGTTAAGAGTGAGAGGAACAGGCAATAGAAAGCTGCTGATTCATAGGTCATAACAGAGGCTCTCCACTATTTTTATTTTTTTTATTTTACTTTATTGGGACATAAAACAGTTACACATTACAATTTAGTGTGATGAAACAAATTAAAACTATGTAAACGTGTAACCCACACCAATGTCCGCGAAATAATAGTTTATAGACACATAGTATAAATGCGTGCGTTGATTTTGCAGAAGAGTAAAAAGTACTCGTACATATTTTTGGAATAATAGTATAAAATGGCTATTTTAAGGATGCAACAGCCATTTTTTTGAACTTCAAGTGTGTAAGCGCAAAAATATCCAAATCGATAAAGTGGGTGTTATACGTATCTACAATACGTCGGAGAATAAAGAATACGTCGGAGAAGAAAAACTATAAATCTGCTAATAACAATAAACTGTGATGTTATGATTACTGTTCCCTCTGCCAGTACCCGTCACCCACCGGGGTGTGTAATATATGGCATAATAACAGATAGTATAATATCACTTGAAATAACGTTCATATGATATAATTTTCATATGCTATACAAACGTTTACCCTAATTTCATGTGATCGAATGTTATATTTCATATAACCTTCTTTTGCTCTAATAACATTTAGTATAACGTTCATTACATATAATTTACAATTTGTATAATGCTCTTTTTATATAACGTTTAGTTGACCTAATTTTCATATGACCTAATTTTCATTTTCAGCTAAAATTCTGTAGGTACTTAATGAATAAGTAAGCATCTGATCCATTCGTCAGGTTCGTGAATGGGTGCCTTGCCAGTTGTGGCTGGTAATCACTTAGCTCATCGAGGCGGTCCGGCCGGTACTCGAGCGCTGACTCTCCCTGTCGTTTCGGGTGATACATGTGCTCTCGGGGCATGGTTGCTTCTGGAAGTGCCTGTGTCGCATAAACAGAGAGCCGGACGCCCGGTATCACCACTGCGTCAACTGTTGAGAGGACATGGCGTGGCATACGCTGGCAGAGTGTGCCGCTTGGGAGAAATCGCGCCGTGCCCTGATCTCAGAAGTAGGCAGTGACCTGTCGCTACAGTCCGCGATGGTTGGCAGCAGAGTCCTGGGAAGCGGTGGTTTTCTTCTGCGAAACTGTCGTCTCACAGAAGGAGGCTGCGGAAAGGGAGATCTCGTCCACTCACCCGGCCCGCAGCAGGCGCACCGGGCGTCGGCGGAGAGCGGACAACATTCTCTTTCAGCCCCCCTAAATGGGTCCAGGGGTGACGGACTCGGGGACGTCCGTCGCCCCCCACACATCAGGACTCGAGGCGAGGGCGCGTAGTGTTCCACGCGCGCCCCTCTTAGACGTCGCGGGGGGAGTCAAACACCTCACTCCCCACTGACCCGAGAAGGCCCGCAGTGGCGGGCCGGCACCAGTCGGGGGTTGCGGAAGGATCGTACGTTCCCGCGACAATCGGCGTAGGTGTGAGATGGAACACCTGGGTGGTTTTTAGTCAGTAAGAGTCTGACAACAGACCCCGCCGCCCGCCCCAGGATTTTCAAACCCGGAAACAAAAAAAAAATTGTCATCACTTAGCGGCCTCGGCTTATTATTATTTGTTGTATCTACTCTGGACGCTTTCTTTCAACGCATACGTTTTTTTTAACATCGTTCTCCAATATAATTATAAATTCACCATTATTGATGTAACTAAAGATGTGCCGGACGGGCGTGATCCACGGACGCGAGGGATGAGGGGAATTTGTAATTTAAAATTGTGTCGCTGACGGCCTGCACCTATAGGTTCAGAGTATTTCAAAAAATGTCTGTAGACTAGATGTCTTGCGGATTTGATTGATCTTTTTTTTTGTTTTGGATTTGAGGCTATCTTCTAAAGATTTTTTGTAAAAATTTAATTTAAAAGAGTATCTATGTCTATTCTTGCCCGTTCTTCCCCATAGGTACCTAACTACGCTTTGGAATGGGCAACTAGCTTCATATTTTCTGACTGACCGACTTCTTGACAGTTCAAAAGTGCCTGTGCTTGAGTTTTATCAGGAAACATCATACTATTCTAACCTAACCTAACCCAAAGATGGTATTTGACGCAGGGACATAATATAAGAAGAAGAAAACACAAAAAATAACATTAATACGTATTTATTTAATCAAATGACAATGTTATAACTGATGAAATAAGTTATGATTGACTAACAGATCCACAACCCTCGCCATCTATAAATATAAACAAGAAGCCCTCGATATCATTAACTCTAAAAACTATGCTTACTGCTTGCGACAGGCTTACGATAAAGTACAATTCAATATCTTATTAAACAAAATATATGGCATAGGGATCCGTGGTAAGTACATGTCATTGATGGTTCACATCGTGTTTACAGCATAGAGAGCAATTAGTGGAATTAGAATATGTTAACCTTATCTTAATCTTTAACTTTAACAAGACAAAAATAATAACATTTCAGCCACAAAAAAAAAACCTATACGTAAATAAACTTTGGTTTTAAAAATTACAAGTAAGGAATAGTGAATAAATTCACCCTATTAGGACTAGACATAGACACACATAATTGGAAGTAAAATGCACTTGCACGAGTAAAAAAATCCCCGTGGTCCCTTACAGGGACTACGGCAGGGACCACGGGGAATATACGTCCTCAAGTACCTATGTCATGTCGATAAAAATATATAATAAGTAACCAGAAGAAATAAGAAATATGAATAAATACAATAGGTATTTTTATTAATAAATTAAAAGTATTTCTATTAAACAAAAGCTATTGTAATTTAAAAAAAGCTATTAGCTAAAAAAAGCTATTATTATTATTATTTAGCTATTTTAATTTAACAAATTGACTGCTAAATACACAAAGTAAATTATAAAAGGTTACCAACTGAACCTGTAAATTATCTCTTATTGTGATACACTTAAAACTGATCTCTTTATTAATCATTTGTTATCTTAAAATAATTATGGTCTCTTATTAAATAAGTGTTATAATACCTAATACAACTTTATCTAAATTTGGGTAATAAATATCTTATTATAGTATTTTAAGAAAATAGCTCCCTACTTACCAATAATAGAATTATTTATGTTAGTAACTTTTTATGCGAATGTAATCATTCAGTTTCATGTATAATTTTATTTTAATTTTAGTTTCTACAATTTAGATTTTTAACTTTAGATATGCTTACTATCAAGCAATATTTTTTGCTGTACCCAAAATTCAGCGAAATCCATGATCAATCAAATTACAAAGAAAAAAGCCCTGGATTTTATTGCTTAGCGATTTAATTTTTACTTACTGTAATGAATATGAGATCACAATTACTGTGAACAATGTAATAATGAACTTTGAACTTCATGCAAATAAACGTGTTAAACAAAATGTTGACAGCTTTACTATTAATGGCTGTTTTTTCATCTTGCACAATCTACGAAATAAGAATACAAAGAGCTGGGAAAGCGGTTATGTATAAAAGTAGGTACTTAATTATTATTTTTCAATTGAAATAAAATATTTACTAGCATTGGCCTTTTTAGATAAAAAGGAAATATCCCACTAGTTCATGAAGTTGCAAGAATCTGTATCATCAGAAAGCGCTGACATTGTTCAAATGTTTGGAAAAGATTACGTTTTAACGACAAAAATGACCACTGTTATTCTTCAGAACTATGGAATATTGCAAGCTTACATGTCTCTGGGCTACCAAGAACCCCAAAATTTTGCGGGAAAAACCCTGGGTTTTATTGCCTAGCCCATGAGTTGCTTCTAGATACCAAAGTAATATTGGATGAAATAACCCAAAAATGAGTAATTATGCTGTTTAAAGCTAAACCAACGAATAGATAATATCTTTAAAAAAAGAGGAATGAAATTATAAATAAAGATATTTATTTTAGTTTTAAATTTGAGGCCAAAGCACGAAGGAATTCAATTTCGGTGTATTCCTCTTTTTTTTTTAAGATATTATCTATTCGTTGGTTTTGCTTTAAACAGCATTTACTCATTTTTGGTGGTGACTGCCCATTAAGACAACATTCTATTTGACCCAATATTACCTTGGTTTCTAGAAGCAACTCATGGGCTAGGCAATAAAACCCAGGGTTTTTTTTCTCTATAATTTGATTGATCCGATGATGCCAGGATTCCGCTGAATTTTGGGTTCTTGGTAGCCCCGAGACATGTAAGCTTGCAATACTCCATAGTTCTGGAGGATAACAGGGGTCATTTTTGTCGTTACCTAAAACGTAATCTTTTCCAAACATTTGAACAATGTCAGCGCTTTCTGATGATACAGATTCTTGCAACTTCATGAAATAGTGGGGGATTTCCTTTTTATCTAAAAATGCCAATGCTAGTAAACATTTCATTTCAATTGAAAAATTATAATTACTTCCATACATAACCGCTTTCCCAGCTCTTTGTATTCTTCTATATATAGATTGTGCAAGATGAAAAAAACAGCCATTAATAGTGACGCTGTCAAAATTTTGTTTAACACATTTAATTGCAACAAGTTCAAAATCCATTATTACATTGTTTACCGTAATTGTGATCTCATGTTCATTACAATAGGTAAAAATTAAATCAAATAATTTATTATAGGTTTTTTTGTCTTTATGAGTGCATAGGGCAAACAAAAGAGGATATGTATGTCTGTTATCCTCAAAGATATTTCCATGTATAACATACAGTTGCAAAAAGTTCGTTGCCGCAACGTAGAATGTCCCATCCATAATTAACAGTTTAGATCTCCCGAAAAAATCCATCATTCTTTGACAAGAAAAAACGATTATCCTTTTGTTATCATCAAAGATCTCATCACATATTACAAAATTGTTATTTTGTATTTGCAAATCCTCATGATGAATTTGGAAGTAAATATCCGTTGGCGACCTAAAAACAGGTTTTCCTTTTTTCTTTTCACGATAAACTACCTGTCTTAACGCAGAAGTGGAAGGTAATTCGCTCAAAACCATTTCATCACTACTAGATTTTGCGGTTTGTAAAATCTGGCATGTCTTCTTACTGGTATTCTGACAGGAATCTGTTTTGATTTTATCAATTATAGATGCCACGGCCAGCCGTGCTGGTTCCGGATCATGGTTGTGGTTCTCATCATATTTAACCACAGTATGTAACTGCATCTCCATGTTTACTATTGTTACGGCACGACACATACATTTTTCCGCACGTTGTCGTTCACAAATCCAATAAACATTATTGTTTACTTGCCTATTTTTGTTATAAATGTATCCATTCAAACAAAGTTTTTGTCCACCTTTAGAACTTTTGAATGTACTGCAATTTATAGTAGTCATTTTAATTATCAGAACAAATATCGAGATCGCAATAGTCTTGAAATACAAAATATTTTTGCTGTATGACAGTAAGGGCTGATTTTTCAATAGCTTTTTTATTGGAATAAAATTGACGTCTGACAGAAAATTTTCCACATATCCAAACACAACAATTTAGGCCACTTACACATTATGTCGTAGCTGCAGCGGCACCGCCGCCGCCGCGATGCCGCTTTTAGGTACCCTTGGATTTGTATGAACCCTTGTCCTCTTTTATGGACAAGCGGCGCGTCGCATGACGCGTTGTGCGGCGCGGCCTGGAGTAAATTCAAACATATGACGATGTATGAGAGCGTTTACGGAGAAGCGACTTTACGCGCGTTTGCCTGAAACCCAGCGTTACTAGCAGCGGAGCCCGCAGATGACGCCGCCGCAACGCACGCAGCGTTTATCGCGGCGACGCACTCAGCAGCGACGTGTGACGCAGCGACATCAATGGCGGCGCCTGCGGCATCACTCGCGCAATACAAACTATGCCCGCCGAAGATTTCTTAAATGTATATCTGAATGACTCAACCCACAACTCGGGTCGCTTTTGTATTGCAGAAATAAGAATTTGCATCTTTTCGTTAGTAATGTTGCGGCACGAACGCTTTCGAACGCTTTTTCAATTACATTATTCGAAATAATATTAAAAATATTAATAAATAATAAAATAATAATTAATTATAATATTATACTAAATAATTAATTAATTATTTTTTTGTTTCCTTCTACGAAATTGTCGTCTCGCAGCTTCCTTAGCTGCGTAAATGGAGAAGGAGATCTCGTCCACTCACCCGGCTCGCAGCAGACGCACCGGGCTTCGGCGGAGGGCGGATAACGCCCTCTCTTTCGGCTCCCGTAATGCTGGAGCCCAATTCTCACGCGACGAAGTGACGAATGCGTCATGAAAGAGTGTAATCGTTCATGACGCATTCGTCACTGTCGATCGTCTCTTTAAGTCGCTTATAAAATGGTGAGATTATCCGAATCATGTATTCTCACTACAAGTCGATCGTATATCATCGACCTTCCTTCGGCACTGATAAGACCTTGACTCTTTCTCTCCCGATATCTATCAATTCAACCGAGAAATGTACGGGAGCAAAGTGGGCAGTACAGCTCCAAAATCCTCGTTTCCAGGAGCGGTACCGCCATAGTTGCAATTGCGTCGCGATCGACACTTCTTGTCCTCAACTAGAGCAAAACCCTCCTGTAGACTGGTTTAGAAGTCAACAAACTTTAAAAATGACTTCTAAGCATATCATAAACATTTATAAAATAATAATGCGTTATTGATTCCATAACTCAATTTTTATTTTATTATTAGGTAATATTTAAATAAGTCCTCCTTTGTATGTGCCACAACAGAATGCATGGCTGGTTCTGATATGTCACTGTCAACATTTTCTGTCACGTCAAATTAAAGTCATATTTGTTTACATTGGTTACCAAAATGTTTTAAAATAAATTAAGGTCATATTCTGTTTGAATATTTGTATAAAATACCCATGTATAGCCACTACGTGACACTGGCAGAAATTGCCGTAGTCTTCGGCAAATTGCCATAAAAAAAAAAATTAAAAAAAATAAAAGCAGAATGTCTGCCTATGATAATTATATAACTGAACTGATGACTATCGAAATAACATCAAGGCTTATCAAGATGGAGGATGGATGGTGGCTTATTATCGTGATTGTAGTAAAGACGGAACCGAATCACGGGCTCTTAGAATGGCTGCTGCGTTCCACCGTTCCAACGACGCAACTCATGCAACTGTACCTTACGTGTTTCGGCTGCATTACAAAGTCTGAAAAGAATCTTAATGAAAACTAAATTTCCTCCATGAGGACCAGGCAGTAGGAATCTCAACACTACACGAATTTCAACGTGTTTGTAGTGAATGTGCTGGACGAACGTCTGTCAAAATTCATGAAGACTTTGGGCAAGAGGTGTAATGATCCAGCGATTCTTGAGCTAGCTACTGAACAGCTCGCCACACTTGACGCCTCCTAATCATATAAACTAGTAATTTTGTATTATGCACAGTATTTTTGTTTGTTATCTATGTTGTACTTATATTGAAAAAAATTAAAACATATTTGAAATATTTATTGTTTGAAATGCTTTAGATAGTCTCCATCAAGTTGATGGCCCTGTTGTAATACAATAATAACAAGTATTATCATAATTCACGTGACAAAAGACCCTTTACATGAATATATCACAGACTAACTTACATAAATAAACCCCACCACAAAAAACACAAACCACAAATACATAATTATTACCACACCACACTTGGGTTTGGCGATGCTTCCCTCATACCTCACACGAAAAACCCGCCGAGCAAATTCTGGGCTAGGCACGACAGCCTTTTGCAGGGCTCGATCTCAAAATACCAGATTCGCCTCTAGGATGTAGTACTGCTCGACTTCATCCGCGACAGCTTCAGCAACGTCCTTCCTCGGTACTGATTTGGCCTTGCATCCTTTTCCCTCGATGTATGTGGGTCCAACAAACATACAGAAGGATGGTGAGCACTGCAGCTCGCTTGCAGGAATGATACCGTGTTTGTTGCGGTTGCGACGCGATCGATATTTCTTGCCCGTAACCAGAGTAAAGCCGTCCTACTCCATTTTATTGGTAAGTACGAGTATTAGAAGCCGGCGCCTTCCCCTTCTGCATCTCATGTGTCTCATCCATCGACGCCGCACAAGTAGCGGATAAAAATAAGAAAAGGAAAAAAAAAGATAAAATGAAAAGATAAAGTAGACGTTTCTAAATTATATTAAACGTTACTTATAGATTTTGAATATTATAGTAACTGAATATTATACTAAATTAATATTAGTTCAAATGTGCATTATAGAAACTGTCCATTATACCATACAAAATTATGTAAAACGAAATTATATCAATAATTCATTATATCATTTCATCGTTATATTAAACAAAAGTATATTAAATGAAATTAGGTCATATGAGCATTAGAGCTTTTGTTATTATGTCAAACATTACACACCCCTATTTTTCATACCCCTATTTTTTTTTTGCAAAACGACGTTTGCGGTGTCAGCTAGTAGAGTTATAAACTTCTTCGAGAATTGGGCTATCAAATGCAAAAATAATTTTTCAAATCCCAGTCGCAGTTTAGGAGATTACATACAAACAAACAAAGTTTACCTCTTTATAATATTAGTATAGATAAAGGCTATAAAATAGAGGGAACAAAATAATCAACATGCAACTATTGATGTCGAGAGTTGCATTCGTTAAAGCGAAGTTAGATTTTATCGCCCTAAAGCTGTCAGTTTGAATTTTAATTGAACATTCAAGGCGCGAATGCAATCGCGAGGCGCAAATTTATGCGCGAGGCGCGCTTCTTAGAATACTATATTACAAAAGAACGCTTACTTTTAACAATAAGTATTTTACAGGATGCTCGTCTTACTTACTCTGTAGGCTCTATATAGATGAGATAGTCTTTAAGGGTCGGTTCACATCTGACGGAAAATGCGTCGCGTATTAGGTATCGGTCGCGTACGCCAGAACAGACAATTATATGATAAAAAATGTAAACTTTCACACTCAACCGATGATGCGTTAGTGCGAATAGACGCAATAGATGATGCGCTTGACGCATTTTCCGTCAGATGTAAACCGACCCTAAAGGACAGTGATTTCTGTCATCTCCCAGGCCCCGACTTATGGTAGTAGATAGATCAGTGGGGTTTTAGTCGGTAGGAGTCCAACATAACCCTCCGTTTTCCCCAGATGGAATCCAAATCCAAAATCCAGAAATCCAAATCCTCGTGGATACCAATCCATGAAAACACCAAGGAAAAAAAATAATACTTGTCATGGGCAATATAAGTAGTTGAGGAATCTTTTGAACACATAAGCTATCTAAAATACATCTAAGTAGTGTAATATCTTCTAGGAGTTTTTAACAAAATAAGACCTAGGTAAATAATCATGACCCGGATTAGATTTACACCTATTTTTATAACCGAGTTGTTCAATCATCCATAAAATTAGACAACTAGCGATAAATTCAATACGCTTAATTACGACTCTAATCAAATCACCAATTACATAAGATTTTATTTTGAGTTAAAACACCGAAGTATTAGGCACACTATTTTTTTTTTAATGCTACAAACTTTCCATGACGTTTTTTTTTAAAGAAACACTATCTAGTACCTAAATATTAGTAGACCCGAAGTAGAACGGCAGTCACAAATGTTTCCATTTGTTACATAACATCAAAACTATGACTGTGATAACTAGTCAACATGTAGATGAAACATTTCACTTTTATCAGATCTCAATTCTCACAGTGAACACACCCAAAGAAAGTCGAAATGTCGCAATATGCGTAAACCGAAGTAATATATTCGGATCGAATCAAATGCGTGCATCGATCTCTGAGGAAAGTGCTGCTGCAACAAAATCCAAGATGAATTAAACTCTAAAATCCTCACAACACAACAGTTTCGATCAATTTTTTCATGCTAATTGATGCTAATATTTTATCAGAGGGGCAATTCTCTTAATTTTAAGAACGTTCACAGTCTCATCTCAGTATCAATCTGTCAAAAATACCTATAATTTCTCTACATTTTGACAAGTTTTTGACATTTGTTTATCGCCGAGATGAGATTGCGACTAGATTTTGAACATGTAAAATTACGGGAATTGGCCTTCTGATGACGCACAAAAATTGAGGTCGGCTCGCGGAATTCAAAAAAAGAATTGTGGACTTCGACCAACAAGTTGTTGATCGAAGATTGTGAAAGAAGAGTTCAAAAAAAGAATCAATTTCCATAGATCTATTATGTCTGCGTCATTTGATAGCGACAGTGATGGTGTAACATCCGATCACTGCCTGTCTGACGTCATCTCCTATTTCTGTTCCTTGTCTGCTTAGAAAGCGGTTACTGGAATACCAGTTAGTCATGCACCGATTCTTAATATAAAGCATTTTGTTTATTCAATACGAGTTAGCAAGTATCGACCTACATTTCGTAGATGACTGGTTTATTGGTAGCGAGTAAACTTGACGTCGAAAAAATTCGCACGTCAAGTAGCTTTCGTCCTCATTTTTTATCGTGATGAGTTTATAACTATCGATTAATGGCATCCGCTGATCCGCATTTCACGATCGTAGCTTTTTATTTGGTTGCTAGATCCTGTCTGCTTTCTGGTACATCACAACACAATCACAAAATAACATAAAGATTCATCCAAACTAATATTTTATAGAGCGTCTAATTTCACCTAAAAACCGGATAAATTAGGATAGCTTAATCCTTCAGTATGCAGAGAATGTACAAGTACCTCCCGGGCCCCCGACTACTGAAAGGAACATTGGTGTTTTAGTAGGAGTTCGACGTAACCCTCAGTTCTTCCTAGAAGGAACCATGTGTATTTTCTCACGAAAAAAAAGGATAGCTTAATCCTGTTGCTGATGCAGGAAGTTTTAATTGCTCGTCCACAGCAACATGAAAATCTTCATTAATAAGTGGGTGATATCCACAATGACTAACACAAATCTCACTAAATTATGAAACAACTCACACTGTGCGAGATATCTCATTCACATAGTGGTGCGTATGTCCCTTTGCTAAGTCATCATTAGTTAGCATGCTACCGTTATGCACGGTTTTTATACGCGAAAGCTAATTGTTCTACCTACTTACTAATTGGTGTAATTTGGTAAAGTCAAATTATTTCTATAGAAAAACTCGTAACCCTATCTACCCCGAAACACTACCAATCTCAATGGGGTCATTGGGTCGTCTAAGGCCTCATTTACGGAGACGCGGAGCGTCGCGCGTCGCGTTGGGTGTCGCTGCCCGCATTAAATTCAAACATAAAGCGTTGTATGAGAGCGTTTAAGGTAAAGCGACTTTAAAATCAACTATGCGACGCGCCGCGAGACGCCACGCTGCACGCGACGCGCGACGCCCCGCATCTCCGTAAACGAGGCCTTAGGGGCGGAGTTTTAGGAGTTGGAGTATAGGTACGCTTGGGGGCATGAACAGCATGAACAGCAAAGCACTATATTTCCAAAATGGTAGCTCGGATGAAACAATGCTTTGTTTTTGGCAAAGATGAATTAATCAATTTGCCTAACCCTTTTCCCTACTACTATGTTGGGGTCGGCTTCCAGTCTAACCGAGTGCAGCTGAATACCAGTATTTTAAGTGGTTAACTACTTATCTGACATCTAGTTACTGAGTTACACAATACCTCTTGCTAAGACTGGTTATCAGACTTTTGGGCTTCTGACTACCAACGACTGTCGAAAATCTACGAATGACATCAGGAACCAACGACTTAACGTCCTTTCCGAAGCACGAAGGGATCTCGATTGGTGATGGATAGTCACCCATCCACGACCCGACCTCGACAAGCGTAACTTAACCTTTAATCGACCCGTACAGCTGTCATCAATCTAAGTTTTAAACAAATGTTTAGTAGCATCCAATGGGGTCAGTTTCAGTCAGTTACATTCACGGAGTTCTAAAAACTTTAAGTACGGAAAGACAGGTTAAAGCAGACTATAATAAATTCCTGTCCCAGGATAGTTACCAGCCGGTATGCGGTATCTAATAAACTGAGCAAGTAACATTACGAGAACTGCAGTGAATCTATTACTTTGTTAATTAAACCGATCTTACTACTTAGTTGTTAGGGCTGGCCTTTATCTCAGGAAATTATGATATCGATGTGAATCTGGGTCATATTTAAATGTTTACTCCTAATGAATATGTTGAATTAAGATTTGATGTTATTCGTGATGATAAAATGTCGATCAATCAGTGCAATTAACTTGAACTGGTTTTATTCCAAGGGCTTAAAATAGTTTTTCTTCTTGTTCAGGTTCCTGCCGATCGATTCTATAAAAATCTCACCGTGATAACTTAGGTGAAGTGAGCGTGAAGTGAGCTATCAATAGGGGCAATCCCTAACATCAGGTGGAATGACAGCTCACTTCACCTTAGTTTTCACGGTTAGATTTTTACAGAATAGCACTGCGGTACTCAGCTTGCTATTTATTTAGTACCTATAACGATATCACCATGTGCATGTCGCAGCCAACTGATTAAATTAGCCGTTTAGTTAACCGCATGGCCTTTAGAAGTAGTGCTCGCCTCGCTTCGCTCTCTCGGTTCGCACACGGTTGATCACAGTTCTAACCTAACCTAACCCATTTGGTCGGGTTGCCCTGGCTTAGTTATTGCGACCAATTCGGCTCGCGCGTGATTGGTTACAGTTCCAACCTGAACTACAATTTTATTGAATATCATTCAGGCCGTTAGTTGAACGACCGCCGTTTAGTTAAAAGGCAAGGCGGTTAACTAAACGGCTAATTAAACCAGTTGGCTGCGACATGCTTACAATGTAGGATATACTTACAGACAGCTAAGAAATGTTGATTTCGGGGGGACCATGGGGTCCTCCTTCTCATAGAGAGGAGGCCTGTGTCCCAGCATTGAGAACATTATAGGCTGATTATGTACAGGGTCTGCACCAAAATCGTCACATTGACCGAACTATTTATTTATTTAAACTTTTTTTTATATATAATAATAAAACTATACGTACTCAAGCAAAAAAAAAACAAAATTAAAAATGAAAAAATGAAACTCACTAACTAACTAAAAGCCTCCAGGTATAAAGGGTGTGACAGCTTACATATTTATGCAATGCTATATACCTAATGTGACACAAAGTAAGGCGCCTCCCTGGGTTCGTTGCTACTAAACCATGAGTAGGTAGCCACTTTTAATTCCGGAAAGACACTATAGAACTCCACTAGATAGATAATCTTTAATATGTACACCATAAAAACCAACCAACCATACCAGCGGAACTGCTATAGAATCTAAAAACAGCCGGCTAGTAACTAATATAATTTACAACAAGAACCCCTGGAACAAATTGCTTCGCACTCTCTTCGTATTTGCATAGAATAATGTGGTGCATAGGTAAACTGTTTGATTATTTTTTGCGAGAACGCGTGATTATGTTGATTTTTGTTGCAAAACATGTTTTTGAACTCTGTCCCGGCGAACTTCGTACCGCCTAAGAATCAATAAATGTTGTGTTAACTTATTAGATATAATTATCATCAAAACAGCCGTTCCATACAAAATATATGAGAAAATTAATTACGTTCATTATTATTTTATTTCGTGAATTTTTTCCATGTTTTAATAGATAATCTGCTATTCGAGGCGGAGAAAAATCCAATAAATCAAAATCAAAGATCATAAAAATCGGTACAGCCGTTCTCGAGTTATATATATATGGTGTAACTAACCCAACTTTGTTTTATTTATATACATTATGGTGACCCGCTTTCTACGAAGACTGCAGTGCATTATATTAGAATTTCCTATCTAGTTCCGACAGTGATTAATAATGTTTGGTAATTTTGTCGCATCACCATAGGGGTTAATGAGTAAGTAAGTATAAATATTCGAACAAGTTTCCGCAGTCTTTTTGGTTATAAAAAAAATCGGTCAAGTGCGAGTCGGACTCGTGCACCGAGGGTTCCGCCCAAATTTGTAGGTATGTAACTACAAAGTTACGGTTTTCTGATTGTTTCCTTTACTTGTGCTACATGACATTGCTTGTTGCCAAATTTCATGATTGTAGATCAACGGAAAGTACCATATAGGTTTTGATTCCCTTGCGAGTGTCAAAATATACGACATATAGGTACCTACGGAACATAAACGCCCGTATCTTTTGTTTGCGTTGACTTAGAAGTTTGATTTTTTCACTGTTTCAAAGGAGTATATATGCCTTGACTATTTGATATTAATTTCAACTTAATAACTCCACGCGTTTCTGAGAAAAAGGATCTTGACAGATGGACAGACAGACGGCCAACGAAGTGATCTTATAAGGGTTCCATCTTTTCTTTTGAGGTACGGAAACCTAAAAATAGAGAAGGCAAACGTAACGTCTATTATGATTTACTTTGGCTTTTTAAATCTACTCGCTAACCTTTTATAATAGAATTTACAAACGCACATAAATACAAAGGCTACAAAGAAAAGAGTGTGCAAAAAAAATGAGGCCACAGTTTTTATTTGAACGCAGATTGCGAGAATCTGTCAAGTTTTTTTTACGGTTTATTGAAGATCTACAAATCAGTACCTGATGGAAGAAAAAATACTTTGTATTCACCAAAGATCACGAGAGAGTTTTTTCCGGTAGTATTTATTGGTTTCCGAAACGAATCCTGGTGATTTATATCTTTGGAAACTGGCACTGTATACATACATACATACATGAACCCATGCCAGTAGGCAGAAACTACAGAACGCCAGTGGTGGTATACTTAATCATCTAACATATACAATGTGTCCCAAAATTCAACGATAAACTCATTGAAAAGTTGACAACCAAGAACTGCATAGCTTTTCACAACCATACGACAAGCTATCGTATCGAAAATTACACATTTCGATAAATTTGACTTGCCCCCGACAGCAAATAGCTGTTGGAAGGATAGCGGGCGGCTATTTGATTTAAACTGACAATTTTTTTTGGGATTTGGACTTGTGAATAGAGTTTATAGGACTCCTACGATAACACTGATTGATGTTCGATACGGTACTCAAGCGTATCGAGTGTTTGTGAATAGCTATGCTGAACTGTATTATTATATACAACGTGTTCCAAAACTCAACGATAAGCTGGCAGCAGAGGGCGGACTTCATGACTACACGAGAAAAAATAAAAATACCTATCTACTTAATTTTTTTGAAATTACAAAAAAATACATTGAAATCCTTCAAAAATTGACAATCCTTAAGATATTTTGAACTACATGACCACAATTTTCCATGTTCCTGTTTTTTTTTTTTTTTTGAATTGGCAACTTACGTAGCACTGCTATTCACCACAACCCTTAAAATCCCAGAATGCCAGTAGTTTTTACTCAAAAATCAATACAAATTAAAATTAAATTCCTTAAAATTTTCAGTCCACCAAAAAAATTTAGATTTTTTTTTCATTTTCATCTTTTCACGATTAAACCACTGAACGGATTTCAATAAAATTTGGTAAGGAGATAGATGTTATCTTGGAGATGTCCTTCCCCAAGCTATTTTTTGTCCAGATAGCACGTTCCCGCGGAATCCACGCGGGCGAAGTCGCGGGCACAGCTAGTTTTATATAAGAGGTTACATCGGAGCACGCCTTTCGAAAGCCTTTCTAAGCTGATCCTCTCATTATGATGTAACTGGATACGTGGGACTAAGGAACTGTTAGCAACGTGCATTATTGTACCTATTACTAAGTAAGTACCTACTTACATTCTCTTTGTGCCTTCCTGAATTAGTCGCATAGTATTGTCAAGTGCTTTGAACGTTAATTGTCGTCTTTCTATAATTGCTTGTTCGTGAAACAGAAATACTGAAGAAAACTTTTCAGCATTCTATCTTATATTTCGTGCATAATATGAATAAATGAGTGATATGCACTTTGGTCTCTTGGTAGACTATAGAACTGTTAAAAGCCGTGTCCTAACTGAAAGCGATTGTCGCGTGAGTACGCGGTTGTTGCGCTCGTTTTTATGAATATGACGTACTCGCGCGATCAATCAAGTCGCGTTTGTAAGTTATTCATAATCAAAGATCGGAATAAGTAGAGTATATAAAATAATATTTACATATACTTGAGGAAGTAAGTTATTACTTACTTCCTCAAGTATATGTAAATATTATTTCACTCTATATTTAGAGTGGATAATACCTCCTCTAAAATCCCAGAATGATGATAATGACGTTTTGATGAAGGTTCCTTGCACTCTATATTACATCTCTCGAACTTTAATTGCTTACATATACCTAAACTTTAAAAAACTAAACTTCAAACCATTAAATGAATTATTACCATCGGATCACCTATTCCGATCTCTGGTCGTAATTCATGTAAGTACCTAAACGATTGCGTATTCGCATACTCGCGCGACAACTGCTTTCGGTTAGAATGCGGTGATTTTATTTGTTTATTTAATACTTCAAGCACATACATGTACAGAGGCGGACTTTGACGGCCATATTAGTCTCACATACACACACACACACACACACATAATCAGCCTATACTGTTTCCATTGCTGGGACACAGGTTTCTTTTCTGTGAGACCGTACCTATTCGATTTTTGAGGTCCATATCCTAACTAATATTATAAATGCGAAAGTAAGTTTGTTTGTTACCGTTTCACGCCTAAACCACTGAACCGATCATCCTGAAATTTTGCATATACGTTGTCAGGTGTACAGAAACGGACACAGGGTACCTTTTATCCCGAAAAAACGTGGTGTTCCCGAGGAAAACAACAATAGCGTTCTTATGATAATAGATGGCGCCACATGTCTTTTCACGGAATCGACACTTTATGCGGGTGAAACCGCGGGGCACAGCTAATTAGTCTCATAAAGAGAAATATTTAATTTTGGAATAGTGGTCATGAGATTTCTAGCAGGTTGCATATTGAACACCAAATTAAATTTGTGGAGACGTGTCTGCTTAGTTAACACGGAAATAAAAATCTTATTAATTAGCAAATTTAATAATTATATATCTTAATTTAATTAATACCCGGTCACCAATGTGCTTTAAAATGAGAGCGGCAGTTATGTCGGCCGCAGCAAGTCAATTTGTAGTCGTCTTTTTTTCAAGTCTAACCACTTTTACTATCTCTCTAAGGCGGTTACGACCAGTGAGAATTTACATCATTTTTGTACCAAATTACATTATATTACATAACACGTAGGTATACTATAAAGAGTACCTTATTGCGTGAATGGATAAAAAACACTCATTAAAATGTTTTTTACCTTTTCCTTTAGCGGCAGTTGCATCTTGGTTTTATTTTGATCTTGTACCAGTACATTTTAAATTGATTACGGGTAATGCCACCAAGAGCGTGCCGACACGGCTTATTTTTTTTTTTTGCAAATGCAAACGCGTATGAATGTTTATTTTTTTTTTATTTCATGAAAGTGTTAATAGTAGGTAGGTACTTATGTGTAATAAAATTAAAATACCTATTAAAAGTGTATTGGGAACATTTTAGATAGATATAGCTTAACAAAAGACACGAAGATAGCTGCAAAAGTATAATATTGTGGCGAGGCTATCAACGCCCAACACAAATCACATTTTTAATGTGACTCCAAATTTCAAGTCCTTTGCAAATAGACAAATATTAAAATTTTCCCTACCCAGACTTTTGAAATAAGTGAATTTTGAGATTTAAAAAAATTTGTATTAAGACCCGTTTTTAAACAATCACTAAATAATATTAGTATCGAGGAGTTTTACACTTCTGAATGCATACGAAACATACCACAATAATAATTTCGCTTGCCTAGCAACAATATCAGTTTTGCAAATACCAATGAACTTCCAAATTAAATAAAATGGCATCATTTACGTAACTGCATTCGGAACATTAAAATTCTTTGAATACATATATGAATCTTAAACTATGTTAATTTTATTCGTCTCTGACTTCATGGCATGAGACAGTTTCTACCATAAAAAATATAACTTTCACGTATTTTGACTATTTAAATAATATTGAATGTCGTTAAGAGTTTATTTAACTTTGTCCTCGCAATAGTTTTAACAGTCAATATGTGATCGCGTTAATGACATTGCTTGAATCCTCGATGTAAGAATGCATTTCCACCTGTAAGAAAAGTTCTGTACAAATACCTGACAGAATGACTGCAATAGTAAGGTACAAGTAGATTTTACATACATAGATACATTTATATACACAGTTTAGTAATAATAATAATAGCCTCCCCGACCGATTTCGGTCACGGTGACTAATCTCAACGGAGATTAGCCAGGTACGCAGGAGATATTATAGTGCACAGGTGGGTGCGCAGACACAGGTGCACTCTCTGTACCTTTACTCTCATAGTCTGATGGGACGGCAATCCGACACGATCGGAGAGAGATCAGGCGCAGGACCAACGGCTTTACGTGCTTTCCGAGGCACGGGGGTAATAAACCGCCAACTTCCAAACTTCGGACTGTTACTAAGAAATTCCTAATGGAAAAACTCAATAACACTTTGTCCGACCCGGGAATCGAACCCAGGACCCCACGCTCAGCAGTCGCGCTTGCAACCACGAGACCAACGGGGCAGTCAACACACACACACACAGTAAGATAGGTAAGATTATATGTATAAGAGTAGGGGAAGACCAATGAAAGACGGATGGACTGTAAAAGATGATAGTATAGCTAGAAGGAGGGGACTACCGAGATGATGACTAATAGAAAGAAAAAGACATATTACGCCGACCCTAAATAAATTTGGATAACGGCAAGAGAATGAGGTTGACACTTACACACTACACTAAACTTGTTTGTTGCTCTAGAATTCGTCAGGCCACGTCACATGAACACTTCAAAAATTTTGACATACGAAAAGCTGCTAATTTTGAATTTTAATTCTGCCGGTCTATTCTGAAAAAAACACGCGAAAACATAGGCGAAGTGAATTTGAAATGAGCTGTATTTTCACCCATGATACCATACTATTGACAGCTCACTTCAACTTTCAGTGAGCAGGTGATTTGTCACCTAAGTTTCCATGTTGAGATTTATACAGAATATATCGGATGGCATCAAACTGTCTGCTCTGATACTACGGATCTAATAGCAAAGGAACCGTATAACCAGATTAAAATCGCCAGTACAACTTATTATACAATAACTTGTCCATGCCGATGCCGATGCCGCTTCAATTCAATACAGTCATCTTTGGCGTCTGCATCTAACAGAGATTCAAATCTGGAACTAGTTTAAAAATACTGTTGGCAATTCAATGCTGAGTTTAGTTAACGGAAAACGGGTCAATCGGATATCACAATTAACTTTTTTTTTATTCTTTTACATAAAGAGCTTTTTGGATCTTTTATAGTACTTACCATAACAGATTCAAAAAGCTCATTATGTCATTATAATAAGGCCACTTTCACTCCAAACGTATAGTCGGCCGCCGATTGCATAGCGTATTGTCGTTTCGGTATGACCGAAAAGTTGAATGTGTATGGAGAGCAGTCAACGACGTGCTAACGCATGACGCTCACAGTCGGCGGCTGAAAATACGTTTGTGAAATTGCGAAATGTATCGTGACTATGCCTATAGTGCAACCAAATAATTTACACTGTCGACCACATCGCCGTAGGATTAATAAAATTAACTCATAAAGAATCGTATCCTCATCGAGGAAAATAACACGAGACAATAGAAACAAAAAAACAATATTTACACTTCAATTTCAATTTATTGATTACAGATCAGTATTTACAAGATGATACAGAATGAGAACCAATGGACAAAGTGCGAGTAACATCAGCTGAAGAGAAGAACGGCGGAGATAATATGTGCTTACAAGTAAGTTGCACCGACGTAGCCAGGCGTGATATAGCGAGCACCGATTCCGTTCACCACGGTAGGGCCAGCGACCAGGGTCTGTGGGGAAAATTAAGAATATCAGTCACTATTTCAATATCTATCGGTTCTATAAAATGCAACGTCTCTCTGCCTGTCTTTCCGTTGGTGCACTTAAGACACAAGGACCATTATGAGTTTTTTTTTTTTTTTAATAAAAGTTCTGTTCCCTAGGTTTTAGTAAGGAATGAACATAAGGAATGAACTGTGTAAAGTTAGATAAGGCAAGATGAACGGTTGCCACTTTCTATAGCGAGGATTTTGCAATCATGAATATATTTTTTTAAAATAAAATTTTATTACTTAGGCACCCGTGTCATGCATTTCTTTTCTAAATTAAAGGTGAACCGTAACCTCGAGAGTTATTGAATGTATTTAAATATCAAAAGATGATGACGTCATGAATTAAAAAAACAAAAAGGTAAATCAGAAAAGTTGTTCACTAAACAAACTATTTTAATTTATAGTCAGATTAAGGTTATGTGATACCTTGAATGAGATACCTGAGATACAGGTAGTGCAATCCACGAAGACGCGCCCTACTCTTCTTCCTAATCGTTAGCGGTTATCGCTAGTCAATTCCGCTAGTGTTTTAATTTTTTCAATACACACCAATTAGCCACTAATAATAATTAGTGTGTATCGACAAAACTAAAACACTAGCGGAATATTGCACACTCGTGCTGTAAGCATTGGAAAAAAGAGTGAGGCGCGTCTTCGGGGATTGTACTATTTGTACAGGTTTATTCGTTGTTATGATTATATACTCTACTCTAATTTAATAGTTATTGTAAATATTTCATCATCTGCGTAGCCTTTTTCCAACACTAACCGTATGCAACTGAATTCCAGTATTTTAAATGGAGCGACTACCTATCTGACCTTCACAACACAGTTATTAGGTAAACGGTACCCCTTGGTGAGACTGGTTGAGACTCTCGTGCTTCTAACGACCCGTAACGACTGTGAAAGATCTACGAATGACAGCCGGGACCAACGGTATAACGTGCTTTCCGAGGCACGGAGGGGTCTTGGTATGTAAAGATGGTCACCCATCTATAGACCAACCGCGGCAAGCGTAGTTCAACCTGATCGATCATACCGTGCGGCTGTTATTTTTTAGACACAAGCCCCTAATATTGTAAATATTTATGTACAGACGCCAGCACATCAAGCTACCCGAAAATGTAAAATTTTTCAGAGATACTTTGGATTGAATTGCTATATTATTCTGCCTAAACAAGGTAAAAAAAATACTTACGGTAGCAGCAGGAGTGATTCCGGTATACCCTGGCCAGGCCAATAACTGGGGTGCAGCGGCGACCATAGCCACGCAGACGACGAGGAAAACCAGCTGAAATTGTGAAAATACCTAATTACAATACATGCATACCTACCGTATGATATATTTATATTTGGACTTTGTAGGCCCTGTAGACTTTAGACCTTTAGATCAATTTTATTTTATCAAGTACCTGGTACTTGTTGACAGGCCTACGCTGTCCTCCCATACCTATTGTAATAGTTAGGGAGGCGAGGTAGCTAAATGGCGTAATTCAACGGCGCCGTCGAGACCTATCAAAATCGAAAGATAAAATGATTTCGAAAAGAAAAGCTCGTATGGTAAAAACCATTTTAGCGGTGGGTTTGGCGTGTACGGTTTTTCAAAAATGTTAAAAAAAACAGTTACTTGGGCATTCTCGAGCGCGTCAGATATTCATACTACGTTTGTCCCAAGTGCCTCTGATAACAACGGTATACTAATCTGCCGGTTTGCGTGGTGGGGGTAGGCATATAAAGTAGTCAAAAATGCAAAAAAAAAAAATTTACTCGAGCGCGTCAGATTTTCGAAAGGGGTGTTAAGTAGGCCCCAAGGAAGCTCCCTTTAAAAAAACTGACGATTTCGGCGTGACGATAAGTTGCGATGAATTTTTGAAAATGCAAAAAAAAAAAGTTTTTTTGAAATACTCGAGCGCGTCAGATTTTCATAGGGGAGATTTATCTCGGTATCCTGAAAGCATATTTCCTTAATCTGACAAAAATGTTGGTGGGTTCTCTTAATCTGATCGAAAAAGGTTTTTTGGTTTCTTTTTTTTCCTTTCTTTCTCCTTGATAAAACGGGGAATTTAAGAATGACAATAAAGCGATAGATACAACCAACGTAAATGTAGATGAAATGTAGTACGAATTATATTATTTATTGTATAAAAAAAAATGAAATGAAATACAAATTGTATTATAATTGTATTGTTATGTATGACCTTTACATTTTTGCTCAATACAATTCATCAAAGTTTCCAGCACATTCGAGAAATATACCGTCGGGTCTTTTCTCTCTCTTCAATCGTCGTTATACTGAGGGCACATAGGTCTACGGTAGGGGACCATAAACATATAGGTATATATATATATATTAGGGTGTACCGAAAATTCCCTTCTACCGCTTCTTTCCCCACCATCAATGTTGCGAAATAAAGGAAAAATACTGGTAGGACGGCATATTTCCGCGAAGCGCTCAGTCTGTATTACATGTTTATGGCAAATTCCTCTTTTTTGCTTCAATTCTTCACTTCGTTTTGCTTACGGTACGTCCAAAAAACAATTTGAGGATCAACAGGCTATTGAATAATATATATGAAACTGTACATGTTAATAATACTTTTGTATACAGATACGCGTAGCTTTTTCCGAGTCCACGAAAATTGTCGAGAAGCTTTAGAAAAAAAAAATTGTGAGATATAATAAAAGTCACATAATTTAATTATCGTTATTTCATATCAATTTTTTTTAACACCCTCAGTTTTCGAGATATACTCAAAAAACCGGGAGTTTGAGTTTTTATGATGCTTCAAGTCAAAAAGTTTTAACTTTGGACAAAAATGTAAAGAGACCTTTTTTGTGTAAAATAAAATTACCTTTTTTGTTTATTTAAACTTTTTTTTTGTAAGATGAATCGTTCGCGACTTATATGCCGCAACGCGTTTTTCGGAAGACGAAATGGCTCCTCCACACTTCTGGTCATGCGGAAACCGGCAGATTTTGTATTTTTAGTGAGTTTTAGATTATATTCTTCAAAATAAAAAAAATAAAAATCGCGCTTGAGAATGCCGGATTAACGTTTTTTTTTTACAAGTTCGCGACCCTATAACTCGGCGGCGTCAAGGACTTATCGTCAGATTAGTTAAATTTAGTCTTAAAACACTAAAATCGACCCCCAATATCTTAATCTGACGCGCTCGAGTATTTCAGACTATCGTTTTTTTTTTACTAATCTGATCGTCTATCCTAGGCGCGCGTCACTACATAAAGAGCTAAATACTTTACAAGGTTGTTCTATTAGGTCTAAGGTATCTCTCATATCTCAAACTGCCACGCTCGAGTATTTCTGAAAATTCCCCTATTCGCCTCCCTAACTATAATTTGAAAACATTGTAAAAGCCAATTATTTTTAAAAGAGTAAACGTGGAGTTTCTTGCCGGTTCTTCTCCATAGAAAACGACCAATTGGAACCGTGCACCTAGCTTCTGGCGTTTCATAAGTGCCCTTGTAGGTTTATGTGAAATAAAATATTTTGATTTTGATTTTGTGGGTGTCAAATAGAAAGGCAAGTGGGTTTTTTTTTAAACTATCCCCATCATCATATGCCTAGCCTTTTCCCAACTATTTTCAGGATCGGCTTCCAGTCTAACCGGATGCAGCTGAATACTAGTATTTTACGTGGAGCTGCCTTTCCGATCTCCACAACCCAGTTACTGGGTAACACGATGCCCCTTGATAAGACTTGTTGATAACTTTCGGGCTGCCGTATAAAATTATGTTGTGAATATGTTTTCAACGCTGAAATGATAGAAATTGTAAATTCATATATTGCTTTATTTTTTTAAAGATATTTAAAAATAAAGACAGGTTTTCGCATTCCCTATCAGAAAGAAAACATTCCTTAGGAAAAAGTTTTAATAAAAATAATACTTACGAAGAATTTCATTTTGATTGCAGTGTATGTAGATCTCACTAGAACTGCTGCTGAGCCTTCTTAGTGCAAACTATACCGTCTCACGGAAGACAGACGCATATATAGGGCCCTTGAAGGTCGCCAGCAATAGGTACAGGCAGCCTAACCGAGCCTAGACCCTGCTAAGTGCTAAGGTCAGAACCACCTATCTGAATATCTAATGAAAATACCAGTTGTCAGGAAAAAGTGGTACAGATCTTAATTATTCGCTCCACTACCCGATATGGAGCGCATAATAATTTATTAGGACTACTTTGTCATCTAGCTGTTTAGATAAAGGTGGATATTACTTTAACATCAATAGTAATGCATTTTTTCGAGGACGATAAATCAAAGAAACGATGGATAGATTTTCTTAAAGATGATCTGAAAAGGAGTGACTACCGAGATGACGACTAATAGAGAAGAATGGACGAAAAAAATAAAGAAATAAAGAAATGCAGGAGAATGTTGATGACGTTAAATCGAACTGGTGGTGAGGAATCTCCACTTGAGGGTGCCCTTTTATGCACTGTTCCAATAAACAAAAACGAATCGTTTTGCTTACCAATGGTAGCAGTTTTTATGGTCAAACTGGGCATATACATAGATTCTTAAGCTAATTCTACCTGTGATAGCTACTTTCATATGGGAGGGTCTACTATGGAAAGCTATGAGATATTTGCATCATTGTTGGTAAAGATACAAGAGTCTTAATTTTAACCAACAACGGTCCGTAATTTATAGGAATCGGCCATTAGTTGGAAGCTCAGTAATAATTTAAAGTGAACTTTTAATGAAGGCATCTATGTTCTATGTTATGGATTTGGTTTCCGCACTTAGTCCTTCAAGTGGATCATTGTGCGTGGGCCATGGCGGCCGTCGGTGGTTATTCCAACCAGTCCACCTCCCTCCAGAAGCTGATTAAATCTCCTGGTCTGTTGAGAACATCTGTGTAAGATCTGGGTGTCCCGAGGATTTCTGAACTAACCTGGGTGACGGCTGTGCACTCAAAGAGCACATGCGCAACGGTTTCATCAGCCTCCATGCAAGCCATGCACAGGGGACTGTCCGATATGCCTAATAAAGGCATAATTTTTTATGTATCGGGAAAAGCTTTCTTGCATTCAGTGTACCTAAGATTTAATAATAATTATGCATCCAGCTGTTATAGTGTTACGGTGAGTTCCCAATAAAAATAAAGAGATATCTTACGACTTGTAACCTGACACTGTACAATCTTTTATATTTATAAGCATAAGGAAAATGGTGCTGCCCTTTCGTCCTTAATTTTGAACGCTCCTCTATACAGGGTTATTTTAAAATTGGCTAGCTAAACTCCACGGTGAGTATCGATATCTAAACAAAATAAAACAATTTTTTTTTGTGGGGTCATCGACCACAGTTATCGTAGTCACTTGATATATCAGTTTGTTTTGTGTTAACTTCACAGTCGTGATGGATACCGATATCTTAACGAGATAAAACATAAGACAGTTTTTCTCAAGTCCTACATACAGGTAACAATACTAACAGCGGTCATTGACCTTCCGATCGGGTTAGTTACACATTTATTTATAACTCAAAAACGACTGGACCGATTTTTATGATCTTTGATTTGTTGGATTTTTCTCCGTCCCGAATAGCAGAATAACTATTAAAAACATGGGTAAATTCACGAAAAAAATAATTAAGATAATTTATAGATAGGATACCTATCGCGTCTGCGGAGTTTACCTAGCTAATTTAAAATATCCCGGTATATTATACGGCAACTCAATTTGTTTTAAAAGATAAGGCTAGCCTGCTGTTTAGGACTTTTTAGTAAACCCTTGCCCCTTAAATAGCCTGGATTCTTGTGTACCTCGACTCGGTCGCTGTGTTTTGATTTTGTTTTTAATGCTGCGTTGCCTAAATTTTTTTACAAAATCGTGGGTTGGTGATTTGTGTATGATTTTAAAAAAACAAAAATCGAAGAATTATCGCTAGCTATGCAGTCTTCTGCGTTGCGGAGTTTTATTACTTTTTTTAGGTTTCGTGAAACTGATGGTTATTTTTACAGACATAGGTATCTCACGCAACCCAAATGATGCACAGAGTGGTCATGTCGCTTTCAACATTTACCTTAATTTCGCTGGTTTCAGCTAACGGGGAGAATAATGCTCAATCAATGGTGAATATTAATAGATATTAAATTAATTATTTATTTTTATCCCACAAAGTATACAGAGGCCAGAACATCAAGCTACTACAACCTGTCAAATTTCTTTTATAGATTTTCAACTTTATTGCTAAATCATATGGTTCAAAGTTGATTGGGAAAATTTGACAGTTTCGGGTAGCTTGATGTGCTGGCGTCTGTACAATTGCAGTATAGAGGTGTTACAAATATTGGAGGTACTAGGACTTGTGGGAGTCAGGAATCCAAACTAGGATACCCTGTGCTATGGACTCCTGGCCCCCCTCGCCGAGATTGCACGTAAGACATGTAGGACTATTGCAAGATACTGCTACGGCTGAGATCTATACCTACGTAAACGTTACTTACGTGCTTTGGCTAAACGTTATTCCTGTCACTGGCCCCGATTCTGTTGTTCACAAACTAAACTAAATTTAAGTTCAGTGCATCTGTTTCTTTCTATTTAATTACGAAAAGGACAGAAGATAAAATATTAGTTTAGTCCTGTCAAATTAGATAATCCATAGACAATTTCGACGAGATTAAAAAATTGGCTACTAAAAATACGTCAATTTACGTCAGGCGTTGACTAATTTGACAGGACTAAACTAATATTAATCATCGGTCCTTTTCGTATTGAAATAGAAAGAAAAAGATGCACTGAACTTAAATTTAGTTTAGTTTGTGAACAACAGAATCGGGGCCAATGTCGCACAACTGACAAACTAAAACTGCAAGAGAGAGACAGGAACATGTCTAAAGGCTGATTTTTCAATGGTCAGATAAGTGTTATCTGAGGAATTAATTTTGCATTTTGACAGCCCTTGCATAGATGTCAAACTATCATATTTATTTCTTCAATAAAAGTTATCGGGCTATTGAAAAATCAACCTTTAGTCAATCAAAGCACGAACCGAGATCTTTAAACACGTTAAAAGATCACGTAAGGTAAGAAACGTAAACGGAAACGTAAGGTGGGACGCCCTCAGGCTAGGTGGAGCGACGATCTTCGCAGGAAGGCTGGTAGCAGCTGGATGAGAGTTGCCGAAAATCGAGTTGAATGGCGTGCAATGGGAGAGGCCTATGTCCAGCAGTGGACTGCTATAGGCTGATGATGATTATGATGATGTTAAAAGATCTCGGCTTAAGTCGTTCAATGGTTTTTGAACACGGACTAAAGCTCGTCAGCAGCAGCTGCAGCCAGTAGCGTATTTGATGCTTTCTAGGAAAGCTCTGCTCAGCTGCTATCTAAAAGTTACCAATCTTAACTCACCCAAATCGATAATTCATATCTACTTATTTCGACATATTTGTAACTTACACACAGCTATTTTACAAGCGGCACCTGCACCCTATCTGCGTAACACACTGCCAATGTAGATGGTGCTTCACAATCTGAACCATTTTGAAGGCTAGCTAGTCCATTGCTTCATATGTTCGAAAAATTTGTCAGCTCAGCAACGTAAATAACGCAATGTGTGTTGTTGAACTGTCAAAATGAAAGCAGCAAAAAAAAAACAGCTGAAAAAATCAGCTACATTTTGGTCAAGTAGGTATTGAACTTTTGTATTAAACAGCTGATTGTTTTTTCGTGATTTCAGATTTGATCCCATATTGAATGTTGTTCTGTTCGATGGTCTAAAGCATCTCTTAAAGTTTGTAGGGTTAATTTTGAAACACCTTAAATTGACGAAAGACACATTACTTTTCTTTACATTAATGATGTCTGACTACGTTAACACGCAAGGATGTAAGCGCCTCCGCCAAGTTCAATCGCCTCGAGATGGGTCAGTATTTACCGAACTGGACTTGCATGAAGAACAAAACTCATCTATTTCCAAAATGCTAGCGGAGCAGACTACCATTATGTCGAAACTAGCGTCCGATATTGCAGAGATTAAAGCTCAAAACTCCCAAATACAAGCTACCAACAATGAAATCCGGAAATCAAACGCTGATATAGAACAGTCAATGAATTTTCTTAATGAAAAGTTTGAGGAGCTGAAGCGTGAGGTTGACGAGTTAAAGAAGGAGCGTATGGAGCAGCGTTCTTACATAAAAAATTTGGAAAAAAAGCTACAAGATCTACAATACAAATCGCGCTCATCGGGAATTGAAATACGCAATATTCCTCAGGTACAATCCGAAACAAATAGCTCACTTGTAAAAACTGTCTGCAAAATTGGAGAAGTAGTAGGAGTTAGTATCCCAGAAACGGAGTTTCGAGACATCTACCGCCTACCAGGCAAGTCTGTTGCCCCCTCCACTTCACGACCCCTGATCGCCGAATTCACATCTGTGCAAACGAAAACTAAGCTCATGTCTGCGGTTCGTAACTACAATAAAGACAAAAAATCTAAACAGGATAAATTGAACACGGAGCTTATCGGTATAACTGGGACACGGCAACCAGTGTACGTTTCTGATCAACTGTCATTCAATAATAAGAAACTATTTTTTCAAGCACGTGAATTCGCCAAAAATAACAACTATAAATTTTGTTGGATAAGCAGCGGATCTATCTTCCTACGCAAATTAGAAGGCGATAAACAAATCCTAGTGAGTGGTGAACAGTGTCTTTTAGATTTAGACAATAAGAAGTGACTATACTCGTCCTACTTTTCTGTAATATTGCTGTCGTATTGCCTTGTACTAATGTTGCAGAATATAGGCTATTTATCTATACTTAATCTTAAAACACTTAAACTTGTACCTTACATACTCCACAAACTTACTCACACCCCACATTCTACTACAATAGACCACATTCACACATATCCACAAACAAAACTCAACTCGCGATGTACCATCCATTATTATTCTGCGCCACGCTTCAATTTTGTACTATGAATTCAAATGGCTACTATAAACAATATTAATAATGAAATAGATAATCTAAACTTAGAAAACTCTTATCTCTGTAATCCGGAGGATAGCGTCACGTACTTTAATCAATTAGATAATAACATAAAAATTTTACATATAAATATTCGTAGTGTAAACAAAAATTTCGACAACCTTCGAGTCCTATTACATCGAACAAAAATTAACTTTGATATTCTCGTACTGACTGAATGCTGGTTAAGTTACAATCCCACCTGTTATAGAAGGTTTTCAATATTACTGCCAAAAACTCTAACCAAAATGAAGGAATAATAATCTACACAAAGCTAGGTCTACCACTTACTGTACGAGAACCGAGCTTTAAGGACGCAAATTGTCTCATATGCCAGATTGAAGATAAGTTAGCTGTGGTAGCGATCTATCGCTCACCGTCCTATAACTCGAAATCCAACTTTGATAACTTTCTAGCCAGCCTAAATGATGTCTATGAAAACCTCTCAACATACTCGAACATAGCACTTGTGGGAGATCTTAACATAGACATAAGGCAGGGTAACTGTACCGATCGTAGTCTTGAATACCTTCTCCTCAATGCATCCCACGGTCTTTTGCCTACCCATTTATTACCGACAAGAATTAATAATTGTTTAGATCATATCATTGTCAAAACAAAGCTACCCACTATTACTTTAATACTAGATTCCATATAACAGATCATAAACCAGTCATATTAGTTATCTCGAATCCTAACCTACCTTATAATGAAAACTACACTACGCCTAAACTTAAGCTAGATTACGAAGCTATCCGACTCGAGCTAGAAAATACTGATTTCACAGATGTCTATAAATTAGAAGCCCCAAATTCATCTATGAATAAGTTAATAGAAATTATCCAATCGGTTATAAGTAAGCACTCTTATACTATACAAACCCCTAAAAGACAAAAAATAATCAAACCATGGACAACGCCTGGCTTACTTACTTAAATGTATTAAAAACCGAGATAAGATGCATGTAAAATCTAAGAAGTCCCCTGACAACATAATTCTTAAAATCACATATTCTAGATACAGAAATTTCTGCAATGCCTTACTCCGAAAACTGAAACGAGCCTATGAAAAAAGCGAAATTGAGAAATCTAAAAACAATCCCAAGGCTTTATGGAGTACCTACAATTTAAAAAATCACTGGCACGCAAAAACTCTCCACAAGTCCTGTTAACCTTTTGAAAATATCAGACTGTCCGAAATCCTCCTTAAATAAAGTGTGTGACTTTTTTAGTAGCATTGGTGCAAAACTGGCTGCTAAAATCCAACCTCCATGTCCTGACCCCTCCACCATAACATTCATCGACAAACCCCCTCTAGCTAGTAACGGTACTTCACAAACCCCTACAAATTCTCTTGCTCTATTGGAAGTGGACGAGTCGGAGATTGAATCCACTATTATGCAGCTACGTAGTGACTGTGCAATAGGCTGGGATGGAATACCATCTCAAGGCCCATCTCAGTCCTATCTTCACTATCCAAAATCTTTAAAAAGATAATGAATAAGCACCTGACGCGTTTTCTTGACAAATACAACATCATTGCTGCTAATCAGTACGGTTTTCGGCATGATGTGTCAACCGAAGATGCCGTTGTAGACCTGACACAATGTGTTGCCAAGAAACTAGACCAGAAAAATAAATGTCTGGGAATTTTCTTAGACTTATCCAAGGCAATCGACACAGTCTCTGTTCCCATTCTAAACTCCAAGTTGGAACGTCATGGTATTCGGGGAGTGACACTTGATATCCTTAAGGATTACCTTAAAAATCGTACACAGAGAGTTAAAGTAGACACACAGCTTAGTGATGAGCAAAAAGTAACTTTCGGAGTCCCTCAGGGTAGCATCTTGGGCCCTACCATGTTTCAAATCTACATAAATGATCTATGTCGCATCTCACTGCCAAATAGCAAGATTTTCACTTATGCCGATGACACGGCAATTATTGTTTACGGTCCTACATGGGAAGCAGTTAAAGCTAATGCTGAACATGCGATGTCGGAAGTAATAAAATGGCTGAGGTCTAACTTGCTCACGCTAAACCTTGACAAAACTGCATTCATCCCTTTTGCACTGAGAAATAACTCCAAACCACCGAGCTCTTTTCTTCTAATGCGCACACCTGCTCTGATCAAGAAACACCTTGCCTCTGCTTGCCCCTCACTAGAACGAACAATGTCAAATATTTGGGAGTACAAATTGATGAAGGGCTCAAATGGGACTTTCACTTTGACACTGTCACAACAAGGACTTTGCGGCTGGTTCATGTCTTCAAACGACTTAAGGAATCAGCGGATCTTGACACTATTAAGATGGTCTACTTCGCACTGTGTCAGTCAGTAATCGGTTATTGTATCACAGCTTGGGGTGCCGGGAAAACCAGGTTCCTTAGGGCAGAACGAGCGCAGAGAGCAGTTTTGAACGTAATGATGAAAAAATCTTATAGATACCCGACAAACCTACTTTATGCTGACATCAAGGTGCTCACAGTCCGGCAATTGTATGTCCTTCAATCAGTTCTCAGAAAGCATGCTACGTTGCCCAAGTCTGACCCAAATAAACGTACAAACCTCCCCTTCGGTGCTCAGCACAAAACCTCTTTCGCCAAACACCAATTCTACGTCTTAAGCTCACACATATACAAAAAAATCCATAAAACTCTCAACATACTAGATTTAAGCCGTCACCAACTTAAATCTAAGGTCACTAACTGGCTGCTACAACAGGACTACTCTAATACTGAGTCTTTACTAACCTACATCGCGAAAAAATAATAATAAGCAAAAAATGCACACCCATATACACCCCTCCCCCCACATACATACACACACCACACACACACATACACACCCTCTCACCCACAAACACACACACACACACACAACTTGAAATTATACCTTTCTGTTACCCTGGGCCTTGGTTCTACAAATGTAATTGTTGTAATTTAAACAAATACAAATGAAATTGTAACAAATTAAGCGAAATAGTACCCGTAGACCTCGCCCCCTGATGTATTTCGTCACGCCTCCCTTGTCACTTAAATCCTAATCTAAATGGCCGAACCACTGTCTCTTATAATACAGGTTTCCCTAGTGTAAGAGGCAGGGTTTACATTGTCTGCGCATAGATTTAAGTTATCTTGATTTAAGTTCCACAGTATATGTTTTTTCTTTTCTTTTATCTATGTAAGTTTTGTGAAAATAAACGTTTTATTATTATTTATTATTATTACCTTGGCAAGTTACTGCTGCTTTAGACTTCATGCCGTATTGTTATCGAACTACGGAGCATCCAAACCCTTTTACATCACATCACTTCGCTTCTCTTCACCAAGCTATAACCTGCTGCGATCTATCTTCTAATACATAAAATTCTCGTGTCGTGTATGAAATTTTGTGTGTATATCGGGTAGGTCTGAGAATCAGCTACTGTCTATTTTTTTTTTTTTGCAAAACGACGTTTGCGGGGTCAGCTAGTTCTGTATAAAACTTTCGTAATTTTTGTGAAGTGAGCTTGAAGTGGGCTGTCAATAATGTCAGTCCCTCTCAGAAGGAAAGACAGCCCTGTTCATGGAGGGGTCTTGGTATGTAAAGATGATCACCCATCCATGGACCAACCAGCGTAGCTTAACCTGATCAATCGACCCGTGCGGCTGTTGCCATGTTGTAACTTGTAACTTAGCCACGCTTCCTACTTGTGAGTGATTTTTACTCCTGCATGTATCCCAATATTTCTCGGCAAAGCATTGTTTGTGAAAAGTTTTTTTACGGAAAAGTAATTGTTTGCGTCTGAATGATTGAATGATCCGCTACCCAATGTTGCTAATTAATAATTAGTTCCACTCATTGCCACGGGACTTTTTTTTTCACGATGATATTTTCACAGAATAGACAGGCTGCTTTCCGAAAGTAACCCCTCCTATCAACAAAACTGCCTACATAAGGTTGACAATGCGGGCTTCCCTGATAATTTAGTCATTCATTCAATTAGCATACTACATAATATTCGTGCTGTATCGACATAGTCCATTGCTTCTTGGAAGTTACGTTAAATTTTATAGTCCTAGTTATCAATCATACATATTTAGTTTACAGATAGTTAACAGTAATAAGTGGAAAGTTATACTTAGGCTCGTTTTTGAACAGGAATTGAATATTTGATTTCACACCCTGCATTGTCAGTTTGTTGATATGCAATGTTATGTTGTGGCACAGTTACCTAACTAAGCAGTCATTTGTTTTTTTAATAAGGCGAGATCACCAACCATTAGGAGTCGAGGGGCCGAGAATGGACTAAACGCTGGTTTTCACTTTTCTCCTTTTTATCATCCAATTGCAGCCAGATTGTAGTATCTAAGCCTTGTTTATGATAGATGAATAGTAGTCCACTTAATGTTTTAGATAGCAAACTCATACATGATCATCGTCAACAACTCCACCAAGACGCCATTTCGCGCAAACTTCTGCAGTTTTTGGTAAAAAAATGGTAAAAGAACCAAAAAACCGAAGATGAAGATGTGACAACTACAAATCCGCGTGATAAGATTACGGTGCAGCGCAGACGGCACATTTTTTGTGCGATCGAGTCTGCGGCGCACAAAAAGTCTGCAGGGCGCGCAAAAAGTCGGTCGCAGATTTTTTGTCTATCATGATATTCTGCCTTAGAAGTATCATAGTGTCCCGAAGTGCCCGAATTACACGGATTTTTTGTGCGCCGGACTTTTTGCGCGTCGTGTGCGTTACTGCATAGGTTCTATTTTCACAGACTAAAAAGTGCGTCACGGATAGTCTGTCGTCTGCGCTGCACCTAAAGCCCACTCCCTCTCGAAGAGAGGAGGCCTGTGTCGCAGCAGTAGGAACATTATAGGCTGACTATGCTGTGTTTTTCATTCTGGTACTTGAAGTCTCTCTACCTAAGATGATAGGTTTTCTTTCATGCTATTAAGACAACAAATTATAGACCAAATTTTTAATTTTAATTATATAGTAACAAAAGTTACAGATCACTATGTACAAGATACGAGTATGCTCTGGTTGAACCGATGGACAAAGTGGAAGTTGCTAAGGGTTTGTATATGGCGAGGGGACTCATGACGGTCTAGATAGTCCAGGCAGGCCAGCCAGGGGCGATGACGCGGGGGCCAGCTGCGTTCACCACGGTAGGGCCTGCAACCACGGTCTGTGGACAAAGTAGAACGGTTGTTAGTGAATCTGTAAGTTAATAGGATATCGAAGCTACGGCAGATATTACTTAGTCGATGAAGACAAACACCTTAATCTGCTTATGATTTTGAATACCCGTTAAAACGTCATCAAATCATTCTTTTTGGCTAACAAGCAATGACATACTGAACGCACTATCTATTATCACTACATAGTATAAAACAAAGTCGCTTTCTCTGTCCCTATATCCCTAAGTATGCTTAAATCTTTAAAACTACGCAGCGGATTTTGATGCGGTTTTTTTTTAATAGATAAAGTGATTCAAGAGGAAGGTTAATGTATAATACATGTATAATATAGTAGAGAAACACTGATAATTTAAGAGGTTTCTAATGTGATGTCGTAAATAAACACATTTTTTGCGCTTACATTGCAAACGCTGGCTGAACCCTATGAGATACGTCAAAATAATGTACTACAGTATTGTACACCTTAAAAAGATCTACAAAAAAGTCCGCGATGGTATACAATGTGTTAATGAAATAACCCAAAACCTGAAACTAGTTTGTTTAGAATCGGCAGCAAATCGAATACAATAATTTTTAATATGGGTTATTTTTTTCCAAAAAATAATTATTTGTCATGCCGTGTCTAATATTTTTTAACGACGCTGTACGCTACTGTCCAACGCAATGAAAACAAACAGCGCGGGCGAGGGTGAGGAGAGGGGGTGCTAAAGCTGGCGCCGGGAAGCGCGGCGGCGGCGATAGAGCTACGAATGTAAGAAGTAGCGCGACAACAACATTTACAAATATCTTTTACTATAATTTTTGAAAATAAATAATTATATGTCATATCAATTTATTAATATAAAAATCGGTTGGGGTGTCCGAGGTTTTGGGTTATTTCATTAACACTTTGTATAGTCTATCTCTTAGGGATAACCCACAATAACCATTTTTTTTTTATTTACTTTTTACCAGAAATTATGGCTTATTTACGAAGCGATTTTAAGCAATACAGCATTAATCCTTATCCAATTAAGTACCTTAAATACATTGTGCATTTAATATAGATCAATATGGCCCTTTACAGCATGTTATTAAAATTAATATTTTCGAAGATATTACAGATTTAAAATGCAGGGACATAGCGGTTACTGCGGTATCGGCGGCAGGGGCTGGCGGCAAGTTAAAAAAAAACATTAAATTAAAATTATTAATTATTTAATTAAATGTATTAAATTGCATTGCGCCCGTGCGAAGCCGGGGCGGGTTGCTAGTATATTATATATAAAAATCAATGGCCATGCGTTAGTCTCGCAAAAACTCGAAAATTGCTCGACTGTTTGAATTTGTTTTATTCGCCTCATTAGTGGAATGGATCAGATAAAAAAAAAACAGAAAAACCAAAAGATATACCCGAAAATTGATATTTCATATAACATGGTACGAAGTTCAACGGGTCATCTAATTCCTAATAAAACATACAAAAATGGGAAATGCGGAAAAAATATGAACAATCGCTGGTGCTATTTTCAGGAGAGTTCATTGAACGCAACTAAATTCGCACAGCAACGACGTTTCAGGCTGTCGTGTATTTTATTCACAAACTACATATTTTGTACTGTTTGGGAGAAGAATCTAATACATACCCCAGTGGCAGGAACGACACCGGCATATCCTGGCCAGGCGGCAATCAACTGGGGAGAACCGGCGGCCAAAGCCACGCAGACGACAAGGAAGACCAGCTGGAAATAGAAGTTTAAGTTAAGGTAACATATCATCGGGGCAGCTTTGCAGCCATAGATCAGGCATACGACAAGGGAACGGTTACGGTTATCTTCTGTTAATTGGTTATATATACAGGGTTATTTGTAAAACACCAGCAACCTCTTTAGAGGTCATTGTACTCATCATTATGAACAACTTTTACTATGGGACCAAACCTGAAATTGCGAAATAAAAATCAGCTGTTCCCTACATTTATCTTCGTCTATCTCGTCAAAATGTAGGGAACAGCTGATTTTTTTTCGCGATTTCAGGTTTGGTCCCATAGTAAAAGTTGTTCATAATGATGAGTACAATGACCTCTTAAGAGGTTGCTGGTGTTTTTCAAATAACCCTGTATATGGAACAGGGAGAGCTAAATCTTTAGTACTTTTTGTACTTGAAAAGCATGTCACTCTTTGATTTCGGAAACAATTGGAAACTATTTTAATTTGCATTTCTTTTACCCAGAAATTTTCAGTACTTTTCAGGTTCTCTCTCTGCCATTTCTTACTGTCTGATATAATAATTAAAATGTTACTTACGAAGTATTTCATTTTGTTGGATTGGGTTGAACTGCTGCTGAGCCTTCTCAATGCGAACTATATCGTCCTACGGAAGACAGACGCGTTATATACGGCCCTTGAAGGTCATCAGGCAAAGCAGCTTTATCGCCAAGCTTTGTAAATACTTAGATAAAAGTGGCTACTGCATATTTATCAAAGAATGGAATTTGATAACTTGCTACACCCAGTTGAGACTGATGATAAAGTTTGCGGTTGCAACGCGCATAATTCTGATAAACTGCGACATCTTAGGGGCAATTCCCGTAATTTTAAGAACTTCACAATCTGATCTCAGTCTCAATCTGTCAAAAATACCTCTAATTTCCCTACATTTTTGACAAATGTTTGTCGATGAGATGAGATTGCAACTAGATTTTGAACATTTTAAATTACGAGAATTGGCCTTCTGATCAGGCTGCCAGATTTTAATAGATAAAGTGGGGTTTTTTACGATTTCTTACTTTGAGCAACTATGCGAAGTGATTGAAATAAACAAAAATTGGTCAATACATTTAAACCGTAAAAAAATTCACCGATATTCTCAGGGTTAAAAAGTTTGGAAATGACCTTGCCCACGCCCCTATTCGATTTGATCCATACTTCCAGGGACAGCCTGTATACTACAACCAATGAATTATTTCCTATCAACATATTTGTGCCACTAAAGTAATATTGAACCATATAGGTAGTCATAACATCTATAACATAACTTTATGTGTGAGCAATTAGCATACAGAATAGAACGTAATTACTTCTTTGTTTTCCAGTATGCAAAGTATACATAAAAGTGCAAATTAAAAGCATAAATGACGGTTAAATACTGGTATATAAGGTTACGTATATAATTACACATAACTGGATCAAAATGTAGGCGTTTCTCATAATTTAGTCATTCGCTGAGCTCACATTAAATGCTTGTTATGAAGGCATGGACGCGTTTCAATTACGAGTCGTTATTGATTTATGTTAATGCAACAATACTTTATAAATGATGCATGAGAGGCTTGTAAAGTTTCCTTTTTTATCTGGTGATCCTAGCCTTGAAAACTTTCTGAGAATTCAAGGAAAAATGACGAACTTCCATACAAACTTTCATCCCCTAATCCCCTATTAACCGGTCGAATGCCGTAATAACAGAAACAATCAAAAAGTCATTGTGTCTTGCGTGGATGCAAAGGGTTAAACCCCCTGAAGGGATGAATTTTCAAAAATCCTTCTTTATTGCTCACTTTTGCCATAACTATTAGGAAATCTTGTGCAAAATTTCATACTTCTAGCTAGACCCAGTGATTTAGGCTGCTCAGTGTCTTTTTTTTTTTTTTTTGATGGGAAATCATTAAATGACCCCTCCCGCTCTGGGTGGAACAGAAGGGAGTGTCAGACTCTTACGTTGATTAAAATATGTTTCGCGACTATAACGAATATGTATTTACAGAATTATAATCATTAGAATGAGTAATACAACTTGTTAAGTTAGTATAATCCTAAATGTCAAGATTTTATGAAATAGTCACTCAATAGTATTACTTGGTCTTGGAGAGTTATATTGATGACTTTAATGATTATAATTCTGTAAATACTTATTACGGTCGCGAATCATATTTTAATAAACGTACAACGTAATAGGTACTGATCAGCAAATTGCAAAAAACGTAAGAAAACTTGAATTTCGCAGGCTACCCTGGCCCTTTCGTCTCAAGTAGATTGGTTGAGGATCGCCGAAGCTTAGTGCAGCTTAAATAAATAGCCATAGTAACATATCTATTGAAAGGTAAAATGATTGCATCATCTCATTCTAAATCAATTTATGCATTATTGTAGTGTTATAAAATTCCATTATATCATCATATTTCTAGTTTAGAATGTTGTAAGTATGTCCATAAAATTAATCTAAATTAAGTACCACTAAGTAGCTCTAGAGATCACCAGCATTCATTAAATAAATCACTGCTTCTGTTCTGATGTAAATTTAATAATTTATCACTTATTCTGAGGATTAGCATTTCGATTTTATAACAATTTAAATGGCAAATTGAAAGTCAATTTTCTTTTTTTTCCTAAATAGATTAAGTTTGAATAATCTCGCTAAACTGGAAACGGTACCGGTATGGTAACAGTAACCGTATCGGTACGGTATGGTTTAAGTACCTGCATTGAATAAGTAAATTATATTGTTATTGTGATTCATTACTTAGCCTTTGTAGGTGCTAATTTAAAATCGAATTAGTATTTTTTGTACAACTTTACGCATGCGGAGTTTGCATACGTAACTGATTTTTGCACGGTTGCATATACTTACATACTTACGTTTTTGCATGTGACCTTTGTCGTAAAACCAGTGCGAGCAATTGTTGGTAAACCAATAAAATAAAATAAATGTCCACTCACCCGCTCGCTGAAACTTAAGTATATCATCAGCAAATGAGTGGTTTTCGGCGTCAAGTCGAATATGCTCGTCAGGTCCCTTAGAAATTTCGAGAGGCTCACTGACATCAGCTCGGTAAACCGCGTTCTCGATCCAGACCGCGATGCGATCGGAAATAGCAACCATAAACCGAGGGAGACGACCAGGATTCGTCCGGGTCGGCTTTGGTTCACCTAGCATTTAGAACAGAACATTGTTTTTTTATTGTTGAATGGGCCCGCTCTTGACCTCGATCACGCCTGATGGAAAGCCATGGATGAGGTCTATGATGGAACGAGCGTGCCCAGAAGATGCCTAAGACACTGGAACTCCCACGCAAAATAATTAGAAACCAATCAAAATTTAAAATATCAATCTTCTTTCTGATATGAGGTCCTAGGTACGATTCCTATTTCGGGAGTACTATTGGGTATTTCTATCTGGAATTTCATAGTAGCAGCCCGGAGTCCAGATTTGTACCCGGTCGATGGCACAGGGCTCGCCCCCTACATGGGAGTTAAACATTACTGCCAGACTGCCCCTTCGGACTCGTGGTTGCAAGCGCGACTGCTGAGCGTGGGGTCCTGGGTTCGATTCCCGGGTCGGACAGTGTTATTGAGTTATCCATTATGAATTTCTTAGTAACAGTCCGAAGTTTGGAAGTTGCCTCGGTAAGCACGTAAAGCCGTTGGTCCTGCACCTGATCTCTCTCCGGTTGTGTCGGATTGCCGTCCCATCGGACTATGAGAGTAAAGGAACCAGAGAGTGCACCTGTCTGCGCACACACTTGTGCACTATAATATCTCCTGCGTACCTGGCTAATCTCCGTTGAGATTGGCCACCGTGACCGAATTCGCTCGGGGAGGTTAAACATTACTGATAAAATATGGGTGTAGCTACCATAAGGTATTAGGTAGTTAGGTACACCTCTGCCCAACCCCTTGGGGATACAAGGCGTGATGTTATGTTATGTCAATCTTCTAGACTGATCTATCATTGAGGGTCTGGTTGCCAAACAGAAACTAGAACGAAATAAGGAACAATTTGGCTTATGCATAGTGGTATAATGGTATTCACAAGTCAAAATATTGCTTATTTTGTTCAGGTAAACGGTAGGTACATCTACAGGTCGTATACTATGACACCTTTCACCAGCAAGACTAACAGCTAATCGCAACACTCGTAGACTTTACAAGGGTTGCGATTGGCTACGACGCGCGACGTAGAACCCAGTGAATACTAACCCAGGATTTCAGCAACTCTCTCCAGGACAACATCGGCGATACTTCTCAGGCGGTTGGAAACCAACATTTCCTTCTGTCCTTTAGCTATGTAATCACATAAATGATACGCCACCTGAAAAGAACAATATCCCTAAAAAAATAAAATCGTGGAATCAAATGATATTAAATTAAATATTTATTTGTAAGTAGGTAGAACTTTCAAGACAAAACACGTCTATATTTTGTTGGTTAATATTGTAAAACTTGTAGTGAAACTCGTTACTACTTCGTTAGGCTAATGATCGAACGTGCGATTGGTGAACATGGGGTACTCGCTTTGATCTCCAAGTCGGGCATTGTTATTCAGCGAGTACGAGTTTGCTGCCGCCCCCATTATTACCTACTTAAGGCACTTAAAAATGCAGTTGGCGAGATATTTTTGCTAGTCTAAGGCTGCCTGTCCATTGACGCGGAGAAAGGCTGCGGAGCGGAGAAACGGAGAAATATTAACCAATAGAAAATTACATTGAGATTTTTATGCAATCTTATTGGTTAATGTTTCTCCGTTTCTCCGCTCCGCAGCCTCGCTCCGCGTTAATGGACAGGCAGCCTTACTAGATACACCTCTACCTGCTTCCGGGGAATACAAGGGTTATGTCATGTTTCGTATACATCTAATCAAACCTGAGCACTAAAGTTGACGAGCCACGACTGCCGCAGTCGCAACTCCTTGCTCTTGTCAGCATGTTCCTTGCGGTTGACCATGCCACCGGGTCCAGACCATCGCCCCCCAGATTCGTTCAAGGCCTGGAAGTACTGCTCAGTTTGCCTGTGCAAAAAGACCGTAACAACAGCATAAAAGAATTAATCGCACGCGTAAATGTATGACTCACATCCTAATTGCGTAACACTCTATCAATCACAATCTGAATGATATTTCTAATCCATTGCTTTATATATTCGAAAAATTCGAAAAAGTTTGCGTGACAACGTAACTATCACAATCAATGTTGTTGAACTGTCAACATGAAAGCCATTGCTACTAGTGTGTTACGCAATAGGCTTGTCGACTGAAAAAATCTAATTAGTCTACTTAACTAATATTGATCTTCTGTCCTTTTCATAATGAAATATAAAGAAAAAGATGCACTGAACTTAAATTTATTTTAGTTTGTGAACAACAGAATCGGGGCCACTGGCTGGCCATTCTAGACTTACTTAGGTACCAAGAATCATCATAGATTTTTTTTATAAATACGATATTGACGACGATTACCTACTGTTTGAAAATTGAAATGCACATGTTTCATCACAAGCTACGCATGAATGGATATTCACAACGAGCATTGCCTACTATGCCGTAACGTAATAAGTAGGTATAACACATTTTGGACAATTTCAACAGTTTACGCAAAATGGCTTTGTAGTCATTTCGATTGTATTTGATGGGTACCTACGGAAAATTGTGATGTGACGACGGATATGAGTTTTATGAAAACATAGTAAGTACTTATAACTGTATAAGGATATTTTGCGGTTGTACGTTGTATTATAGATAACAGTTTTATAGAATTTCGTTTCACATATTTTTTTTTTCATACTTATTATCATTTCATAGAATAATCAATACGCAGAATACTTTGAAAAAATTAAATAATTGATTTTTGTGACAAATAAAATATTATGTTTCGATATTCATATCATAGAATAACAAATCAAATATTATTCATTATCTGATTATCCTCATATTGTTTAGTTAAAACTTATAACTTACCAAGAAAAACATTTTATAGAGTGACAGTTTCTAAACGTTTCAATTCATACTTATGTACCTACCTTAATTTGACAAAATGCATACCTACCCTCCTACCGCGTTCTCAAAAACAATGCGAGTAAATTCTAGTCAAGCAGGAAAACAATCTTGTTAATAGTACCCTCATTAATAGCGGCTTCTTATGCACGGCATTCTTAAATTACCTAGGTATACAAGGACCAAATATTATAGGTATGACAAACATTACGAAATTCTATGAAATTCCGGTCTGCGAAACAAGGGAACACTATCTTTTGCGCCTAACTAACGCTGCCACCTTGTTTTTTCAATACATTTAACAAAACAATTGCAACAAATGTTTACCAACAGCGCCCTTGTCAGCAAAAGTCGAGTGCCAAAATATCCTAAGCTTGTATAGCTATACCTAGGTATAAATCATTTAATCATACTCAGGACTAAGAAAGTAATCCTCCTCCAAAGCGCTCTTGATCTTGTCTCTCCGCTCACGCGGCAAAATGGCGCATTTCTCATCCCAAAGTGAGCGGAGTCGGCGAGAGTTGGGCCGAGCTAACATCTTCACTCGCTCCATGTTCCGGCGGAGGCGAGCGGACATCTTGCTAGCTCGAGCCTCTAAAAGGGTAAAAATAAGTTTGGATAGACAGTGGCCCCGATTCTGTTGTTCACAAACTAAACTAAATTTAAGTTCAGTGCATCTTTCCCTTTCTATTTCATTATGAAAAGGACAGAAGATAAATATTAGTTTAGTCCTGTCAAATTAGATAATCCAGAGACAAGTTAGACGCGATTAAAAAATTGGCTACTAAAAATATGTCAGTTTACGTCAGGCGCTAACTAATTTGACAGGACTGAACTAATATTTATCTTCTGTCCTTTTCATAATGAAATAGAAAGAAAAAGATGCACTGAACTTAAATTTAGTTTAGTTTGTGAACAACAGAATCGGGGCCAGTATCATTTCGGCGCAACGTGGGTAGCCCCTCACAAGGTGAACCGATGACCTGGTAAAGGACGTAGCAGGAATCCTGGATGTGAGAAGCACGAAGCCAATATTGCTCTCGGAAACGAAAAACCTAACAGCTCTTAGGTACACACCACGTTTTTTTCGGGCGCTGTCGACGCGCGTCGTACGCAACTGTAACGCGATGTTATTTTTCGCGTACCTACTGTCGAACGCTGCTAGCGCAGAATTACATCGCACAATAATAATAATAATAATAACCCCATCGTCGTATCTCTACGTTGACGTCGTGGTGGGGCTTGCGCGCTCCGAACTCTAGGCCTGTGCCGGAAGAGTTTACTTTGCCGGAACAGGTCTAAGATGAGGAGCCAGACCAAGAGAGATACAGCATGTGGCGAGCTGTTGGGCAGTAGCGACCCCACGGACCCTATCTCCCGGGAGTAGTCTTGTTCCTCACCTCTGGCTTGCCTTAATTGGCTGGCTGGAGTGAACACTGATGAGGAACACAGCTCCCACCTCATTCTTGCCTTTATTGGCCGGCTTGAGTGGAGATTCGCAAGAGCAAACGCGCTCGGGGGAAGGAAGTATTCCAGTAAGTGCTCGTAGGGATCTTGACCATCTTCCGGGCTCTGGGATTGTTCTGAAAGCCGTGGAATACCTCTCCACTCCTCAAGCACCTCAGGACATGTTGCCCCCTTGTCACTACGTCACTATGTGCTAGCGACAGTTCCCGGGGGCCCATTATTGCGTGTGCAAGTCACCCCCTGCCATTTTATCCGTGTATATATAAAACATTGATCAGGCAGGGGCCATAGTTCTTCCATAGTTCTTGGTAACCAATCCACTTTAACATTCAAAACCCATAGTACAACTTTTTATTTTTCCAATACTGCAATAGTCCTACACCACCCGAGGGTTGTCCTTGGGTGCACTTTCATAGTGCATATAGGGACAATCGTCGGTTGGTGCCACATTTCATTAAAATTTTCTAAGGGGCCTCTGCGAGTTGGCTTCGGCCCCTCGTACGCCTTCCAAAGGACTGGGACCCCATGGTCCCGAGATATATAAAATAAATCAAAAATAATAATAATAATAATAATAATAAGCCCCCTAAACAACCACACGTCCTGATTGACCATCTAATCACGTAGGGGGCGGACACTCGAATGAGAAATTACTGGCGTGGCTAACGTGGCTCTGGAAACCCATTCAACATGGAGACTAGATCGAAGAAAATACGTATAGGACCGCTACCCGAGGGCAATCGTCGGGGCGCACCTGGGGCCGATGCTGGGTGTCTCAGCATACGACCCATCGGCGGTGGGGGACTGAGCAGGCGGGTTCTCCCCGATAAAAATACTACAGCCGAACCGACAGACAGACTAGACAATAGTGATGACAGTAGAGCAGTTACATCTGCCTTAGATGTTTCGCAGGCGGCGTCAGCTACTCAGCCTGCGACCACTAAGGCGGGAAAACCCAGAGTGCGCATGAAATGGACTGAAGATATGAACATATTCATCATGCGCACGTACTACCAGATTACAAAACTTGAAGAGGACAGAACAATGTACTGCACACAATTATTCGAACATTTTAAATTACAATACCCAGACATTAATGTAACAGAACAGAGAATAGCAGACCAAAGACGGGTTATTATTAGAAACAAGCTCTTATCAGACGACACGTTAAATAGAATTAGATTTGAAATAGAAGAACAACTCAAAAAAGAAGAAGAAAATATTAATATTTCACAACAAATAAATACCTTGCAGATGAGTCAATCACTAACACCTTCTAATCCCTCATTACAACACGACACGAGCCCAGCCACTGAATATTTTGATACCGAACTTACCGTAAACACACCACACAGCATTCAATCAACTATAGATGATTCCGCATCACTACAAACACAAACTGTGTTTGACCCTACTTTAGTAGAGGCATTAGATAACGAATTAGAAACAAATATATTAAAATACAATGGAATGGATCCTGCGTGTAGACCATTACTGCCAAAAATGAGACCAACCCGTAAATTATCGGATATCATTAGCATATTTAACCAAAAAATTATCCCGCTTAAAGTTTCAGCTTTAGAAAACTTATCCGATACACATTCATTAATTTATTGCATAGCTCTTACGGTCGCTAAACACTTTAAAATAAAAATTAATATAGATAGGTCTAGCTATGAAACCAGATTAACGAACGAACCACCATGGCAAAAAAGATTAGAAACAGACATAGACCAACTAAGAAAAGACATAAATAGATTAACACAATATAAAAGCGGTAACACATCTAGAAAACTTGAGAAAAAAGTCAAACAAATCATGGAAAAAACCAAACAACACAGCTCACATGAAAATTTTAATAAGAGAATTGAAGACCACTTAGACACATTAAAACAAAAACTTTTAGTTAAGAGTCATAGACTGAAAAGATACAAAAAAGCCAAAGAAAGAAAGGATAACAATAGATTATTTACAACAAGCGAGAAACAATTTTATAGAAAGCTTAAAGGTAACGATACCACAGTCATAAACCCTCCATCTCAAGAGGCCCTAAAAGAGTTCTGGCAAAGGATTTGGTCAGACAGCAGTGAACATAATAAAGAAGCTAAATGGATACAAGAAGAAATAGTTAGATCAGAAACAATAGAAGAAATGCCGTTTGAGGATATAGATGCTCTTGAAATAAATACAATTGTAAATAAAACGCACAACTGGAAAGCAGCAGGAATAGACGGCTTACATAATTTTTGGATAAAAAGATTACATGCACTACATAGAATATTATCTGAACAAATTAGTGATATTTTAAAAGGGAACCAAAATCTCCCAGAATTTCTAACTAAAGGAATCACATACATGATCCCAAAATCGAGTAGAACCCAGGATCCCTCGCAGTATAGACCAATCACTTGCCTCCCAACTATGTATAAAATCATTACATCATGTATTACTAATAAAATTATTAAACACACTGAACATTATAATATTCTAACTGAAGAACAGAAAGGCTGTAGACGAGGACATATGGGTTGCAAGGAACAATTAATTATTGACTCCACTCTTTTAAAATACGTTCAAAAAGCAAGAAAAAACTTATACATAGCATACATAGACTACAAAAAAGCATTTGACAGCGTGCCACACTCATGGTTGCTTCAAGTATTGAATATACAGGGTGTAATTTAAACGTTGTAGTGATCCTGAAGGAGTAAATATAACAGCTGGTATAGAGTCACTATACATAGTTTCAACTCAAAATAAAATACTCTAAGAATTGATACCAAATTTTCGGTTTCATTGGTTTCTTAAATTCAAATCATAACAAACGTGTCACCGCACTACGTAGGTCAATAACTTTTTAAGTTACTTGCTAATATCACGATAAATCTCTTCCGTAACTCTGCGCGCCTAGTACCGTAGCCTACTGCGCAGGCGCGAGGCGGTGTTCTTTGTCGGCGCCAACTGACGGAATATTCCGCCGCCGCCGCGCGCGCGGGCAATAAGCCATACGTACTTTACCGTGATGTAAAAATTAATGTGTAATTCTAATGATTGATTTACAGTTTACTCGTTATTAAGCTAGAAATTGCACGTAAAAACTGGAATAACAAAACTTACGTAAACAATCGAAACAAAGTTTAGGTAGGTACCTAGGTTAACTAGTTTCATCCCTTATTATTACTTTATACCGAGTAAACAGTAAAATCTTAAAGCTTTGCTTAATTTAGTAAATTGACTTACATTTTTAAAGATGGGGTTCGATGTGGTGACCTTGGTATTGTATGCACAAGGCCGCTCACTTGTTCATGGACACACATTACGTAGCATGTCTGGTGTTATTGTCCTGAAAGCGGCCTCAATCCGCACTTTAATTTGTATCACACTGCACTGCGTACACTACACACGCACATGGGTGCTGACCGTCGTTGCGCAGCGCTCGCCATAGGTACCTGATTACCTATGGTTAGAGGCACCAAGCCGATGTACCATCCGAGATCAAACTAAAACATGCTGACGAAGGCATCTATCGACGCTCAGCATCTGGTCTACCCTCAATAAAACGGTGACGGTACAGTTCTTGGGCAGCTCGCAAATTACTGATGCGCATAATTATCATAGGGATAAAAACGAATGTACTAGACGCAGGACAGACGTCGACTGACGGCGACGAGCAAAGCAATAACAATAATGCCCAAAATGAAACTCCTATTCCCTGCTATCCTGGTACCTAAAAGTCATTAGGTTTACACACACATCGATGTTACATTGTGTGTGTAGCGACGTAATCAGGGTTCTGTGAGCAAACGATATTCAATTCGGAAATAACAATTCCTGTTACTCATGCGCTTCTAGTACTTTTATTAATTTCTTTCGAAAGTTACATGCAATTTTGCGACATTCTTTATTTGAATTATAATAACAAAGACTAAACGTGCTCAAACTAATAAAACCTATGTACCACTCAAACAGCACCGACAGACCGTGAACTCCGATAATTCTTTCGGTTAGTCCTACACACAAAAATTATGCGTGCGTGGTATTATTTTGTAATAAAAAAAAACGATTAACTTGTTGCTAATAGTTTACGTCTTATTTAGTAAAAAAATAACCTTATTTTAAAAATTATGAACGGAACCCACTGTGATTTTATTTGTACTAGGAGAAGAATAAGTTGCGAAGAGGTGAATTGAAATGATGTTTTGGGTTCAGTTGGACAAAAAAATGGTTTCTAAATCCTTTTTCTATTCTAAGTACTAATGGCAAATAATAATGTTTATTTAAGCAATTAATTCCCGGTAGGATGCACGTAAGGATTCGATTTTTATGATCAATTCAATGGTTGTATAAGCTGTCGATTTTTCGAAAAAATCGTTTTAATGCGATCTTCAAGCAAATCGATTCAATAGTAACGTGAATCGAATCTCTTGGATCGTATGTGTAAATAAAGGCTCTTAATAGTTCAAGTTCATATTTGCCCAAAGCATTGTGCTGACAATCATAAACAGCGAATAGGTAGGTTTATCTATTTCAAACAAGATCAATTACATAAGTATGCCGACACTTTTTAACTTGTCCGAAGATTGAAACATATTAATCATCCATTTGAATTACGCCGGAAAGGTTATCAAATATTATTGACGTACCTACCTGACTGGCAACTGTAAATATGTCACAAAATAGAGGTGTGTTAAATGCTGTTTAAAATTTTTTAATTACGATTTTTGAATGAATTTTTAGAAGATCGATGTAAGAAGAGCACGAGATTCGATCTGTGAATCGAATGAAAAATCGATTTAAAGCAAAAAATCGTTCATCTTTATGGCCACCAAAATAAAAGGTTAGAAATAATGTTAGGAAATTTACAGGAACATTGTTTTTGAATTAGGTATTTACTGTGTTGTAGGTATGATGGAAAGGTGGGTGGCGGGTGGAAGATTACTACGAGGTAGATAATAATTATCTACAAAGTAATCTTCTACAAAAGGACAACTACGTAAAAAACCAACAAGTGTGTAAATGATACGTGACAATTCAAGCAGGTATCTAAATATTTCGTTAACTTTTGATACCTAGACCAATTAATTGTATTGTAGGTAGCTAGTTCACAAACATAATCAAAGTTTAGGAAAAGTCAGTACTTAATAATATTTTGTGAATAAAAAATAAACATGCGGAACCGTTTATTCAGAAATACCAGGAGTAGGAGGTTTATCTTTACTTACAAATAGGTCGGTGACACCGATCAGCTGTTTTAGTGCTAGTGATGTGTTTATTTCAATTTGAAAAGTTCGGTTTCTGGTATCAATGTATTAAAAAATCTCATAACTTCCGAACATGTAGCGATAGGATTAAAAAACCCTTCCTATATCGTTTGATATCATCCAAAGAAGCCGGGCCTTCTCTATATATATACCCATTTCGTTACACGTTGTATATAAAATCATTCCATTACTATTAAATTTTCTTAAGAATGTCATGGGGTCCTGGAAAACTACACTTAAACTACAAACAAAAACCGCAAACTTATCCATAGATGAAATAGCAATTAAAAAGGGTATATTTCAAGGGGACTCACTCAGCCCTCTTTGGTTTTGCTTAGCCCTAAATCCACTCTTTCGCGCATTAACTGAATCTAAACTAGGCTTCGACATCAAGAACAATAGAACGACATTACACCAAATAACACATTTACTTTATATGGATGATTTAAAATTATATGCCAATAAAAATACAGATTTACATGGTTTATTAGACATTACAACATCATTTTCGAAAGACATTAGAATGGATTTTGGATTAGACAAATGCCGAAAACTTAATATAGAAAAGGGTAAGGTTGTGGGAGGAAATTACTCAACAGATTCGGAAGAAGTAATAGAAGCAATGAAAAATGAAGAACTTTATAAATACTTAGGATACAACCAAGCACGACTCTTAGAACACAAAGCTATTAAAGATAAACTCAAACAAGAATATTATAAAAGAATTCATTCACTATGTAAAATGTATCTAGCCAGTAAAAATTTATTCAAATCCATAAACACTTATGCTATACCTATACTTACTTATTCTTTCGGCGTGATAAAATGGTCCAACACAGAATTACATGCACTCGAAATTAAAACTAGAACAATTCTCACACAACATAGATATCACCACCCTAAATCAGCAACAGAAAGGGTCACTATGTCCAGAAACGAGGGAGGCAGAGGGCTTATTGAAATATCACATCTACACAAAAGACAAATAATAAACCTTAAACAATTTTTCAATAGGAAAAAGAACACCAGCCAATTACACAAAATAATAGTAGAGATAGATAAAAAATATACACCACTGAACCTTAGTGAAGACAATATTGAAACAATAGATAAAGCTAGACATATAGAAGAGATAATTAAAAAGTGGAGGCAGAAAGAACTACACGGAAGACATCCAAATGACATAGACCAAACACAGATTGATAAAGAAGCTTCAAACAAATGGCTGGAATTAAGTGGACTATTTCCAGAAACAGAAGGATTCATGCTGGCCATTCAAGACCAAATAATAAATACCAAGAATTATAGAAAATATATAATTAAAGATAACACGGTAAAAAGCGATTTATGCAGAAAGTGCCACAGCAAACCTGAAACCATACAGCACATCACAGGAGCTTGTAGCACACTAACCCAAAACGATTACACTCATAGACACAATCAACTTGTTAATATTATACACCAGAAACTCGCAACAAAACACAATCTCATGAAGGATCCATACACACCATACTACAAATACGCACCTAGAGCTGTATTAGAAAACCAATCATACAAATTGTATTATGATCGCACTATAATTACAGATCATACCATATATAACAACAGGCCCGATATAACACTTGTAGATAAAGAAAACAAACACACATACATAATAGATATAGCAGTACCAAACACCAATAATGTACAAAAAACTATCACTGAAAAAATCAGGAAATATACAGAACTACAAGAAGAAATTACCAGAGTTTGGAAAATGAATAGAGTAACAATAGTCCCAATAGTGGTATCAACGACTGGTATCATCCCGAAACAACTATTTGTCAGTTTAAATGAAATCAATCTTTCCAAATATACATACCTTACACTACAGAAAGCTGCTATATTAAACACATGTCGCATAGTCCGGAAATTCTTACAATTAGATTTTAGACAATAATTTCAGTGCAGTACAAAAAAAAAAAAAAAACTAATCTACTCTAACTTAAAATCTCACCTTGGTTTACACCCGTGAGATTTTAATAAATACCAGGTTCCTGGAACCTGAGAAAATAAATTTTAAAACAAATAATAATAATAATAATTGGCAACACTGATACGTCAACAACGTACAGCTTTTTTCATATCTTATATTTCCTGTTTTTATTAATTTCCCGTCTTTATAGTAATATTTTGGTATCATAAAAAACGTTTTGGAATAAGACATAATAAATCTACAAACAATAAACCGACAATACAATGAAGAAACCCTACAAACGTAAAAAAATTAAAATTGACGGCTGTCAAACTTGGCCGCCGAACAAAATAAATCTATGAAGATAATGAAAATATAATGTTGACGAGATCAGCTGCAGCTCGCCGTGCACTTTTAACACCTCCGGACTCGTCGCTCAGCTCCGCCCCGCCGCCGCCGGAACCCAGCCCCATCGAAAGTGCTGTGACACCGGCCGTGGCAGTTGCGTCGAGCTCGAGCGACGAATATTTTTCCCCGCCGACGTCGCCAACACCTGTACGTCGGCAGGGGAGAGGCCGGCCACCGAGGAGCTTGGGACTTAGGGGCCAACCGGCCCCGAGCCGGGTCCCCGCTGCCGGTGGTTGTGTGCAGCGCATGAGATGGTCTTAGTCTATGAACGAGAACGTCATGCGCGCATATTACGGGTCTACAGAGGGGGGAACTAACCTCACTGCGTACCGCGATAGGATGCTGTCTCTGTTCCAGGAACTGGAACCAACCGTCAACGTCTCGGCCCAACGACTGTCGGATCAGGTGCGAGTCATTCAACGCAATCACAGGTTGGACGATATCGCGCTTGATAGGCTGCGCTCAGAGGTACTGAGCAACCATATCGTCTCGACTCCGACACAAACCGCGGCACAAGCGTCAAATGTTGATGCCATTCCGTCGCGGTCCAATCGTGTTGAAGAAGAGGATGATGGGGTTGCCACAGTAAGTAGCCAGTACAACGTCCAACTGAGGAGCGCACTGGAGAATGCATTTCGCGAGTATAGATCCACTCCAACCGAACTTAGACCCCGATTACCACGGTTACCTATGCACAAGAAAAATAGGGCGCTGGTGTGTGCCTTGGACTCGCAGCTCAAGAATTTCTTCGAGAGCAGCGAGTATCTTGTTGATACGCACTCGATCCTGTATTGCGCAGCTGTTGCGGCATGTCGTTTAGCTAACGTCAAGTTTCCAAGTTATGACGGAGCTACTCGACCAAAACCAATCGTACCAGCTTGGCAGTGCAGGATCGAGGGTCGTATCGATAGGACCAGGGTACTCATTGGCAAACTATACTGCTTCAGGGAGGGCAATACACGACCACGAGTGATGCGCTTTGTGAGGCAGGCATTCTCGGGGACTGGAATCAGTCCTCGAGAATACATGTCCTGTGTCACAGAGCGCATCGACTTCCTGAAGCAGAAAGTTTGTGCATGGGCGAGCCGAATTCGGCGGTATAAGCGGCGGGTTGATCGATACACGCAGAATCGCATGTTCCAGAGCGATGAAAGGTGGGTGTATAGAGCTTGGGAGCGACCTGAACAAAATGTGACGGACGTATGCCATCCGGATAATGCCGCCACGAGTGCATTCTGGCGCAGCATCTGGTCGGTATCCGTCTGTCACACTGAGGCTGGCTGGATACGGGATGTCGAGCGAGTGTGTGAGACTATACCAGAAATGGATGCAGTCCTAATTACGCCATCAGACGTTGCCAGAGCGGTCCGTCCGTTACCGAATTGGAAATCACCGGGACCGGACGGACTGCACAATTTCTGGTTGAAATGGCTAATTAGTTCACACACTTGCCTGGCATCTCAGTTCCAGTCATCCTTAGAGTCTGGGTCGCTACCGCAGTTTCTAACAACAGGCGTTACCCACCTGCTCCATAAGTCAGGTAGTCCCGCGGAACCCAAGAATTATAGACCAATCACGTGTTTGTCCACGATTTATAAACTTCTTACATCCATTTTGAGAGCCAAAATTAATATGCACATTGACAATAACTTGATTATGAGTGCTTCTCAAAATGGATGTAGGAATGAGTCCCGCGGTACTAAGGAGCTACTCCTCTACTACGGAGCTACTGCCATTAGCCAACAGGTTCGTCGATCCCGCAAGGATCTGTCAACATGCTGGATAGATTACAAGAAGGCCTACGGCTCGGTGCCACATACATGGCTCATGAGGGTGCTGGAGTTATACAAGGTAGATGCAACTCTACGCACCTTTCTTGAGTCGTGTATGGGGCAGTGGAAGACAGTCCTTCGTTATCCAGGATGTCGACAAATCCAGGGGAATGATGAGCCTGTATGGATTAAACGGGGAATATTTCAGGGCGACAGTTTGAGTCCACTTTGGTTTTGCTTAGCCTTGAATCCTCTAAGCACACTACTGGAGGATTCAGGTCTAGGCTATCGGTTGAGAAGAAGTGGTCAGGTCATATCTCACCTACTCTACATGGATGATTTGAAACTCTTTGCTCCCAACAAATTGCATCTGATGGAGCTACTGAAGGTAACTGAAACTTTCAGTAGCGCCATCAGGATGGAATTTGGTGGAGACAAATGTGCAGTCATGCATGTAAAGCGAGGGGAGATTATGGAATCCGAGGGAATTCAACTCTCGGATTCCATAAGCCTTCGATCCCTCTCCTCATCCGAAAGCTATAAGTATTTGGGTATGTCGGAAGCGTTAGGTATCAACAATGCTGACATGAAGCAATCGTTGAAGGAGCGCTTCTTTTGTCGCCTGAAGAAGGTATTAATTAGTCTTCTTTCGGGCGGAAATAAGGTGCGTGCCTTCAACGGTTGGGTCATGCCGGTTTTGATGTACTCTTTTGGCATACTCAAATGGACTCAAACTGAACTCGACGCCCTGGATAGAAGGGTCCGTACACTGCTAACCGCAAACCGGATGCATCACCCACGATCATCGGTGATGAGACTGTATATCCCGCGGAAGTGCGGGGGTCGAGGCTTTTTAAATGCGAAGACCCTCCACAACCGCGAGATGTGCAGTCTCAGGGAATATTTTTTAAAAGCCGAAGTGGGTATGCACCGTGATGTGGTCGCAGTGGACAAGGGGCTCACCCCGCTCTCCATGGCTAAAGAGAACTGGCGCAAACCTGTAGTACTTTCTACCGATGACCGCAAGAAGGTATGGCAGAGCAAGGAGCTTTACGGGCGCTTCTATCGGGCTCTTCATGAGCCCGGTGTAGATTTCTTAGCGTCCGTATCCTGGCTACGTTTTGGTGACCTTTTCGGGGAAACTGAAGGTTTTGTCTGTGCAATTATGGACGAAGTTATCTTGACGAATAACTACCGGAGACATATTATGAGGGACGGGACGGTTGACGTGTGTCGGGCATGCCACCGTCCGGATGAGTCTATCAGACATATTATCTCTGGTTGTTCTCGTCTGGCTAATGGCGAGTACTTGCACAGACTTAACCAAGTAGCCAGGATTATTCACCAGCAACTTGCTCTGAAATATAAACTTGTGGATTCTGAGGTACCGTATTACAGGTATGTGCCCGACCCAGTTCTTGAAAATGACCATGTCACGTTATATTGGGATCGATCTATCATTACTGACAGGTGTATTGTCGCCAATAAGCCTGATATAGTGGTGATAGATCGATTAGCGCGCCGCACAATGATTGTTGATGTTACCATTCCACATGACGGGAACCTCGTGAAAGCTGAGAAAGAGAAACAAATTAAATATCTCGACTTAGCACACGAGGTTGTTGACATGTGGAATGTGAGCTCGGCTGTCATTGTGCCGATTGTCGTATCAGCCAATGGCTTGATGGCCGAAAGCCTCGATCAACATCTATCGAGGCTCTCGTTAGGCGGTTGGATCAAGGGCCTGATTCAGAAGGCAGTACTCCTTGATACGGCTCGCATTGTGAGGAGGTTCCTCTCTCTGGAGCCCTAACCATCGGTAGCTTGGACCCTGTTCCCGATACCGGTGGCCTACTATTTTTTATATTTTTAAATGTTTTTATATTTTTTATATTCTAATATTTAAAAATATAATTTATATGTATATATGATGAAATAAAGGGAATAATAATATTTTATTTAACAAAAAGATTGTACAAAAATAACTTAAAAACTAGTAAGCAATTATAAATACAATACAAAATAGGAGCATCTGCAACCGAACTAGGTGAAACCTGTATCTCGGCATGCAGCGCCAAACCTCTCAGTGTGTTATTTGCGTAAGAAATTAAGCTAACAAGTACAACTATAAATAGATTAAAGAACAACAAGTAAAATAAAATAAAGTAAACTAAGCTAAAAACTAATTGAATTGGTGTGTATGTGTGGAGAGCGGTAAGTGATCGCGTGAGGGGCGGTGAGTGTTAGGATGTGTGAGCACGTGTGGTGATGTATGAAAGTAAAAAGAAGAGCAAAAAAATACCTTAAAAGTTGCACAAAGGACCCTGTCTCCTCTGGAACGATCAATAGTCTTTCTGTCTCATCATAAGTTAAGGTCAATAAATACTCCTTCGCCCTGTCTTTGAAACGAAACCTATTAAGAGGGTAAATATCTAGAACAGAGTTAATTTTATTATAGACATATGGACCCAAAAATACAAAAAATCTTCTAATAAAAGACGTTTTAGGTTTATGTTGACGAATACACACTAATTGTTTCCTACGCCTATGGTTAAGGTTGGGGTCATATGTCAATTCTTGATGTTGCTTCAGAATTATAGTTAGTAGGAAGAGCTGTCTAACAGTAAGTACTTCGCAGTATTTATATAGCAACGTAGTGGAAAATAGTCGCGGTTCATAAGTGCAAATCTTTAGAATTGTGCGTTGAGCGATCTCAATAGGTTTAATAACTGTTTTGGGAGCTCCTCCCCAGGATGAAATGCACTATGTTAATACTGACTGGCACAAGGCAAAGTAGATTTGTTTTAATAACCGCGCATCAACTACGTGACGCAGCTTCTTAAACACATAAATAAGCTTTCTGACTCGCGCGCTGAGTAATTTTATGTGGTCTTTGAAGCTGAGGTTACCGTCGAAGAGGATACCTAAGTATTTTATTGTATTCACACGTTCTATTGGCTTACAAGTGCAGTGTATATCTAAGGAACATTGGTGAGGGACTATGTTGTAATTGCTCACTGTTTGCGTTGTACGGCGAATACTGAGTCATGTATTTATCAATATTTAAGGTTAAAAGATGAAGTTTGAGCCATTGGTTTACTACATTAAACCCAATTTGAGCAGCATTAAAAGCCTCATCCCAGGTATTCGCAGAGAAAAGAAGAGCTGTGTCATCAGCGTATGATATGATGTCGCCTCTGGGAATGTTGATACTAGTAAGATCATTAATATAAATGAGAAACAGAGTAGGGCCTAAAATGCTGCCCTGGGGAATGCCAAAAGATACCGGAAGATCAGCACTTACATGACTCCCCACTCGAACACACTGCGTCCGCCCAGTTAAATAGCTCTCAAAAAGTTGGAGTTGAGTTCCTCTCACACCAAGCTTTTCTAACTTGGTAATTAAGATGGGAATAGAAATGGTGTCGAAAGCTTTTTTAAGGTCAAGGAAGATAGACAAGCATTTGCGCCCCCTGTCCAGGTTGGTACTAACAAATTTGGTTAAGCAATAAACAGCATCATCGGTAGATCTATTTGCTCTAAAGCCAAACTGATTGTCAGCAAGCAAATTATTTTTTTCCAGATATTTTGTGAGTCTATTGTTAACTAACTTTTCCAGTAGTTTTGAGATAGCGGGTAGTATAGAGATTGGACGATAATTGGAGACCTCATTTTTATCACCACCTTTAAAAATTGGACGGACTTCGGAGCTTTTCAACTGGGAAGGGAACAGACCTGTATGGAGGCATTGATTAAAAATGAAAGTAAGCGGCGGGACAAGAAATTGAATATGTCTTTTCAAAAATTTATTTGATATGTTATCGCGGCCTACCGTGCATTCCGTTTTTAGACCCATCACAAGGCGAGAGATCTCGTCTTCACTTGTATCCTCCAACACAAACGAGTTCAGTTGTGTGCTAGTATTTGAAAAATCCGTCAGTAGCGGTGAGGCAGTATCAATAGTCTTGTGTAGATTCAAGCAGTTTTCAGCTAAGGTCTTGCCTACGTTAACAAAATACTGAATAATAGATTCCAGTGATTTTTCGGGTGAGGAGCTTACTTTCAAGAGCTGATTCGTGTGACTAGAGACTTTATTCATGTTAGAGATTTCTTTAAGAACTTTCCAAAGCTTTTTTGGATCACTTTTTGTTTTTTCGACCTCCGATTTCTCATAACCATGTCTAACTTTCTTTAAAATTTCAGTACAAAAATTCCGGTATCGGATATATGTAACTCTCAGAGCGTCATTATCTGGTGAGGATTTTAGTTCGTAGTGTAGCCTGTCTCTATTTCTCATGCACCTCAATAACCCAGGAGTTACCCATGGTTTAATAATCCTTTTTCGCCTTGAATTTTTGACAACAACAGTGTTTTTATTTGTTGCGGCCTGTATTGAGCTGGTCAGGTAGTTGATAGAAAATTCAGGATCATTGGACTGAAATATAGGAGTTAGATCAATTTTTAGTATAGCTTGGGTTAAGGATTCCTCATTGATTACACTGTACGTAGTGTTTGTAAGAGTTCGTGGTAAATTAAGATCTAAACATACAAGCACGGGGTAATGATCCGTTAAAGTAGTTGTAGGAATCAAAGTATGGGAACGGTAAGAACTTCTTAGTAATACATGGTCAAGGCATGTTCCACTCACACTACGAGTAATTTCCGTATGTGCAGGTAGTAATCCGTGAGACGCTGTTAGAGTTAAATATTTCTCTCCATTTTGATCAATTTTCGAGTTGTTGATGGGAATATTAATGTCTCCTATTAACATCAAGATTTTGGATCCTTCTAGTTGTAAAAGAGTTTCATGAAGAGAGTCTAGAAAAGGATCAACATTTTTATAAGAAGGAGAGCGGTATATAGAAACTATTGTCATCTGTTTGCCTAGTCGCGCTATAATACAGTTTCCCTCTTGAAAAGACGGTTCCTCAAACACCAGCTCAATATGATCTCTGTAATAAATAATAACTCCGTCGTTTTGTTTTAAATTTTTTAAACGCAACACAACAATAATCGCGGAAGACACGCAATGTGAGTTTGCAGCGATGCAATCGCAAGTAATCTAACATTTTCATGTTTAGCAGCGCCGACAACGCGCGTCGACGGCGCCTGAAAAAAACATGGTGTGTAAGAGCTCTAATATACCTAATTATATTTACCTATTAAAAGTTGGTTATGAAAAGAACAAGTGCGTTTAGGATTTCGGCCCTGAGGGTTTCGCAGCCCGAGCAGCAGCAATGCCTGGCAGCCCGCGGCTTTACTGACTGCACTTAAGTGACACGGCCCATGAATTTCCAATTCCAGACTTATGGATAAACTTAGCTTTCCAGAAAAAAAAACACTTGTTAAGAGTGTGGAGCGTTTTGAATGAAATTGATCGTAGGTTTCTTTTCATTGCTTTTTTACGTAAACTTCACACTTCTAGACCGTAAAACAAAAAGGGTTTTGACAGACGAACAACAAAGTGATCCTATAGGTAGGTACCTTTTTTTGTTTAACTTTTTCCTAAGGAATGTTTTCTTTCTGATAGGGAATGCAAGAACCTGTCTTTATTTTTTAAATATCTATAAAAATAAAGCAATATGAATTTCCAATTTCTATCATTTCAGCATTGAAAACATATCCTTCATTTTATACGACAGCTCGAAAGTTATCAACAAGTCTTATCAAGGGGTAGTGTTACCCAGTAACTGGGTTGTGGAGGAAAGAGAAAGAGGAAAGCCACGTAAAAAAAAATAATAAAATACTGTTATTCCGGAAGCCGACCCCAACATAGTTGGGAAAAGGCTAGGCAGATGATGACCTACTTACCACGTGGAGTCGCGATTGTCAAATTCACTTAGGTTGTCAAAATTATTTCTAAATTTATAGATATTTTAATGCAGAATAGCTCTAAGATTCTCATAGCCAAAAGTAAGGAATTTTAGTGATAGTTCAGTTTAGTTTAGTTCGGTGTACTTACAAGAGAATCGGCACCATTATTGTCGAAACAAACAGCTGTTCTTTGAGCTACCCGTTGAGTTACAAGACTGTGGTTAAGTACAGAGGCCAGCACATCAAGCTACCCCAATCTGACAAATTTCTTTGATAGATTTTCAACTTTGCTACAAAGGAATAAGGTTCATATTCATTTGGGAAAATTTGACGGATTAGCCTACCTATATTTTAACCAAGCCTACAAACCACTGCCGTAGATAGACCTTTTATAGACAGATGGATTTCTCCGACAAATGGTTTGAAAACTACTCTCCTTGTCGTGGGAACAACGTATTAAAAAATGAGGGTAGGTTAACCTGTATCCTTTCTGTTGATCTTGACATTTTGTTCAGACAATGATTGGTCGGGTGTAGCCTTCTTTCGTGGCATGATGATTATTTTAAGAAATTAAAGCACTATTAATTTAATGAAAATGTTTTCAAAATATCACTTTACATGTTTCGTATCAAGACGTATGACGTGAAAAAATAAATTTTGACGTTGACTTTAGACAAAAGAGCTTCCAGCCATGACATTTTAAATAAAGTTAGAGAATACCTTTTTGGTCATAATCATTATTTCCACATTACTACAATGCAGACAGTGTCACAAAGATCTTTCGGCGATCGAATGACCTAGGGGCGCTTCGCTGTGGGTAAACATTTGAGAAAATGTTTTGTAAAATGTACAGAGGCCAGCACATCAAGCTACCCCAATCTGTCAGATTTTCCCAATTGAATAAGAACCTTATTCCTTTGTGCTAAAGTTGAAAATCTATCAAAGAAATTTTACAGATTGGGGTAGGTTGACCTGCTGGCGTCTGTACATTAAGGTCTTATAAATAAAGTTAGATCTTACATGTTTCGCCATGGACTGGCATACAAATATTTAAAAACATCAATGTAACAAATTTAACACATTAATTTGTTAAAATTAAAGTTATAACATTTTTTTTAATAACATTGCTTATTAGGGTTACGTATCTATTTAAACACAAAAGAATAATAGGTATATAAAGTAATATAATTAGATCTCAGCATCATATCTTATATTTATCTGCTACTTTTTTATCAAAAAATTCTTTTACACTATAAAAACAATTACCAATAAGCCATTTGTGTAGTTTTGATTTAAAGCGTTTTATAGGGAGTTCCCTTTTTCTTTTGGAATATTATTGAAAATTTTAATTGCTGTGATAAAGCTATTCTTATGACATAATGTGCTTTGATGTGAAGGAATTCTTAGCCGAGTTGGGTCTCGACGGGTATATTTTGAATGTAAGTCGCATGTTATAAAAAAATGTAGGATGCTCTTTAACAAATGCACCAGCTTGCATTATAAGAAGACCTGCTAGGGTTAGAAGTTTAAATTTTTTATAGTGAGGTCTGCAAGATGTTAAAGGACTGATACCGCAGATTGCTCTTAGGCATTTTTTCTGTACTATGAAGGCATCATTAATATTCGTCGAGTTCCCCCAGAGTAGCAGACCATATCTGAGTAAAGAGGAAACATATCCATGATAAGCAGTAAGTGCAATAGCTTCACTCGCGGTACGTCTTAAACGTTTAAGAGCAAATACAAATTGATTTAGTTTCTTGCATACATACTCTATATGTAATTTCCAATTACAATGCTGGTCTAGAATAAGTCCAAGAAATTGGTATTCACTAACTTCATTAATTTGTTGTCCTTGATAATTAACTTTATATGATTTTTGTTTAGAATTATAGTTTTTAAAGTTTATGTATTTGGTTTTATTTAAATTTGCACAGAGATAATTGTTTTCGAGCCATGTTAAAACTTGGTTTACTGTTTCATTAAGGAGTTTTTCGTGATTTGTTTCTGATTTACTATCATTTGTTACAATTACCGATATGTCGTCAGCAAAAAGTATGCAAAAAAAGTAATTAAAAAAATTAAAAAACCCGACTACGGTAAAAAAAACCTAAGTTAAAAAAAAAACCGAAAACTTAAAAACAAGCCCATTTTAAATTAATAAAAGTTGAAAGCAGGCGAGACCCATTTGAGTTTGAAAAATATAGAAATGGAAAGGGTCCCGCCTGCTTCCAACTTTTTTTTTATTTAAAATGGGCTTGTTTTTAGCTTTCAGTTTTTTTTAGGTAACGTTTTTTACCGCAGTCGGGTTTTTTAATTACTTTTTTTTTCAGTTTTTTATTTTAAAAATGTGAAAGATTTCGCTGACGATTTAGTTAGTGTTTTTTACGATTTGTCATTTCGAATTTATTTTAACGCTATAAGTTGTACAGAGGCCAGCACATCAAGCTACCCCAATCTGTCAGATTTTCCCAATTGAATATGAACCTTATTCCTGTGTGCTAAAGTTGAAAATCTATCAAAGAAATTTGACAGATTGGGGTAGGTTGACCTGCTGGCGTCTGTACCTATTGAAAAAACAAAATTGCGGCGGCGTTAGTTCCGATTTTGGCCACGCGCCAAAAGATCCTTGGACCGTACAGCTATAGTTCTATTTTGTAAGAGGTTGACATTTTGAAAGACTAGACAACGGTTTTTACGGTTTTTAAATCAGCTACATTGCTGCTAAATAATGGTGAGATCAGATTTTAAAAATCTGATGTGGCTCCTCTTTCCTTACGGACATTTACCTACTTACCTACATCAAATAAAACATTTTATTACTAAAAAATATAATTTATTTATCATTATTATGCCTTAAACACATCCAGTTGTAAAGGTCTGGTGTTCCATCATTTATTTGTGATGTTGATGCCACGGTCTCTCTCTCGAATGGAAGGTGCCAGATGTTATTCTTCTTTTGAGCACAGGGGGTGAACTTTAAGGGTGGCTGAAAACATAAAAACTCTTTAGTGTTGCTTTATAATATAGGTACCCACGTTTCACGTTTTTTTTTGCATAAACTCTCTGCTTCAGGAAGTCATTGCGCTCTGTGACACGAGATACATATTCTCGGCAACTAAATTCCCGAGAACGCCCGCTTCACAAAAAGCATCACCCTTGGTCGTGTATTCGACACCTCCATGCAATAACATCGTAACTCACGTTTTTGTGATTTTACAGGAGAGCGATTTTAAAGTTTGAAAAATTATAGCAAAATCAAAACACCCCGTACAATTTCTGAAGCTGGCTCTATTTAATATAGTTTAGGCGGACTATAAATAGGTATGGTTAAGTTGTAAAAGAAAAATTGTTTTCATGGATTTTCATGACTTACGTGAAAAACAAAACAGTGAAATGACATTTAAGTTACGAGGACAAACATTGTATGTCTGAGTTACAATTTAGTTTTTTTGTAGTTTAATTTATTTTTGTGGTCAGATAATTGTAACTCCAAGGTGTTAAGTTACATAAAATGTTTTTATATAGTAAAAATTAAGTTAATTCATGCAATCCAAAACAAATCTGTAAATACACATCTCATAATGCGATAATGTATTATTATTATACCTATTTTTGTGTTTGTCATTATAGAAACGAAAGGGAATAGAATTACAATGATAGTACAGAAAAAATGCATTTTTTTTTACATAACAATGCCGTTGTAACTCAATTTTTGGAAAAAGTGAGTTACGATGTTATTGCATGGAGGTGTCGTATTGTCCTTCCTGAAGCAGATGAGCTTCCCGCTGAGTACCCTAGCCTCATTAATACGACTCTCAATCCTGCACAGCAGCTAGACTGGTGCGGCGTGTTTCGGCCATGCAGCTCGGTCAGTGTTTTGAATCATCTTGACATTTCTCAGAACCCTGAGGTACCGGACCTTTGAAAGGCGTACGAGAGGCCGAACACAATTCACAGAGGCCAATTAGACGTTTTAAATGTAATGAGGCATCAATAATACATTATTATTAAACTTACAAATAATAAATAATTCTCGATGTTTTGTAAAGTCATAAAAACCGTGCAAAGCAAGGGCGATCTCTGCTTAAAAATAAATTGTAGATGTTTGTTGTATGAATGTTGTGTTTAAAATCATGCAAAATGTTATTTAATGGCAACCCTATTTTGTAGTCCACATGAAGGTGGATGCTCCAGGTAGCCCGCGAAATCCAAATTTCCTAAAATCATGGAATTGTTGTAGTTAGGATTACCTGGTCATACAGAGTTGTATTGATGACTCTAATTATTATAATTCTGTAAACACATACTTGTTATGGCTGCAAATCATATTTTGATCAACATACAATCTAATACTTCTTGCAGATTGCAAAAAACGTAAGAAAATTTGGATTTTGCGGTTTATAATTCCATGTTTTAGTTCTTTAAAAATGTTCCATTTCTCTACAAGACAAAGCATTATTCTATTATACCTGTAAAGGTCTCTGATTATTTGGGAATACCATCCACTGATGCTGCCACTGCCACCTTTTGAACACAAGCCTTAGACTTTCGTCCTTCAAGAGGAACTTGTGACCTCTCAACAAGTCTTTGGACACTATGTCAGTCTGTGGACCACTTAGTATTGCTGCTGTGATGAAATATGGATCATCTTGAGATCTGTGAAGGAAATATAGCTCAAACATGTTTACATAAGCCCAAATGCGACTTGCTGACTAATCAAAGTTAAAAGCTCTGGCCACACTTCACGAAAACGCGCGGGATTGGGAACGCGACTGCACGCGTCGATTGTTTTAATGATTTGGAAGTCACGTGCGAGTTTGAAGACCTCCATACAAGTTAGACTCATATCATATCCCGCGCCGAATTCACCTCAGTTTGGTCAGAGCTTAAGGGTTTTGTTTCATAGTATCTAGAAAGGCACTACCTCTATCAGAAAAATTGAAATTGCAAGAAAATCTGTATGAATTATTATCTGCTTTAGAGTTAAATTATGCAGAAGAAATTAACTTGGTTTTTGTGTCTTTTGCTTATTGGGAAATACCTACCAGAAATATAAGAGCAACAGAAAAAAGATACAAAAAAAGTCTACTCACAAATTATCAGTAAAGAAAAAATTTGTATTATTCATGATTTGCTGCATGATTCTCTTATTCCACCTCAACATGTGTTGCCTGCCCAAAAGCAAGATATTTTTCCTTTGTCTCACAAAATGATCAACAACACTATTCAACAATTTCACCTTTTCCATATTATTGCCTGGACCAACAGTATAGGCTATGTTAAGTCCATCTAAAACAATGTCATAAGGTGCAGTTTTTTCTACAAAATCTGAGAACCTCTTTAGTTCCTCAGGAGATGTTTTTAAAAACAAATCTGAACCTACAATTAGTTTTTCCTTCACATTTTGCTGAAGTGAGGTAAATTCTTCATCCGTTAATGATAAACAGCCTAATGTGTTGTTACAGCATGAGCACTGGCCGCTGAAAACGAAAAACCATTAAAAATATACCACAGACATAAAAATATTTGCTATAGGTTAACTGTGATTAGAGATGCCATTTGCCACTTACTCCACTTTTCTTATTCTAGCAAACTGTGCATCCCAATCCATAGCGCTATACAACTCTTTTAGTTTATTGACAGTATTCGAAGGAACAATAGCACAGTTTTTCGCTAAAAATGAAAAAACTTCATCTAAGTGTTTTGCTATAACCTTTTTGTCTTTATATTTTCTTAGAATATAATTCAACCATGCTTCATAAGCATTTTCTAGCAGAGGTCTTTTATACTTGAGGCTTTCTTCAATAAGTTCCAAAGCCTTCTTCTTTTTGTTTATTCTGAAGAATGTAGCTACTATGGTACTGTAGGCTGAATGTGAAGGAACAGTGCTTAAATGTATCTCAGCTAAAACTTGCAACGCTTTTTCCCATTCATTTATTACACAAAGTGCATGTAGTAGCCGTTCACATGTACTGTACTCCAGAAATTTATATTTATCATGTAAATTCTTATGAGCATCTACAATAAACTTAGTTTGCTCTTTTGATAATTTTTCTGTCTTTCCAATTTCATAATAAAGATTTAGCAAGGCGTTGATAGTGCCTAAAGATAGATCTTCACTTGAACTTTTTACATACTCCGCAAATGATAAAGCAGCATTATAATTCTTGAAGCCTATCATATACTTTATCATAATAGCATCAATGTTTTTTTGATTCACATTGCCTTGTTTGGATAAAACATCATTCTTGACAACAGTCCAGTCTTCTGCATTGTTTTCGATTATTGACTTTAAGTAGTCTATTTGCTCGTCTGGGTGTTTTTCTCTTGCGGATGAAGCATTATGACTAAAAACTCGTATAGCAACTCTTGCAACTGTAAGTTGAGAACATGGAGTTTTATAATTGCTACCTTCCCGTTAAATTACTTTATATATCGTCGACCGTAGGTTCAATAGAGGTAAGGGACATTGGGTATCTTGTCCCTTACCTCAATTGAACCTACGGTCGACGATATGCATGCGTTTTTTCGTAGTATTAGAATAAAATCCAAAGGAACACACTACAGGAAACTTACTTGAACTACGTGGAGAAATAATACGAGTTAATGAATAAAACATTTTGCAAATTGTAGATATTTATGAAGCCAATAATAGTTATTTATTACTACAGTTATTCTACTAGAAATACATAAGTTTTACGAAGTTTATTTGAACAAAATCGAGGTTATATTTATTTTGGACATGAACAAGTGACAATGTCAGTGTCAACAGTGTCAACACTGTCAACTGTCCAGTTCATGACATTGAGATTTCAAAAGTAGGTTTTATAGTCTGAGGTTCACTGGTAATCTTTTATTAGATAAAATTAGCTGACCCCACTAACGCCGTTTTGCAAAAAAAAAAAAATAGATAGTAGCCGATTCTCAGACCTACCCGATATGCACACAAAACATACAAATCAGTCCAGCCGTTTCGGAGGAGTATGGAAAATATCACTGTGACACGAGAATCTAATACATAAAATTCTCGTGTCACAGTGTTAGTTAGCATACTCCTCCGAAACGGCTGGACCGATTTGTATGAAATTTTGTGTGTGCATATGTGGTGCATATCGGGTAGGTCTGAGAATCGGCCAACATCTATTTTTCATACCCCTATTTTTTTTTTTTGCAAAACGACGTTTGCGGGGTCAGCTAGTAGAGTAAAAAAATTCTACTCTGACCTTACTATTTCGACACCTCCATGCATTAACATCGTAACTCACTTTTTTCCAAAAATTGAGTTACAACGGCATTGTTAAGTAAAAAAAAAATGCATTTTTTCCTTAGAGCATTAAACCAACCGGAGACGCAACGAGCACTAATATCTATGCGCATAAGTCTGTCACTTTTATCGCGGGGGACGAGGCAACGCACACAAATAGTGATAACACACTAATGCATTTTCGATCGCGTTGTTACTCACGCACACGAAAAAATTATCGAACACAAGCATAAACTATACGCACACATGTACTAACTCACACAGAGACGCCCTGTCAGGATACGGGATGACGTCATTTTTGTGTAAGAGACGAAAGTGCTTGACACTATCGATATTTTGCTGTCGATGAGTTCAGCCAATAGTTGTGATAAAAAAGGCTCTTCTTTATTTAATTGTTTTTTCATATTTACTTATCAAATTGGTCTTCAATGCAGATCAATTCTTTTTAAATAGGTAACATAGGATTTAGATTTTAAAGTTAGTCTATAAGGATTCATTGCCACGGTACAAGAACTGCCGGTCGATTCTGTAAAAATCTCACCATGAAAACTTAGGTAAGTGAGTTTGTTTTATCTAGGAATTGACACTATTGACAGCTCACTCCACGCTCACTTCACCTGAGTTTTCACGGTAAGATTTTCACACAATGTCATCGCTGCCTCGATGGTCTAGTGTTCGCAAGGATGAATGCTGAACACGACATTCTGAGTTCAATACCCGGGCCGGGCAGTGTTATTGGTTTTCTTATTAGGAATTTCTCAGTAGCAGCACGGAGTCTCTTGATATTAGATTGTATTCTAGAACATGCATGAAGCTTCAAAATGCTGTGAGCAAATTGTACTAGTACGTTTAGGAGTCCACGAAACATGATTTGCTCAAGCCCAAATCCAAACATCCCGAGTCATTGCATCTTTTGTAAATCTGAAAAATTAATAGAATAACACAGGGACTGAATTACCCAAAAATAAAGGTACCTTTAAATTTGGGTATGACGTCATACCGTTAAATAACGATAACCGAAATATAACGATATCGTTATTTTTTTAAAGTAGCCGTATTTTAAGGTACGAAATTCATACCGGTATATTTCAGTAGAAGTAACATAACCTTTTTAATAATATCAGTACCAATACCTTAACCTTTTTAAATAAGGATATCTGACCAAGATTATGTCTGGACTTTAAAAGAGACTGTGACCTCTGAGTTTGTTTCGGCCTTTCTTGTCAGAGTAGTCAGTTAGGAAACGCCGACCTCATCTCGTTTTAAAAAAATATGATTGACGTGTAAAAGTGTTAGTACAAACCTACTTACAGAAATAAAATCATTTATCATTCATTCAAGGGTTTCTTTGACACACCGGCTCGCCACTCTGTCTGTTTCTGTCGTTAGCGATTGTTAAATCACTCCATGTCCTTCACGCGCTAACTGCCTACCTAGTACAACAAACATAAGGTCAAGTTGCAGCAAGTTGTTGTAGACACCCCCGTGCACCCGCGCCGCGCCGTCACCATGTTATTCGGTACCGAAATCGTATAACGGTTAAATAACAATTTATCCTAACCTTTATTTATATGGGTACCGGTATAGCTCAACATCTATTTTGAATCGGTACCGTTATATTTTTGAGGTATCTTAACCTTTAACCGTAACCGCTTTCAGTCCCTGGAATAACATACTCATAAAGTCGATATCGATGTTTGTTTCTATGCTGTCACAGCCCTCATTTTGCTACAGTGTGGCCTGTTTTTAAATATAAAAATTGCGTATTTTCGGGATAACTTGACCCGTAAATATTTTATAGTAATGAAGAATAACGATATGAGGAAATTGTAAGAGATTTGTGGAACATAAGTTTGATATCATTAATCAATTATTTGATAATAAATAGCAATTTTTTAAAGGCTTTAGTAAAAAAATCTTATAAAGTAACAAAATAAGTTGTAAACAGTAATAAGAATAACAAATGCGAAATAGAAGTTTGAAATAATTGTCAATATTTATAAATTACATCTTTAAAAATTACACTAAATTAGGTCTTGTACAATTTAGTGGCAACATTCATTGACCGACAATATTTTTTGGTTTTTTGCAAATTTATTGCATTTTATGTTATTATTAGGACAAAATAATACTTATAGATGGAAAGTAAGGTTATCCTTTTGTTTACTAGATGTTTCCGATCTATTTTTACAGGAAAAAACACTGCAATTCGGCATTTTTCTCTTACGTTCGTTCCGCGCTAGTGTGATTTGCTGAATGACGTGGAACGCGCGGCAACTAGTTTTATATGACTGATATGACCGGCGGTCTCGTACCTTTGGCAGCGGGGAACGCCTGACGATGGTGTCTCCGGTTGGTTTAATGCTCTAAGATTTTTTCTGTACATACTATCATTGTAATTCTATTCCCTTTCGTTTCTTTAATGACAAACACAAAAATAGGTGTAATAATAATACATTATCGCATTATGAGATGTGTATTTACAGATTTGTTTTGGATTGCATGAATTAACTTAATTTTTACTATATAAAAACATTTTATGTAACATAACACCTTGGAGTTACATTTATCTGACCACAAAAAAATTAAACTACAAAAAAACTAAATTGTAACTCAGACATACAATGTTTGTCCTCGTAACTTATAAGTCATTTCACTGTTTTGTTTTTCACGTAAGTCATGAAAACCCATGAAAACAATTTTTCTTTTACAACTTAACCATACCTCTAAATATAGTCCGCCTTTTTTTTTCTTTTTTTTTTTGTGGATGGGAAATTATCAAATGACCCCTCCCGCTCTGGGTGGAGTAGAAGGGAGTGTCAGACTCTTACTGACTAAAACCCACCCGTGTTCCTTCCTTAGCCCTTTGTGTTCCGGGGTAGCGGTAACCCTTTCGGACAATCCCGCTGATAAATGGTGTAACTAACCCGACTTCGTTTAGACATCTAATGCATAAACTATATTAAATAGAGCCAGCTTCAAAAATTGTAAGGGGTGTTTTGAGTTTGCTATAATTTTTCAAACTTTAAAATCGATCTCCTGTAAAATCACAAAAAGTGAGTTACGATGTTATTGCATGGAGGTGTCGAATTGTCTAAGACTATGCCGACCGCAGTGGCGCCTTCATCATTTGCTTGGTTATTTCATACAATTTATAATGAAAATGCAGAAAAAAAGCACGTTAAGTTGTGCTTCACAAGATTATACGTTAATATTATTAGAAAAGGTAGTTTTACATTGTTTAGTTTTATTATAATCTATAAAACGGAATATAGTGGCCACTGTTATCTAGTACAGAGGCCAGCACATCAAGCTACCCCAATCTGTCAGATTTTCCTAATTGAATATGAACCTTATTCCGTTGTGTTTAAGTTGAAAATCTATCAAAGAAATTTGACAGATTGGGGTAGGTTGACCTGCTGGCGTCTGTACTATTCTACTACGATGCTATTGCTATAATCGTTATTGACTAGGGATGTGACAGTATACATAAAAAACCGATTATTAATTAATCGATTGTTTTGCCTAATAATTAAATCGATTAAAAATAATTGATTTTTTAAATTAAAATAATGTAATTAAAATAATAATAATAATTTTATTCATAATCGATTTTTTCCTTATTTTTTATAGTTTAAATTAAACACATGAAATATTACTCTTACACAGCATTCACAGCTCAGTTTTTTAATCTTATCAACAAGAAAAACATTAAAATTTAAATTTCACACAAAAGAGTTTTTTTTTTCATTTCTCCTTTCGCAGGAAGAAATTTCTTAAGGTGAATGTAGTGTAGTGGTAGCCCGCGAAATTCAAATTTTCTTTGATCAAAAATCTTTGATCTAAAGTTAACAAATCCAACTTATAGAGATGTATTGATGGTTGTTATAGTTAAAATAGTTAGTGGTTCGCTTCGCGGCACTTTAAGGCTTTGCTCTCCTGAGTTCCTGAACCTGTAAAAACCTGTGTGAAAAAAATCGGAAGTGAACAAAAAATCGTTTTTTATTAATCGATTTTTTGTAATATTTAAATCGATTATAAAAATCGATTTTTTGTTAATATTTTTTATTGATTACTAGCTGCGCCCCACGGGTTCACCCGCGTAAGTTTTGATCCCGTGGGAATATCGGGATAAAAATTATCCTGTGTTAAAAGTATTCTGATGTATAAACTATGTATATTACTGTAAAGTTTCATCAAAATCCGTTCAGTAGTTTTTGCGTGAAAGAGTAACAAACATCCATCCTTACAAACTTTCGTATTTATAATATTATTAGTAAATTAGTAATTAGTAATATTAGTAATTAGTATATTAGTAGGATTTTTTTACATCCCTACCCTATTATTGACATTTGACACTTTGACAGTGACACACGAACACGACTAGAGTTGGGTTAATACCGATATTTCTACGTATTAGCTAATATGAATATATTCGTCTAGTAATATTATAATACCTAAACTAATATTTGAGATCAGTGATATTTAACTACGAGTAAGACCTAATAATACTTATTACTGCCGTATTAAATATTAGTGTTCAATAGACTGTATCATCTCGGTATTTATTATTACTAGGTGGATTATGAATGTTAAATTGTTTTGTTCGGCGTAATAATTATTAAATGTTTAGTTTTTAAATGTTTATTTAAATTAGATACTGTTGCCTTAAAACTTATTTTCGATTGGCAAATCGTACATTTTGCAATCTTATTTTCTTCCGAATCCACTATGAAGTAATTCCACACTCCACTTACCCGAGCGCGTTTCATTTTTAAATTACTTATTTTAATATGTAATCTAATTTGTTAAGAGTTGCACACACACTGCACTTAAAGTCAGAATAGTTACTTATACTAATCCCGATCCGCAAAACTAACGTAGGTAAGTTCGTAAAACGAATAGGTACACAGAAAAGTAAACAAAGCTCAACAGTCAAATTAGTGTTTAAATCAAAGTGGGATCAAATGAACAATGAACCTTTTATTATTTGAAAGTGTTTAGAACTTAAGTACCTATCAAAATAAATAGCACAGCATAATTATAACGTAATATTTGCTTGATAGGTTGATACTTATCGAATTATTTTATGTGTTAAAAGATACCCAAAAAATATTACGATTATAGAACTCAGACTTTTAAATCATTCATATCCTGTCCATTTATCTTGTTATAATACAAAAAAAATCAGTAGCAAAAGAGAAATCATTGCTCTAATGCTCAATATTTATAATTATAATTAATAAATGTTTTAAAGTCAACTAGAGGGCAAAACATTATAAACCGTAATAATAAGTATGTGTACAATTTTTAAATTCGCCACCATCACATCATAACATTACATCTGTATTTCTCACCGGGAGATATTATATCCGTCTCATTCGTACGTAGGTACTTGTACATTCATACGAATGAGATGGATGGATGTTGATGATGACCGATACAATGAATTCGTTTGTCGCATTTGCCATTCGACATTCTTCGTTCGTTCAGTGTTCATTCACTTCTCAACCCATATCATATTATAGTCAGCGTTGCCAGATCGTTCCTTTTGGAACATTTTGCGTTCTATTTTATGGTCATGCGTTCTCTTAGCGTTCCCATCTGTTGTGCGTTCTTTTCGTTCCTCTTTGTATAACTGGTACTAGTAAGTCTAAACGTACTACTTCACCTCTTGCGACGTCGGCGTCACCATAGTACAGAGTTTTAAGTATCTCTAGTCTTTAAATGAAGACTAAGCTTACGATTGATTGTAATATGTCTGTGCTTTCAGTGCTTTGGCCTCTGGTTTTGTTTTGGCCACAGATTAGGCTTTGGCTGGCGGCGTAAATAGAGATTATTTAACTACGGCTAGCGGGGAAGCCAACTTTGTTTGTGGTTGATTAAAGAACGCTACCGGAGAGCCGAGATTTCTAAATTAAGGTGAATGGGAAGTGATAGACCGCGAAATTCAAATTTTATTACGTTTTTTGCAATTTGCAGGTCAGTATCAGGTTGTATCTTGATCAAAATTTGATTCGCGACTATGACAGGTACGTATCTAAAGAATTATAATCATTAGAATCATTAATACATCTTCCTAAGTGAGATTTGCACCACAAACACTTTTCCATGGGAGATTTCTTCTTGTGGTACAAATCTAAGTTAGGAAGATGTATTAATGATTATAATTGCTTAGATACGTATCTGTTATAGTCGCGAATCAAATTTTGATCAAGATACAACCTGAAACAGACCTGCAAATTGCAAAAAACGTTAAAAAAATTGAATTTCGCGGTAACAACTGCGCAATCACCTTAAAAAAAAATATTAAATTTTTTCTGGTGCTCACAGAACATGAATTAACTAAAACAGAAATCCGAAATAAGACACTTAAGCACGCCAGTGACAGCATAGAGTCTGGCCAACGAAAGCTGACACAACTTAAAGGCGGCAATTTTAAAAAAATTGTAGCTGTGCACCCTGGCTATACGCTGCTTAAACGGAGTTAATACTTTGATTATTCATGAAAATATGATACATTAATTATAAGGCTTCCTTCACACATGCTGAAATTAATCATAAACCTTAGGCATGTTTAATGCACAAATCCATAATTATCCATATTTCCATATCCATTTTAATATTATAAATGTGAAAGTAACTCTGTCTATCTCTCTTTCTGTTATATATATATATATATATATTACGTTTGTGTTACATATTTGTATGGAAGTATGAATTTTCAAACTACTCCTAAACTACTGAAGCGATTTTTTTTTCACTAGATCAAGAACATTTTAAGCTTGAAGTAAATTATGTTATTATTGTTAGTCTCGCTCGCTCTCGTTTGTTTACTTCTCATTCTAGGGAACTAATTGCCTTAAGCACTGACCACGAGTACCTTTGTTTTTTTATCTTCGGCGCAATAATGTTCACCACTCAACTTTCCTGGGCTTATACAGAAAAGGTTTAATTAAACCAGAAAATATTACTAAGTAGTATGTTTATTTATAAAATAGAAAAAAGACAGCTGATAAAATAAAGATAAAACATTGAAGTTAAGAGTCATAGTTGAAATCGGATTCCAAGAACTCTACACCTGATAATATTGATTCATTGCTTTCTTCACTGCTTGTGCTGCTACTGTCCCCAACATGTATTATAAACCGTTCAAGCTCATTTTCGACAATACGGTCCCTCAATTTGTACTGATTTTCAATATTCAGGATGTGATCAGTGTACTTCTTCCAGTCATTGGCAGTTATGGACAGAAAACATTCTTTAATTAAATTTTCCATTTCATTCCCTGGTATTCCTATGTTTTTGCTTGCTATTTTTCTCTTTGCCTGACTCCATACAAGCTCTATTGCATTGAGGTCGCAATGATATGGTGGCAGCAACAAAATTTCGTGGTTGTGTTTTTTTAATAGTTCTTCTGCTTCGTAAACAGGTGCAAGTTTATGTTTTGTTACCAAACACATTAATTCTGCTTTGGTATGATATTCTTCAAAAGTAATATTATTTTCATGAAGCCATATTCGGATATTCGTTTTTGTGTCAGACATATTAGGAGGTTTATTCACTTGTTTCACATGGTAACTTGCATTGTCCATCACAAGTACACTAGGTTTAGTTAAATTTGGTATCAACATTTCCGCTAGCCATTTCATGAAGTTGGTGGAATTCATATCATCGTGGTAGTTAGCTGATTTGGATTTTGTGCTGAAAATTAATAAAGCACCTGGTACAAACCCTTCCTCCGATCCTGCATGCACAATAATATGTCTTTTTCCAGAGGATATATTACTAATGACACCACTTGTTGAAGGTCCTTGCCACGATTTTTTTACTTTATAGTTCTGATGAACATATGTCTCATCAAGGTAAATAATCTGTTTACCTTCTAACCTCTTTTCATGAATAGTTCTCAAGAATCTGTGTCTCCAAGCTGCAATATCATATTTTTCCGTAAGCAAAGCACGTTCATTTTTATTGTTTAGAAATTCAAACCCATTTTTGTGTAACATTTTTCTAAGAGTTTCACGGCATCCTGTAAATCCAATAGCTTCCCTCAACTCATTGTGCAGGCTTCTCAGCGTAGGGACTTGTTTTTTTACACCATAAAATTCATTTATTTTATTTCTTATAGCTGAAATATCAAAATTATCCAAATTGGAAACTGTTGCAGAATGTGGACGCTTTTTTCCTGGGGTGTTCCACTGTCCTTGATTTGTAGACCCTTCCTTTTTTATTCTTCTAAGTGTTGTTACACTTACATCTGAAGCCAACAAGTACAATTATTTTGAATATCAATAAAAATAAAACTCACTCCAAAAAATCAAGTACAATAATCTAATACAATGATAATATGCATATTATTCAATTTAGACATCTTTACACATATCCTATAATTGTACCCTTATAAATAACTGTTACTTCATATCTGAACTGATAAAAATACCTGTCATGGAAGATATCTTTTCTATAAATTGTGTTTCAGAAGTTGACATTTCTATTTCTTCTAGAGTTTTCAATGCCTTTACTGCATTCTCAATTTGGAGTTTCGTCTGCTCATTGTCGATACCTCCTAAAAAGTATAATACACCGTGAGTAATATTGCAATTTGTTTCAAATAGTCGAAAAGTATCAAGCTGTTTCAGTAGAAATTCAAAAAACTAACCTAGAACTGTAATAATTGAATCCAATAGTCGTATTTTCTCTGCAAATTTCTGATTTAAATCACTTTTTATGACTTTAAATTTGTCAATCATATTAAATAGAAGCCTCCTCGTGGAACTAGTGATTGTTTTCGGCATTATTTTAGACAAAACCAACGAAAACAAGATGCACGTAAACAAAAGCACGAAACGTCAATGTGACAATTTTGACAGTCTTGAAATGTTGCCTTTTAAAAAGTTTGATAAATAATTCGTGGTCAGCTTTCGTTGGCCAGACTTCTAAATAAGAGCCTACACAAAATCTTCTACAAAAGCAAATTTCTTATAAAAATAGATATACGCAGGAAGCTGTAGTAAAAGTGCAGACTTTATAAAGGAAATATGTTTTTTTATCTAAATATGATTGAGGCTGCCATCAAGCTATTTTTTTTAACAAACTTGTACTACTTCACCCTTATTTATGTTAGTACTTTGTGAGCGGAAATGATGAATGATCTGCAAAAGTTATATTGTAAGATGTGATGTTTGCTTCCTGCATGATACTGACAAACTAAAAACGAATGTTTAAAAAAAAAAAAACTAACATACTTAAAATAACCTAACTTGCTATAAAAATTGTAGATTTTTTTTACATATTTTTCATTTGCGTTCCTTCGCCGCTAATTTCGTTCCTTTTCAGACATCCCTGCGTTCTAAATTTTCAATCACTACTGGCAACACTGATTATAGTGTACTCTGTGGTCAACCCGATCCGTGGTCCGTGCCAAGCGAAATGAATCCCAGACTATGTGAATATTAAAAATATTATCGTATGAGAGTTCGTCGGATTACTAATATGTGAATCCATAGAATATTACTAATCTCTTAACTAATATGAATATATTAGTCACACCCTTAAACACGACCCGTCTATTTAACGTATAGTTTCATCTCGTTTATTAAAAAATTACTGAATTTAGTTATATCTTACACAGAAACAGAAAGACATTTTCGTAACTTACAAGAACCATGGACGGTAAAACTACAAAGATGCCCAAAGTGGCCAAGGTAAACAAACATTTCAAGTTCCAAGACACGAACTGTTACCTTGTACAACCAAGTTTAACCCTATTTATTTATAAAATATTACCTTTCAGGTTAAAAATAAAGCACCAGCAGAAATACAAATTACTGCTGAACAGCTTCTAAGAGAAGCTAAAGAGAGAGACTTGGAGATTTTACCACCACCACCGAAACAGAAGATCTCTGATCCAGAAGAGCTGAGGGACTATCAGCATCGTAAGAGGAAGGCATTTGAAGACAATATCCGTAAAAACAGACTTGTAAGTAACCAATACTTCTAATTTTAATGTAATTTATTTTGTTTTGGAATACCTAACCTATAAACATAAATATTTTGTGGTTCCATTATTCAAGACTACAATAATATAATATAGCAGGATTTTCAAATTGTAGAGTAATGATGAATGATTTTGAACTAAGTAACGTCTTTAGAAAGATAAAGTGGCAAAGTTCTGGGCAAACTAAATTGAATACACTGTTGTGCCATCAACACAATGATCTGGTTGAGTAATGTGTGTAAATCAACTGGTCGCCTGGGTTCATAAAAGGTGTAATAATGAGAACTAATGCTAAAGAAAACTTCTGTTTTCAGGTTATTGGGAACTGGCTTAAATATGCTCAATGGGAAGAGTCACAGAAGCAAGTCTCGAGGGCAAGATCTATTTATGAGCGAGCTCTGGATGTGGATCACAGGAATGTTACCCTATGGTAAGTTTTTGACTCAAAACTATGTTCTCAATCATTTTGTGCATCAATGTGTATAAATCACATAAATATTGACAATTGCAATTAATTGTTTTGGGGGCCCATAACAGCACCTCTATAAATCTGTTATTATAAATTTTTAAACCAGTTATTATAAGGTTCTTTAAATCTATTTTCTAGGTTGAAGTATACTGAAATGGAGATGAGAAACAGACAAGTAAATCATTCCCGAAACTTGTGGGATAGAGCTGTGACCATACTGCCAAGGGTGTCACAATTTTGGTACAAATACACCTACATGGAGGAGATGTTGGAGAATGTTGCTGGTGCCAGACAAGTATGTAGACTACCATGTTAATCATGAAAGATTTGACAGTCTAGAATTGTGTATAATGATTTCATTTCTTTCCTAGGTCTTTGAACGCTGGATGGAATGGCAACCAGATGAACAAGCATGGCAAACTTACATAAACTTCGAATTAAGATACAAAGAACTGGATAGGGCTCGTCAGATTTATGAAAGATTTGTTATGGTTCACCCTGATGTAAAGAACTGGATAAAATATGCCAAGTTTGAAGAAAATCATGGATTTATAAATGGTTCAAGAAAAGTGTTTGAAAGAGCTGTTGAGTTCTTTGGTGATGAAGAACTTGATGAAAGATTGTTTATTGCTTTTGCCAAGTTTGAAGAAAACCAAAAAGAACATGACAGAGCAAGAGTTATTTACAAATATGCTTTGGATCATATTCCAAAAGATAGGAACAAGGAATTATACAAAGCATATACAATACATGAGAAGAAATATGGCGACAGATCTGGTATTGAAGATGTTATTGTTAACAAGAGAAAATACATGTATGAGCAGGAAGTCATCGAGAATCCTACCAACTATGATGCATGGTTTGATTACATCCGACTTGTTGAAAATGAAGGGAATGTTGATGATGTCAGGGACACATATGAAAGAGCCATAGCAAATGTTCCTCCTTCTAAAGACAAACAGTTCTGGCGACGCTATATCTATCTGTGGATTAATTATGCATTATATGAAGAGTTAGAAGCCGAGGATGCTGAGAGAACGAGGCAAGTTTACAGAACATGTTTAGAACTAATACCACACAAAATATTTACATTCTCTAAAATATGGTTGATGTATGCACAATTTGAAGTAAGATGTAAAGATCTAAAGCAAGCAAGAAAGACATTGGGTATGGCTCTTGGCATATGTCCTCGAGACAAATTGTACAGAGGTTATATTGACTTGGAGATTCAATTGAGAGAATTTGATAGATGTAGAATATTATACCAAAAGTTTTTGGAATATGGCCCAGAAAACTGCATAACCTGGATAAAGTTTGCTGAACTAGAGACATTATTAGGTGACATTGACAGAGCCAGAGCAATTTATGAAATAGCAGTGGGACAGCCAAGACTAGATATGCCAGAATTGTTATGGAAAAGCTACATAGATTTTGAAGTTCAACAAGGCGAAACTGAGAAAGCTAGACAACTTTATGAAAGGTTGTTAGAGAGAACAGTCCATGTGAAGGTATGGCTGTCTTATGCCAAGTTTGAACTGAATGCTGAAAATGCTGATAATATAAATGTAGAACTAGCCAGGCGTGTGTATGAGCGTGCCAATGATAGCCTTCGTAGTGCTGGGGAAAAGGAGGCAAGAGTACTTCTATTAGAAGCATGGAAAGATTTTGAAACAGAAATTGGTGAAGAAGAAAAGCTTGATAAGGTTATGGCTAAAATGCCAAGAAGAGTCAAAAAGAGGCAAAAGATCATCAGCGAAAGTGGAGTTGAAGAAGGTTGGGAGGAAGTATTTGATTACATATTCCCAGAAGATGAAATGGTTAGACCTAATCTTAAATTGCTTGCTGCTGCAAAAAATTGGCGCAAACAAAAAGAAGTCATGCAACCTTCAGAAACTGACACCAATAGAGAAGATCAAGAAGAAGAAGGAACACCTCCACAGAGAACTGATGAAGCTGAAGATGATGATTAGAATAAGTTTTAAAATAAAATTTAATACTTTTTATATAAGTGATTTATTGAAAGATGCTAATCTACATCTTCTGGTCTAACAGGATGTGTCAATGGTATAACTGACTTTTTATTTACATCTCTTGAACAAGCCTTTCTCATGTCTGGAAAAAAAAAACAATATAATTAGTCAAATAGTCACTCACTTATTTAATCCAAACTAAAATTAATAATCAAAAATAACATACCATAAGCATCTTCATCTGGGTCTCCAGAATAATATTCTAATACAGTCCTATATACTATGTAACCCAAATTCTTGTACATATTGATTGCAACCTTGTTGCTGACTCTTACAAAAAGATCTACAAAATATGCCTTTTTCCTAAAAAACAAAAAAAAAATGTTATCAATAAATCTGGTAACCAAATTAACAAAATATGATGATTGTATAAGGAAATTTACTTCTCAGAGACATCTTCCAAAATATTCATAAGTGTTGCAGCAAGGCCTAGTCTTCTGTATTCAGGCCCAACAGTCAAGGCTGTTACGTGACCATGCCAGTTGTCACCATGGCCCTCAGCTTTTCCCATTACTGAAAGTATAAAACAATGCATAATCAGCCTATTAAGTTCCCACTGCTGGGACACAAGCCTCCTGTCAGTGAGAGGGATTAGGTCGAAATCCAGTGCCATACAGATGACACATGTCTTCGAATTTATTGGTTCTAGAACATGCCAATTTCCTCATCATAAGGATTTTCTTCACTGTTTTGAGAGCAGTGGTGATGAAATAATTTAAACAAAGTAAAGCACCTATCAGGGTTCGAACATACGACCTAAATAAAGTCCGCTGTCTGTGTGTCCCTATGTATACTTAGAACTATGCAACGGATTTTGATGCGGTTTTTTTAAATAGAGTGAATCAAGAGGAAGGTTTATATGTATAATACATGCATAATACAGTAGAGAAACACTGATAATTTTAGAGGTTTTTAATATGATGTCGTAAATAAACATATATTTTTTTGCGCTTACTTTGCAAACGCTGGCTGAACCCTACGAGATAGATCAAAATAATGTACTACAGTATTGTACACCTTAAAAAGTTCTACAAATAAAATATAGTTTAAAAAAAAACACGCTTTAATACCAAATCGAACTAAAAATCTGAAAATAACTTTTATATTTATATTTTATTCAACTGTTATAAAAAGTATACTATACTAACTCAATGCTTCAATAATTTTCAAAAATTCTAAAATATAAATAAAGTTATGAAAAGAAAATTAATTTCATTGTAAAAAAGCGTGGGGTGCGATAATGATTGTTGTAAATATATAATTAGTAGTAGTTATTTGTAAACATAGAGTTAATAGAAATATGATATAAAAAGCACCCGTTTTCATAACTTTATTTATATTTTAGAATTTTTCTAAATTATTGAAACATATTGAGTTAGTAACAGTTGAATAAAATATAAATATAAAAGTTATTTTCAGATTTTTAGTTCGATTTGCTATTAAAGCGTGTTTTTTTTTTATACTATATATTTTTATTTTTCACTTTTTAGTTCTATTTGCTATAAAGTCGTTTTTAGTATGTACAGTCAGCAAAGGAGATAGGTATGCAGGGTCGTCGAATATAGTTGAATTTTACTAAGAAATCGATTGATGTTTTTAAAATTAATTAAATTGATAAATGGGCTGTTTGTTTTCTATTAATTAAATTAAATTTTATTCAACGACCCTGTATACTTATCTCCTTTGCTGACTATACAAATGTGTTAACAGTTGCATCTCGATAGAAAACATATTCAAGTATTTCTGTGTTGCCAACATAAACAGCGAGACATAGTGGTGTAACTTTATTTGCGAACTAGCATTGCCCCGCGGTTCCACCCGCGTTAAGTTGAGGAAAAAACCTACTACTTAAACTACTAAAATATATTCCACTACTTTAAGATTATTACTTAGTACCTACGCACGACTACACATCAAGCTATTACCCAGTAAAAGCTAGGGGCTAGCGAGGGGCCCGTGGCTAAATAATATAGCCGCACAGGTCGATCGATCAGGTTAAGCTACGCTTGCCGCGGTTGGTCTGTGGATGGGTGACCATCTTTACATACCGAGACCCCTCAGTGCCTCGGAAGGCTCGTTAAGCCGTCGGTCCCGGCTGTCATTCGTGGATCTTTGACAGTCGTTACGGGTAGTGAGAAGCCCGAAAGTCTGACAACCAGTCTTACCAAGTGGTATCGTATTACCCAGTAACTGGGTTGTGGAGATCAGATAGGCAATCGCCCCATGTAAAACACTGGTATTCAGCTGCATCCGGTTAGACTGGAAGCCGACCCCAACATAGTTGGGAAAAGGCTAGGCAGGTGATGATAAGCTGACTTCTGGTTGTACGAAAAACCTATACAATGCGAGGTCAGCTAAAACTGGAAATGTATAGCTTGATGTGTAGCCGTGTGTACAGACGCCAGCATATCAAGCTACCCTAAACTGTCAAATTTTCCCAATCAACTTTGAACCTTATGCTTTAGCAATAAAATTGAACAAAAAAAGAAATTTGACAGATTGTGGTAGCTTGATGTGCTGGCGTCGGTAGGTACATTACTCTAAGAAGCTATTTTAGGTACATCACGCTATGATCAGTAGGAGTGGAATTATAGTAGCTAAGCCTCGCACAGCTAACGGCACACGGCGGCCGTGCGGATTTATTTTAAAACTATGATATCTCCTAAGATATTTATTGAAATCAAAAGATGTCAAGGGCAATTTTGTTCAAAATTAAATACTTGTGATGAATAACGTATTTATTTGGATAAGGATTAATATCTTGTTTATAAAACACCTTTGCAAGTAATGCATTATTTTAGAAAAAATTTGATTATCATTAAAACGGTTATAGAGAGTCAACCTTAAAAGATAGATATAATATGCTGTCGCGGACTTTTTTTAGAACTTTTAAGGAGGACCAATTCCGTCATACATTATTTTTGCGTAACTTTAACTGTTTACGCAGCGCACGCAACGGAAGCTCTCAAAAGGAATAATTTCTCCGTGAGCCTAAATAAATGACTGCATGATCAACATCCTAATCAGGATAATGAGATAAGCTTATCAAAATATTGTGTTGTCGTCGGGCGTTGATAAGTCTACAATGTTTAAAGTAAATCTGATCGCTTAAAATTTGGCAAAATCGAGCCCAAACGAGTCAGTTACATACATACAAACAAACATACAGGTGAAACTAATAAGCGTGTTAAAAAGTCCACGATGGTATATGTCTATCTCTTAGGGTTAACCCACAATAACCATTTTTTATCCTTTTTTAAGCAATACAGCATTAATTCTTATCCAATTAAATACCTTAAATACATTGTGCATTTAATATAGATTAATATGGCCCTTTACAGCATGTAATTTAAATGAATATTTTCGAAGATATTACAGATTTTAAATGCAGGGACATTGGTTGCTGCGGAACAGGCCGGGGGCCGGCGGCGCGTCAAAAAAAATTAAATGATTAATTATTTAATTAAATTTATTAATTGCATTGCACCCGTGCGAAGCCGGGACAGGTCGCTAGTGAATATATAAATAAAACAAGTTCAAAATAAACAAATTAGTTAAACCCTTGTAAGTGTGATGTTGATGTCACTTACTGTATCCCATTATTTCTCCACTTGGTGCCTCCACAACTTGGAAATATTCGGGCCAATGTGCTAAATACTGAGTATAAAATGATAACCCATAAGTCTCAGTCAGGGGATCCAAATTGCTATAAAATGAAAGAGTTAACAATCATTGGTCACTAATGAAGTGTGATAAATTCTAAGTAACATTGTGTAATGTAACAAATACAAACACAAACAAGCAGTAAAATCACAATTTAAATCTATTCAAAAACACACTTACACATTGTTAAATTTTAACATGTCTTCACACGTAAATGGTCTAATTGTAGTCATTTTGGTTAAGACTTAAATTGTATTAAAAATATAAACTAGAGTTGTGAATTATAAAATAAATTCCTAGCGCTTTTACTTTACTCCACAGAGTACTTCTAACTTTACTCTTTGGGACTATCCTATCAATAATCAAATAATCACGCACATTTTCCACTGACGTACCAATCACATGGACCCGGCATACCTACAAGAAAAACGTGCATACCTACACTTTACTGAGAGGATAAAATGGCGGCTAATAGAGCAGCCCCTAATCGATATTTCTATAAAATAACATCGATAAAACATTGTGAGAATGTTTTCTTAGCGTCATGGACTCACGGTACAATATCTAGGGGTAAAAATACCCCAAGTTTTCTAACTTAGGTCTTTCATTTAATTTATTTGTAGGTTCGACTATCTTTCACAGCTAAGTCGTAAGACGTGTTACCGTCAATTAGTGATGGGTAATTTTTCAAATCTTGGAAATATTTCCGTTTATTTTTCAGAAAAATAAAAATTTGGAAAAATAATGGAAATATATTGTTTACTCTAAAATTTTTCAACAGGAAGTAAAATAACACTTGAATTAAAGGGTTTTATTTATATTGAACATATTTTCTGACTGACTGACTGAATGAATGACTGACTGACTGACTGAATGAATGAATGACTGACTGACTGACTGACATATTATCAACGCACAGCCGAAACTACTGGGTCTAAGAACGTGAAATTTTACACACGGCTTTTTTTTACAGTGTGGGGGAGTACTAAAAAGGGGTCATACTAAAAGTACACTTTGTAACTCATATTAAAAGTACACTTTGTAAACAAGGATATTACAAATTGGAGGATTATATCCAAGATAACAATGTTTGGAAACATGCTGGTCCTGCTCCATAGGACAATCTAGAGTCTAGACAAAATCAAACTGGTTGCTAATTATACATACACATTTTTTTTTTAATTCATTGTTTTTTACATTCTTTGACAAATGTAACTCACACACTTTTTAAAATACTAGTAAAATTTTACAATCTTTGTAAATATGTGGACACCATGTATCTATCACATAATTGATTTACCAGTCTGTTATATTTTTAATTCTTTTACCATTTTTGTTAGACTAAATTTTATTTTAGGTGCATCGTCTTCACATATAATTATATAATGAATGTAAACAAAAACTTGTAAAACATTTTAAAAGAGTAACGGTGGAGTTTCTTGCCCATTCTTATCCACACGAAAACTACATTTTGGAATGGGCGACTAGAATCAATTCTATTTTTTAATTTTAAATTTTGACGTTCAAAAGTGCCTTTTATGTGCCTATTTGAAATAAACGATTTGACTTTGACTTTGACTTTGGGTTTTTGAAAATTGGACCTTAAAGGGGGTGAAAAGGGGGGTTTCTATTTGTATGAAAAATCTTAGTTCTTGACTTAATAAACTTGAAACTTGGTACGAATACATATTTATGTAAATTACGAACTTTGTCATTTTTGTTTTTCTCAACTACCCTCTAAAGGATAATTAGGGGTGTCAAAGTTTGTATGGAAGAATTTTAACACGCAGTCCGATTAACTCTAAACTCAGTATTTATACGTAAGACCAAAAATAAAGAATACTTGTACAGAGGCCAGCACATCAAGCTACCCCAATCTGTCAGATTTTCCCAATTGAATATGAACCTTATTCCTTTGTACTAAAGTTGAAAATCTATCAAAGAAATTTGACAGATTGGGGTAGGTTGACCTGCTGGCGTCTGTACCTATAAGGGTTTTTCGGAAAAATCTTACAAGGTGAAAAAGGGTAGTCAAACATTTCAAAGGGGTTGAAGTCTTTTCGGTTGGAAAAATATTGTTTACTGTACAATTTTGATTATGGGAAGTTAAATAACACATGGTTTAAAGGGTTTTATTTACATTGAAAAAAAAAATTAAAAGACGTAGATTTAGTAAACATTGGGACCGATTCTCTTGTACACCGAACTAAACTATCACTAAAATTCCTTACTTTTGGCTATGAGAATCTTAGAGCTATTCTGCATTAAAATATCTCTAAATTTAAAAATAATTTTGACACAATTAAATCGAATTTGACAATCGCGACTCCGCGTGGTAAGTAGGTACTTTTTTTTTGTTTGGTTTCGCACGGTTTGTGCATTCAGCCAAAAAGTAGGTACTTATTTTCTAGCCTAGCCTTTTCCAAACTATGTTGGCGCCGGCTTCCAGTCTAACCGGATGCAGCTGAATACTAGTGTTTTACATGGAGCGACTGCCTATCTGACCTCCACAACCCAGTTACTGGGTAATACGATACCCCTTGGTAAGACTGGTTGTCAAACTTTCGGGCTTCTGACTACCCGTAACGACTGTCAAAGATCCACAATTGACAGCCGGGACCAACGGCTTGACGTGCTTTCCGAGGCACGGAGGGGGGAGGGGGGAGGGGTATGTAAAGATGGACACCCATCCACAAACCAACCGCGGCAAGCGTAGCTTAACCTGATCGATCGACCTGTGCGGCTGTTATTATTTAGCCACGGGCCCCTCCCCGTGTTTTTTTTTAGCCGAAGATGCGTAGTGGGGCAACCTCGACCTCATTTGTATGGAATTTTTCACTTTTGTATGGAAAATTTGAAAAATTATTACCAACGTGTTGAGTTTTAGGGGTTTACGGGTTCTTTAGAGGGGGTCGAAATTTTCATTATTTTTGCGATAGGACACACCGTTTTCGAGATATAAGCAAAAGAAAATAAAAGAACTGTACTGTTTTTGCATCTGAAGTCGAGGTGTTGGTGTGAATTTTAGTTCATGCCAACTAATCTTATTCCACACCTTTTAGCCGCGACTAAAAATAGTCAGATTTAGTTAGAAACTGGCCCCGATTCTGTTGTTCACAAACTAAATTAAATTTAAGTTCAGTGCATCTTTTTCTTTCTATTTCATTATGAAAAGGACAGAAGATAAATATTAGTTTAGTCCGGTCAAATTAGATAATCCATAGACAAGTTTAGACGTGATTAAAAAATTGGCTACTAAAAATACGTCAATTTACGTCAGGCGCTGACTAATTTGACAGAACTAAACTAATATTTATCTTCTGTCCTTTTCTTAGTGAAATAGAAATAAAAAGATGCACTGAATTTAAATTTAGTTTAGTTTGTGAACAACAGAATCGGGGCCAATATAAATTTTAGGTGAAAAATCTCAAATTCAGAATAGCAAAATTACTATTTTCACTAAACTTATATCTCAGCGCAATCTTAGTGCTGTCAAATTAAAATTTAGTTAAGTTGTATCACTTTAGTTAGTTTCAGAATGGGAAATTGGCCCCGATTCTGTTGTTCACAAACTAAACAAAATTTAAGTTCAGTGCATCTTTTTCTTTCTATTTCATTATGAAAAGGACACAAGATAAATATTAGTTTAGTCCTGTCAAATTAGATAATCCATAGACAAGTTTAGACGTGATAAAAAAATTGGCTACTAAAAATACGTCAATTTACGTCAGGCGCTGACTAATTTGACAGGACTAAACTAATATTTATCTTCTGTCCTTTTCTTAATTAAATAGAAAGAAAAAGATGCACTGAACTTAAATTTAGTTTAGTTTGTGAACAACAGAATCGGGGCCATTGTCTTTTGACAGGAATAAACTAAATTTTGGTGACTTTTAGTCTAGTTGAGTGTAGTAGTGACAAGAGAATCGGTATCATTAATTCCACGCACAACATATCTATTCTGTTGAAGAATCCGAATCATCACTGGCAAAAAGTGTATCATGTCCAATATTTTCTACTGCATCTGCATCTACAAACAATAAATCTTCAGTCGTTGGGTATTCATCTTCCTCCTCAATATTATGATCAGACAATTCTTCATTATTTTTATTTTGTATATTCCAATTACATGAAATTAAAGCAATTTTGTCAGCCCGCTCAGTCAGTACATACTCGTATTATTTCTAATTCAACGATTTTCTCATGCAGTTAGTTAATCAGCATGAGTTTTAATGAGTTTTATGTTTTAATTTCGTTTGAATGTCGATAATTTTTCAGGGTACACTGAATAGTCTTATTTTTTTCTAATCACAGTCAGCTTTTTGATTTGGAAAAATATCGGAAAAGTATTGGAAAAATATTTGAAAAATATTGGAAAAAAAATTTTTTTCTTTTCTTTTCCTTCCGAAATTTTTCCATTACCCATCGGCCATCACTACCGTCAATGGACCGCTGATGATAATTGATAATAATTTGAATAATAATAAAAAAAATGTAACAGAACTGCAATTTGGAAAAAATGAGTGAAAATTTGAATTTCACGGGATATAATGACGGAACTAACATAATTAATATTTTTGAAATTTAGATGTTAAGTTCCCAACACCTACCTTTTCTAACATGCAGATGATAGTGGGCTTTAATTAAAAGTCAACAATAAATTATAATTAAAGTATATAATTATATTCAAACAGGAAAAAACAACAACAAACAAATCACTCTCATTTATTTCTGAACTATACAATTTTGATCAGATAATTTCGATGTGGTATTCTTTCAGGAGATTTCTTTCCATAATATTTTCGTCTGTATTAAAAATTTCTCGTTAAGTCTCTTTATCTTCTTGGGCTGTTTTTGACATTTGTCCTTTAATCTATACATATAATAAAACAGTAAAAAAACTGTGTCTGTACATTGAATATATTAAAAAAAAAATACTTGAGGGGGGTTTAGAAACAGTAATAGAGCACGAATCCAAAAAAAAAAATTTGTCTGTTTGTCTGTTTGTTTGTACACGCTAATCTTCGGAACTACTGAACGGATTTGAATGATTTTTTTTTTGTTGTATAGGTATTAAGTCTGGGCAACATATAGGCTATAATTTATTTTGGAAAATGGAACGCCTGATGCAGAACCGCAACAGACCAGCTGAAGTATAAGAGATACAATAATGGTACCATAGCAAAAATTGTTCCACTTGATGAGCATTTTCTGCTGAGAGAATAAATTTGAAGATCTGGAACACCTGATGTGGAACTCCAAGAGCCCAGCTACACCATAACATATATAGGAATGAAGATTTAGCAAAAGTTGTTCAATCTGATGAGCACTCTCTGTTGAATTATAAAAATCGAAGATCTGGAACACCTGTTGTGGAATTCCAAGAGCCCAGCTACACCATAAGACATATAGGAATGACGTTTTAGCAAAAGTTGTTCAATCTGATGAGAACTCTCTGTTGACTTATAAAAATCGAAGATCTGGAACACCTGTTGTGGAACTCCAAGAGCCCAGCTACACCATAACACATTTATAGGAATGACGTTTTAGCAAAAGTTGTTCAATCTGATGAGAACTCTCTGTTGACTTATAAAAATCGAAGATCTGGAACACCTGTTGTGGAACTCCAAGAGCCCAGCTACACCATAACACATATAGGAATGACGTTTTAGCAAAAGTTGTTCAATCTGATGAGAACTCTCTGTTGACTTATAAAAATTGAAGATCTGGAACACCTGTTGTGGAACTCCAAGAGCCCAGCTACACCATAACACATTTATAGGAATGACGTTTTGGCAAAAGTTGTTCAATCTGATGAGAACTCTCTGTTGACTTATAAAAATCGAAGATCTGGAACACCTGATGTGGAACTCCAAGAGCCCAGCTACACTATAACATATATAGGAATGACGTTTTAGCAAAAGTTGTTCAATCTGATGAGCACTCTCTGTTGACTTATAAAAATCGAAGATCTGGAACACCTGTTGTGGAACTCCGAGAGCCCAGCTACACCAAAACACATATAGGAATGACGTCTTTGCAAAAGTTGTTCGATCTGATGGGCATTTCCTGTTGACTTATAAAAATCGAAGATCAGAAACATCTGATGTGGAAATCAAAGCTATCACTAATTTCACTGTATAATTATAAAATAACATAAGCTGGGAGTACCTCCACGCGGTGAAGGCGGTAACAGTTTAAGACTGATTGTCGGTGACGATGGTATATCATTGAAAAGTTGACTCTACTGGTCAAAACTCCCATTTATTTTTTTACTTTATCAATAAATATGCCTTCGGGCTTATGTTATTTGAGTGTTTAATATCCTTTGCCATTTATCTTCGTGATTCGGTAGCCTACCCGGTAACGCAGGGGAGCAGTCACTTGGATTTTAATTGATCAGGTATATTCACAATAAAACTATAACCATGCCTAGAAAGAGGTCAAATCTTTCCCAATGTTCCAAAGGAAAGATTGAGGATCATAAGATCCCAAGAATCTACCGAAGAGCGTCAGGAGAGACTTGATGCTGTTCGAAAACATCAGGCTGCAACTCGCTCCGTGGAAACCTCTTCGGATCGCGAAGCACGCCTGCGTTCTCAGCGTATTCGCACATCTACTAACAGGTCTTTTGAAACGAGTGATGAACGTGATGCGCGAGTAACTGGTGATCGAGATTATCATACATTGTCCCGAACACGCACACAACAAAATATTCATAATCAGTTAGAAAGTGAGAGAGAAAGAATTGCTGGAGTACGGCATGAAGAGACAGAAGAAGAGCGCAACGAACGTTTGAATTCTGATCGACTTCGACATTCTCTGAACAGAATGTCGATATCATCTGAAGAATCGGATGTGTCTCAAGACAGAGACACATCCGATCCGACAGAGTATAGCCGTAAGACGTGGCAACCTTCCATGGGTTGATAAGGAACGGAGTGCATTTACGTATACTCTTATGAATGACTTGATTGACTACGCCACGTATTCCGCTATCGGAGGTATGGTTCAAAATTGTACTTTTTCTGAAGCTGTTAAATGGCAAAAAGAAACAAACGGTATGTGTTGCTCAGGTGGAAAAGTACATATTGAAATATTACAAAATCCTCCAGAAATATTAAGATCACTGCTAATTGGTGACCATCCACAGTCAAAACATTTCTTGGACAACATCTGTATACTTACAATGCCTTTCAAATGACATCTTTTGGTGCGAAACAGATTTCAAGAGGCCCATTTATGCCAACATTCAAAGTGCAAGGCCAAGTTTACCACCTTATTGGTTCATTATTATCTAAAAATGACCCCAAGTTTCTCCAAATATATTTCGTATCCAATTATCAAGATCAGGCAAATATTAGAAACCAAAACTTTCCGCACTTGAACAAATAGTCTGATTTCATTGCTTCAAAATATGTTGCATGAAGTAAATCCCTACGTACACAGTTTTAAATCTGCCTTAGAATCTATAAAAATATATATAAAAATGGTGCCATAGCAAAAATTATTCCACGTGAAGAGCATTTTCTGCTGTGAGAATAAATCTGAAGATCTGGAACACCTGTTGTGGAACTCCAAAGCCCAGCGACACTACAACATATATAGGAATGACGTCTTAGCAAAAGTTGTTTAGTCTGATGGGAATTTTCTGTTGATTTACAAAAATGAAAGATCTGGAACGTCTCGCGCATCCCGTTGTTTTCCCGTCCCCGGGCTCTGAGAATTCGACATCTGACGTTTCAGATCTTCGATTTTGACGACCCCGTTGTCGCTGGCATAATCAACAGGATCCGCGTACGAAGTCGCGGGCAGAAGCTAGTTCTCTTAATAAATCTGAAACAAATAAAATATTAGTAAGCTTTAATAGATATTGCTACACAAGTGAGAGATATCTCCCACTCTGTCTCAATTACTTTATTCAGTGTCCTGTTGAAACTAGATTCTTCAAAGTGAAGAGAACAAATATGAATTGTTTTTGTTGACATCTCTAAATTTTCAACACCGATTGTTTCCAACCAATAAAGAACCATAAAATAGCATTATCTATAAATATAATAATGTCAAATGCACTACTCTATCCCTACAATAACAAAGAAAATGATTTCATGAAATACAACTTGAAAATAAAGAGAAAAGAAAAAAAAATATGAATGCTTTGCTGTTGAAACTCTTCAACGAATGCAGAATCTCTTGTTTATCATCTAAATCTAATGATATTTCAGCTGAAATTAAGTACACATACTGGTGCTGGTTGTTTTCGGGTGATTTCTGCTTCTTTTGATGCCACATCCACACATATTGCAATTGGGCATCTTGCTACTAACGACTTCACTATAGAACCGAGTTCAAACACAATAACACAGCAAATTACTCTAAAATTCACAAATTATATCCACAGCTCAAGAGCATTTGACACTTTTGACAGTTGACGTACCCAACTTTGGTACCAAACAGTGAGAGGATAAAATGGCGACCAGCCGCAAATAGGTATTTTAATGACGCTAGGAATGAAGGATTGCCATTATAGTCACTGTCAAAAACACTGTTATCCTTTTTCACATATGCAAAATTAAGAAAGTTAAAAAGGGATGGCAATATTTTTATGATTTTGGCGTCGATAAGCCTCATATTTGTATAACTGTGTTTTTCTATAGTCAAAAATTTCGGGTCCATATGATGTCTAAGTCCCGTATTACAGAACGTCACTCAGTACTCAAGCATTACTTAAAACTAGATTCAAGCCATTTGATTGGTTGAAACTAGTTTAAAGTAATGCTTGAGTATTGAGTGACGTTCTGTAATACGGGCCTAAGACATTTTCTCAAGTCAGTATTGTCAATGTCAAATGTCAATCCTAAAGTCAAACATGACATGACAAGGTGCTATTGGCACCTTCAGCAAAAAAAAAAACTAGAAGCAGCAGTCTCGTTCCCTGCCATTCCCTGCCGTAGCCTGCCCAAGAAGTATAAAGATAAAAGTGGAGGCAACACTCTGAACACCTAAGTGAAACCGACTGTGGGCTGTCGCTCTCTTTCTGAATACATACATAAGACAAAGAAAACATTTATCACTGTCTCGTTCTTAAATGCGTATTTAGAAAGAGCGTTAGCCCACAGTCGGTTTTACTTAGGTATTTAGAGTTTTGGCTCAATTTTTATCTACAAGCTTCTTGAGTTGAGCCTGCCCAACAGCCCAAAGCAATGACAGAGTTGTTCTGTAGACAGAGTTTACCGTGGCGGTAGCAGCACAAACAGCTAAAAATATTTCAATTGAATCGACTTATAATGATAGTTTGATTTAATCATCGTTACATCAGTGCTGCAGCGTGCTATGATGTTCAAATATGGCGTACCCGTACCAATACCATTCATTGTGCTGATGACGTCATCTTTAGATATCGCTTCGCGTTCCATTCCCCAAGCAAAACGTAAAATGCGTGCCCGGTCTACGTTGATAATGCGATAAAAATTAAACTTAGACACAACTCGTGACGGGTCTTGGAACCAAAAATTATGAATTTTTAACAGCTTTGATTGTAAAAATGTGGCATTATGTCGTAACGTCGGTATGACTGAGTTTTGGCTACACTTTCAACATGTGATCATATACTATACTATCTACTAATTCCATGCATTTTAGACATCAATCTTCAAAAAACATTTGTAAATATTTTTAATCGACTAACTAAGAGGCTTTTTACAAATTATAAAATAATTTCTGCTTGAAGTTGAATAAAGTATTAATTTTTTTTGTACAGTGCACAGTGTAGCTATTCAATTTACATTATCTTACAATTAATCGAAATAAGTTAAGTATTGATTGATATGTTCTTAAAATAAAAACAACAGTCACAAATATAGTATCTCATCAAGTCATCACAAATTCACAATAATTATGACGCGCCTAGCGCGTTGCTCAACATTCAATGGAAAATAAAAAGATGTATGGCATTGTTGCCACTATAAATAATTCTCCTGGAACTAGAGAAAATTATTGTCTGACTCGTTTTAACACATGTCGAAAGACATATTTATTACTCTTTTACAAGCTAAAAGCTCAAGTGGAGCGATCTATGGGCTTCTTGCAGTTTACCAACACGACAATGGCCGAATTGTCCGTATAGGATATTTTTTATTGGCCCGTACGTCCCAACCTGCCATGTCTTTGGTTTTAAAAATGGCGTATACAAGCTTTTTGTTTGCCGGTTTACGCTGTTGAATACTTTCCAAGACCTCGCGCGTACTCGGATAACATCTAAACGTCGTGAATATGAAATTAAAGTACATGTGTAGGTATATAATCAACGCTGTGGACCCCGTGAACGAAATTTTGTAGCGTTATGGTGAATTAGAATGGTGCCTGTGGCTTGTCAATCTCGCACGTCGTCAGGTTATCCGTTCGTAACGTAAATATTACCCAGCGAGCGTTTTATATTTCAGATATGACAGCGTCGCAAAACAGTAGATAATGGAGAGTTCAGAAGATGATGCGGGCACAGCGACGAACGCTTCCCGCCGTGCATCGGCGCGGGAAAAGGACGTCGGACTGGCCGAGGAAGTCAATGCAACTAGTAGTTTCCAGCAGGAATCATCCGAAGCGCGGCGGTCGTGCGAAACTCCCGCGATGTCGGAGGATAACTTCGACGGCGATAGCGTTCCGTCGCCGTCGGCGCAGGACGTCAACACAAGCACCGAGGCGATTTTGGATATGATAGATGAAATCGTCGACGGTCCGGGCGCACCGAAGCGGTTACCGCTAGCATCAGAATCTGTTGACACGATATTTGACGAGCTCGAAATCACCAGTGAACACTCGAATATCATACAGGAATCAACTAAGAGTCGTGACAATTCTTCTGTGCCCGTCGTGGCATCGCCTGCCGACAGTGCTAATAGTGAATTATTGCCTCAAGCTGGCATTGATACACAAACCGAAGCATCATCTCCTAGTGATATATCACATGGCATTTTAAATCCAGATAGTGTTGATTCATTACCAGAAAAGTCATCTGTGCCTGAAAGTGTTGAGCCTGAAGTGTCTACACAAACAGAGAACAGTATTGTGTCAAATGTGGTTGCTGAGGCAGCTATTAGCTGTGTTGATTCATTATCAGAAAGTTCATCTTTACCTCAGGCTGAAGAGCCTGCAGTGTCTACGCAAGTGGAAGAAAACACTGTTTCAACTGAAGCACCTGAGGCATCCACTATTTGTGAAAAAATAATACCAGAAAGTTCCTCTTTGCCTGAGAATGAAGAACCTACAGTGTCCACAATACCGAAAAACAGTGATGTATCGAATATGCCACCCGCTAGATGTGTATCAACATTACCAGAAAGTTCATCTTTACCTAGAAGTGATGAGCCTACTGTATCAAGTGCGGTTTCTGAGACAAAATCATTACCAGAAAGTTCATCACCTGAAAGTAATGAGCCTACAGTGTCGACACAACCTGAAGATAGTGCTATGTCAAATGTGATATCTGAGGCACCTAATGCACCAGCTGGTTGTGTTGATTCATTACCTGAAAGTTCATCTTTACCTGAAACTTATGAGCCTGCAGTGTCTACACAATCTGAAAACAGCATTGAGTCAAATGTGGCACCTGCTAGTGGTGTATCGTCATTACCAGAAAGTTCATCTTTGCCTAAGAGTGAAGAACCTGTAGAGTATACACAACCTCAAAACAGTGTTGTGTCAAATGTGGTTTCTGAGGCAATATCAACACCAGAAAGTTCATCTCTGCCGGAACCTGATGAGCCTGCAATATCCACAATACCTGAAAACAGTGACGTATCAAATGTGACACCTGCTAGTTGTTTATCATCATTACCAGAGAGTTCATCTTTGCCTGAGCGTGATGTGCCTGCAGTGTCTACACAACCTGAAAATAGTTTCATGTCAAATGAGGTTTCTGAGGAAACATCATTACCAGAAAGTTCATTGATGCCAGAAAGTTCATCTATGACTGAACCTGATGAACCTGCTGTGTTGGCACAACCAGAAGATAGTGCTGTGTCAAATGTGGTATCTGAGGCGCCTGATGCACCAGCTAGTTGTAATGATTTATTACCAGAAAGTTCATCTTTACCTAAGAGTGATGTGCCTGCTATGTCTACACAACCTGAAAATAGTGTTGTGTCAAATGAGGTTTCTGAGGGAACATCATTACCAGAAAGTTCATCTATGCCTGAACCTGATGAACCTGCAGTGTCTTCTCAACCAGAAGAAAGTGCTGTATCAGATGTGGTACCTGAGGCACCTGCTAGTTGCCCTCCACCTAATATTCCTTCCAGCAGTGAAGAAAAGACTGTAACTGTGCAAAACATTTCAGACAATAGTGAGTGTGAAACACAGGAGCGAACAGTAAAGTGTGTGTCATCCAGTGATAGCAGGGACAATGTGACTGTAGAAAGTGCAGAATCAACGTCTAGTGATAGTAGTGTTAGTGAAGGTAGAGCAGTGCTTGTAGAACCACAGGTGCGGTCACCACTCAGACGGCGACTTGTACGGCCAGCACCAAGTGACCGACGACCAGACTCCACAGTGTCCTCGACCGTTGATTCTCAAATTATTAATTCACCTGCCACTGAACAAAAAAGTAGAGAAAATATCACCAAGGATGTGACAAGTTCATCTGATGCTGTGCCCACAATACATGGTAATGTAAAACCAGAAGAGATTAGAAATGTAAGTGAAATTAATTTCTGCAAAGCAGAAACATCTGTGAGTCCTCCTAAAAAAATTAAACTTATTAGACAAAAAGTAAGTACTGGTACTAGTAATAGAGAAACTTCTATTCATCAGTCAGCTATTCAATCTGATAAGGATCAGTGTCAGTCAACTTCATCTGATAACCATTCATTACCCTTGCCTGAGCCTCAGAAAGAATCTTCAAATATTGTTAGTATCTCAAAATCTCAAGACAACAATGAAGCATCAATATCTGTCAGTCACTGTGTTGCTGAGAAGCCAGTTAACTCCCCTGAGCAACCACTATGCTCTGAAGAACATTCCCGACGCAGTATAGAACATCATTATCCAACAAAACAAGAGGAGGTAGAAAAGCATGATGATAGTGACCAAGTTCTACCTGTACAGCGCAGTTTATGTCTACCAAATTCCTCAAAACCAGAGGCTGATGCCAATACGAATACTGATACCAATTCTAGTACAATACAGGAAATTAGTAGTATGTCTAAGCCATGTTCAGTTGAGTCTGAAGCTGACATCAAATTAAATGATTTAGAACAGGGTATTGTCAGTAATGTTGACAAACACAAAGACATAAAAGATCCAGAATGTGCACAAATTGAAGTCTTACCTTTACAACCGAGCATGCCTGCAAGTGCATCAATTGTATCAACCCCTGAGAATTGTGAACTAGAAAAAAGGAGTAAAGAAGTTCAAGAAGATCAAAAGAAGGTTCCACCTTTTAAACTTAACTTATCCATGTCGAATTCGCCTGAATCTAAATTGGAGACAGAACACAGCAGTATTAGTAAAAACAGTGTTTTTCATGAAGAACCTGAGGTAACCAAACAGGTGCCAAAATTAACAATCAAACTAAAACAGGCAGATGAAGTTAAGTCACCTGTGCCAAAACTGACAATAAAACCTATTAGACCACCTGCTGAACAAGATTCAGATGATAAAACTGAAAAAAATCAGCACATACCTAGTGTGACTAAAATAAACATTAAACCCATTCTTAAACCACCAGAAAATATTAACGTAAAGTTGCTGAGGTCACAACATGCAGTAGATGGGGATGCTAGATCAAATGCTATTGAACAGATACCTTGTATCACAAAATTAAATATCAAACCAATCCCTAAACCACCAGAGAAAATAAATGACATTCACAGAAAATCCAGCAGTAGTGAAATTTCTGAATCCGAATATTCTGAAAATGATGACACTAGTACTTCGGACCAAGCATCTACTTCTGATCATGGGCCTTCTGATGTTGTTCCAAAAGTTACTATAAAACTGGGAAAGCCTGGCACTGAAAGTGAAGGTAAATTTTATACTGAAAAAAATGTTCCAAAGGTTACTATAAAAGGCTTTCAACAGGATGAAAAAGAACCGCAAGAACCTAAATTGAAAATGGTAATTAGCCAATCTGAATTGTCTTCAGACACACAACCTGAGAAAATTCCAAAACTTACAATTAAAACAGTATCAAAAACAGAAAGCCAGCCTGTGAGTCCAAAGTTGACTATTAAACCGATTAAACCCCCAGAAGCACCCAATAAAGAAGGTGAAATTTCCAAGATTAAGATATCCACTGAATCATTTTCTTCATCCGCTGAAGTCAAAGAAAGTCAACATGTGCCTAAAATTACAATTAAACCTGTAACAAGGTCTTCAGCAATGTGTGACAGCCCTGAACATATCCCTGTAGTAACAAAATTGAACATCAAGCCTATTTTGAAACCTACAGATAGTGGAGAGTCCTCCGAGGACTTTGATAATAAAGTTCCTGTAGTATCAAAATTAAATATAAAACCTGTAATAAAGCCTAAAGATAATGATGTAGATTCTAGTGTAGATGATGTACCTAAAATAACTAAATTAAATATTAAACCAATAAAGAATCCTGAGGAGAATTCTTCAGAGGAAAAAGACTGTGATGAAATGAATGCTGACATTGATGAAAATAGTATACCTGTTGTTACTAAAATTAATATTAAGCCTATAATTAAGCCCCAAGATGAAGAAACATTAAAAGATTCAGAAAACCAATCATCAGAGACTGGAAACTCAAGCGATGATAATGGAGATCACATACCTGTGATTACAAAACTGAATATTAAACCAATCATAAAACCTGATAGTTTGGACGAATCATCTAAGGCAGTTACATCAAGTGAACAAAGCATTCCTGTTATAACTAAACTAAATATTAAACCATTAGTAAAACCAGGAGACAGTATCTCACCCTCTTCACCTAAAAAGGAACATTCAAAAATTGATGGCCACAGTTCTGTAATACCAGTTGTGACTAAATTGAACATTAAACCGGTTCTGAGGCCTGAAGAAGCTGAGCTATCAAAACCTAAGGATGACTCTGGGGAAAAAACAATAACGAAGAATCCTCCATTGGTTATGAAAATTAATATGAAAACCATGACAGAGAATTATAATAATGAACATACTTGTAACAATATAGGTGATGAGAGATTATCTTTGTCGCCAAAAAAGAAGGTAGCTAATGCATTAGAAACCAAATCAGAAATATGCCTGGACAACAAGAATCTTAAGAAAAGTTGTGGGCCAGTCAATGATGTACCATCTTCAGTAAAGGACCATTGTTCTGAGGAGAAGCCCAAACAGAACTGCGTACCTGACTCAATTGAAAAGAGCAAAGAAGGCTTTGACAAAACATCCGTAATTACCTTGTCTAAAACTGAAAAAGAAAAGCATACACAATCAGATACAGCCCCTGAAAGTGAATCTTTATTTCCCGAGACAAGTACAAACAAGGAGCCTAATGAAGTAAAAGCAAGTCCCACTAGCCAAGAACACAAAAATATGAACTATGGAACTACTGATGCTATTACAGAATCAAGTATGATGCAAGCAATTGGTAGACAGAAGTATTCATCAGTACAAAATTGTACCTTGTTGAAAAAACTTTTAGAAAATACTAAATGTAGTTTAGATAGGAGTCTTGAAGTGTCTCCAATAGTAAATTATGCTTTGCCATCTGAGAAAAATGATAGTATTGTAAATAGTGATTATTTGGTTGAGTCAGGAAATACAAGTTCAGATAAAACAAATATTGGAAAACTAGAAAAGAATGAGAAAAGAACTTCTACTCCTGATAAGATCAATGATTCAAATAAATCATTGGGTTCTAGTTTACATACAATACAAGATCATAGTGGTAAAGCAAACGAGAGCCTAACTAAACCATTAGAAATCACCATATCTGATAAAATAACAAATCAAAGCTCTGGTCAAGATTCTCCAAGAATAATATTAAAGATAAATAAGAGTGACCATGGCTCATCAGCTAAAATAATTACTGAAGACGTAAAGAAGCCTGATACACAACAAAACTATACTGAAAATACTCAAGATATTATTAATGATAAACAAAGTCCGAAAAAATATGTAAATAGCAGAAGAAAGCAGGCAGCCGATACGTCATTAAATTTATCAACAGGGAAACGATTACGAAGCTCAAGAATAGTGGAAAATACAGAGAAGACTCCTATTGCTCGGCGAAATATGGGTAAGAGACCCTCGACCACAGAAATTAGCCCTCCTCAAAACAAAGAATCTGACCTTTCTCTCTTACAAACAAAGAGGTTAAAATTAGGGCAACTTCTGTCCAATAAATCCTTAACTATTACTCCTGTTTCAAAAGCTTCATCACCATCACCTACAAAAAGTAGTATAGACATGAAACAAGGAGTTAGAAATGTTAATCATTCACTATTAAATAACGAAAATTGTTCAAAGAATGGAAACTCAAAATTACACAATATTTTGTCTAATTTACAAGCAAAACAAATGCAAACTTTGCATAATAATGCAATTTGTTCAGAAAAAGCTCAAACTGTGGCTACAGATATTGAATTAAATGCCTCAGTGAGCAATTCAGATGCAGTTGAAATTGCTCCCGTAGAAAACTCGCATCCTAACGTACAGGAGATGATAATCAATGAAAGCTCCGATTTCCGTGATTTTGGCACTGCTCCTGAAGAGGTTTCTCAGGATCCTCTAGAAGTGAAGCCTTCGGAGGAACCTCCAAAGGTAATCGAAATTCCAAAACCGGTGGAATTAACGACACCGCAACCCAAGAAACGTGGACGCCCACGGAAATTGCCGGTGTCGGAAGGTGCAAAACCCGCCGCCGTCACTTTGCCTGTTCCCGCCCTTGAGGAGCGGCCGCAGCGGTCGCTTCGTCTAATGAGGTGAATATGATTTCTCTATTTATATAATTTGATTACTTGCTCTTTGTTTATGGTCAAATAAAATTATTGCGATGAATACAACGTTATTTACAAATATTTCCAGGGATAGGCCGACAATACTGCAGAAGCCGCGAGGACGAGGTAGGGGGCGCGGGGGAAAGCGCGCTGAAGCCACGCCGCCCACTGAGCTCGAGACCATTGTGGTGATCGAACCAGCTGACGAGCCCGAAGAGCGGCCGTCCACCGTCGACATCGACCCCACCAGCTCGAGAATCAAACTTCCGCGGATGACGGAGGCTCTTGACAAAATGCCTTCCGTCTGCGTAACGCCATTAACAAGTAGACGACGAAATTCGTCTGGGAATTTTTCGACCGGTGAAACTCCGGAAGTGAAGCTTGAAAGTTCGAAATTGGAGGAGTTGGGGAAGACTCCTGATGCCAGCGGGTCGGCAAGGGGGCGCGGGGGGCGCGGCGGGCGCGGAGGACGAGGCCGCACGCCGCGCGGCCGCGGCCGGGGGCGGGGCGGGGGGCGCGGTGCTATGTATATGAAGGTAGACTATATGAAAGAATAATAAACTAGAGAACACAAACGAAAGAAAAAAAAAAAAAAAGGAAATAACATTATTCCTACGTATGAAATAGCTTGGCGTTGTTTCAAGCATTTTTGCCGACAGCCACAAGAAATATTCCACTGTTGGTAGTAAATTGTATCTATAGCAATTGGTCGTGTTTCAGGAAACGATGGGCATCTACGGGCGAGTGTGCGGGCCCGCTACTACTACTGTGCAGCTCTTTGAAGAAGAAACATGCATGATGGACGATAACGCCACGCCCGCCAAGTGAGTACGATTATGTCGACCTGGTCAAAAAACTTGCCAAATGCATAACCTACTCTTCCTTTTAAGTCGGTTGCAAACCACAGCAACCTGTTTCAAAATAATGAGTTGATTCAACAGAATAATAAAAAGCTTTTCTGAGATTGGACTAAATCATACTTTTTCAGGCTTCCAATTGGTGAATGAGCTAGAACAAAGTCAACAGTGGCTACATTGTGAAATTTTATATTTTTAATAAAAACTTTTTGTATTTCTAGACCTTCGCACTTACTCGACGAGGACTCTCAAAGTTCCGTGAAGAGTTCGACGAATGAGAGCAATAAACTGAAGAAATCTAAATTCGCCGATTTGTTTGACAGGTATTTAGAGAAAACATTATATTTTGTTTTCTATTTTATTGTTTACTAAAAAGACAATAATGTAATATGTGTTTAATGTTCTTATTTACAGTAATAAGGTGTGGACGGCAGCGGATGTAAAGGAATACACGTGGCCGCCTCCTGATAAGGCTGATGTTGAACATAAGGTACCTAAATTTTTATAAATCCTTGAGGTATTCCAAAAAAAGTATCGTGAAAAACCTAGAATAGAACCTAATTTCACACCAAAAAATATGGACAACAGACAATAAAATATATTTATGCATTTGACTATTTATTGTACTAGCTCATGCTTCGCATGGTTGCAATCTAATGAGGAGGCAATATGTAAAAACATCGAGATTTATGTGCTATATCTAAGTTAAATATGAATGTATTATACAACTAGCGACCCGCCCCGACTAAGTACAGGTATTTCGAGAGTGCCAGCACGCGCCGCCGCGGCCGGTACCGCAGCAACCGCTATGTGCCTGCGATTGAAATCTGTAATATCTTCGAAAATATTCATTTAAATTACATGCTGTAAAGGGCCATATTTATCTATATTAAATGCACAATGTATTTAAGGTACTTAATTGGATAAGGATAAATGCTGTATTGCTTAAAATCGCTTCGTAAATAAGCCATTATTTCTCGTAAAAAGTAAAGGATAAAAAATGATTATTGTGGGTTATCCCTAGGAGATAGACATATATCATCGCGGACTTTTTTGTAGACCTTTTTAAGGTGTACAATACTGTAGTACATTATTTTGACCTATCTCGTAGGGTTCAGCCAGCGTTTGAAAAGTAAGCGCAAAAAAAAATGTTTATTTACGACATCACATGCATGCATGTATTATATATATAAACCTTCCTCTTGAATCACTCTATGTATTAAAAAAACCGCATCAAAATCCGTTGCGTAGTTTTAAAGATCTAAGCGTTCATAGGGACAGAGAAAGCGACTTTGTTTTATACTATGTAGTGATTAAACCTTCCGGAATACATTATAAATGTTGGTGAAAATCGCGTCAAACTCTGTTCGTAGTAAAAGGACAATGTGGTCACACAGATAGACACAAAAGCGACTTTGTGGTACATTATTTAGCGAAGCCTGTATTTTTCCACTGCAGGCCAAAGACCTCCCTTCTACTTATCCCTCCTTCCCTTCTATTTTATTATCTATGTCTAGTGATAATGGCCAGTTTTTATCGAAGGACTCTCATAAGACCTTTTACAATTAAGTGCAGTTATATCTATATTGTATTAATGTTACAGGTGATGATGATACAAGAGCAAGTGGCCATGTTCTTAGGAGTGAAGAGTTTCAAGCGACGTTACGCGGAGCTGAAGAGGCGAACAATCTCCGGTGAGGAACGGGACTACGTGCTCAGTAAAGGTCTCGTGACTGAAGCATTGTGCGACCTTGGTAAGTTACCTTTTATTACTTGAGGCAGTTTTTAATTTAGTACTGCGGCAGTAGCGGCCCTAGGGCGTTGCGAGCGGTGCGAGGGCACCGGGCACCGTCATGGGCAGAGTGCTGAAATCAACCTAAATGCGACCACCAGACACCAGTCATCAAATACCGACCGATGATAGTAACTTACTATAAAGCGCGGGCGCGGAGTATCGACCGAGACACGACCATCAATTGGTTACGCAAATGAAGCGGGCGGTGCGGAAAAATCCCTATTAGAAAAAGCTTGTGCTGATTTGCAAATCAGTTTCACAGATGGAGAAAACTGTGACGCGTCTGGTTGTGAATTGGTTGAAGAACTTATGAGCTTAAAACCATAGATTTTCAATCAACAGAGCCCCCTTAAAGTGCACCGACTTATTAAAAAATAAACCGGTCAAGAGCGAGTCGGACTCGCACACCGAGGGTTTCGTACTATCATATATAAATACTAGCTTATGCCCGCGACTTCCTCCGCGTGAAATTTCTTGTTCCCCACCCTGTCGCGTCGCATCGCCTGCCCGCGCTATTACTTCGTTTTCGCTTGGCGTTGAAAGAACGTCAATAAAAGTCAGTATTATTTTTGCTCGGCACCTAAGTGTCACAGCGTGATGTAAATGCTTCCTCAAGAATTGGGCTATGAATGCAAATAGTTTTTTTGACATCTGACCGGAGTAAAAATGAGAAATTTCAGAGATTAGCATGTTCAGAGAAACACAAACTCTTCAGTTTTGTTATTAGTAGTTCGGTACCGCTACGGCTTCCTAGAAGACCTGTGGTCGCCACATAACGGCCGCTACACAACGACCGCCACATAACGGTCGCCAATTCGCCATACAACGGTCGCCACATAACGGCCGCCACGTGACGGTCGCCAAAAACGGCCGCCACAAAACGGCCGACACTTACGAACAGACAAACTAAAGTTACGTTTCGTTTTATTGGAGGCTGAAATAGATCTGTCCACGCGGACGAAGTCCGATTGATTCGTGTAAGCAACTGCTTAGGCTTATATGATAGGAACATGGTACATAGAGAGGCGCCATTTTAAGATTTTGCACCACCTGAAATAATTCCTAGGGTCGTCGCTGCTACGACCGCACGGAAATCTCGACAGGAACCGTAGAAGAATCCTATGTCGCTGTGTATTTCAAATCCGAATTTCCAGAGATTAAGTTTTATCGAGCAGTGGTAGCCGTAGCGTAGTGGTAACTGCACTGACTTACGAGTCGTAGGTCGCGGCTTCGAAGTCAGGCAAGCGCTTTACTTTGTCTAAATAATTTCATCTCCACTTCTGTCAGAATGGTGAAGGAAAACATCGTGAGAAAACATGTAACATAACATAACGTGTCCTAGAATAATAAAATCGTAATCATTTGACATCCTACATCCCGCACTGGGCCCGCGTGGTGGATTATGGCCCACTCCCTCACACAGAGAGGAACCCCGTATCCCAGCAGTGGGAAATATGAATATGATTATGCTACCTTTTACAGACATGATAAACTTTATCTCTTTGTATTATGTATATTAGAATTATAAGTTCTACTTCATTCTATCATTGCTCTCAGCTAGATATAGGCCTTTTAACCTAAGTAACGCGACTACTCTCGATTTAACGCCTTTATATTCCAGACTAGGCCACCAACCACAGATATAGATAGACCTATATAACCTAAGTATCACGATCTGTATGAAAACCAAACGTGCCATTTTTTGACTACCTACTATAACGTCACAAGCGCTCTTTCTCACTCACACTCACCCAGCCAGCAGTACACAGAACTGAGCGCGAAAGTGGCGGCTTACGATTTTTGAACGTAAGTTGGTGTGATTTATGGCACGCGAAGTAGTTGCTCTTGTGTTATCTAGTTGTATCTATATCTATGCCACCAACCTATTGTTGTCAACTCGACACCATAGTTTTATCAGACTGATTTACTGTCGGTAATGATGATTGCTTACCATTTCATCTACTTATAGACTCATCTTGAAATTTCTAACAGGTATCACCGCGGTAGACGCCAGTGACGTACTAGACATCATGTTATCAGACTACCCCCACAAATACGAAGAGTTTCGGTCGCACCAGCGGCAGAGACAACTCACCGAATCAGCCGAGGACGCGTCAGAAGATGTCAAAACTGAAGATAGGCCAGTAAAGATCGAGATGAAGGCGGAGAAACCGGTGGAAAATAAACCTGAATTACCGAAAATTGACCCGGAGAAGACTAGACAGGTAGGTTTGAGTTGGAGAGCTGTTTGCGAAGAATATATTAACGGTTTACTTAAATCTGAAAGGAATGGAATGTTTCAGCGTCAGGCATTCTCTCCAGGGCATTTGTGTAGTTTGCTACATGTGTATTTCAATTATAAGTTCTTACTCATTTTGGAAACTTATATATTGGAATTTTTGTGTTTACTGTTTGTGAGACAAGGAAAAAAAATTAAAATAAAATAGTTTATGATTTCAAAATTAGAGTTATTATTCTTGCATGTGGCTTGACAAAGTCACCTTCGAGAAACTTTCTACAACAGACTACCATTAATTCTCAACAATAAAAAATATCGTTAATTGCCATATGTTTTTCCGTTTATTTAATGTTAATGAAGATAGTTTTTCTGTATAACACATATAACTTGTTACCACAGGACATGGCAGCAGCAGCTGTAGCGTCAGCCAGCGAATGGAACGCGCGCATGAACGCGTCGCGGCGCGGCGCGTGCGCAGACCTGCAGTCGCTCACGGTGCAGCGCGCGCGCGCCCCGCTGCGGCCGCCCGCGCGCGCGCACCTGCGGCCGCCCGCAGGGTTCTACCCGCATGCCTTGCTGCCCGGACAGTATCAGCACTCGTATCGGATCTATACGCCCGATCAGCTAAGGTACTTTATCTTCTTCTTATATATAAAATTCTCGTGTCACAATGTTCGTTCCCGTACTCCTCCGAAACGGCTTGACCGATTCTCATGAAATTTTGTGAGCATATTGAGTAGGTCTGAGAATCGGCCAACATCTATTTTTCATACCCCTATTTTTTTATTTTTTTTTTGCAAAACGACGTTTGCGGGGTCAGCTAGTAATATATAAAATTCTCGTGTCACAGTGTTAGTTACCATACTCCGAAACGGCTTGACCGATTTTTATGAAATTTTATATGCACATTCAGTAGGTCTGAGAATCGGCTACTATCTATTTTTTTTTTTTTGCAATACGACGTTTGCGGGGTCAGCTAGTGTTTTATAATATGGCATCTAGATGGTAGTATTTGCAGTCGGCGTGCGTGTATGACGAGAGGTTTCAAAGTAAACGAAGCAAAAAGAGTATGTAAGGTTCGTAGCAAATGGTGTTCTGTAGCCAGATCAGCAAGGGTTCGTTTTCGTGACAAGTTTTGCATTAGCTTGACCTGTAAAGAATCTTATGCTCGTGTTTAATTTTTCGTCTTGAGATTGCTCATCTCGTTTTGTACTCAACAAAATCTAGAACAACTATCTTTTCAACACGTCTGCGCGACGCTGGAATTAACAGAGTTTATTATACTATTTGAAGCATAATATTTAGCAAATCGACTGTTGACCATCAGCCAAAGCTAAAAACGCGTGTTACATACATTAACACATTGGATGCCGACTATGGATATATCCGTATATGGTTTCTATACAGGACGCCGACTACGGATAGATACGTAGGACTTCTATATGAGTTTCAATAGAATCTACAGTAGCTGGCCCTACAGCCAATTTCGGCATTCAATGGGTTAAATTTTGGCCTACCTTGCTGTCTAAAACTGCGTAATTTTTATAAAACAAGAACAAAAAACTATAAAATCGAATGTAAACACGGCAAAAAATTATACTCAGTATCCAGAGGGGCAATTCTCGTAATTTTAAGAACGTTCATGGTCTGATCTCAGTCTCAATCTGTCAAAGATAACTCTTAATTTCCCTACATTTTTGACAAGTTTTTGACATTGATTGTCGCTGAGATTGCGACTAGATTTTGAATGTTATTTATTACGGGAATTGGCCTTCAGGTCGTGGAGGTCAATTAAGCTGTCGCTCCTTGTAAAATACTGGTATTCAGCTGCATCCGGTAAAACTGGAAGCGGAAAACGTAGTACGCAGATGATCGCATTCGCAGGACGATATAGGCCTAATAATAAAAGCTGGACAAAAAGTAAATTACTAAACATTTTACTGTGTGTACATAAATCATCATAATCTTCCTGTCCTTGTCCTGTTTCTTGGGGTTGACGCAACACATTTGCTTCCATTCTCCCCTGTCAATCGTCACGCAATCATTCACCCCCTTCTCTTTCATTCGTCACAAAATCCAGCCATCTTTGAGCTCATAAATCTAATATATAAAATTCTCGTGTCACAGTGTTAGTTACCATACTCCTCCGAACCAATTTGTATGAAATTTTATATGCATATTCAGTAGGTCTGAGAATCGGTTACTATTTTTTTTTTTTTTGCATAACGACGTTTGCGGGACCAGCTAGTAATAAAATAAATAACCAATCGTGTATTCGTCAGGTACTTCCCGCTGAACACAGTGCTGGCGGCGCCGCCCGCGCCCGCGTCGGACGAGTGGAGCTCGGAGTCGGAGCCCGACTGGGCCGAGCGGCTGTCTTCCTCGGACGACTCCGACGTGCCCACTCATCAAGCTGCTAAGGTATGTCTACTTACCCTATTAATAATAGTCATTTTATTTCAGTCTACAATGGTCCATAGACAGACCTTACAAGCTAACATATTATATAAAGTGTCAACACCATTTTCACTATAAATATTCTATCGTTTAGTCATTGTTCCACTGCAAAACAATGGTGCCGATTCCCTTGTTCACAAACTAAACTAAATTTAAGTTCAGTGCATCTTTTTCTTTCTATTTCATTAAGAAAAGGACAGAAGATAAATTTTAGTTTATTCCAGTCAAATTAATCAGCGCATAACACTACTCCATACGAATTTAGACGTAACTAAAAACTTGCCTACTAAAATTACATCAATTTACGTCAGGCGCTGATTAAATTGACAGGACTAAATTAAAATTTATCATCTATTATTTTCTTAATGAAATTGAAAGAATAAGATGCACTAAACTTAAATTTAGTTCAGTTTGTGAACAACAGAATCGGCACCAATGTCTCTTCTTATAAAGAGATAAGGAGCAATACTTGGTCAACAGTATCTCATTTGTCGATTTTAGACCAAAGTCCAGATTTTTGTACAATGTATTTTGTCATCGGCTGCGGCGGCTAAATCTGCGTTTTAACGCCACACTAAACGTACCTGCAGCAATGTTCTGACCCATACTTCAATAATTTGACCCTTTGATCCTGATTCTGATGTATAAGAATGTCTATTGTTTGGCCTAGATGACGTTACACGATCACTTTTTTCGATCTACCTTTTATTTTAATAATACTAATTCTTAAACCATCTTAACTATAGCGCAAAAAGCTAACAAAAACGAAGCGTAGCAGTCACACGGAGGTAGCCAGCAGTAGTAAGGAAGAGCCGCGTGTGAGTGAAGAGGTGGAACTGTGTCGCGTGTGCAAGATGCGCCTCGAAGCCAACCGAAAGTACACGCACGAGCGGTTCCTTGTGTGTGCACACTGCAACGCTAAGCGTGAGTATATCTACGTAATGTTACACTGAAGAGGTAGATCTGTGTCGCGTGTGCAAATTGCATCTCGACGCCAAAAAATTCAAATCGTTTATTTCAAATATGCACGTAAAAGGCAATTTTGAACGTCAACCGTGAGTATAATTCTGCAAGACTGTTCTGATGTTTCCGACTCGGTGAAACTTGATGACAGGATAATGCCACCACATAAGCTGCAAGCAAATAAACACGATTAATAAATAAAACAACTGGCTAACCAAGCCTTCACTTACTGAGCCCTAAAAAGTGCGGAAATGTGAACTTGGAAGCCGTAAAGATTGAGGCGATCGCCATCGAGAGTTGTATTTTTTATATGTTGTTTACGAGTATGTATGTCTCCTTCAACAAGAACTAGTCCTTAGCAGCTTTGAACAGAGAGAAGTGGAAAGAAAGTAGGGATGCCTTAGCCCTGCAGTGGGACATCACAGGCTAATAATAATAATAATATTGTGAACTCCATCTCCACTGTCCGCACTTACTCCGACTCGGTCCATTTTGAGTGGTAGTGGGATTATTTATTTGCAGAAAATACAGGTGTAACCAGTTGTAAAAGTTGATTGTTTATGTACAGTCCATATTTTGTCTGTTTAACCAAAGGATAGTTATTTTATTAAAAAACACAAGTAGAGAGATTTATGTGAAAATAGTGACTCATCTTCTGCCTAGCCTTTTCCCAACTATGTTGGGGTCGGCTTCCAGTCTAACCGGATGCAGCTGAATACCAAGTATTTTACATGGAGCGACTGCCAATCTGACTACAACCCAGTTGCTGGGTAATACGATACCCCTTTAATAATAATTACAAATAGTGACTAATATCATGTTATTTTTGTTCCCAGTACACCCATCCTGCCTGGAACTAAACGCGGACACGATACGCAAGTGCCGCGAGTATGCGTGGCAGTGCGCCGAGTGCAAGACTTGCTGCTCTTGTCGCCAGCCAGCCGACGACGACAAGATGCTGTTCTGTGACCTGTGCGACCGAGGCTTCCACATCTACTGCGTCGGACTGGACAATGTGCCTAGCGGTATGTGCTAAAATAACAATTTCAGTCAATGCGGCCGATCTCAACGTTTACAACTATGCAGAAGTTATAGTGTGCAAGTATGTGCGCTAAAACAGGTAACTGTAAAAATCTCACCGTGATAACATAGGTGAAGTGAGCGTGAAGTGAACTATCAATGGAGGCAATCCCTAACATCAGGTGGAATGACAGCTCACTTTACCTTAGGGGCAATTCTCGTAATTTTTAAGAACGTTCACAGTCTGATCTCATTCTCAATCTGTCAAAAATACTCCTAATTTCCCTACATTTTGACAAGATTTTGACATTTGTTTGTCGCCGAGATGAGACTGCGACTAGATTTTGAACGTTTTAAATTAGCAGAATTGGCCTACTTAGTTTTCACGGTGAGATTTTTACAGAATAGCACTGCAGGATCGACTACTTTTCGTGCTTTTCGAAGCACTGTGATCTTACACCTAACTTTGAACTGCTACTGATTTTTTTTAAAGAAAAACCAGACCTGAATGACTGTGCTAATTGTGCTAAAATAAGATCCTCAAATGCACCGACTACAAACAATGAATGAAATACTTATCAATATTTTCGGAGGTGTGATAAGAGTTATCTAGGCGATTGTATCATTTGTTTGGGCAGCGTAATTGGTTTGTTTACTAACAACGTCGAAGCGTAGTGGGATAGGTCTGCTTGATATGCAACATCGCAAAATAGATTTGGACTTTCGGTACACGCCACAGTGACTTCTAGTTTGTTGATATTGTACCAAGACTTATCATGAGTGTAACTATCTTGGGGTCGGCTTTCAGTTTAACCGTATAGACCTGAATACCAGTATTTTACATGGAGCAACTGCCTATTTCACCTCCAGAATCCAGTCCGGATAATACGAACCTTTTGAATAAGACTGGTTGCCAGACTTTCGAGCCCGTAACGGCTGTGAAAGATTTACAAATGACAGACATGGCTTAACGGTGGTTTCCGAGGCATAGAAGGATTTCGATTTGTATGTTATATCAAGACTATGTTTCGATATTTTATATCGCACTTTCCAGGTCGATGGCACTGCATGGAGTGCGCGGTGTGCAAGTCGTGCGGCGCGCGCTCGCCGGGTGGGGCAGCCGGGCCGGGCGGGTCGGCCGGGCCCGGCGGGTCGGCCGGGCCGGGCGGGTCGGCCGGGCCCGGCGGGGCGGGCGGGCCGGCCGGCGACTGGCACCACCAGACGCGACGCGGGCCCGGCGGGCACAAGGTGTATTCGCACTCGCTGTGCACGCCCTGCGCCAGGTCAGTACTCACATACATGTAGATTCTATATGAAATTTTTTCATGAAATAAAAACAAACGCGCAACACCTTGCGAACCGACCCCACTACTAAATAAATGTCTTAGAAGGAAGCTAGCTTGATGTGCTCCTTTGATGGGCCCTGTTTTGAGGCTGTAGCCGTACTGATATTTGGTTGGTGTACCACATAGACGAATACGTAATTTGACATGTCGTAAAAGGTGACAAAACACTAGCAGAATTTCAGAACCAGAAATTACATATCTGAAATTACATATAAACTGTAAGACAGATTTTTGTAGCCTAGAATCTAATAATTGGATCAGCATTGTCAATATCAACTCCATAAAATATAATCAAATAAATAAGCGATTGGTTAGGCTTTATGGAATACTCCGCGTAAACCAATTTGTCAGTACGGTCAAAGCCTTTGTTTTACTCCAATACCTTAAAATGGTAGTAAGCAACTAATTACTATTTCGCTGTCGCTATTGAATTGGTAAAAGCCGAAAGAAGTGATAGATCTATAGGAAATATATCCATATTTTATGCAGTAGATTATTATTATAGAATTTTAAATGTGTACATGAAATTCCTATCCTATGAATTTTATATAATGCTTTACCGACACCATAAACACCTATCATAGAGTTTTGATAAGTTTTCAAAGTTTTTCAACCCTGGTAAATTAGTTAACATCATAATTATTTAATTATCATCCGAAATACCTATTCTACAGTAGACGTATCATAAAGTAGTTTCGTCATTAATCTTGAGATACCATAAAACCGGTGCGATTTTAGTTGTTAGCTGTTGGGTTGACTTGCCAATAAATGAAGTCAGTCTTATAAATGTATGACCGCAACACGTATTGATTCAAATTATGTAAAGGTTTGAGGAGAATCGATTGCCTTATTACCTTACGAACTTCGACTATGGATAAATATTTTAATTAGGTTAATTATTTTTGTTTATGAAGGAAACAAAATATTAAAATAATTTCATATTATTTTTCAAGTAATGCCAAGAGGGGCCACAACAAAACCTGAACTTTCTCAAAAGAAGAGTATATATCGAGGGATGCAGATAAAAAGTACAAAGTTTCATACAAACTTCATTAAATGAGTTTATGTGTATATGTTTACGTATTAATTGGTCTTGGTAGTTGATGTGTTCACACGTCATTTCATGCGAGTTTTATGTGGACTAACACGTGCTGGTCATAGTGTCGTCTCGTCGTTCGCCTTCACTCTGTCGACATCCGCTTTGTCTCTGGTATCGTAGCATTTTGGCCCCGCAGAATGTTTACTTTTGCCCCAACGCAGCGTTCTTACTCAGCACATCCCAGTATCATATAAGTTGCATGCCATTCCCATAGACATAAGTTTATTATTTATGCATATTTGAAGAATGTTTGTTGATTGTTATAATCTATTAATAATTTCTTTAACTTTGTATATTTATTGTATTAAAGTCTAATCATTTGCGAGCAAACAGTCTTCACAGAAAGAACAGCAAAGTGGACCATTTATGCGAAGCACTGCCATTTGGTATGAGGGAATCACTTTCTCTAGCACTGTCTTTATACAAAGTTGCTTTATTTGCAAACACTAGACTGACAGTTGAACAAAATTCTGGGCTTATATTGAGAAACTGCCAACTTTACTGTTCCTCCTATTTTTTTGATTATTTTAATACTCTCATTGTTCCATAATTGATGCAATACACATTAGGTAGCTAATAACTTTTTGTATTTCTGTATATTGTTGTTTTGATGGTTGTACTGCGTCAATTAGCCTCGTATCATCAATGACAATGGGTGTCGACATCTCATCAGTCATCCTGCAGACGGCTGCGACTAACTTACATCCATACTGTTAACTAACAAGGGCGTAGTACCATCAGTCTCCCCGGCGTTCACTAACTCGACTTTATGTTTGTTGCTCGTCTTCGGACTCGATACACTTTATTTAATTGTAGCTAGTCATTTTAAATGCTGTAACATTTTTGTTTTTTAGTCAGTAAATTCGTTTTTTTGGCTAATATTTGCCCATTTACTCTCAATGTGTTTTTAAATGGCATTGCTGCGTAAACCAAGTGCTAAGGTATCGCGTTGCTATTCAAGTTTTGGATGATCGTTTTTAAACCATGCAGCGTTAGCGTAAATTCCTGCACATCAACCCAAGTCTTACGAGGACAAGCAACAACCGTACGAATGAAGCGAGACCGTCCACTCGGCGCGGGGTTTCGGTGTTTAATACTAATGGCGTGTTTCTGTGTTCCGGTGCTTGTGCGCGTACGGTCCGTATGTGTGTGTGCGTGCGTAGGGCGTATCGCATCGGTCGCTACTGCCCGCTCTGCGAGCGCTCCTTCATCGGCCCGAAGGGGACCATGCAGCTCGTCATATGTAAGCTCTGCGATAGGCAACTGCATCAAGGTACGTCATAACCACCGAACGTGTAGACGCATACGCTTGCTCGCCCCGCTACATCGGTTAGACATGATCTTATACATTGCATGATATGTTACATAGGGTCAGTTTCTCGGACGAAAATGATCGCAAAATCAATGTGACGAATTGTCAAGTACGCGTAAACTGCTATGATTGGTTAAATGATATATCAACAGCCAATCACAGCATTAATTTCGCGATAATTTTCGCAAGATTAATGCGCCCATACACTGCTACAAGGATCTGTTGGCGCTTGAATGACATTTATATGGGGGCGTTGTTGGTAAGGATTTGTGATTTTTTTTGCGAACATGTATTGAAAAATCAAGATGGCGGCATTAGTTCCGATTTTGGTCACGTGCCAAAATAACCTTGTAGCGCTTTTATGTAAGCCTATTCTCGTTCTTTGAGTCTGTTGACCCTTGCAAACGAAGTTCAACCGTAGATTCCTGTATTTAGAATTCCAAAATGGTTTTCCATCAAGAGCAGTTTTGCCGAAGTAGACAATAGACATGTTTCTACTAGAGCTACAGTTTAAGTTCGTTGAATGCCGAAATCTGCAAGCTCTTAGAACGAAAATAACTTTACGGGTCGTTGTTGAGAAGTATTTACTCTCTCATTTTTGTTTATGACTGGGTTAATATTCCCTGATTTTTACCCTAAAATATACGGTCATGTCTACCCGTCCCGGTTTTCTGAAAGTGAGGGTACAATTTTATGTTCATTGTCCGAAAATCGATTTCAAACTAGCGCATGTTACTACTGTTTGTGAATGCGCTGTGCATGTTCTGTAGTAGTTACGTAAACGATGTTATTCTCACAAAGCTTCAATCAGTCCTTCATTACTGTCATGATACATAGTTTCGTTACCATAGACATTATGTAGCCTTATAGTATGTATATCTATGCTTAATTTTTCATCTATGTATATCGCTATATCCTTTAAAAGTCCAATATATGTGCTACTTGTTATGATTGCCTACAGAACAACTTGTACAATATAATCCTGATATATACGTAACAACACGGTTCGCCGTCCAATCATAAACTTACGAAATATATACCGATAGGGAAGCTTTTGTTTTTGTTAGATGTGTTTAGATGACAACGTATAGGTGAAAGCATGATGTATAATACACAGTAAGCAATGATCTGCCTAAATTAGAACATAGCTGAATATATAATGGGTCGTAAAACACGAAAGGTTACCGAATATTGCCGGTTTGTGTGTGCCATGCATTGTCGTGTATTAGGTGTAGGTAAACGGCTCGACTTCGAGCCACCGGCATGGGGATGAAAGGGAGAAATAATTATGGCTTAGGTATGTATTAAAAGTACTAAAGTACATGTTAACGATTATACTTATTACCGCCCTGTTATGCTGACCGCCCACGATTTTATATTGTTCTCATTGAGTAAGTAGGTGAAAGGTTATTTCCACCACTGCCATCTAAAAATATTTTTTCGGATAAACATGTAAATGACATTTCTAGTTTGTTACTTTTGTAAGAAGGCCTTTTTTGTACGTGGTGTGATCAACCATAAACAATAAAACGTGGGCGGCCAGGCAGTCCCGGAGTTTCCGTGCTATCATAAACCGACGTGATCTTCAAGTCTCGATGTCGTCAAGCATTTACCAACTGTACTTAGCATACGCTCAAGTCTTTTATCTTGATTTGAAGCAAACTACAAATTAAGAATAAATTCCCTGCTGTTATTTGTCAATACCAAAGTAAAAACTGAACTCGGACGACAGTGACGGCACGGGAGCCCCGGCATAACGGCGAAGCCGCGCCTTAATTTTAACATCAGCCCTACTTCCCACACAGACTGCGTTAGACAAACGGTGTCGAGTCTGAACGTGCTGGACTACACGTGCGCGGAGTGCCGGCGCGGCGGCATCACGTCGCGCGCGGCGGCCGTGCGCCTGGCGCCGCGTACCATCGCCACGCTGTTCATGGCCAAGCGGCGCTTCAACAAGTACGCGCACCGCCAGTACCTGGCCAGCCGCAAGCGCGAGGCAGAGGCACGGGACGAGCCCAGCCAGCCCGGCGAGCCCGACGAGCCCAGCCAGCCCGGCGAGCTGGACGAGCCCGGCCAGCCCGCGCCGCTGCGCGTGCACGTGCCGCACGACGACGCCAGCGACGCGTCCGACGCCGGCGCCGACTGCGGCGATACTAGCGACCCGCTCGACACCACGCCCGACGCCTGAACTCTTGGAGTGATCGCGCGAGTGAAGCGGTGAGTGAGTGAACTATAAAAACGGACCCTGTAATATATATGTAGCTGTTCTTAGTTCATATGTAACTCTTATTCGCTTCGGTACTACGGTTGTAAGGTAACTGTTACATAAATCTGATTAATATAACGATTAACCGGTAGGTGTAAGTTGTCGGATAGTGAGGAGATACTAGGTGTATTGTCTCTTTGTGTTATCGCTGCGTTTTATTTTCTGTACGCTGAATGTTTGCGATTACGATCCCGGAGGAGCCGGCGCTGTCGAAATATTATGTATATTATTATATCCCTAGTGGGAGTTAGACGGTTTGATTTAACAGAAGATAAAGATCATAAAAGTGGTTAGATAGATAGCTGTAGATCGCAGGACTCTTAACATGTGTAAACTGTACAGTAATTTAATACTAACTTCACTATATGGGTAGCTGGGCAATCATACTATTTTTAATATCATAGATTTGATTAAAGTATCCTGCAAGACAAATTATGTATTGTATTGTGTATTCGTCCACAATTGGTTATGTTGAAAGTGATTAGATTACGTGCGATTGTGTAGGTTTGCTGTTGTTATACTTTACGAGAGGAAGATGATTTCATTGTGTCAATCATGTTCGTTAACTGTGTGTGACTCTATATTAGAACTGTAAACGGACATGGTATCTTTTGTCAGTTACGAATTAATTAGTTCTCAGGAATATAAAATAATAATAAATGCATACAATAGAAATCTGCCTTTTAATGCATTTTTTATTTTTGTTTCTAAATTGTTATTTTTTTTTGTCACTGCTGTTTATCAATCGATCCTCACGCTATTGAAGACAGTGCGCATTTCGTTTATTTTTGATATAGTATAATTTTTAAGATTATCGTTAATTTTGCTTAATAAGGTATTTATTTTAGTTGTACTTTTATATGGATACAGCTGTATACAATCTTATGTCCCAGATAATATCCGTGGAGGATTGTTACATGAACATAGGGAGTTATTGAATTCATCAGGATCGGATAGTTATGATAGATTCTGTTGCCTGATATGAATTTTATTTATGAATCGATTGGGTATGATTTAAGAAATGTTTCCCCCTAATACGCACTTTATGAAAGTTGTTGATTAATTACACTATTTAGATTATTTTATAAGATTTTTATCGTTTCTGTAGTTTAATTATGTACGAATGAAATTCAGCAGCTCTTCTTTCAAGTGACAATTGTTTTCCTTACTTAATTTCAAAGTACAAAACACATAGCTACCTTTATGTACTATTTACTTGCACTCGTTCTGGAACGCAATATGAACCCAATGAATAAATATACCTAGTTTTATAGAAAGATCAAATAAATTATTTAACTCAGAGTATAGTATGTTTATTTTTCATTATGAGAAAATTATTTATTTATAACTATGGTGTTACAAAGATAGTATTAAATATAGCTGAATTGGGTGGTATTCATTTCCAGGGCGAATCCGGAAATGTTTGGTTGGACATTGGTCTGTTTGCAGCCACAGGTATTCGTTTTCGGTATACGTAACATTCGATTCAACAAGTGTATGCATTTGCTGTACTTACGATATAATCTCTGCGCGCTATCGTCTTTTAACCACTGCTGTGTGCAATTATCCCCATAATGTTGTGTATTATATCTTGTATTAGAATTATATTGTGTAAGTGCAGGCGATCACCTTAGTAACTTCATTGAATACTGACACTAATGTATCAATGTTTTAGTTTATAATTATGCTTTGGTTAATATTAATCATAATTTACTTATTAGTGATGACTTTTAAGGTAAAATTGATGTCCTCGAAATCATGATATAAACCTTTTATACAATATACACAACTGATCCCGGTGTGGTTCACACTGTAATTCGCATTGCTTTATCGACACAGGTGAATTTGTAAGACTTACTTGTAAGAGAATAATGATAACTTTATGTCTACTTAATGCAAGTGTAAACGTTCTAGAAATCTCGCACTGTTCGGTCAATTTTGTAAAAAAAGATAAAATAAATTTTAATTTGAACTTTTGTTTTTTTTTTTTATTGCAATGCACGAAGAGTAAAAAGGAAAATAAAAGACGAATGTGCAATAAAAAATAATGTATATATATATAATTTGACTTACAGTATGGTAAACTCGGTAGCATAATTAACAAAATTTTATAAACACTGAAAATATTCAGCAAATATATTTTATAAACTGGCAATAAAGCATCTGTATCCTTATATTTCGATGAAACCTGTGGACAAACAAAAACGCAACACATTAATTTTAAGATAATTAAACACAATCATGCTAATTTTAAGTTCGGATTTAATACAGAACAGAATGTTATATATCAATAGTTCATTTGTATCACGAGTCTGCTTATAAAGCCTCTGTTGTGCAAAATGTTTTTTGTCTAGCTGAAAACATTTGGTAGCAACATTGCATACAGAATGTGTGTGAAACTTGTTTCCAGCAAACGCACACATTCACTGAGTGTTTGTATACTTAGTTACTACAAGTAAAGCGCATATCGCTCCGTGAGATAAAAATAATGTACAAAGAATGGGTTTAACATAATAGCGATTATGAAAGTAATCCAAAACTGTATTTAACAATTCATTTATGTTGGTGGAACGGAACGCAAAATGAAACTACAGTGACATAAAAGCTATGTCAATAAATATTTATTCTTAGTAAACTGCTTTGAAATCTGACTAAGGTAAGTATCTGTTTGAACAAAGTATAAAATATAATTTAATTTGGGTCTAAAAGAAAGTGACGTAGTTTCATAATTTTTTTTTAGCAACAGACAGTAAAAAAACAATAACTAAGTGAAGAAATATATGTCTATATAAGAATACACCCTTACATTTTGATCGTTTTAATCCTTAAAAGGGGTCATTAATATTATACTCATCATTATGAACAACTTTTACATGGCTACCAACCCCGAGAACGTGAAAAAAACAAACTGTTGATCCATACATTACGTAGAGTTATGCGAACATAAATGTAAGGATCAGTTGATTTATTTTTTCATAGTAAAAGTTGTTCTTAATGATGAGTACAATGAGCTCAAAATGTAACGGTGTATATCTCATGCATAATCCCTATTGGACTTTGAAGAAACATCACGAAAATCTGGCAATACAGCATCTATAATTCAGTGATAGCAACATTGACCTGTGCATATACACGTCACTCGTCGAGCCTGAGACCGCTGATGGAAAGGAAGGTGAATGCGTTGTGCAGCGCCAGCACCGGCACCGCGGTCACGGCCGCGCTCACGCCGGTACGTTGTCGCACTGCCGACACTGCCTCCGTTATTATTGACATCGCTGGGGCACTCCATACCTGGAAGATTGTTTTAAGACGGTGTTAGTATGGGAAGTGTACAGAATAACACTGGGTAACATAAACGGGTATCCGCTAGTTACAATCAATGTAAAAAATAAAACAACCCAGTCTTGATCCAGCGCTGGAACGGGATATAGCAGCCGTTAATTTGAATCCAGTGCTACTGGATTCAAATGTATGAACATACTGAATTAATGTAAGTCAGCCTAGGCTGTCTATAAGGATACCCGATAAGGACGTAGAATGAAAAACAAGTAGTAAAACTGGGTGTAAACTAGCGTAATATCGTGATTAATAACCATTTCGAAATTGAAAAAAATTTGACGTCTGTAAAAAAAAGGTCGGTCATTTTACTTCATATTTTTTTTCAGTTCTCATTTAGCTGTTTTATTTTCCCCTATATGCCCGGACAAATCCGGACGGATCGTAACCCTAGCTCACCCCGGACACTCCATACAACGCTCGCAAAATAATTACATATTAGTACTACATAAACAAATGACGTTTGTACACGTGCAAATGTGTGCGTGAACTCTAGTAGGGTTGGCTGTCGTGCGTAGCGTAAAAAACGACGATGACAACTACAAAAAATACGTGACCTTGTACGAGCAGTTCAATTGTTTATCTAGTCTAGATAGTCGGGTTCGTAATGAAATAAAAATAATATTATAATATTTAATATGTAAAAGAGGTTTATTTATTCAATCAATAATGCCAAAATAATAAGGTCCCTAACTAAATATTGCTTAAACTAAAATATTTTCGTTTAAATTACTTACTTAACTACTTATAAATAATCGGTTATTAAACCGTATGGTATTAAAAATGCAAAATCTTACAAACATTTATGAAAATACAAATTCGGAAAAGCATTACAATATCCAACCATCGTGATTAAAACTTTTAAATAGCAAAATTGTGTGTTTGTGTTAGCAGTAGTGCTGCGGTTCTATGTGAGCGCCCTAGCTAAAGAGTCGGCGACGAATACCTCTAAGTGCGGGGTGAGGTGCGGTATCTAATATGAGCGCGGGGAAGGGAGTGTCCGTTCTGTACGTAGAACTATTAAGTGTTCTGTGACCCTAGTCTGAATTCGATCGTCATATACCTGATAGAGTATCCTCATCTTGACGGCGTGCCTGGCATCCATGTCTCTCTCCTGCGTGAGCTTGCGCAGCGCGTACTCCAGCACCTCCTCGATCTGCTGCTGCGTCATGGAGGCCGCGCGCACGCGGTGCGTCGTACACACCTCCTCGCTCGGGAACGACAGCTGGCACGTTGATGGCGATGAACCTGGCGAGTAAAGTGTATAAGTTGTACCGTCAACCATTGCAATTTAAACCTTTGGTTTTTGTGGAAGAAAATCTTGAAAATCGTTGTATTTCCATCTCGAATTTTTAAAGAAAGTTATTGATCTCAAAGAGACGCCATCGATGCTGTTGAAATCATGTTTTCGCATCATGCTTAGTTTAAGAGTCATATTTTCTTTAATCTGTCAGACGTCAATTTTATTCCACGAATATATTTTTTTTAATGCGATGCGACCTCAGGCAACGTCTCAGTTAAGCGGTCGGCCTATAACGACGATGCCGGCCGATGTGGCGATAATTGGGAGAGGCCACATCGCCGGTTCTTTGCGAACCCAGTGGATTAGGGACTAATCACACTTATTCAGCTCTGTTCAGCTTTTGTCCATAGAAAACAACGATTTTGTATGAGACGCGTACGCATCCGTTCAGCCGCGGAAAGCTGAACGGACTTCATACAAAATCGTTGTTTTCTATGGACAAAATTCAGCTTTTAAGAGCTGAATAAGTGTGGTTAGTCCCTTAATCATCGATACACTTTGGGGATGCCCACCAACGCTTGAAACAAAGTAATTGAGAAATCGCACCTGTAGCAACATAACATACAAAGGCAGCAACTGTATTTTCGTAGTTCCACCTCCTCGTGATCGCCACTTTGTAATCACCCACGTTGCATCCAGTCTCCTCGTCTGGAAATGATAATGATGCATTTCGTATTGTAACAGTTTACTCTTAAAATATTTTATTCAGAATCCATATCTACTAGTGGCCGCAAGTTCAGATGGCCTAGAACGAAGGCGCGTCGTAAACGTAACGTAAATTGGAACGATTTCTGAATCGCAAATATAGCTATCCTTTAGGTATTTGGTTATTTTTTTTGCGACAGCCAGGCAGCATGCAAATAGTCTCTGTAGCTTTTATATACAGGGTGAAATTGAAAACATGTGACAAACCGAAATGGGAGATTGTACTCATCATTATGAACAACTTTTACTAAGGGACCAAAGCTGCAATCGGAAAAAAAAAACAGCTGTTCACATTACATTTTGACGAGTTATACGAACATAAAAACAGCTGATTTTTTTTCGCGATTTCAGGTTTGATTCCATAGTAAAAGTTTTTCATAATGATGAGTACAATCTCCCATTTCGCTTTGTCGCATGTTTTCAATTTCACCCTGTAGTTTGAGCCCAGTAGGTGGTCACGTTGAATGCGGAAGCGTAACGAATGGTTGTGAACAGCTATGCTGGTCTGATTTGAAGCACCGCACTCGCACTAGGCGTTGGTATAGAGAAACTGTCGCCACAACACTCACACTCGAAGCGGTTGTTGTCGGTGTGCGCCCAGGCGTGCCACTCGACCTGCGCGTCGCGCGGCAGCGCCTGCACCACGGCGTACTGCACGATGGCGCCGGCAGTACGGCGCTCCAGCTGCCGCCGCGCCTCGCTCACTGCGCTGCCGTGCGTTACGTAGCAGACACTCTGAGGGACAAGGTTTTGAAGTTAAAATAATAAGGAAACGTGATCTGCTAGAATCATAACTGATACCCTATACCACAGATATAGATACACCTAGATAACGCAAGAGCAACTACTTCGCGTGCCAAAAATCACACCAACTTATGTTCAAAAATCGTAAGTCGCCACTTTCGCGCTCAGTCCTGTGTACTGCTGGCTGGGTGAGCGTGAGTGAGAAAGAGCGCTTGTGACGTCAGAGTAGGTAGAAAAAAAAATGGCACGCTTGGTTTTCATTCACATCGTGATACTTGCGTTATCTTGGTCTATCTATATCTGTGCCCTATACCCTGCCCCACTCCCCCTACCATAAGTAGGTATCCAGTGTTCAAGTCTATCAGTACACGTATGAAGATACCTACAGCCGCTATAACACGGTTCCTTGTCACTGAAATAGGTTCTTAGCTCATAACTTTTACTTGGACCAAATATGTTTTTAACTCTTTAACCGCTTACGTCGAATTAATCCGACAAATATTTTCGTGCCCATTTCGTCAGAGTCGTAAACGACCAAATACCACAGCTCGTTTACTCTGTTTTTTTATTAATTACGCTGTATTCTATTAGGTTATTCGAAAAAACAATTTTTTTCGAATCCCTGTGCCGGGCGCTGGGGCAAGACAACTGATATGAAGTCGGGCGGTTAATTGTTTTAGAGGCCTCTCTCATACAATTTAAGAAAAGGATAACTATAATTAGTTAAGAACTTGCCAAAATAGAGATATACCTGTACAACGCTGCGTATGTGCGCCCTCGGGTGCAGCGCCCGCAGCACTCGAGTGAGATGGCGCAGCGACAGAGCGCTCTGGGCGCGCGGGCCGCCGCCCGCCAGGCGCAGCGTGCCCGGCACCAGCGCGATCTGACCGCATGTGCCCATCACTTCGCCCACCTGCGTGCAAACATAGATTAGTCTTCTATATTAACACGCTTTTATTATTATCATACATTTTTCAATTCATTTTATTTATTTATGTACCTACACTCAGTAAAACACATAGGGATACGTCATAATTATAATTTAAATACAAAGGTATTCATATGTACTTTCCGAGTTTTTCTTGGACATTACTAACATCGGTGAAGGAAAAAAACATCGCGAGGAAACCTGAGGGGCAATTGTCGTAATTTTAAGAACGTTCTGTCTGATCTCAGTCTCAATCTGTCAAAAAATACCTCATAGTTCCCTGCATTTTGACAAGTTTTTGACATTTGTTTGTCGCCGAGATGAGACTGCGACTATATTTTAAACGTTTTAAATTACGAGAATTAGCTTTCAGGGTAATATAAATTTAAAATCACCAACCCGTCTTGTTCAAACGTCCAGCAGGGTTTATTCCCCGTCGTCCCCACTGGGCACGAGTGGGAAAGAAAGTTTTGTTCCTCCCCAGTGATGACGATTGGAACTTTTTATTTCCCACTCGTTCCGCTATAGACCGAGAGTCAAAATACAATAATGGGGACGATGGGGTGGGGACGACCGGGAATAAACCTCCAGCAGGCTTAGCATGAACACCGTTTTGTCGACGGAAGAGTAGACAAAGATGACATTCCGTGAAGACAGTACGACGGCAGCAAAGTAGAAAGACTCAACTGCACTTTTTACGAAATACATACTCTTTTACATAATTCGACTCAGAATTCTGTATTGTCATAGGATTTTTATTCGTTTTTTTACTGATAATAAATCACATATATAAAGACAACTACAACAATTGTTTTCAGTGTCGAAGTACCGTGTTTTGGAACAAAAAAATGACAGATTGTAGAAGGATTTCTACGGTGCGATGTCAAAAGTGGAGAAACGAAATGTCACTTTGTATAGAAAGAGCTGTGTCTATTCTACGTAGAAATAGAATGCGTCATGCTAAGCCTGCTGATCAATGCTCGTGACCTTCTGTATGAGAAGACGCCTTTGCCCTGCAATAGGCTGGTATTACTATTATCATAATCATAAATTATTGATTGCTGTATCGCGAAAACCATGACAAATCGCCATTCAGCCTATAAACATCAGTATAGTGACGTGATGCAGTTTCTGTCGTAGAAATAATGACATAATCACTATTATCTACATTTCTTTTTCATTTCTTTTTTCGCAGTTCTACTAGAAAAAAATTCTTAAGAAATAAGCAGTAACTTTATACTCAATACTTATTTTATGTCGCATCTGTGTCTGTTTTGCTGCGTTTACATAAATAATCAGTGAGGTTGACATAGATTAATAAAATGGTGATCACTGTATGCCATCATTACTATTCCGAAGAGGTTGCTTGACACACTTTTTAATGATACTGATGCCTTAATTAACGGTTTTATTGCAGACTCCGTTTCACATCAGTTCACAATTTGATACAAAAATACTTCATTAAAGAAATAGAATGCTATACAGTATAACATACCTTCACAGCCTGACTATAGGGTCCAATATTAGCTGGTGCCCAGTGTGATATGCCCTGCACATGCATAGTGACCCGCTCCTTCGTGATTACACCCTCGCAGTCGTGAGTGTTGTTGAACGTAGACTTGTGAGCCACCTGGGGAGAGACGAATAGATAGTCTGTTATCAAAGACTTTACAAAGGCGGGATAGATAACAGTAAGTGGTGGTCCGTTTTTTTAACGAAGAAATAATGGTGCAGCTAGCCAAAGCTGAACAACGTTGTCACTAAAATAAAAGCTAAGACATAATATGGTATAAGATGTCACTATGAAATCTCGTATGCATTATCTAGTATCGATTTCCGATGTGCTGGAAAGTGAATAAACAAAGAAAGATTTTAGAACTATTTGTCTTTTACGCAGGATAGGGCTAAAACAGGTGGTCATGATAATCATCACTGTAAATAAATAATTTGACAGTTGAAACATAATTATTTAGTGCTTACTATATTACCTAATTTGTTTGAATTGTACACACAGCTACACATCGAGCTATACATTTCCAGTTTTAACTGACCTCGTATTGTATAGGTTTTTCGTACAATCAGAAGTCAGCTTATACTGGTTATGTATAGCTTGATGTGTAGCCGTGCATACAATAATTACTATACATCTTTTTTTTTTTTCTTAAACGAACCTTATATATCAGCTTAATTCGCAATCACAATCTTTGTTATCTTTTTAATTCTATGTCATATTATATCACTATTCATCTGTTACCTAATGCGGCATTTTTATCAAAGTTCAAGATGATTTCTACAAGGTAAGTTTTAGCTGCCTCGGCTTATTTATAATTATTTTGTTTTTGGATTGTTGTTTTGTTACTATTTGCTGTACTCTGGACGCTTTTAACGCGCACGTCTTTTTTAACATCGTTCTCACATATTATTATAAATTCAACATTAATGATTTAAAAAAAATTGTTTAAAAAGAGTGTCCATGGAGTTTCTTGCCCATTCTTGTCTATAGGTACCTACTACGCTTTGGAATGGACAACTAGCTTAATTTTTTCTGATTGACCGACTTCTTGACAATTCAAAAGTGCCTGTAAATGGTTTAATTGAAATACATGCTTTGAGTTTGAGGTAGTTGAATGTTTGAATTTATCATCAGATGTTGTGGTAGGTACAATTAGCATACAATTGTAATGTATTTTACATATATACAGTCAGCCTCAAAACGATATAACAAAAAGATGGACCAGGAACCATTTTATTACCTTTGATCCGTAAGATCGTATCCACCATACAGGTACAAAACATAGTATACAATTTATTTTACCAAACAAAGTAAACATTTTATCCCAAATTATCTATACACCCTATGACCAAAACAAGATAATCTACATAAGTCTCAAAAATATCGACACCTCCATGCAATAACATCGTAACTCACTTTTTGTGATTTTAAAGTTTGAAAAATTAGAGCAAACTCAAAACACCCCGTACAATTTTTGAAGCTGGCTCTATTTAATATAGTTTAGGCGGACTATAAATAGGTATGGTTAAGTTGTAAAAGAAAAATTGTTTTCATGGGTTTTCATGACTTACGCGAAAAACAAAACAGTGAAATGACATATAAGTTACGAGGACAAACATTGTATGTCTGAGTTACAATTTAGTTTTTTTGTAGTTTAATTTATTTTTGTGGTCAGATAATTGTAACTCCAAGGTGTTAAGTTACATATTTTAGAAACGAAAGGGAATACAATTACAATGATAGTACAGAAAAAATGCATTTTTTTTTAACATAACAATGCCGTTGTAACTCAATTTTTGGAAAAAAGTGAGTTACGATGTTATTGCATGGAGGTGTCGATATGTATACAGTAATAGACAGCAGTTTATAAGTAAGTAAAAAAAATCTAAAAGTTCATTCAATTCAAAAGTAAAACATAGACATTAAAGTAATTTTTCTGATGAGAATGAAAAGGTAATCTAGGACATCCGACTTTATCTTCATTCTTAACTTCTTATCATTGGTAAATATTAGAATGGATTATTTTGTACTGATCAAACGGCAACATTTGCTTTCGACACGAAATACTGCAATACAGTAGTGTTGTAGTATTCTTGAAAAAAATATCCAATTCACGAATACTGTAACGTCATTGGCTAATTATCATTTACTAAGGGACTAATCACTTTGTTTATACAACTTATATGGATCGGGATACGTCGTGGGTAGTTCCGCACTGCATTATCCCCGCTATTCAATACACGATAAGGTTGAATTTTTGCTAAATATATTAGTCCATTATCAGCAGGCAGCGGTCATTGCATGCAATCATATGTCAGTTATTCAGCATCGAATTTAACCTTTTATGTATCATCCAATAAGGTAGAACTTTACTTACAGCGTCACTTATAAGTGCTATATTACCAGACAGCGGGCATTGAACGCACATTTTCGCCATTTAATTATACACTATATGCTGTGACTATAAGGTTGAATTTCCCTTTCAGCACCAAAATCATTCATCAGCAGGCATCATCTGTAGTTCAGCATATAACTTTACACGTTATGTTTTACAACGTAAGGTTTATTTTTACTTACAGCATCAAAAATAAGTCCAACGTCACCAGGCAGCGGGCATTGCACGCACACACGCGTTGGCGGATTAGGAAAGTTAAACGTATTGACGTAAACTTCGTTCAAAGCGGCGTATTCTTGCATGTCCCTCATATAGATGTTGACTGAGCATACGTCATTTAGACGTAGTGACTCGGAATCCAGCAAGCCTGAAATGTGGGAAGGGCATAAATTACAAAGATTCTTTTTATGTAATCAGTAAGGAACAAAGAATTTAAACAAAACATTGTAATATGACAGAAATTGGCACCGATTCTGTTGTTCACAAACTAAACTAAATTTAAGTTCAGTGGATCTTTTTCTTTCTATTTCATTACGAATAGGACTGATAAAATATTAATTTAGTCCTGTCAAATTAGACAATCCATAGACAAGTTAGACGAGATTAAAAAATTGGCTACTAAAAATACGTCAATTTACGTCAGGCGCTGACTAATTTGACAGGACTAAACTAATATTTATCTTCTGTCCTTTTCATAATGAAATAGAAAGAAAAAGATGCACTGAACTTAAATTTAGTTAAGTTTGTGAACAACAGAATCGGGGCCATTATTTCTTTTTCTTGATATTGGATTTAAGTAAATAGTTTTATAGTCTGGTCAACCATAGCATAAGCATAAACAGCCTATAATATTCCCACTGCTGGGACACAGGCCTCCTCTTTCTGTGTGAGGGAGTGGGCCATTATCCACCACGCGGGCCCAGTGCGGGTTGGTAGATGTCACATGCCTTCGAAGTTTTGGTTCTAGGACATCCCGCACCCTAATTGCGAAACACACTATGGATCTCAATTTGAATCATTTTGAAGCATAATTATTGCTAATCCATTGCTTCATATGTTGGAAAAATGTGTCTGCTCAACATTGTAAAAAACGCAATGAACGTTGTTGATCTGTCAAAATGAAACCCATTGCTACTAATAGTGTGTTACGCAATTACCCCGCAGGTTTCCTCAAGATGGTTTCTTTCACCGTTTTAAGAGTAGTGGCGATGATATTATTTTCACAAAGTAAAGCGCTTGTCTGGGTTCGAACCCACGACCTACAACACATAAGTCGCGGCCGTTACCAATGATTCACCACTGCTCTTTCTCTTTGGTCAGCCATACTGTTACAGAATAAAATTCATAGGAAGTATAAAATTCTGTTTTGTGGCATGAGGAGTTTATACTAAGTCTGTGGTGGTAAGTTCATGTCTGAGTATCAAAAATTGTAGAACAAAAATAAAAACTACATAAAATAAAGCTCGTGCACAAGTTTACCTACTAATGAGTTTTTTCATAGCGTTCTCCGTAGCTAGCCTCGTATCGACGCCCTCGCCGACTATGCCACCGATGAAGTACCATCCATGTTTGTTCCCGTATATACTCCTGTGGTCCAAGATCGGCTGGACCTCATGTTTACTATGAGCTTGCTCATAAGTATAGCCAGCCGGCACTTCTATACTGTCTTCATCGTTCTGATATTCGACCTCTACACTAGAAACCTTATCACCAGAATATGTGAGCAAAGGGTTCAGTTCATTCTGTTTCTTCTTCTCCTCCTTTTCTAACTTCTCTATGGACTCTAGCTCCGTCTCGCTCAGTTCAATATCGCTTATATCGCTAAACACCGAATCGCTTAAATCGCTTACAAAATCTAACGGGTTTTTTACAGAGGGAGGTAGTTTGATTGTTTCTTCGAAGTTATCCTTTGGCGCTAGATGTAGTTTTAAGTTTAGATATCCGACCGGAGCGACGGGGTCATCTGAATGTAACACCAGTTCTTTATCATCTCTGTGGGATAAAAAAAACACATTTGTTTGTATATCTGATTCAATTAAAATGATTAATAAACACTCAAACTCGTTATTGAACAAATACATAATAAAAATATAAATTTTAAGTAAAAACTGAGTTTATGTTTACTATCTTTAACCATCTAGTCCCAATAATATTAAAAAAAATAAGTTCGTAATTTATAATCTTGGTTAAGGATTTTGCCCAAAAGTGGGACAATTGCCTTCATAACAAGGGTGAACAGACATCTTCTGGGCACGCTCGTTCCATCATAGACCACGTCCATCGTTTTCCACGAGGTGTGATCGAAGTCAAGATCATTCAGCAACAAAAAAAAACAATACAGTAATGAAAATATAAAACAAGAGTGTCATACTGCAGATATATTTTATACTCATAGGCGGCCCGTACACAGTCAATCTCGATCGCGATCCGCGATCAAAATCAATGATCGCGATCCAGATTGATAATGTACGAATTAGATTGATGCATCTGGATTTCAAAATATCTAGATATTTTCGCGATCCGCGATCATTGAAACCTCGAAACTGTGTTTCGACACAGTTTCGAGGTTGATTTATGAGTATACTTATACATAATTATACAGAAAAATCCTTATTTTGACAAATAATGATTGTTATCTAAAGTCAGTGACCACGATTATAGTCTCATAGTGACAATAGCCTAATTTGTATAAGATAAATCATTCATCACACGCATGTGACATGGTCGATAAAACTCTGCAGTCTATTTATTGATTACCGGCTGGGCTAAGCTAATCAAACATGGTCCGCAGATAGCGTTTATTATGACAAATCTGTATTTATGAGAGAGATAAAGAGTTTTATGGCGATAAGACACTTATTTGTTCTCACTGTGTAAGTAACTTGCTTACTATTTGAATGGACGTATACTGCTTTATTTGAATGGACGTATACTGCTTTGCTTTCATTCATATTTACCGGGTATAACAGACTAGTTTTGGGTCAGGATAAGGGTCTTTATTCATGATATTCTCACGATGCATTTTCAGACCGCTATTGCGCTATGTGAAAAACCCGCATACGACACCAAACACGCGATTTAGCATTTTTTAAACACTCAAGTCAGTAACAATGTCACTTACAAAAGTTACAATAAAAAGCTGTGTTGCAGATTGGATAAAACAAATGGCAATATTTTTATGCAAATACACAAGCAGTATGCCCGATAGGATTTCCCACTGGCAAAAATAATGAACTTGAAAGTCTATTCAAACTTGTTTCAAATTAATATTATTTCAAGTTAAACAAATACCAACTTTATTTTAATGGTAATTAAGTTGATTTCAGAGTGAGTTAAAAAGTTATAAAAATGTTTGAAGTTGTAGCGTAAACTGAACTTTATTGTGTAGGATTTAAAGTTATTTTTCCATAAACTCATATTATTTGTTTACATTTTTGGCAAATAAATCGTGAATGCAGATTACATACAAACTTTCGTTCAAATTTTCAAAAATAAAAATTCTTCCTCAGTAACTCACTTTCATTACAAAAGAGTTTTGCGCAAAATTTCATGCTTCTAGCTAGACCCAGCGAGGTTTAGGCTATGCGTTGTCTATCATTGAATGAATGAATGAATGTATGATTTATACTAAGTAGATAGATTCGAAACTTAAATATGATACTCACATAACTAATTTCTTCTTAAACAAGGGGCAGTCAAGCGTGAAGGTCTCGTACTCGCCGCCCTCGCCGCAGATGTTGAGCCCGTACTTGTCCTGCATGACTAGAAGGTGCGGCTGGATGTCGCGGAGAGACAGGCCCAGGTGTATCCGCGGGTCTAAACCTAGTGCTGCCACCTGTTTTACAATAAGACAAATTTTATTAAAGCTGGACTTAAGCTGGACTTGAAACTGACTTTTTGGTATCAAATGAAAGAGAAAAATATTTTTCTCTTACCAAAATGTTAGTTTAGCCAAACAAGCTGCTAACTCCTTATTTGGCTAAACTGACTTTTTGGTAAAATATTTTTTTTTTCTCTTTCATTTGATACCAAAAAGTCAGTTTAGCCAAAATGGAGTTAGCAGTTTAGAATATTTAGCCGACGATATCTACACTGTTATATGTCTGGTAATGTCCAGCATACCACTTGTTTTGAGAGAAAAAAATTCAAAGTCTATTAGGTATTGTTCGGTGAGAACCGTCTTCTCTTGTGTCGGCACGAGATAAAATAGTTCATGTCGTGGCCGTGGTGAAGAGATTATCCAGTCAGCAAGGTTGTCAAAGACCAATCCCGCTGAATGGCCAGCTGGGCTGGCTACCAGGATCGGACCCGTCGTACCTGGCATTATGGAAGTATCCCGTGATGGATGACTGGTAGAAAATGCCTATGGCATTAAGTCCGCCTCTGTACATTTATGTGCTTGAAGTATTAAATAAATAAATAAGGTCATTTTAAAGCATGGGTTCTCATCCTTATTTTGCCCATCGTCCACTTTGAGAATATTTTTTTTTCTAGTCCTCCATTTTTTTACTTACCATCTGTTGCGAATCTGAAACGGCTATCGCCACGATTATATTTAAATGTGTAATATTATATAATCGTAAGATAGGATATATAATTTTTTCTGCGTCTTTACTGCCCACCTGAGAATCTCACACGGCACGTTGAGAACCTATTCGGTTTTAAAGTATCCCAACGATGATGACGAAAATAGACGGAAATGTATGCTTGTAGTTAATAATAGTATCAAACCATAATAAATAACAAGGTGATCAAAAAACTAAACAAAGAGGCATTTCGTTTTGATTCTATTTAGACAAGTAGGTGCCTGAGCCTGATGATGAGTTCGAATCGTATTTTCAACATCAACCTGTTCAAACAAATGACAATCCGATTGATCAACGTCAAATACATTGAATAAAACTATCATTGACGACGATGCATGACGTACGGTCTTGTGTGTAAGGAAGTTATTTTTGACCAATCATTATTGTAAACACTACTGCGGATACTAATATTAATATTCGTAAGACTAAATAAATACCACAGTGTTCATGTCGCCGAATGGCCATACAAATAAATCAAATATCAGTAGACTTCTTCTGCGAAACCTATACTACGCACGTAGATGACCGTAGTTGAAATCGTAATTATGTAAGTTAATTGGTAGCTCGCAGACAGGGCAGCAAGAAGGCAATTTGGATGCAACCCATGCGCATTCAAATAACATTCTCGAGTGGCAATACTTAAATGTATCTACGACCTACGCACCATGAGAGTGAGTATGTCAGCCTCGTAAACTACTAATCAGTTGGTAACTTGCTAGTATTTCACAGCATGAGCCTTTCTGCCATAGTTCGTGACGAAATAAAAGAAGAAGCTGATAAACGTTGCGTCTTCTTCAAGAGCTGCTTTTTCAGCTGGTACTAGACAAAAAAAAAAACAAAGTCGAATTGAGAACCTCCTACTTTTTGAAGTCAGTTAAAAAATAAAAAGATGGCGATGTGAGTTCCGATTTCGGCCACGCGCTAAAAATACCCTTGCACTGGTGTACAGGTACGGATCAGTATCTTTCTGTATCTAATATATAAAATTCTCGTGGCACAGTGTTAGTTACCATACTCCTCCGAAACGGCATGACCGATTTTTATGAAATTTTATATGCATATTCAGTAGGTCTGAGAATCGGCTACTATCTATTTTTTTTTTTCAAAACGACGTTTGCGGGGTCAGCTAGTGTATATCTAAATCTTTCTGTCGCTAAAACATTATTAGGCGGAGGTTAGACGTTCAGTTAGGCATCAGTTCAGTCTGTGACCTTGATCACGTATAGACTGATGGCTTAATGATGGACTGACGGGCGGTTTAGACGGTAAGTCAGACTGACGATCATTCCAACCGAAAACATGTCGGACGACTCCATCGCTGTCTAAGCGGTGACTGAAATCAGACTGATAGCTATTAAACACACGTTCAATCAGACATCAGTCCGACCAGACTGACAAAAATTTAAATAACCATCATTCTGGACCATCATTCCATCAGTCTACGCGTACACAATCAGTTTCCCGTCATTCTGACATCAATCACAGAATGAACTGATGCCAAACTGAACGTGTAACCTCCGCCTAACGCGTCATTCGTTAGAGCAAGTAGGCCATACGCATGTAAACGACGAGCTTTCTATGCGAACGAGTACAGATGCTTGCGAGGACTCGAGGAGACTTCTCGTTCTAGCGAATGACATAAAATTAATAAAGGTGCGTAGACAGAGCTAGACATGTGCTACGAATAGTAAGCCACGCATGTGGCGCAGCCCTCAGGCTGAGGAATTTGACATATAAAAAAATCATTTGCGGCGCATGTCCTCATCTAGGAGTAATAGTGTTCTGTGCGCAGGTCTTGTACTGTCTGGATGCACCCGCAAAATAAGTGCTTGGACGTGGAGTTGCGGACACCAGCCCGTTACACAATAAGGTTATTAATTGTTGACTGACCTTAATAATAATAGCTTCGACGCCGCTTGCTATCATCTCCTGCAACAGTTCTTTTTGGTTCCGCCTCCATAAGTACGCAAGGGAGACTAGACCTAACCGGTGACACCTATAAAGAGACAAAAGATTTTAGCAATCATTATATTATTTACTGCATTTGAGATCTATCAATCAAAATTAACGATAATAAAGCCCGTTGGATTTTCGACGTTCGGCTCAGCATCGAAATTCGAAAATCCGACAGCGCGCTTCTACTATTTAGGCTTTCATTTAGGTGTCGAATAGTTCGTGAAAACGAGCATAAGTGTCTGCGTCGACGATTGACTGAACAATGTCAAAGGCGGCTTAAACTATAAGCACAAAATCTTTTTAATATGGCGTCTTTGATATTTAGTTGGGTAACTGAGGGTTACTTGGTGAAGTGGAAAGGTATCGCCTTAATCTGTGCCTGTTCAGTTGGCAAGAATGTAGGTAACTAATAACCTATACTTAGTGTGTTCTAAAATCTTACTCTATACTTACAGATTTATATACATCGCTTATATTTACACGTCGCTTCACTGTAAGCAACATTTGCAAAGAAAGGGGTAAGTCCTTTCTTAAAAATATTGCTGACATTTAAAGACACATTTAAACGCCATATATGGTTAAACAGTCGCTAATAATTACTTATTATATAAACCCCTTATATTCTAACATAATGTTAGCAGAAGATATAACTACAGAAATTGTGCTGATGTTCCGTATGCTTGGAACTTGCTCAGTATGAGCATAGGTCTTAAGTTTGAAACATTTAAGAGGAATTGACGGCAGTGTGACTTGAACCACGAGTGAGATCTCTCAGTAAATTATCGAGGGTAAAACAATTAAAAACCTATTAAAAATAAATTATGCGCACACGCAGTTCCCGCTAAACGCTCATTTGTTTTAGTGCTGACATACCTACATATAAAACTATTTAAAGCTAGGTCGAATGATACAAACAAAATGGCTATTTACAAGTATTTTTTATGAAAAAGAAATATGATAGTCTACTTAAAATCGCAAAACTATCTTACGCTGGATAAATGTTGTTGAGCAAATCCAGTAACATAAAAAATAATGTCAATAAGATTAGTACTTATATTTATTTGAGTTATAACTTTTAAGGCAAAATATGAATATTTGTTTATTTTGATGTGAAACATCTATAGGCGCGCCTTGGGGGTAAAACCAAGTCGAATGCCGATGCCGTGACGGCAAACGGAATGACGCTCTCCACCGCCGCTTATTTTGATGTTTCACATCTGCCGGGCGTCCCGTGACGGCCAACTCTTTAATTGGGAGAGTGGCGAATATAGCTCTTCTGATTAGGATTTCACAGAATAATTAACATTAACGACACTATTATAGTTAATTAATTATAATAGTCGGCAACTCCGTAATTGTCGAAGCAATTAAACAATGTTGTAGACATATGAGTCCAAACAATTAATTAACTCACCATTCAAAGAGAATATTTAAGATTTTCCTTCCTCTTAGAAAATCATATATTTGTATTTTAATAGCTTCATTCATTCATGATTGGAAGTAATGATGACCAAGACGGTAATGGAGGGATGAACTTGACTCCTTCCGAAAGAACTGGCCCGCAATGGCAGTGGACAGATACGTGTGGTACAGGGAAAGGGAGGCCTTTGCCCAGCAGTGGGACAGTACGGGCTGAATACATAGATAGAATGAATTCATCTAAACAAAGTGTTAAAAAATAAAGTCTTGACCGACTGATATATCAACGCATAGCCTAAACCACTGGTCCTAGAGAAATAAAATTTGGAGGGTGTGTTCTTTGTGAAGAGTAGGTATCTAGTTATCCACTAAGAAATTTTTTTTCGAAATTCCACTCCTAAGAGGATGAATGGGGGTTCGGTGAATTTCACGCGGACGGAGTCGCGAGCAGAAGCTAGTTCATGATATGATCCATTCATTCATTTTGTTCCTTTAAAATTATTCTTATAAAAGTTTATGTTGTTAAAATAAAAAAAAATCTTAAATACTTACACATTTTCAACCCTAATTCTTTGGTAATCTGATAATATGGCACCAACGGCAACCGCTTCTACCTCCAAATCATTCTGAAAGAATAATCACTACATAGTATAACACAAAGTCGCTTTCTCTGTCCCTATGTATGCTTAAATCTTTAAAACCATGCAACGGATTTTGATGCGGTTTTTTTTTAATAGATAGAGTGATTGAAGAGGAAGTTTTATATGTATAATGTAGTATGTGTGTGTGTGTATTTAGTATCAGCATTGCACCCGTGCCGGTGCGAAGCCGGGGCGGGTCGCTAGTTGACATATAAAATACATTCATGTAACAGATAACTATTTATCACTGCAGATTTTATTTACATTCCGATTATTCTGTAGACATTACTCTCTGGAGTACACAAATATTATTAACACATATTTACAATGTCACTGGAACCTCCTTCAAAGTCACATATTTGCTTGACAATTATAATGAACTGTTCCAATGGGCCCGCATGGTGGATTACAGCCCACTCCCTCTCACAGGTAGGAGGCCTGAGTCCCAGCAGTGAGAACATTATAGGCTGATTAAGTGTCTTTGTCTGTTAGGTTTTTGTTTGTGCTAATAATGCTTTTTTTTTTGTGGATGGGAAATCATCAAATGACCCCTCCCGCTCTGGGTGGAGCAGAAGGGAGTGTCAGACTCTTACTGACTAAAACCCACCCGTGTTCCTTCCTTAGCCCTTTGTGTTCCGGGGTAGCGGTAACCCTTTCGGACAATCCCGCTGCGCTAATAATGCCTAGCATGTGATAATGGTTTGAGCATCATCACAAAACTGTCTAAAAAAACAGAATGTATAAATTTACAAGGACGAATTAAAGACTTAGGAGGATAATTAGGATAACTCAAAGAACCTATACCTTTGCCCAAATTAAATAGACTTGTTCATTTCAGTTTACTTTCAGCGCTTTATGCATTAGTTTAGGTGTCGCCTAGTGTTAGTAAAAACGAGCATTCATTGAGATGTCGTGGAAGGATTACAAATTCATACATAATATTTTATTAGTGGCATAAAATACCTTCATGGAACCATTACTTCATTTTTTTTTTGTGACTTCCTCTTATTTTTCGTCACTATGTATCATGATATTCAGTCATTTTTATGACGTGCCAAATGTCTACACATTCTAGTACTTAGAAAGCTATTACTTCATTTCAAAATATTGTAATACCAAATATTTTTTGCAATATATTACTAGCAATAGTGGCTTTCACTCACAGACTCAGTGATTGATAAGCAGTTTCATACATTATGAAAGTAGTATTATCTTTTCATTACACAACCTATATGAACTGTTGTTGATAAATATGTTTTTAATGTTCCAGGAACTCAGATAAATATAGCTTCTCTGTGTATTACACAATTATTAACCACTAGCTGCACCCGTATATGTCTCGATCTCATAGGAATATCAACATAAAAAATATCATAATGTCCTAATCCAGGTCATGGTCTCCATATGCCAAATTTTATCAAAATATGTTCAGCCATTTTAGCTTGAAGGAGTAACAAACATATAAAAAATCTAATCTTTTCTCTTTATAATATCAGTTCAGACAAAACAATGTATCAGCATTAGGTAAAACCTGTGGTTTACCATACAGGAAGTAAATTATTTAGATCATATTTTGCCTTGCAAACTAAATGAAACAGTATTTGTTTTTTTTTTTATTTAAAAAACTACAAAAAAATTGAGCATACTTGGGCCCATATTACAGAATGTCACTCAATATTCAAGCATTACTTAAAACTAGATTCAAGCCATTTGATTGGTTGAAACTAGTTTTAACCAATCAAATGGCTTGAATCTAGTTTTAAGTAATGCTTGAGTATTGAGTGACGTTCTGTAATACGGGCCTTAGTCCCGTATTACAGAACATCGCTCAATAATATTATTATTTATTTAAGAAACGCTTGTATATTGAGTGAAGCCTTAGACACAGGTCATATACACAAAGTCACAAACCTCCTTTTTGAAGTCAGTTGAAACATACTGTACCATAAAGTTATAACAAAGCAGCTTCATCTAATACATTATTCACAATTGACCATTACAATCATTGAATGGACTTGTTCAGTATTCACTTAAAGTGGTAAATTAAAACCTGTTGCATGACTGTTGTTTATGTAACTATGTATGTAGATCTATGTTGGACACATTTAGATCATGTACTTGGCTAACATACATCTCAACTTGAATCAGATATGTTTTTATTATTTTTACATACATACATAAACTCACACCTTTTTACCATGGGCATAAGGCATTATTATTTTTAGTACTAAAATAATATTATTTTCTTGAACTCTGCAGAAGAGAAGTGTTCAGCATTCATCAGATATATTTATTTTGCTTTTTTTTTTCTTAAATTAAAATGTGGTTAAGCAAACATTACCTTAATTTTAGAAAGGAGTCTGTACAAGTCCTCCACCTCATCATTTTCTGTGGGGTGATAATTCTTGCCCTGGTTGACTGCATTACCAGTTATTGCTTCCCTGTATAGCGGCAGACCCATAGCCTCAGCATACAGGTCTATACCTTGGTGCCCTACGGTTTGGTACATGTAGCTGTCCATCTCATCTGAAATATAATTTCTAAATTATTGATTTTATTATTTCAAAATGTGGAAGAACATGCTTTAGCATGCATGACCAAGCCATAAAAATTTGGCACTTATAATACTGTTGTGTAAAGTTTATACCATTAAATAATTAAAAGTGCACTACATCAATTTGATAGCCCTGCACAGGTAAACTCATAACAAAAACAATTGATGCCAAATCACAGGTAGGCTTAAAATAACTTCAGATATTTTTATATTAAGACATATGTTACAAAATTTGGGACTTTTCAATCATGCAATTTTTATTTTTATTTCATGCCTATTTTCAGTCTGCTAGAAATACAACAACAATCATTAAGCGCTTGGTATAGTAAATATACGCATCTAAATCAGATATCGGGACGAAATTAACCTTTATGTATAGGTTGGAGGTTGGCCAGCGCGACGATCGTGTGCCCGGCGCCGACACACTGCATCATGTTGTAGCAGCTGTCCTTACCACCGCTGATCAACGCCACCGTCCTCATCTTCCCCACAATATTATAAACAATCACGATAACACTACAATACACATTACATAACGTTCACAATAATTGTGCGCCCTTTTTGGCAAATTAAAGAACAAAACGCGGTCTTGATCACGACAGTGGCATTTCTCTCGATGCCTCGTTAGAGTGTACTTCTTCCTACTATCTCTGACGCGACATTACCACCTGTTCGTGAAGGAATTACAACGCAACATAATCGTTATCTATTTTGATAACATTCTTGAAACAATATATCAAAAATAAAATGTTCCCAAAACCTCGGCAACAGCATCTGTCAAACTGCGTTTCGTTCTGAAATCTGTCAATAACATTATGTTTAACATGACATTTAAATATTTATCTCCTTTTCTTACACTTGTCTCTTTTGTTCTCACTTGATGTTCCACTTTTGTTCATTACTACAATTAGTACAATTTTAACCTCACGGTAATGACGTGGTTTAAAATAATGAGGCAATTACGTTATTTTCTATTCGCAATATTATTTCAGAAACGTACTATGTAACTATGATATAAACGCTTTGATAACTACAAAAGCTGAATCTTAGAACTGCAGCTCGGATTTAGATAATAGAAGATATTCAACTGTCTCACTGATGAAATTCACAGATCATGTAACTTCATGAAATTGTGAACAGGGCAAAGGCTTCTCTCCCCCTTTTCCACACAGTTCTGTCTACTAGGTATGCACCTCTGAAAATAAAATAATGGAGAGTACTATCTAACGGTATTCAACAAGTAGTTGGAATTTCCCATAATGCGACGATACAACCGACGCAAGGCGGTTTCGCTCTGCGCATGATCGTAAAGAAATCAAAATCATTAGTACTGCCGTCCATAGAACGAACGAAGTATTGCATTGCAGCATAGACCTATTATTATGTATTTTGTGATTGCAGCGCAGCACCGGGGGAACCCCAAACAACTTTTTATCTAGGTTGTATAATGTTACAAAAGATTGTCCCCGTCTCGGGATCAGTGTGAGCGATTATACTTTTTCTTAATTTTTATGTTTTATAGTACTTCCTCCCCACCCGCCTCCTACAAGTATATGTACAGACGCCAGCAGGTCAACCTACCCCAATCTGTCAATTTTTTTTGATAGATTTTCAACTTTAGCACAAAGGAATAAGGTTCATATTCAAGTGGGATAATCTGACAGATTGGGGTAGCTTGATGTGCTGGCCTCTGTACATGAATTTTCCAAACCGGTTCAGTAGTTTCGGAGCCTATTCATTTCAAACAAACAAACAAATCTTTCCTCTTCTTAATATTAGTGTAGATTATTAATTATAAGATATTTTTTTTTAATTATTTTCTTTTAATCCATATTTATATTAAAAATAACCACATAAAACAAAAAAAAAAAATTCAATCCCGCAAATCCCGCGGATACGCGGGATTACGATTTTGATGCGGGATTGGATTCCTTTTAAGCTTGAGAATTGGCCTGCGCCTGTATCTTTTAGGCCTTTGTAAGCCATAAATTATGGCGTACAAAAAAAAAAAAATTACAATGAAAATTTAATTTTCATAGTAAATTTTCTTAAACATATTTTAAGTAGGTATATAAAAATCAGCTGTTCCCTGCATTATGACGAGCTAAGCGAACAGAACAGCTGTTTTTTTTTCACGATTTCAGGTTTGGTCCCATAGTAAAAGTTGTTCACAATGGTGAGTACAGACGCCAGCAGGTCAACCTACCCCAATCTGTCAAATTTCTTTGATAGATTTTCGACTTTAGCGCAAAGGTATAAGGTTCATATTTATTTGGGAAAATCTGACAGATTGGGGTAGCTTGATGTACTGGCCTCTGTACAATGACCCATTAAGAGGAAAACGGTGATTAAAATTTCACCCTGTATCTATATATTATTGACGTAATCCTTTTGAAATCATTTGCTGTAAGCTTGTAAAGGTACCAAAAATCTAGTTTGTTTGTTTTTGAATGCAGGACTTTCACCGCTCCTCTCAAGTAAGCTGCGCTCTCAAGTTTCGGCCCTCGATTATGGATCAAGGGTGCTGAATAGCGCCATCTCTTATTTTAGAAGCTTAAGCAGTACATTTAGGTACTAGAACTTGGTTAAAGGCGTTTTGCTTGAAGAGTAATAATTTTGATGGTAAAAGTTGGCGGTTTAGATGTACTAGTATTTGATCATATAAAAATGAAACTTTAACCACTACACGGACGAGGATAATTGCTCATAAAACTAATTAATTTAAGGAAGGTGGTTTGTTTCATTTGTAAAAGTCTGTATGAAAAAGTTACTAGTGTAAAATAAAATAAAACGGTCTGTATGGGTATACGATTGGGCTTTTTAAATAAATGGATTACTTTTTAAAACAATCCAAAAATAGGTAATAAATTGGTAAAGTTTGCAAATTTAAAATGGCACGGTTAACTATTTCATTAGAATAGAATAAAGTGAATGCTCAGCGAACTACAGACGCCATTAAATGACCCACTACGTTCCGTGGCAGGTTTGTCAAATTATTGATGCGGTGGTTTGAATCACGTTTGAATTTAAGTGCGAAGCTCTATTAATTCTTTTATTTTCTTTCATTCAACCACAATATCCTATAAATGATTTTTTAAATTGCGTGTTAATTAAGTGAAATCTGTGATCAAGTGTGTAATCATGGTTTTGGCCGAAAGAAGTAATGATGTTCGAAACGGGAAGCGGTCAAGGGGGCCAAGCCCCAATGGCCATGGAAGTCCAGATTCCAGTTCTGAAGACGAGAATGGTACGAGATATTTCAAATTACTTATTGCTTAATATCGCTTTGGATTATTCTATTACGGGAAATCGGGGAGCTTTTAGCATGTTGATTGGTAACTTACGTTTTGTACAATACGTACTTAGATTATGTATCTACTTACTCGATTGAGATCTTGATGTGAATATTAATCCATAATCCATAATGTGTAACTGCTTCTGCAATACGTTCATGCGGTGCAGACATTAATCATCATCATCTGACATTCGTGCTTTATTTTTTATGCTTACCATCATCGCCTTCCTGCTGCGTTCATCTCATCCACAATAATTATAACACGAAACCAAGCAGTAATACCGTTTGCAGCTGAGAAAATAAGAGTGGGCAGAGATTATCAGGCTGTGTGCCCTGAACTAGAACCAGTAGATCAACGCAGACCTGAACTTATTTCTGACAGAGCTTTGTTGGTTTGGTCACCGACTTGTGACATATCTGATATCAAATGTAAGTGAAAACTGGATTTTAATTATTTAAGTTATTTATTTGCAATTTTTCAAAATCTTTGTATATTTTTTTAGTGGATGAATATATTACTACGGCAAAGGAGAAATATGGGTACAATGGGGAACAAGCACTGGGGATGTTATTCTGGCACAAACATGACCTCAACAGGGCTTCAATGGACCTTGCCAACTTCACTCCTTTCCCTGATGAGTGGACTGTTGAAGATAAGGTGCTCTTTGAACAGGCTTTTCAGTTTCATGGCAAAAGCTTTCACAGAATACGACAAATGGTAGGTCCTTCAAACTTATATGATTCAATTCTGAGGTTTAATTTGTAAACAATTCTATAAGTAATCCTAACTTTTGTTTTTTGTAGTTGCCAGACAAATCAATTGCATCATTAGTTAAGTATTATTACTCATGGAAGAAAACAAGAGCTCGTACTTCACTGATGGATGTTGTCAGTGAAGGTCGCAATCCTACCAGCTCAGGAACTGGCAAGCGAGAATCTGGTGCTGGCTCTGAACCTGGAGGCTCCGACAAGGACTCGGATAATGATGAAAAGGTATGTACTGCTTGTGTGCTAGGTCTCATAGCTTGTTGTAAAGTTGAATCAAATATAATTTGCTCCTTTTTTATTGTGTGCAATGTCATTGTATTACCAATGTACCTAATTACAGAAACAATGTCAACTGTATCATATTCTTTGCAATTTTAAACTACCTTAATGTGATAGTATATCTGGATTGTCCAAATTATTAATTGTGTACAACTTCTAAGTGGCAAATTTTTTTTAGTAAATAAAACAGCAGAGTGGCAGAAATTAACTTTCACAAAGCTATAAATAAATATTAGTTTATTATGTAGCTGTGATAAATTACTTTCTTGATTCCATAAACAATATTTACAGAGTGGATAATTTGGGTCATTGTAAATTATTAACTCTGTAAGTGGGCATTTCAAAATGGGTATAATGATGTTCAAAAGAAATGATTCACCATTATTATAAGTAAAATACACATAGTATAGCAACATGTTGGGTGCTTAAAGGGTGAATATTATTCTGAGTTATGGACTTGTGTTCAATGTGACAGAAGTGGACTTTCCACCGTGGTATTGTCCGAGGAGGGAAGTCCCTCGCGGCAGGCGGGGCTCCACAACGCGCCGCCGGCCAGCAGGGCGCCCAGGTGGGTGCTTTGCTTCCCCACAATGAGTATAACTTTGCTGTCACCATGGAAACTTGATGTTCAGTGTCTTCTTCCATCCTCTCACATATATGTCTATTCAATCGGTGTTTGTCATCCATTACTTGATGTTGATATCTTCTACTTAGAAGTGTTGGTTCCCTGTTTCAAAATCCAATTCCATAAAATGTCTGTTTTAGTCATGCCATGTCATAGCATTGCACTTCATAGCATTACTTTGTTATCATGCAAGTTTTGATTGTGGCAACATGAGCTTGTGTACTAGTCTATGTATTATACAGCAGTTATTTGAATAGTTAGTCAATCTATGACTGTTTATAAATGGTTGCTTCAAATAACTGTTAATTATTAAATATTGTATTCAACAATTATTATAAGTAATTATCATTATTTTTAATTATGTCCAAATGCTTTATGTATTCTGATAATGCTTGTTCATTTTAATTTTGACCGCTCTGCATTTTTATTTACAACTATGATTGCTACTACTCTCATAAGCAACATTCATTTATTCATTTATAATATTCCCTATTTATCAAAATACTACACAGTATACACACAATATTATTATGATATACATTTTATAGCAACATACTTCTTAAATATTGAGATGTACTGTAGCACTTTACTATCTTATTTACATGTATGCAAATGGATTAAGTTTATTTTACTTTCTTTTCTTGCAATATATTTTTGGTACGGAATACGATAATATGCATTACTGAAAAAAGGAGAATGTATGTTCAAATAATTGTCTGTTGTTGAATGGCGCATCAAATATAATTATTGTGTTGTGACTTGTGAATCTTGATGGACCTTATATACTATAATCCATTCATAATAGTGCTATAACTGTGTACCCACTGTGTTTCCGCATTGTACTAATTTCTAAAATGTAGCCTGTCTCCTCCCTTCCTTCCAATTTCCTGTGATATTCCCGCATGCTTCCTTTAATAGCCCCGATCAATGAAGGACTACTTGTTTAATATATCTAATGTGTGCAGAATATCATTTAATATTCTAATGGGTTTTAAAAGAAGTGTGTGAGAAGTCATTGTGTACGTCTTTGTCTGTCCTTACACAAGAGCTCATAAATTCCGTGTAGCTGGTGGTAGTCGTAATGTGACAGGAATGTAAAATGTTAATTGGGGTTTAGGGCGAGGGCGGCGGCGAGAGCGCGGGCAAGTGGTGCACTGTGTGCGGCATTCTGTGCAACCAGATCACGGCGCTCAATTCGCAGAAGTTGTGTCAGGCATGCCTCGTGCACGCCAGGTCGGTAACGATACTATTCATACTACAGTTTTATTAGATTATCCGCTCGTTACAATCACTTGCATGTTACACAATGCAGCTCAATTATTTTCCGAGTGTGATTTAATTAAATGTATATAGGGATGGTTGTTTGAATATTGGCGGTGATGTAACAGACGCACGGGGACGATGAGACCGCTGTGCGGACCGTCCGGGAGGCGCGGGCCGGGTTCCAAACAGCAGCGGTACAAGCACCGGTTGCCGCGTGGTATTTACATCAATCACGACGATCTCGTCGCCATGGCTACCGGGCCTCAGCCAGGCGACCCCCCGCAGCCCGGACTTATCAATCATGGCGATGCCATGCTCAAAGCTATGGACAGAGAAGTTATATCTCTAAAGAGACAAGTAAGATGCAACCCGCTACGATGTCGCTATGTAGTGTCGTTGCGAGACACATTCTCACCCTTACTTCGACACTCGATACTCCTCTAAATACATTGGTTTTAGTCATAAGTCCAGATAAGAGCATGGATGTGACTAAGCGTTTGTGTCATGTAATGTGAGAATGTGATAATTCAACTAATTTTATTAATTCAATAGTCAATAATTTTGTAGTATTTCATGCTAATTATACTACAATACTGTATTAGGTAGTATTGTGGGAAAATGTATTCTGCACACATAGATTAGTTGATCAACATTTTGTTCAAGTTTTATTGATTTTAAACCATTATACCCCCAAAGTTACAGCGCTTCAAATGTTGCTGGGCGCCCAAATCCTAAGTCCTAACTTTGTAGTTTCTTGGATAATCCAGATATGCACTTTATATCCTATGTTCTGAATTTATTAGTTCTAAATTGTGTTTGTCTGAAGCGAAAGTGTGGATAAATATGATGGTTTGAGTATAGTGAGTATATTATTGAACAGGTGCAACAGAACAAACAGCAGTTGAGTGCGATGAAGCGCAAGGTGGGTGACACTGGCGTGGAGGAGCTGAGGCCCGGCGAGCCGCCCGCCAAAATAAACTCGCGCTGGACCAACGACGAACTACTCATGGCGGTGACGGCCGTTAGGAAATACGGTAAGGGATCCCCGCTAATTCAATTACGTCACAATGTTAAAGGAAAATCAAAAATGTGACGTAATGAAGTCGAGTGATTTCTTGTTTTACCTATTACTATTATCATTCTGACGGATCCGCGATGAATTTAATAATTTTTTCCTTAACTTGAAAAGAAATTGTACTAAAAGAGGAAAATAAATATTGTTTGAAAATGGATCAGTTTATCTAATATGTTTGTTCCTTGATATACAGGCAGGGACTTCCAAGCGATCGCCGAGACACTGGGCACGAAAACGGAGGCGCACGTACGTTCGTTCTTCATTTCCTACCGGCGGCGATACAACTTGGATGCTATGGTGCGCGAGCATGAGGCCGAACGCGGAAACGCCCATCACATACAAGCCGGTGCGTATCATTGCCATTTCAGTTAATAGCTTGTTGAAAAAAAAAACAGCCTCCAAAAAATTTGAGTAAATCTGAAATTAGATAGTAAGTAGGTAATGAAGAGTTAAAATTACAGGTACCACAAGTACAGAATCAGCTGAAACAGGTGACAATGTTAACAATGGAACAGACTCTCCTCAATCCTTAAACAAAGATGAAAAAGTGAGTACAAACCAAAAATAAAAAAAAAATAAATAATAATGTGACAAAATCGTTTCAATGTTAGTAATCTACAACAAAGTCCATTTATCGTTTCTTTGGTCTTCCCCTATTCTTATAACAATCTACAGTGAATGTATTGATATATAATAAAATTAATTGAAGTTTCCACTACTAACATTTGCCTTTTTTTTGTCGAAGACGGAGGTAGACAGCGAAGGTGTAGCCATCGGCGCGTCGGCGGAGGCTGGCGGGCCTCCCACGACACCGCCCAAGCACAAATCTGCCAAGTGATGCGCGAGGCAGCGCATCTAGCGACAGTGCTACCTATGACCCCACCAGACAATCGGGTATCACACCCCATTCCATATGATATTATAACAGCGGATCGGACTTACTACCGCTTACTATCCCATTATTATTATCTTAAGACATCAGCAGAACTCGTTGATACCTCAAGTAGCGAAAACAAAATGGTATTTTTCACAAGTTGTACATTAAAATGCTGTTTTCAGTATTTAGTTGTGCATCGCCGATCGGTTTAATGTCGCAACTCGGAACTATGTAATGTATTTTTAATGGTGCGGATTCTTATTATCAATTAGACGTACTAATCGCAATGTCTGGTTGATTATAAATCCTTGAAATTTGGTGGAATAGGGACAGAAATGTTTGTATACGCTTTAGGCAAGCAGCGGACTTGTGTAAATAATTTTCTAATATATGCTAATAGGTTAGTTTCCAGTTTAGGAAGCTCATGTAAAAATATTATCATAAGTGTGTCTCTAGTTTCTTAATGACTGACGCCTAAGAGCTGTGCTCTGTTCATGAGTTGTCGTGCTTTGTCCAACATTTCTTCAGATTTCTTGAGTGTGATAGGTTTATTATAGAAATAACATATTAATCACTTGCCTTATGTAATAAGTTGTATCATGTACTCGCATGTTTATAATATGACTTACCACAGGAGATAGATTCAGATCTAACTACAAATTACTGTGGTATTGTAATAGTTTTCATGTAAATGATTCTAAGAGATAAATAGTAGCTAGATATTTTCATGTAAGACTTATTATGTTATTGATAAGGATACTATCAATCTTGAATTATGATGTCCAGCTGTAGTTTTATAGGTAAAAACGAAGAATGTTAAGGATGACACAGATTTCTACTATGGATACTCATATAATAGGTAAAATAAGGTGGCATTATAGTTGCGAAAGTCTAAAGTTCCATTATAACGCCATATGCTTGGTTCAATAAAAGCAATATTATATCGAATAATACAAGATTTCTTATGCACACGTAGAATAGCTATATTATAAAATTTAATTAATGAAACTTTTTCCATACATTTACATAGAGCGATAGAGGATATTGACGATATTTTTGTACTAGTAAAAGACCTCCCAATGATTAGAATGCTTTGGTGTGATTAATTGATGTTTTCTAATGTTGGTATTAACTTTAATTTTTTACTTTATATTGTAGGTATTATTTAGTGTTATGGACTACCGTGTCGTTTATAGCATAATTTACTATATAGTTTTAAAATAATGTGTACCTACATCACAAAATGAGATGAGCTATTCGCGCCGGTTGCTACGAAGCCGAAGATGAATCGTTACCGAAATATCAGTTTTCTTATTCAGTGTGTTTAAGCTTGGCTGTACATAAATGTATAGTATTATTTACTTATAAACTTCAGACGGTGCACTCGGTATTGAAATTATGTTCCATACAACTGAGATGAGATTTGGTTCCACATTTTTTTTTGTTAAATTCAACGTCCGCCTAACATTGACGTAAGCAATATTTTTTTGGAAATTCAATTATTTCTAGTTGCTGTTATAGCATATTTTTAATCACCAGGATACCTACAGATAAGTCTGTAATAATTTAATATTTTGGGAAATGGGTTTTTAATAACGCCTGTAAATATAAGTTCCTCGATATAAATATAATTTGTAACTAATTCGTGGTCAGACAAAAACTGGTTTTACTATAGATTTAGTTTCAAATCCTTAGCATATTTATAAACGGCGTAAAACCTTAATCACTCCAAAGAGATCCACAAAATGAAGTCATCTTATTTATTGATGCTAATTAGGGCTAGTAGGAAGATTGTTACTGAATTTAAATTATTTTTATTAGAATTATTGTTTTCTGTATATTAAGAACATAAATCAATTGACACTGTGTTTTTATTAATTAAGTCATGCTCAAACTTTATTGTTTTGTCCCATCACTTGACAGTGGTCTCCACAAATTATTTAGTAGCTATTACCGAAGTTAAGGGAGTTTTCATTTTAAGAATAATAAATAATTTTAAGTATGTATAAATATGTGCTTTTTATTTTCGTCGGGTCCCTTGACACCCTTGCTGTTAGGGTCAACGCAGACAGCTGCAAAATGCTCGAGCATATTTTATTTGATAAATTGAAAACGAAATTAATTATCTATTCTAATACATAAAATTCTCGTGTCACTGTGTTAGTTACCGTACTCCTCCGAAACGGCTGGACCGATTTGTATGAAATTTTGTGTGCATATTCAGTGCGTCTGAGAATCGGCTACTATCTATTTTTTTTTTTTTGCAAAACGACGTTTGCGCGGTCAGCTAGTCTATATCTATACTAATATTATAAAGAGGAAAGATTTGTATGTATGTTTGTAACGAATTGGCTCAAAAAGAACTGGACCGATTTTTTTCTTTCACCATTTGAATGCTACATTATCACTGATTAATATAGGCTTTTTTTTCATTTTTTTTTTCCACCCGTACGAAGCCGGGACGGGCCGCTAGTAAGTAATAAAATTGAGTTCAAAACAAAATAGCGTGCAAATAACCTTGATCTTAAACGGCGTCTCCCTGGACACCTAGCCTATCCTAGGATCAACGCAGATAAAGCTGCAAAATGCTCTAGAGCATATATTTAATTGATAAATTGAAAATGACATTAATTAACTCTACTGAGTTCAAAATAGCGTGTAAGCTTTGTGCAAGAGATGACAGCCGTCCCCCATTCGAGCATGGTCACGTATATTTTCACTCAAAATACTCATTAGAGATTTTAGAATAGATTAGTACCATTTCTTCATGTCCAATGATTTTTCTCAATAATGATTATTGCACTCTCCTAGGGCCCTAAGTAGTCTGGTCATCACAGCGAGGGTCGTCTTTTCCAGTTAACTGCTTTGTATGAGGCCCATAGCCTAAACTTCATTATTATTCTTCATCTTATGAAATTGTATCTAATAGACTCAAGAACGAAAAACTCCTAAGTATGTTATAAAAAAAAACAAAACTGACTTCTCTTCTTGAATTGTCAACTGTCAGAAGTTGAAATTTTTCAAATTCGTGAGGGTTTTGGGTTTTGATCATCAGCTGTGTTGTTTTATTAGGTTTCAGTAACAAAAGACATTTGTGGAGTGTATGAAAAATGGCAAGGCCAGCAAAGATGCGTTTGGGCGCTGTGCGATTTGCTAATATTGCAGATGCACCTCAAATACTGGAGTTGCTGACCGAATCAATATCTCAGAACTTCAGGGTCAACTGCACCTACGATATCACTATGCTCATGTAAGACGATCGATTTTTTTAAATGAGGTTCTGGTTGCTGTTAGTTGCGACGGATCATGTAGCGGAGTGTACCTACAGCAGTGGGAGCCATTTGGTTAGATTATGATAATGATTAATCGTGACTTAACAAGTAAAACAAGCTATGCCTCAAGTTGGACAGTTACAATTTACAGGTACGTCAGACCAGAGAATGTAGAATTGAACCCTTGACGGTTTATCGTCCCCGGCGTAGTTCAACGCACCACTGGGCTGTTGATGGCTGCGGCTACTTGTACAAGGTCCAATTAAATAAGCTAGCGAAGCCCGATACACCTGATTGGTTTCTGATAAAAGTTTGATTTGATAAACATTGGTGTGAACGACGCAGGTATTGCAGTACCTACTAATTTTTTAAATTAGATTTATTTATTTGAATTTGTTTTTTTAGTGAGAATTCTGTGTTAAGTATATGCCAGTTGGACGAACATAAAGCCGTTATTGGGTTCTTGTCGGCTCGGGATCATCCGTTGCTGCCATCAGTGCATCCAGGTGCATGGGAAGAGTATGTCTGGACAAAATACAAGTGTGTATTAAAGTCACCTACCTTAACTTTCTAGTAACTAACCTTAGCCAGTCTTGTATTTTTACCCGACAACGCGCCAGCGAAGACTGGGTTATGTTTTAACGCTTATGTTGTGAGATTCTTTATACCTACCCTCAAAGCACCCTAACGGCTGGATGGATTTTAGTTAATGAGGTTATGAGGTGTCTAACGACTCGTCTAAGTCACGCGATGGTTTTATGCTGGGTTATGTTTTTTTTTTAATTTAAAATGGCGGATTCTGGACGTCAATTAGGTAGGTGATGTATTGAAAAAACAATGTACCATAACCATGTGAGTTATCAAAATAAAGGGCTTGAGGAGACGATTCCAAAAATAATTATATAACCTTCAAAATTATAAACCTTCAAAAGGCACCCGACCTCCGGAGTGGGAGGTCGGGGAGTGTGGAATTTTTACCTCACTAAAACCACCCCAGTGATCACCATCAGCACATATGGGTGGTCCCGGTTCCACTTAATTATTTAGCACCTGAAGGTTGAAAATAAAAATAAAATTAAAAAACCTGACTGCAAGTAAAAGTTAAAAACAAACTCACTTTTCAAGCAGTCTGATGCAGTTGGTGGCATCGAATGTGAGACTGAACTAAATTAACTCCCACGAACTGCATCAGACCTAAATGAGGTCTTGAAATACGGGTATTCAGCTGCATTCGGTTAGACTGAAATCCGATCCCTACAAAACGGGAAAAGTCTAGGCAGATAGATTAATTTGTGCATGCGATCCAATCGCAACATCTTCTCAAATCGTTCACGTTTAAAGCACGTCGTTTGACGTCAATAGCCGCGGCGTTCAAAAAGTGCTTGTGTGACCTTTAACAATTTTTTCAGGACAAAAGAAATGAACTCCCGTAACACCCTGTTTATACACTTGTTGTGCTGGAACCCGAGATACGGCCGTGAGCTTGTCGATAACATGCTTAGGTCTATATTCATGCACGATGCCTACATTGCACACATCGCTATGATTAAAGTCGTACTCAATTATCCACGTAAGTATATATTTAGCTACTATATTTGTTGGTAGGCACACAGGGAGGGTGGGGGGGGGGGGGGGCAGCTGCCTTCCCCTGTCTACTCCTCATTACGCCTATAAACTATAGAGGCATAAGGAATATGGTGTAAAGTTCACTTCATAGTAAAGGAAAGGGAGGATCCTCCGACCAGGCGGGTGTTATACTTATGCCCGACAAATTGATGTCGGGATGTTGTATATATGCTAGTTGCGCGGTAAACTTCGCTTGCGCGATGCAGGATTTTGCATGACGTCAGTGTGATGCGTTGTTCGCATGTGGCAATGTATGCTCGTAGGTAATAGTCGAAAATATCTTTGTAGACTTGATACACGGCCAGGCTCGGTCGGAGGGGTCATTCAGACGTGTGACGGCCATGGAGCGTGGTATCTGTGGAGACAAGCTACCTGCGCTGTGCATTGCCGACCGCTCGGAGGTCTGCCCACGACTCAAGATTAGAAGAGCTGTGTAAGTCGAGAACCTCATCTATAAAGTAGGACGTTCACAAAACATCAACTTGGACATACTTAGGTAATACCAACCAACATAGTTCGTATAAAAGCGAACCTTGCGCTCTGAACTCATTCAAAATAGTAAAATAAATTTTAATAGCTACAAGCCGTGTGCACGATGGGATTTACCATTGGCAAAAATGACAAACCTCTATAGGTATACTTGTTTCATCCCCTGTTTAACCCTATAGGGGATGAATTTTAAGTAGATTATTTGCTATGACGTCACGCAGCGAAGAAGACAACGACGATTTAGTACCAATCCTGGAGCAGCACTCCGAGAGATTGCGAGAGCTTTACGGAGACTTCTACATCAGTGAGCTGATAGCCAGGCATCCGGAATCAGAGAGTGTGCTTCTTGTTTGTGAGGTAATTTCAAATACGATCCTTTTTTTGAGTTTCCGTGCCCACGGAACCCTATTACTAAGCTTATGCCGTCGTTTCTGTACATCTGTCTGCTACCAAGCTGTATCGTTACAACTCACAACAGTAATGGCTAACCAGTCCTTAGAATAATCTAAGTAACTGTATGAGAAAAAAATAGACCACTAGAAGCTTCGACGCCATAAAGAGAATCCAACCAGTCAGTTTGATTGAAAAGAAAAACCTAGGCGTATGATAGCTTAGATAGAGGTTAGGTTTTCCGTTTCAAGATTTCCTTTCTTGAAATGATTCCTTTGGTGTAACCGTTAGACCAACGGGATCTTTTTCCAGAAAGAAGAAAGGGGAGACCCGTACCCAGCAGATGGTGGTTCCGCGCTGATATGATGACGATGATAAATCTTTTCCAGCATAGTGAATTAGCAGTTGGAGTGATGTGTCTTGGTCCAATGATCAATTACGAATCTTTGGAGGACGCCTTTGTGCTTTTACCGTTTGGCGGTCTTAAGCATGTGGCTAAGGCTCCGGTGGACTTGCCTAAAACGGTTGATTCAAATTCCAGGTAAATGTCCTAGCAAAATCTTTTAGGTAGGTGCAGTATTCTTACTGCACCATTTTGACCCTTCTAATATTTATTTGAAGATTTTTTTTTTCTTCCTCCAAAAGCTTATTTTAGTGATTAGAATTGTCTTATAATAAATTCGAATGGAGCAGGCATATACCTATATACTTAAATACCTACAAGCGCACGGAAATACTGACAATTTATTACATTACCTAATTGCGTTTTAGTATGCTTCTTAACGTGGAGCCTCCTCCGAAGCCGAAGCAGGAAAGTAAGGAGTTTAAGGTCTTGAGCGAAGGATCCAAATCCAGGGTAAGCAACATATTGTGTGCCTCGTTTTTTTATAAGAACACTAGCTGCGCCCCGCGGTTTCAACCGCGTAAGTTTTGATCCCGTGGGAATATCGGGATAAAATGTATCTTATGTGTTATTCTGATGTATAAACTATATTACTGTAAAGTTTCATCAAAATCCGTTGAGTAGTTTTTGCGTGAAAGAGTAACAAACATCCATCCATCCTAACAAACTTTCGCATTTATAATATTAGTAGGATACAATCGGAGTTCTAATAACCTCTTAGGCGGATCTCACACTACTACGCACAGTACGCACTACGCTCTGGTTCGCGGGACACGCGGCTCTGGGCGTCATTTCTACATACAAATTCACCAAAAACGCGTTTCCGCGTATTTGGCTTCGTTTCCCGCGCCACGCAACAAATTGTATGTAGTGTCATTCTGCAGAAAAATAATATTATTAAAATTGTTGACTTATCTATACTTAATATTATAAAGCTGAAGAGTTTGTTTGTTTGTTTGTTTGAACGCGCTAATCTCAGGAACTACTGGTCCGATTGGAAAAACTCTTTCAGTGTTAGATAGCCCATTCATCGAGGAAGGCTATAGGCTATATATCATCACGCTAAAACCAATAGGAGCGGAGCACCAATGAAGAATGTTTCAAAATCGGGGGATGTTTTTCCTATTGAGAGCTTCCGCTGCGTGCGCTGCGTAAACGGTTAAAGTTTCGCAAAAATCATATATGACAGAATTGTTCCCCTTTTAAAGCTTTAAAAAAAAGTCCGCGACAGCATAGGTCTATCTTTTAAGGTTAGCTCACTATAACCTCTTTTATGCTAACCAAATTTGTTCTAAAATAATGCATTATTTGCGAAGGTGTTTTTATAAACATGGTATTAATCCTTATCCAAATAAATACGTTATTCATCACATGTATTTAATTTTGAACAAAATTGCCTCTGACATCATTTGATTTCAATGTATATCTTAGGAGATATTATAGTTTTAAAATAATACTAACAATAAAGCTGAAGAGTTTGTTTGAAACACGGTTTGAAAGCTCTAAATCTCTGAAAGTATTGGTCACATATATAAAAATATTTTTGCGTTTGATAGCCCAGTTCTTGAGGAAGGCTATATTCTATTAAACTTGACGCTAGGACCCTTAGGAGTTGAGCAAAAAGAAAAAAATCTGAAGTTTTCGCCAAGCGAAAACGAAGTAATAGCGCAGGCCGGCGACACGTTGCGACGTGGTGGATCGGGGAAACAAAAAAAATTTACGCGGACGAAGTCGCGGACAGAAGCTAGTGAGATTATAAATGTATGGAGCATATTTTTTACGCCGCCGGAGTCGCAACTATACGTACCTATATGTATATTTTTATTGTTGCTAGTCTGTTCTTTTCTACCTTGGGCAAATAAATTGCCAGAACATAGCCACGCAGGCTGCAAATAGAAGGTACTTTGTGAAATGTTAACCTTTCACTATTGAACAAACAGGTTACATGGGTATTCGAAGATGAAGATGCTGAAAATTTCAAAAGCGTTGGACTGATGCCGTCTACAATTGACGGGGTGAGTTTCAATTTGTATTCATTTTACCTGCTATAAAATGTTAACTTGAGAAATTTGCGAGGCAAATCAACAGAAAAGTTTGTTGAAATGTGACTAACTCACTGAACTATAGCCTTAGTGCCCCACCACATCGTATGACTTCGATATTAGTCACTAGTTCAGTTTGTTTTGAGAAGCTGGGTAGGTACCTGCATGTCAGAAGGGTCATAATTAGCCTGTTGGAAAGTGATGGAGGTCTACGATGGAACGAGCGTGCCCAGAAGTTTTGAAACGTACAGAGGCCAGCACATCAAGCTACCCCAATCTGTCAAATTTTCCCAATTGTAGGTATATGAACCTTACTCCTTTGAAGTAAAGTTGAAAATCTAACAAAGAAGTTTAGTACCTCTTTCCAAGGACACGACAACGGTATTTAGGTCGTTGTGCTGTTGTTCAGAGGACTCACCAATGAACGGCCACCAAGGTCGCGCGGTCTCCGTCTTTGTCTTTGTCTAAGTTGTCGTTGTCTTTGGTATGTCGCACGTGTGAGTTGCGTTCAATTCGCGGCTGCGCCCGGAGGGAGTAAGTATTTCCTGCAGATGAGACTCGGAAGTACTCTGTGCGTAAATGAGATGGACTGATACAGGTTAATGCGAGCCAAAGAGAGATAACTTCTTTGTTTTCTGTTTATATTTGTCTCAATAAACTAGCAGAGACGAATTTTACCTTTGTTGGTAGTGTTTTTTGCCTTTTAAGTACTTCTGTTTTGAACAGTTCTATATTTTGTTGTTAAGGTGCCGAACGAAATGGCTAACTGTTATACACTTTTTAAAGATAATTTTAGGGAGATTAATGTAATGACCGTGTCTTCTCAGTCAAAATCATCATTCTTCTGTCCTAATCCCAATTTATTTGTGGTCGGCTCAACATGTCTTTTTCTTCTATACCTACCTACTTCTCTATTTTTCGTCATCTCGGTAGAAAAAAAAAATACCGAGAAGGCATAGTGAAAGGGGGTGACCCCTTTCACTATGCCTTCTCGGTATTTTTATGAAAATCTACAACTTATATGCCTTTGGAAACTTTTTTACAAATAAAACAACCGACTACCAAAAAAATTCTACAAAGTGAAAAATAACTTTAATTTCGGAAGTCAGTTTTGATACCGACTTCCGAAATTAAAGTAATTTTTCACTTTGTAGTGTTTTTTGGAAGTCGGTTGTTTTTTCTTGTAAAAACGTTTTTATTTTTTAGTTGTGTAACTACCCCACAAAAATTCATATAACACTTCTTGCTACAGAGTAATGAGGGTGTACCATGGTATACTGAACACATCTGCGTACCCTTTTAGAGGGTACAGGCGTGATGTTATGTTGTGTGATTGCGTAAACAATGCATACCTAAGCGATAGCAGCAATCGCGGTTGATTTGCTGGCATGAAGAGTTCCGTTGTCTGTCTCCGAAATTCATCATCAGATCTATAAAAAATTTGAATCGGACCATTTCGGAATACACATCTTTTGAACAAAAAAAAAAAGAATTTTGTAAATCCGTCTATAAATGACGGAGTTATGCCCGACATACATAAAAAAATTTGAACAACATCCGTATAGAGAACCTCCTTCTTTTTTAGAACTCGCTTAAGAATATAAAATTGTTTAAAAAATACAGTGAGATATCCATAATATAAATACTGGGAATAAATTCAAATCATTGCCGCCGACCCCAAATAAATTGGGATAGGCGCACGAGAATGATGAAATCTCATTTAGCATTTATATTTTAGGCCGAAAAAGCCGCAGAAAAAGAAAAACAGAAATATAACTTCTCATGGGTAAGTGATTTAAGATAGTTATTATAGTGTCTTTTGCATACATTAATATACTTGAATATTTTCGAACTGTCGCCGCCGTCTCACATGATTCGAGAGGGTGATAGTTCGAAAATGTTTACCATGCTCCCAGCGCATACAGAATGGCAAACATCAACATCGACGCGAAAACTTTAACCATGAATTCAGCACATGATTCTAGACACATACACATTTTTTGTCAATTGAATATTCTAAATTAAAAAAAAAATACGATTATGTTTCACGTCAGCTGATACTGGATGAAGAATTACTTCAGAATCAAAGTGATATCCTGAACCTTTTCCAAGATGAAGAAGAGGAATTCGAGTTTGATATAATAAATATTGATACTGACCTTTTGAGGGTTCCCGAGATGGTAATATACGATGCTCTTGGTTCCGGGTAAGATGTTACTTCACCTGCTAGTTCTATCTAACTGTAAAAATCTATATATTCTATACAATATTAGTTTTATTATATGCTAAACTCGAAACACGTGTCTAGTATTTTTATGTAAAGAATCTATGTACAAAATTTCAAAATTGTATCATGAAAAATCACAAAGTTGTAAGCTTGTTAATGTTACCTAGTTTTCCGTACAAAAACATGCTTACCGCGCGCCGCCCGCGCATGCAGCGTCTCTTGCGCTCGATAATGATTACGTAGTGTCGCTCGGTGTCCAACTTGTAACCTTTTTTAAATATTTTTGCGACAAAATATAACATAGTGTAAAAATTATTGGAATCGATTCAGTTAATTATTCTGAACAAACTAAGCATATTCAGGTTTCGCATCTAAAAGTAATGTTGTATACTAATAATAATGCTGAAGAGTTTGTTTGTTTGTTTGAACGCGCTAATCTCTGAAACTATCAGTCGGATTTGAAAAGGCTAGGTTATTAGGCGGAAAAAAGAAAAAAGTCAGAACGAAAGCGAAAACGATGTAATAACTCGGGCTGGCGATGCGATGCGACGGGGTGAACAAGAAGTTTCACGTGGACGAAGACGCTGGGAGAAGCTAGTATTTAATAACTTAGCTATACAGTACATATTCCGCATACAAAAACATCCCGGCTCTCTTTCCATCAGTTTTTACATACGAAATCAACGATAGTACTTATTTAAAAGATTCCGTAATCTAATAAACAACTTTCGATACATACATGATTTTTTAAAATTTTCACAGTCCTGCCGACAGTGTCCTGAAAATCATAGACGGAAGTGGACGGGGAGAAACATCAACTACAGCTCCGGAAAAAAAACCGGAAAAACCGAAAAAAAGCGGTACGTCTACTTTGCTCTTTAAGGAAGAAGGAAACAATCGTAACTGGTTTGCGTTTCGAATTCCTAAAAAAGAAAATCGACTGTAGCGCGCAGCACGGTGAGCTACGCCGTAGCTATACACGTAGCACGGTGAGCTTTGCCGTAGCTATGCACGTAGCACGGTGATCTACGCCGTAGCTATGCGCGTAGCTAGTCACGAAATCGATGACAGACCAAACCGTTGTTGTATGATTATAGCTAAAACTTAGTACAAAAGCGTGAATTAAACGTATTTATTTATAGTTAGTTAAAACGGCACAGGTCCTATTACATTAATTAACATAGAATTATAAAAATTAGAATAAAATAAGCATTCAAATAACATACAATACAAAAATTAAATTCAAATTCAAAGATATATTATTCGAGTCGAATCGAATACGAAAAATTAGTGCTTTCGTGGCTGGCCTATCTACCGGTCTATGTAACCGAACAATTTGGGCTCTCTATCAACTATAGAAATGCAGTGATTGATCACGTTTCTTCATGACGCTTTTGTTGCCATGGCGAGCCAAGTTTACTTACATAAAAATACAAATTATTGAAATTGCAGCCAACGCTGCTACAGTTTTCGAAATGCCGGAGCCTGCACGATATTCAGGAACGCCGAATGCCTTTATTCTTGAGTTGTTCGCTATTCATCCCAATTACGACGAGAGGTAAGAGCTTATCTGTCTACTGATGAATTATAAAGTTTCAAAGGATGACCGCTGCTAAAATAAGGCCGACTCCTTTTCCTTCTAGCCAATTCGTAAGGTGGACCGATGACATTTTAAAGGCCGCAGGAATCCGCTGTTTGGGGTAAGCACAGAACCGATTGAAGTGGAGGTGCTTGGGGGAGGCATTTGTCCAGCAGTATACCTACGCCTTTCGGCTAAAATGATGATGATGACAAAGTATTCAAATAAACGAAGCAAAATGAATGTAAGGGAAGCAGAATGAGTATTACGGACGCAGCAAGTAGCATTCTGTAGTTCTGCCTAGCCATCATCTGCCTAGTCTTATCCCAAATATGTTTTGGGGTCGGCTTCCAGTCTAACCAGATTCAGCCGAATACTAGTATTATACATGGAGCGACTGCCTATCTGACCTCCACAACCCAGTTACTGGGTAATACGATACCCCTTGGTAAAACTGGTTTTGTCAGACTTTCGGGCTTCTGACTACCGTAACGACTGTCAAAGATCCACGAATGACAAACGGGACCAACGGTTTAACGTGCTTTCCGGGGCATGGAGAAGTCTCGGTATGTAAAGATGGTCACCCATCCACAGACCAACCGCGGCAAGCGTAGCTTAACCTGATCGAACGACCTGTGCTGCTGTTATTATTTAGCCACGGGCCCCTAGTTTCTGCCTACCCCATAGGTCAAAGGCGAGAGATTATGTATGTATTCAAATAAGACTTCACAAATGACGGTACTTAATGGGACGAGCAGCCTTGATTGCTGGCTAGTATTTGTATCATAGCTTAGAGAGCTATCTATCTATAAATACTAATAAAAAATCTGAAGAGTTTGTTTTTTGTGTGCTTCTTTGAACGCGCTAATGTCTGAAAGTACCAGTCGGATTTGAGTAAATCTTTTTGCATTTGATAGCCCATTCTTGAGGAAGGCTATTTAAATACCACATTAGGAGCAAGTCCGAAAGAACGCTGAGCGAACATGAAATAATAGCGCGGGCAGCCGACGCGATGCGACGGGGTGGATCGGGGAACAAGAAATTTCACGCAGACGCAGTCCCGACCAGAACCTAGTGTGTACTAAAATAGGAACGAAGTTAAAAGTGCATGATGAATATTTTTGAAAAAAAAAAGTAATTGCTGCGACATCTGGGAACTAGTCTGATGCCAAAGATAATAGTTGTTAGAATTTTTGTCTGTTTTTCTGGATGTATGTTCCGTACTGGCGCAAAAACGGATGAGAAGATTTGAATGAAAGGCACACAGATTATAACCAGTAGGCCAATTCTGCTAATTTAAAACGTTCAAAATCTAGTTGCAGTCTCATCTCGGCGACAAACAAATGTTAAAAACTTGTCAAAATGTAGGGAAATTTGAAGTATTTTTGACAGATTGAGACTGAGATCAGACTGTGAACGTTCTTAAAAATTACGAGAATTGCCCCTCTGGATTAACGCATAGGGTACTTTTAATCCCGGCTTATAGTATGTTCCCCTGGGTTCCAACATCCACGCGGGCGCAACCGCGTACAAAAGCTAGTTCTTGAATAGTTTATTTTTTTTTCAGATATGGGTTTGATATGCTGGAAGTGGCATTCGAGATGTTTCCAGATAGAGATTATTGTGTCGTGTGTCTTCCTACTAACCAGCCTGCTTTTCCGTTGTTAGAGCATTTCACGGTTGGTATAAGGTGTAATGTCTATTCAAAATCTTGTTTCCAATTGATTTTATTTCCACCGAAACTAATGTCGACTTTATTGCTTGTGTAAATTAAGTTGATTTTAGAATGACGTTTGTACAAGTCTTAAAATGTTTGAAAATATAAGGCATACTGAGCATTATGTGTGGGTTTTCCATTAACATATATACATACACATTTACATGTTTGGAAACTAAATCGCGAAGTTTACTGTATTGGAGTATTGCCCTCTCACTTCATTATCGTTTAAATGACGAAAGTCAGGTTTGTAGATTTGGTAAGGGTACTCTTGATTGGGTAGCCCAGTGGTAATGGCCGGGTCTTACGAGTTCTAGATCGTATGTTCGAATCCAGACTAGCGCTTTACTTTTTGTAAATGATTTAATCAAAACGGTGAAGGAAAACTTCGTGAAGAAACCGGCATGTCCTAGAACCAAAAAATCAAAGAGATGTGACATCTACAAACCCGCACTGGGCCTCACACCGAGAAGAGGCCTGTGTCCCAGCCCAGCAGTGGGAATATTATACGCTAATTATGATTTTTAAATATTTCAGTTGGTGACTCCATATGGTTGCAAAAAGAGGTATATAAACGAGTCGTTATATGTGGCGCACGTAAATTCAATTCGAGGGTAAATATTACAACATATTTTAAGCAAGTTTTTGAATATTTAATGTTTTCTTTGGGTAACACTGTAATCTAAATGCTAGCACATATTTGGGCGGGCATATCCAAACGCACACTACATACTTTTTTGGGTTTCGTAGCCAAATAACAAAAACGAAACCGTTATAATTTCGTCATGCCCGTCTGTCCATTCGTTCGTCCGTCCGTTCGGGTGTTGCTAAATCATGTTATGACCTCATCTAGTTTTTAAAGTAGGATTGACGTGTAAAACTATTTGTGCAAACCTACTTACAGAAAATAAATAATTTTTATTGTGGTCGTGAAATTATGAAAAAAACAAGGGATAGCTCTCCCCGTAACTGTCATGTGACCAAGAAATAAAAAAAATAAAATCAATGCACATAAGAGCGTGGGGTATCTTTACATTACATCCCATAATTAAACAGTTTATGTTGTGCGTGATTTTTTGATATGTATTATATTGTCCTTCATTTTTTTGAACAAATACAAACTTAATTTTTGCAGTCCATAAAAATTAAAATCAATACTGTGTTTGCGTTTTTTCGTTCATGCCAACCACGAAAGCTTTCACTGTGTGTGTCCGACACGCACTTGGCCTTTTTTTTACCATTCCTCTCAAAGACTTGTCTACCCAACGTGGACTTTATTTACAGCCGATTGTCAGTTCGTCCTGGAGAAGCATATGACTTGACACCTCTGAAGGAAGTGTTGGAGAACGCACCGCGCAGAGACAAGTTACTGGACCTGTTTGAGACCACACTGACGACAAAGGCACTGCAGTCCTTTACTCTGCTCAGTGAGAACCAACCTGTTGGCGTTGTTGTTCTAGGGTTAGTGTTGCTACGATACTCCACCATCTTGGAAACCTGTTTTGAATGATTTTAAGTAGGAAGCTTATAGCCTACCTCATGGTGGGTCAAAGTCAAGAGCCTACTTCCATGTAACTACTGCCAATCACGACATATAGGTATATCATGTATGAATGGAGTTCGACGAGAAAACGCGCGTTGAATATGTCTATATTTTTGTGATATAACCCACCATATAACTTCTCATTTGTAATCCCCGAAGGACCACAGGCAAGTAGATGGTTTGCCTACATTTTGCCAATAATTTTATTAGCCCCATATTAATCTAGGTACCACGTCGATTAATGAATATAATAATTATAATAATAAATGTTTTATTCACAACCCTTGTTACAGTTGGTCTTATTCTAAGGTGTACATCGTGGTGACTTAAAATAGGAGATTGGACATTGGAATACAATTTCATTGGGTACTGTAGCGAGGGCTTATATTTGGCAAATGAAGTATAAGTATCCCTGACTCCAAAACTAGGCATAGCCTGTATCGTGATAAATTAATAAATTATATTTATTCCAGTCCGTTAGACAACGGGGCATCTATACGAACACATTACGACTTGGAACCGGAGCCACGTAAGCCAGGCACCGACGCAGCGGTAAGGGTCTTAGGATATTTAAAATATCTAATGTGGTCTACATTCTGCCTACATGACTGCCTGATTTACAATATCTATGCAGCCGTTATTAATGCATACAGAGTTTTAGAAATCGATGTGCCATTATTAACACTCAGCTGGTACTGCATTTAGGCGGTTATCACATCTCCACCGCGAAACCGCAGAAGTTCCGCCATGACTTGTCCGTTGCACGATAAGCGAAACTGCCTGTTCTATCGCACAGATTTGATTATAATTCTATCTCTTTCTTGCGTGATGCGCCGATCTGCTCGGAAGCCAGTCGCACCTCCGCGCTCAGCCCGCTATTTTTTTGCAGTGCCGCGATTCGCACGTACCTGTGGCAGTCGACAAGTTTATAAATACACACATCAAAAGTGTCTAGGGATCAACATATATTTTTGCAATAACTTTTCTCCTGATTGATATTAATTAAAATTTTCTTTAAGGATTCATCAAATAAAGTGTTTTCGTTTGTCACAGTAACGATAAACCAAGTCACCTTTGCATTAATAAAGAAATTTGCCATTTTCCTAATAAAGGGATTTTTGACATTTGAACCACTAACACAAAAGTTCGAAAAAAAGACTGAAATAACAGTTTTCTCTAAAATTTTATTGGGTAACTTAAACAATTAATAATCCGTGTTTCTACCGCGAACACTAACAACACAAGAACATCGGTTTGGCATACTCAAAATGAGTTCATCCAAATCACGCTGTGGAATGGCCGCCCATGTTCGTTGCAACAACAAAAAAAGGTCTTCTTGCGACTGGATACCCTCCATATTCGGCAGAGCTCTTCTCTGTAGCATATCCCATGCATGCTCAATCGGGTTCAAGTCTGGCGACTGAGCAGGCCAGGGCAGGACATTGATGTTAGCTGCGGCGAGAGTCTGTCTTACAACTCTTGCGGTGTGCGGTCGTGCATTATCATGCATTAACTGAAATAAGGGACCGATTTGCACTTGTAGAGGAACGATGACGTCTGATACAATCGTCTCAGCATAAATTTGAGCGTTGAGGTTGCCTCTGATCCAAATCAACTCAGTTCTTCCGCCGATCCAAATACCCGCCCATACCATGATGGTTCCACCACTATAAGGATGGACTTCCTGGCAGGATTTTAATCGCTGTTGGCGTCCAGGGGTTCTCCAGTGTCGTATACGTCTTGTATCCGGTCTCATACCAAAACGAGACTCATCAGAAAAGCACACGAAACGCCATTGTTCTTCTGCCCAATTTCTGTGTTCAAGAGCCCATTGATATCGAATCCTACGATTGTGCATTGCTATAGGTGGTACCCGTAGCGGTCTTCGGGAATGAAGGTTCACTTCATGCAAGCGGTTTCTGACTGTTTGGTCGCTAATTAAGTTCCCTGAAGAGTGATGAAGCCTCACGGCTAACATCATGGCGGTTATTGTTGGAGCTCTTCGAGTTAAGATTTGAATGTATCGGTCTTGTCTCCGTGTGGTGTAGCGATACCGTCCTCCATGGCGCTCAGCCACGGTACCAGTGCTTCGGTAACGTGTCCAAAGTCGACTGATAACACTCTGACTTGTATTCAGAGCTAAAGCCACAGTACGTTGCCGGGAACCAGCTTCTATCATTCCCACGGCTCTGAGCATTTCTTCCCTGCTTAAATGACGTCGCCGCTCCATAATAACGTTGGTTTTAATCAGTAGTAGGGAAACAGTAGCACTAATAATGTCTTCAATGCGTTGTATGTTTTTATAGGGAAAATATTGACAGCTGATTTTCATCTTTTACTCGAATTTGATTCACAGTTCCTGATTCAAATTATGAAATGCACCAAAAAGGATCCATATAAATTTATAAAATCATAAATTTATTACAAAGCCACATCTCAATCTCAAGAAATCCGCATAAAAATGCTTGATCCCTAGACACTTTTGATGTGTGTATTTTTTTTTGAAGCGTTTGTTGATTTTACGGAAACAATTATCTAAGAGGTCCGAAGTAAACCTATAGATATTGTGTTTATTAATTCGAAAAAGCGAAATTTTGTTCCGATTGTTACAATTCAACTGACTCTTATGATGTTCCTTAGCGGAATGTCTAATGTAGTACCTAATGTTTCTTAGCGGAATTCGTTAAGTGGTTTCCCATCATTATTTTCGCAGCGTAGGTGTGCTAAGGTCCTTAGGCTGCGCTCATTGGGCGCATGCTAAGTTTGAAAACTATTCTGCAAACATTCGTTAAGCGAGTTTTCATTGATTCCTATATCTATTTTTATTTTCTACTATAGATATTAGCCGGTGTACTCTCTCCTGCATTTGAGCCTCACGCCCGATGGTTTTTGAGGGAGCTATTACGACTTTCACAATATAATACTCTCTTCTGGATTTGTAAGCTGTTCGCTAAAGGTGATGCGGTACGTTCAACATGCTTATATTGTGATGGGAACTACCATCACCCTTCATTTTACTCAGTGGAAAAATATGTAATATTGTACTTGCAAAAATATTGCCTTAAGCATGAATTGAGTGTTTCCGGATCCTTAACATAATTTAACACATGGGAGAGGACTAACTATTGGAGTTTTCTATGATCTCTCCAAAGCCTTTGATTGCATGTACCATGACATGCTTTTGCCTATGCTACTTCATTACGGTGTCCAAAAAAAGCTCACAACGTAATGTGAATGTGACGTTCTACTATTCGGAGATACCTATTTTATTTTGTTGCGCTACTTCTTCCCAGCTAAAGCACTAGGAAGTGGTGAAGTGCGGGCGTTTTGGGGGACTGTTTTATGTAATTTTAACGTTCGAAATGAATCATCAGAATGAATCAGCAGATTCTCAGACTAAATTGAATGAATGACTTGATTTTGAGACAGATTCCATAAGACACTGTTTAAAAAAATCTGTTTGTAACTCTTATAGAGTCCATCTCGTAATTTGATGTCGTTGGCTAGTCACATGAATCCAGTTCACCCGCGGGTCTCATTACCCAATATTAGTGGAAACAAAGAGCTGGAAAGAGTATATCAAAATCTGTAAGTTGTTTTTTTGTGTTCTTTTTATTTATATACGACATTCTGATGCACAGAATAAACAGAATAAACACTTTTTTTCATGGGGAATGACGGGCGATATATGCGTTTGAGGAAGGCACGATCGTTTGATCGTGACAAAAAGGTAGATACATGTTTATGTATCTACCTTTTTGTGACAGAGAATTGTCTTTGTTCAAAGTTCGACTTTGTCTATCGACAATAAAGTTGAATTTTGTCTAAAATCCGACGTGCTTTATTAACGGCCGCACGCTGTGTAGGTATTTATTAGTTAAGTGCCTACGTTACTACTAATAATATATTAGTAACTAGCGGCCCGTCCCGGCTTCGCACGGGTGAAAAAAAAAGAAAAAAAAAGCCTATATTAATCAGGGATAATGTAGCATTCAAATGGTGAAAGAATTTTTAAAATCGGTCTAGTACTTCTTGAGCCAATTCGTTACAAACATACATACAAATCTTTCCTCTTTATAATATTAGTATAGATGACAACCGCACTTCAGTAGTAACACTTTGATCTTGAGCTGACCTCGCATAGTAGGTAGATACGAAGTTTCAATAGAATACGAGACCAGCTTATACTGGTTATGCTACGGTCACCAAAGGAGATAAGTAACCAAGGTCTTCGGATATAGTTTAAGTTTAGTAAAAAAACCGATGGATGGTTTCGGATTAAATTTAATTTAATTAATAGAAAATAAACAGATCATAATTAAATCCATTCGAAAACATCCATCGGTTTTTTTTACTAAATTTGAACTAGATCATAACTTTATTTATAAGACCTTAATGTACCATGTTTTAAAGCAAATAAATGTATTCTATTCCGACGACCATGGTTACTTATCTTTTTTGCTGACTAAACCCCTGGGAGCTATTCTCTGAGGATACAGCCTTGCGGGCAGCGCTGTCGCAGCGCTGAAACTATTGTTTTCACCGCTGCGACAGCGCTGCTCGCAAGGCTGTATCCTTAGAGAATAGCATGGCCGGACGCGCAGTTTACTGTACTGATAAGCTTCTAACCCTCGTTATTTAATAACCTATTAGCTTACAAACATTTTCATACCACAGAGGCTGTCCATTTGCGTTGTGGGTATGCGAGCGGCCCTTGACCAGTATGCCCAAAGTCAACGTTAACACCGGTATCGTTGTTGTGGGCGCTAGTCGTACGGGACTCGCGTTCCTTGAGACTTTACTCCTGGGGTAAGTGTGAACCTTTATCATAGTATAATACTAGCGATACTTTAAAAGGTGTTATGGATTCGGACTCGCTAACTTGAATGTACAGAGGCAAGCACATCAAGTTACCCCAATCTGTCAAATTTACCGAATTGAATATGAACTTTATTCCTTAGCAGTAAAGTTGAAAATCTATCAAAGTTTGACAGATTGGGGTAGCTTGATGTGCTGGCCTCTGTACTTAAAAATGTGCGTCAATTCCATACACACCGCATTCAGTTTGACTAAACAGCCCTTTTATTCTAAGGCTTACTAACTTACATTAACGAGTACAAGAAAGTTGGTGGCTGTGATTAACTCAAGACAATGTTTATGTTCTTTCTCCAGAATTAGCTCACTGACAGGTTATAATGGCTCATATAATTCTTTATTTTATCTGACTGTGTCAGTATATTTTAATTATTTTCATTTATTATTGACATACTTACTATGTATGTACAGACGCCAGCACATCAAGCTACCCGAAACTGTCAAATTTTCCAAATCAATCTTGAATCTAATGCTTTAGCGATAAAGGTGAAAATCTATTAAAGAAAGACAGATTGTAGTAGGTTGATGTGCTGGCGTCTGTACACACGGCTACATATCAAGCTATACATTTCCAGTTTTAGCTGACCTCGCATTGTATAAGTTTTTCGTATAATCAGAAGTAAGCTTATACTGGTTATGTATAGCTTGATGTGTAGCCGTGCGTACACTGTTTTTTATGAGTTTTATTGCAACATGTGGTTAGCTAGCGACCTCAACAATAAATTGATCATAATTATTCTTTGACTTGAGAATTATTCTTTTTTAACTATTTGCGGTAGCATCGGGGGTCGGCTTGCCTTCTTCCCTCAAATATGGCGAGAGGGGTACCTAATGGATGATCTTTGCGTTATGCTTGTTGTATCACAACACTCCCTTTCTAGTTCTTTCATAATTTGACAGGCCAGCGTCCCAGTACTTAACGTTCAGCAACGTGACCCTTATCTCGGAGCATGGCGTCCCGGACGTGGGTGACTGTCTGAAGGCAGCGGACACATGCGTGCCGAAAGATGGTCGGTATACTGACCGCTACCTCAAATGCATGCCGTTCTACTATTATTTGGATATCATTACAGCTGTTATGGTTAAAATTGACAGGTGATTTATATCCTTAATTTAAAGCCCTACGAGGATCTTTTCACGCTCGAATGACGTTCACAGGGTGGCGCTGTTGGTTTACATTTTGTGCGATTGTTTTGGGAAATGTATTGAAAAAACAAGATGGCGGGCGTTACCTAGTTCTAATTTCTGCCACGCATCAAAAGATCCTTGTAGAACAACGAACAAGTTAGATTTTCATACTGAAAGCATGCGGAAGTTATGGGACGACAATGTTTTACGGATTTCGGGATAATAACTTCTTTAACCTGCTACAAGTAACAGCTGGATTCTGTCTCCTTGGTTGGCTGGATTTTACACAGCCTTAAAAAAACACAGCCTTTTAAAAGCCAGCTCTAATCTTGGAACATGACTTAGGAGTAATTTCCTTCCATTGCCCCTGTAAGTCATCCTGGCGCAGGCTTATAAATGTGTGCTGTGTGCCATAATCTGGGTCAAATAAATTCATTTTCTTTCCATCTCTCTTTCTGCTGTGGGCGAACCTTCTTTTCGTTGATTGGTAATCTGCATTTATTTCTTTTAAAAAACATGCTCGAAGGAATTGGGTGTGTGTATATCCGATCTTTGTAGAAATGTAAGATTTTTGTATGAATTTATCCGAACTGATGGAATATGGCAACAGGAATGAAAGGAGAAAACCATCGAATGGCGAAAAAGAAAAGACGTTGCTCGGTTATAATACTTATTATAACAATATATTTATTGCGCTGGATAAGAAAGTATACTTATAGTCAAACTGTTGCTTTATCTACGAATCCTACACGCATGTCGGGCTTGTAGTCCAATAATTATTTACACATTAATATTAATTCATTTCATTGCAGAAAGAGAAAATGCATTCATTTAAAAGGTGGCGGTTATAAGTTCTACGATGAATTGGTGTTGACCTGCGGCGAACAGTTCCAACATCCAGATTATTTGAAGGAATCCCTTGCACTTGTTAAAGAAGTTGCGTATGTGAAGACTTATTAAGAAAACAAATAAATAGTAGATTGGTACATCTATAGAAGGATCTTTTGGCGTGTGGCATTACACGGAACTAACGTCGCCATCTTGTTTTTCCAATACGTATCATAACGTATAATGTTCCCACTGCTGGGACACAGGTCTCTTCTCGGTGAGAGAGAGGACCAAATAAAGAGGTAATTCACTACACGAGCCCAGTGCATGTTGTGTCATGTCAGATGCTCTCGATTTTTTTTACACAACAATTTCACAATGCTTATCTACAACGACGCACTTTTCCTGACCTGTGACCTCCCTTGTCAATATCATTCAAGCGCCAAAAGATTCCTGTAGCACTGAATACTATTTTTATCTCACGAATCGACGTGCGCTTTACTTGTGGTTTTACACGCTGTGAATGTGTGTGTAAGCGCAGGAGTTCTCAGTACCGTCACAGAAGACAATGGCGAAGTCGGAAGTGTGTGTGAATAATTAATATGCTAATGCTACTCGTCTCCATGCACACATTCACAGCGAGTTTATCTATTTTGTTACCACAAGTAAAGCGCGTGTCGCTTCATGAGATAAAAATACTTTATTAGAAGATAAGTAGAAACCACTCCAAGCGGTGCGATGCCACACCATAATCGTGTTGTTAAATGTTGAAAATAAGAAACTGCCCGCTGTTTATTTTCCATTCATGGGTTGCATGAAAGAAATTGCTAACAGATTGACGCGAGATAATGGAGCTCTACAAAGCCAAGATTTTTCCAAAAAGCGATTATTATGCTATAGATTGATTTGAAGGGCTAGGCTTTATCAGCCTCGAAGCCGATGGGCTATTGACAGTAAAAAACAATTTTTAGGGTATGTGGGTAGGTTTTTTTGTAGGTATGTAGGTAGAAAACTCTCAATTCTCTTTGTTTTGTTTAGAAAAGGCAAACGCTGCGAAAGAAAACTGTTGGATGATCCTACCCATATACCGGATACTGTTCCAATACCTCCCGAGATGCCTGAGAATGTTTTTCTGATCAGCTCTTTGTACGAAGCCAATCTTTGTTTAAGGAAACTTATGCGCATGATCAGTGAAGCTAGTTAGTAGAATGCTTTTAAAAAATTCAAATTTTCAAATAAAGAAAAAAATCCTTCGGTGTTTCCCTTGTTGAGGCGTGTTTGGATTTTTTGAGCGCAGTATTCACTTTTCGTCTGTGTTTTTATAATGATCAACTAGAAAATTTAGAACTGGACGGAAACGGTTGCTTTTTTAACCTTAGGAGCTGCAAGGAAATTAACCTAAAAACTGCATTCTTTAAAAAAATACAAGCAGTTTGGGAAATACAGCGAGAATCGTTTGTAGCATAATCAGCCTATAATATTCTCTCTACTAGAGTTAGTGGGCAATAATCTACCACGCCAGCAGGGTTGATATATGTCACATGTCTTCAAATTTTGTTTCTAGGCCATTTCTGTTTTTTAACGATGTTTACGTTTACTGTTTTTAGAGCAGTGGTGATTAAATTATATACACAAAGTAAAGCGCCTTCAACTGGGCACAAATCCACACTCCGGGCTGCTAATGAGAAATTATAGATGGCAAAATCCAATAACACTTTGTCCGACTCGGGAATCGAATCCAAGACCTCATGTACATCAGTAGCGCTTGAGACCACCTAGACCACGGCAGGACAAAATGTTTAACTGACTTTTATTTTTACGCAGGAGACTCGTTAGTTTTGAGCAAAGATAATCAAGTGATTGTATACGGTGACCATATTGAAGCATACAGCTGTATTGCAGCATTATTGGAACTGGGTCTGGCGCCGGAGATGATTGTCTTCGTCGAGCCGTTCCCTTCGATCGAGGATCCTGCCCCTCTGAGGGTCAACTGCTTTAATGATGAGACGGTACGTGTCACACAGTCTCGTATTCACGTATCATAAAATCATGCTTGTAATCTCAGAAGGTTCAGGCAGAGGTGCACCTATAATAACACCCACAATTCGCCAGTTATGTTTGAGTTCCATGTAATAGGGGGCGATCCTATTACCATCAACCGAGCATAAATCGAAACTCCGGGCTGCTTCTGAGAAATTCTATTTGAAAAACCCAATAAAACTGACCGATGCTGGAATTACTAGACCACAGGTTTTCAAACTTATTTTGTCCAGCGCCCACTTTAAGAATATATTTTTTTTATAGTGTTCCTAATTTTTTTTTACTCACCATCTCTCGCGAATCTGAAACAGCTATTGCACAATTATATTTAAATAAGTAATATTATACAGTCGTAAAATAGGATATATAATTTTATCTGAGTCTTCTACTGCCCCTCTGAAAGTCTGTGGCGCCCACGAGCGGGCGTTATCGCCCACTTTGGGAACCTATGCTCTAGACCGACGAGGTAGGCTCATATTCACTGGTCTAAAATAAATATGAGAAGTTACTCCCGTACTAGTCACAGACTTAAGACTATTAGTTTGAATACCTACGGACCAAGTTCAAAGTCAGAGGGGATATTCTCTTAATTTTAAGAACGTTCACAGTCTGATCTCAGTCTCAATCTATCAAAAATACCTCTAATTTTTCTACATTTTTGACAAGTTTTTGATATTGATTGTCGCTGAGATGAGATTGCGACTAGATTTGAACGTTTTTGATTACAAGAATTGGTCTTCTGATGTCGTGTTAGTACATCATCATTCAATTTGGTCTAATATTAAGGCGTCCTAACTGTTATACATATGCAATATAACCTTGGTCGGCCTGTATACAGGGTTACTTTTCAATGACCAGCCAAATTTAAGGGTGTGGTACAGACCATCAAACTGAACAACTTTCTCCATGAGATCAACATCATAATCGCGAATAAAAATTCAACCATCCCATACGTTTAGGTCGAATAGGTATTGAAGTTTTCTATGGGACAGTTGATAAATTTTTTGCGATTACGATGTTGGTCCCATGGAGAAAGTTGTTCAGTTTGATGGTCTGTACCGCACCCTTAAATTTGGCTGGTCATTGAAAAGTAACCCTGTATATCGTCGACCGTAGGTTCAATTGAGGTAAGGGACAGAATACCCAATGTCCCTTACCTCAATTGAACCTTTAACCTACGGTCGACGATATGTCCTCATGATATCACTGAACATAGAGTTTTGGCTCGCTATGCATCGTACGGACTATGGATATAATGTACTTGTGTAGCATTTAGCTGGGGTTTTTGTTGAACCAGCCGAGAGAAATTAATTAAAATTGGTCTTTCATTAGGCCAGGCATGATAAACTTTAACAAAATATTCTAAACAGCCTATCGATTCTGTAAAAATCTCACCGTGATAACATAGGTGAAGTGAGCGTGAAGTGAACTATCAATGGAGGCATCAGGTGGAATGACAGCTCACTTAACCTTAGTTTTCACGGTGAGGTTTTTACAGAATAGCAGTATTGAACAAGTATCGCATTAGCGTCAGGGTAGTCCGCCAAATTCAATTTTTTTTCGTTCTTTGCAATTTGCAATTCAGTATCATCGGGGTAATTGCGTAACACACTATCAGTAGCAATGGCATTCATTTTGACAGTTCAACAACATTCATTGCGTTATTTGTTGTTGAGCAGACACATTTTTCGAGCATTTATGAAGCAATGGATTAGCAATATCCTTCAAAATTATTCAGATTGAGATTGATAATGTGTTATGCAATTAGAGTGCAGGTTGAATTGCCCTATTGATCATTCAATAGTGCAATTCAACCAGGGGGTCTACTCCCTAAGTCCGTCAACGAGGTAACGGGCCCGTCCGACAGTAGTCCGATACGTCGGAATGAACCCTACTCCCTAACGATTTCGGATTCATCAGTTTCAAACGGAATCATAGACAATATTCGTGAACGAAAGACGTATGGCGATAGAGTTGCGCTATTTTACCGGTCGATTACCGGTTTACTTATTTTGTAGTTTTCTAGCTTAGTAAACAAAAATTAATACTTTTGTCGTTAGAAAAAGACCACATTTATAAAAATATACTTTTTATTATGTTTTTAAATATAGAATTGAATTATTTTTGCCATTTTTGTCCGGAAACCGGCATCATCCTGTTGATACCTTTGCCTGTTTACTTTTTGAAGGGAATTTTCAAATGAAATGTCAAATTGTTAGCCGAGAAGTTTTAATATTTTCAATTCTTAGTTATTAGCTTTTTTGTTGTGTAAAACGGCCCCAACCGCTGCAGCGACACATGGGCAAATTGAGGCCCTTCTCGATTTTAGGAGAATTCACTCAAAACGGCTGTGGGAAAACCTGTGCAACTCCCTTAACTCAATGGGAAGTTGCACTAGTCCGTCGAGCAGTGGCAAAGGGTGAGTTTAATACATTACTCGTCAATATTTGTCATCAGTAAAGTGAATACAATGATAATCAGTCATCCTCCAAATACTTATCTGTAGGAGTACTTACGGGTATAGTGGTTTTTATATTGCTTTATAAAATTAACCAAATATTCCAATTTTAGGTGTGGTCTGACAAAAAACATCTTGCTAAAAAAGCGGCTGGAGCTGCCTGAAGGTCAGCAAGTGTTACAGGTGGAAGCCCATCGGTAGCACCAACCCTCTCCCAAGTGGAATTGAAGATACTACCGATAATGGGAGAGGGTTTCGGAGAGCCGCAAACCGAACCAAGAGTGCTAGCTTTTCAATTGGTAAGAATTACATTTATAATTTATGATAGTAAGCTTGTTTCAGAAGTAAAGAACTAAAAGCAACATTGAATTTATAATTATGTGTATGGAGTCTTTCCCATGCCTTTTTTTATTAAATAATATTAAATTACGGATAAGTGCACAATTAAGTATATATTTTTTGTTGTATCCGTCAATGACATTCAGTTTTTGTTGTACAGCTTCCACCTGTAATAGAGCCAGTCGCCACCTCACCCACCCATGCTGCTACACCTGCTGACCCACTTTCCCAGGAGCAAGCAATATGTAATGTTTTGACTGATAGGTAATTGAAATAAATGATTAAAGATAATTAATTGTTTTATTCCAACAAAATCCAATATATATCAACCGTTATTGGCAAAACCTAGTATGTACTAAACTCTAATGGTAAAATCCCGAAACATTGTCTCTTTTTACCCGACTGCGCGATGCAAATGAGGGTAATGTGTTTATCAGCGTATATTTATGTACTTATGTATGTCTGTTTTCCACCAGTCCCAACACCCATTAAATCCTGTAAGGAAAATAAAAAAGTTCACAAAATAAATACCCTAATCAATAATATAAATACAAATATCCTATGCATTTTATGTTTTATTTGGAAAGTTTTCTTGTGAGACTGCATAAGTTCCTATTTTTTTCCAGCAATTGCACTAATGTCTCTCGCTCTTTGCCTTTGCTGATGAGCTTGAGGAGAGGATATCGCCATAGCTATAGAGGTAGACACATCTCCCTGTCTATTGCGCTCTAATTGCAGGTCTTCCTCGCTGAGGGTAGGTGCTTCTAAGCCCGCCCGATATATTGTGTAAAACACAGCAGGCAATGACAATTTTACCTGAAAAACAATCTAAAATTTAGGCGTAAATAATATCGACGTTGCCTAAACTCTTCCTGTAAAGCTTCTTCAATAATAAACAAGCAGCCATAGTTAGGATCTTATAAACTGGTCACTTTCGTCTACAGCACGAGAACTATTTTGATGTCGTATCAACTGACATAACTATCCGTCGAAACCATTGTCAAGTTCAACTGTTCGGACGGGCAAAAACACATAAGGAGTAGGGACAACTGTCAAATCGGTGTGGCATTCATTCTTCGTTCGGGCCCCGAACGAATCATCCGTCCGTAGGTGATAGGGAGTAGGAAACGCCCGTAACGAAGGCCGAAACGACGGACTTCGTGCTTAGGGAGTAGACCCCCTGATACTGAATTGGCCTTAATGTCATGATTTCATGAAATGATCATCGATTTCATGAAATCATGCCATCTAAGGCCAATACTAACTTAGATACAGAATTCTGTAAATACATTTATTACGGTCGCGAATAAAATTTTAATCAACATACACTTACAACCTTACACTTACCTACCTGCAAATTGCATAAAACGTAAGTAAATTTGAATTTCGCGGGCTTTCTAAGCGCATCGCCCTTACAGTACAAACCTCTCTTGTAGATTGACATAAGAGTTCAAGCCACCGTGGAAAAGCTTGGCATCCGCGTGTTACGCCAAAGCCATTTGGCAGCATGGCATCAAATAGACAATCGGGTGGAATCTATTGATTTCATAGCGCCTCTCACTTCGATCTCGCTTAGAAGCTTTGCACTTTTCTATTATGGACTACGCGCTATAAACTTGTATGCGTTCAAAGGTATTTGCATTTTATATTTCTAAATTTAAGATTTTGAAGACACCGCTTAACGTCGTCATTATTATCATCATCAGCCTACAGCAGTCCACTGCTGGCCATAGGCCTCTCCATACATGATGTGCAATAACACCATCAACTCGATTTAAATGCACCTTAACATCGCTTTACTAAAGTAGAGATCCTTGATGACGTAGAAGCATAGCCTATCTGACCTCGACAATCCAGATATTGGGTAATACGATACCACTTGGTAAGACTGCTTGTAGAGTTTCGGGCTTCTGACAACTAATAACGACTGTCAAAGATCCACGAATGACAGCCGGGACCAACGGCTTAATGTGCTTTCCGAAGTATATGTGAATTGAAAAAGTCACGTTGGTAGAGTGGATTTGAACCGTCCGAAATATCAAATCATATATGAGTGACGAGGCCTTGACCATTGAGCTATCACAACCATTTATCATATACCTACAACATTAGTTTTAGTATAATGTGAAACTCGAAACACGTCGTGTCTAGAATTTTTATGTAAAGAATCTATGTACAAAATTTCAAAACTGTATCATGAAAAATCACAAGGTTATAAAGCTTTTGTTAACTAGTTGTCCGTACAAAAACATGCTCACCGCGCGCGGCCCGCGCATGCGGCGTCGTCTTGCGCTCGAAAATGATCACGTAGGCTAAGAACTCACGGAGCGATTTTCACCCGCAACCGCCGCGGTGGTGGAACTGCGGTTTTATTTCTAAACTCACGAGACCGGTTATTTGCGCGGTTACGCAGCCGTCGCGGTTGCAAGACGGGCAGTAAAACGATTACGATTCTGTACACCCCGCCCCCCGCCGGCCACCGCGGTCGCCCGCCAACCGATCGCAGAGCGCGCGGGCGCCACCCGCCGAGGCTGCGGATGACCGCGGCGGAAACCGCAAACAACCGCGCACACCGCGGGCGTAAAACGCGTCGTGAGTTGTGCTTTAATTTTTTACATATAAATCTACATTCTACAGAAGCTGCGGGCCCGCAACCGCGGCGGACGCGGGTGAAAATCGCTCCGTGAGTTCTTAGCCTTAGTGTCGCTCGGTGTCCAACTTGTAACCTTTTTTTTATATTTTTGGGACAATATAGAATCGATTCAGTTACTTATTCTGAACAAACTATATTCAGGTTTCGCATATCTAAAAATAATGTTGTATATTAAAAAATAAGTTTGTTTTACCCGGAACAGCTATCAATGAAAGTGGTTTAGTGTATGACGGCGGGCTGGTGGTAGGTCCCACATTCGAAACCAACGACCCGTGCATATCCGGGGCGGGAACCTGCGTGCGGTACTCACGTCGCTTATACGCCAGCCGTAGCACGCATCGGTACCATTGCTCGGAAGATATTGGAGAAGCGGTAAGGTTCTTATATCACTTAATATTTATAACAATATCAGCTCTTCTCATACAGAGCAGGCACGAGCCACGCTTGGGTTTCTGACTTAGGGTCAGTTCACACCGAGACGCGACGCGACGCGACGCTGCGCGCACACTTTAAAAGAGTGACTCACATTGCATTGTGAGAGTTCAGAATACGTTGCACCGTGCAGCGCTGCGCCTCGTGACGACTCGCGGCGCAGAGCGACGCATCGCGACGCAGCGGTACTTCGCCGGTACGCGCAGCATGCGAGAGCGGCGCAGCGCGAAATCACTGGCCTCTTCCAGCATCGCCGCGTCGCGTCACGTCTCGGTGTGAACTGACCCTTACTACAGTCGCCAGCACGTAACTTGGCAAGATTTTGGCGTAGTGGGAGTAAGTTAGCGCATTTGCACTTAGTGCAACAAGAATATGGTCACTTTTATTGTTTGTCACTATACTATGGTAATTGAAATAGATTATTTTTAAATATATCTGTTTACAAGAAAGTTAAAGAAAGGAAAAACGCATCTAACGACTCTTGCCAACTGCCAAGTTACGTGCGTAACTGTATTGTACGGCGCGCGGCGACTATACAGGGTGGAATCGAAGTCATGGGCATTATTTTAACCTAAGGCACTACTCACGATACTGATTGCATTAGGGCTATTAATACGCAAATCAAAAATATTATTAATGCAAGTAAGGAAAACCTTAAAAATGTAGTAAATCAAATTGCACAAAGCTTATTATTGCAAATAAACACTTAAAGTAATTAAAACAAAATACTTCGTTAACGCCAATAATTGTTGAAATATCAAAATCTTAAAGCGCAGTACAGCGCAAAGCGAAATGTAAACAAACATCACCTGCGCGCGCGCGGGTTTTTCCTTACAAGTAATAATAACAATGGGCTACAAGACATTCCGTCCGGCGGGATTCCCTGAACTCTCTCCGTCCCACTCCCTCACTCGCAAAAATACGAATATCACCCCCGCGCGGGGTATGCTTCCCGCCGCAACACGAAGTCACGAACCCGGAACCAGTGTCATAACGACTGCGCAGGTGCATTGACGCGTAATTGATTTATTGATCCCGTGACGTAATCGCCGTACTCGCCGCTCGCGTCATACGGTGCTTGGATTGCAGTGTATTAAGTGTTAGTGTAGTAGTTGTGTGTGTGTTTGTGTACACGATGCCTCGACCGCGTAATGTGCAGGCTAGGTACACCAACCAACAATACCCACAAATGGTTGTGGTTGTTGCAAGAAATTTAGTATGAACTCGTGAAATGTTCCATCGGCGCTACCCGAACGACCCTATTCCTTCACGGGGTCTCATTCCACCAGAACCACTCAGAACCTGTTGGATTTTTCGTCTTTTCACGTGCCAGCACATGCACAAGCTCGTGGAAGAGCACCCGTTTACCCTCTGTCACTTTACCGACAAATAAGGTTTTTTCAAAACAATCCACAAGCTAGGTACGTAAATGTTTTTTTTTTAATGTATGTTAGTTGACGTAGTTTTGACCGTCCTAAGCCGGCAAAGTACGAAGGGAAAATTGGAATTTATTATGAATCAATTCATTGGCAACTTACGAATGTCACGTGAGTCGGGCGGGGTCAAAGAATTCACGCCCAAGGACGCGCGTACGGCGTAGTGTACCTACGCATTTGCTATCGAGAAGCGCAACTAATTTGATACTTTGTATGACTTACTACATTTTAAGGTTTTCCATACTTGCATTAATAATATTTTTGATTTGCGTAATAGTAGCCCTAATGCAATTAGTATCATAAGTAGTACCTTAGGTTAAAATAATGCCCATGATTTCAAATGCACCCTGTATTATAATAATTATTATAAATGCGAAAGAAGTTTGTTTGTTACGTTTTCACGCTAAAACGGCTGAACGGATTGGGATGAAATTTTGCATATGACCTGGACAAGGACACAGGCCACTTTTCATCCTGGATCGCAAACGAAGTTGCGGGCAACAGTTGGTTTAGTATAAGTCAAAGTTTCCTAATGTATTTATAATAAAACTGTGTGAAGCTGGGTCCCTAGTATGAACTTAACAGTAGGCCAATTCTGCTAATTTAAAACGTTCAAAATCTAGTCGCAGTCTCATCTCGGCGACAAACAAATGTCAAAAACTTGTCAAAATGTAGGGAAATTTGAAGTATTTTTGACAGATTGAGACTGAGATCAGACTGCGAACGTTCTTAAAAATTACGAGAATTGCCCCTCAGGACGCTTGTATGTTCTTATAGTTATGCAGATGTGTATAGGTTTATAACGCAGCTGTGTTGATGTTTCCATTACTGGGACTCATGCCTCTTCTTCGTGAGAGAGAGTAGGTCGTAATTCATCAGCACCACCATTTCAATTGTTGGTTTTAGGACAATTTTGTTTTCTTTCGATGTTTTTCTTTCACCTTTTTAAGAGCTGGTGTCACTAAGAGGAGGAAAGTTCAAATTTCATGTAATAGGGGATGAGCCAATTACGATTAATCAAACCAGATATTGGGATGCCACTGAGAATTTTCTTGTCGATAAAACCCAATATCATTTTGAATTTTGCCATCAGATTAGGTCCTAGGACCCTCCCACCACCACCACTACACAAAGAGGTATTGCTGTCAAAATAACCGCAGCGGTTCCTCTGATGTTGTGGATATCAATATTCTTCTGTGTATTTTTAGCTGGGAAGACTATTCTTGCACAAGTTGGATCCATTCATGATGGGTGACCCAGAATTGTGTAGCGCGCCGGACGACCTCTTGCCCAGATACAGTTCCACTACATTGGGGTAATTTAAATAGGATATCTTATGTTATTATCACAATTATTATTGACAATTAGTATCGCCCGTAGATGTGAATATTGCTCTAAAACTAAATCAATATTATGTGCGAAACGAATATTTCGAATTAAATAGTCGTTTGAATTTGTGTTACGTTTACTTCGTGCGTTTGTGCTAGCCTTTTTTTTGTGGATGGGAAGTCATCAAATGACCCGCTCTGGGTGGAGCAGAAGGGGATGTCTGACTCTTACTGACTAAAACCCACCCGTGTTCCTTTCTTATATTCCGGGGCAGCGGTAACCCTTTCGGACAATCCCGCTGCCCGTTTGTGCTAGCCTAGGCCTACTATGTGTCGGAAGGGAACACCGGGGTGGTTTTTAGTCAATAAGAGTATGACAGACCCCTGCGCCAGACTCACGGCGTAGGACCTCCATCAGGAATTTCCAAACGAACAAAATAAAATGGCCTACTGATTGTAGGTAAATGGTCACCGTTGCCTATGGACAACTTTGGTGCTATTCAGTAAACATCTCACGGTGAAAAGTTAGGTAAAGTGAGTTTGGCCATGTCATCCTGTGTAACGCAAGTTATTCTAGGGACAACTGTAGTGCTATTCTCCGCTATACCAAAGGTATTGCAGAATGCGTTGCGATTGTGATCCCAGACTCAAAGCTGAATTGTGTCATGATTGTGCCTGGAATCACAATGGAACGCATGCCCTTCGAAACAAAAATGCCATTTGGAGGCGCAAATAGGGTGGGTAATAGTACTTTTCCAGTAAAGTTCCTTCACTTTTCTTTGTAAAGGGTGTAAAAGACGCTTAACGAAGCCGAAGGTCACTTGTTCTTCCGGTGATTGATCATACCTGGAAATATTCTTCAAGATTAAAGTTTCCACTTTTTTGGCGTTATTTTACGAAAGCAAGTCATTAATGTTATAATTTAACTACAAATACCCCCACTCCTGTACTATTGTATGCACCCACCGGCTACCGTAAACAGCGATTTTTCTTCAAAATACAAAAATCATTTCATGAGCAATTTGTATTCAATTTTAAGTACCTACTTAGTTTAGAGTATTTTTACACCTAAATTGAAATAGTGTTTTTAATGCAGATATCTTGAAATTTTCAGGTTCAGTCGGACCCGCAGCACAGCTAGCTTTTCACGGCTTGCAGGAACGGCGTTGCAACAGAGACCGTTAGTTAGTGTTTACGTTATTGTTGTAAAAGCCAGTTCTTTTGTGAATGTAAAGATACACCTAAGGCCGCTATCCCACTGGCGTTTTACAAGCGTCGGCGTCTCTCGAACGTCTGCGCAGCGTCAACGTTGCGCAGACGCGACGTTGACGTCGTGTCGTCGCGTGACAAGCATTAACTTCCGCTGAACGCGACGTCAACGTCGCGTCTGCACAACGTTAACGTCGCGTCTGTTGGCAACAGTATCATGTGCGCGACGTTAACGTCGCGTTTAGTGGACGTTAATGCTTTTTCTTTGAAGCTTACTGTACAAAGCTAACTGCGCCCCGTAGTTTCACCCGCATAAGTCTCGATCCTGTGGGAAAATCGGGATAAAAAGCCCAAATTCAAAAAAAAGTCCTAATCCAGATCATGGTCTACCCATGTGCTAAATTTCATCCAAATCCGTTCTGCTGTTTTAGAGTGAAAGCGTAACAAACATACAAAAGATCAAATCTTTTCTCTTTATTAATATTCATTTAGATGGTGGCTTGGTATAGAAATTTGGTATTTTTTGTCTTATCAATAAGTTTTACCCGCGGCTTAGCTAGTTCCTGGGGCCGTATTATAAAGTATTAATGCCATCATATTTTCAGTCTGTAAAAGGGACAGTGCTGGTCATGTATAGCTCCGTCTCTCTCTCGCACTGGAATCACGATGGCATTACAAATTTACAACGTCATAATATGGCACCTGTGATCCAGTGCATTTCCCGGGTCAACATATCGTGTGTCACTGTCCAATCCATAAATTATCTGTAGGCAAAATATATCAGTTGGTCCGTTGCTCTGTTGTTGTGTAAGTAAAAGAAGGACGAACCTAGAAACACAACACAGGGTCAAATTAAATTAGCTACAGATAGTGCAATCCACGAAGACGCACCCCGCTCTTCTTCCGAATCGTTAGTGTTTATCGCTAGTTAATTCCAATAGTGTTTTAGTTCTTTCGATACATACTAATTATCCACTAATAATAATTAGTGTGTATTTACAAAACTAAAACACTAGCGGAATGTTGCACACTTCTGCTGTAAGCATTAGGAAAAAGAGTGGGGCGCGTCTTCGTGGATTGCACTATCTGTAGCGAAACCCGAGACGTGATGGATATCGTACATGTAACACGATAAAATATTTAAAATGATATTCTAAACTCTTACTTCAAGTAACTACACAACCTGTAGTCGTTGACTCTAAAAAATAATCATGAAACCATTTTTTTTCTCATGTTTAGATATGGATACACTCGACACGTGTGTGGAGTTTAGCTTAATACTTTTATTTGGCGCTGTATTGTTCTTCTTTCACCCAATAACAAAACAACGGACCGACGTGCTAAGGATACTTTATTCCGTAAAAATACACGTGCTCGCTAGCTAGTGTAATTTGCCCTTGTATAGCATTTAAATAGAGAGAAAGGCAATAAATACTAGAATTATAAATATTTGTATTTGATACAAAAACAATCTAGTTATTGGTTGATAGATGGCAACCTGTGATGAAGTTTGAGTCGCCGTTGGCCAAGTTTGCCATATTACCGGGACCCTTGTACTACTTGAAGCTAAGGAAGCCTGGTAAAGAGATTCCTATGGCTATCCAACAGACCTTGCCGCGACAGGTATACCAATAGTTTATTATCTTGTACGTGTGATAGTAATCGATTTAGTGGATATTTTGGTTTTATAATCTTTAACAGGGGCCCTACCATATTCATATGCAGGGCATTTGGTGTATAGTGGCAGGTCAATGTGACCGTTACCTCGTACACAGTACACTTAATTTTTTGACTAATATTTATCTGCTTTAAATAAGAGTGTAGGTAAAGGTTATCCCTTGCATAGGTATTCACAACTACTCGATACGCTTCCGTACCGTATTGAACATCAATCAATGTTATCGTAGGAGTCCTTTAAACGCTGTTCATAAGTCCAAAACCCGAAAATTTTGTCAGTTTAAATCAAATATACGACCACTATTCTTCCGACAGCTGTTTGCTGTCGGGGGCAAGGCAAATCAGATTATTGAAATGTGTCATTTTCGATACGATAGCTTGTCGTATGGTTGTGAATTAGGGTGCGGTGCTCTTCATAAAGGGCATGCGTCAGGGTAGCCCGCGAAATTCAAGTTCATATAATCTTATATAGAAATATACAAAGGTACAATTTTTTTTTTTTGGATGGGAAAACATCAATTGCGCTCAGGGTGGAGTAGAAGGCAGTGTCAGACTCTTACTGACTAAAACCCACCCATGTTCCTTCCTTAGCCCTTTATGTTCCGGGGCAGCGGTAACTCTTTCGGATAATCCCGCTGCCCCGGCAGGAGACATAGGTACAATAGAATTATAATTATGTACTTACTTAGAGAAATAGAAAAATAGAAAATATTTATTGTCCACGTAATACGGTAAGCAGGTTCACTGGTTAACAGCAAGTTGAGACGACATGAGTAGCTTAAAATATTACCTCCAGCTAGGTTACAATAGTGTTTGCTAGTGAGCCCCAAACTAGACAGTTAGTCTGTACCTTGGGGCTCGGAGTACAAATTCCAGAGTGGAGACTAAGGGTGATTTCAGGTATGGTATGGTATGTGTGTATGTGTGATGTTTGTGTGGTGTATGTGATGAGGGTGTGTCTGGTGTGTGTGTGTGTGCGTGTTTGTTCCATTGTGCTTCTTCTTCGTCTGATTTGGTGTCAGGTTAGAGTCTTTATATTAAGTACTAGCTGACCCGGCAGACTTTGTTCTTCCTCAATCGATAAATAAAAGACAATTGACTCTACATTTTATTTAGAAAACGTTTGTATGGGAAATAGAAAAGGGCTGTTTTTAGGGTTTTCCCGGGAATTATTCGATTTTTCTCACCTTTTAAACCTTCCCTAGACCTCCACGAACATTTCAAGATCAAGATAAGATAAATCCGTTCAGCCGTTCTCGAGTTTTAGCGAGACTAACGAACAGCAATTCATTTTTATATATACGGTGACTGATAATAATTAGTGACCGATACTTAAACACGTGCTTGTACCCATGATAACAAACAACTTTTACTATGGGATCAAACCTGAAATTGTGAAAAAAATCTGCTGTTCAGGCATTTATGTTCGCCTAACTGGTCAAAATGTAGGTACTGAACAGCAGATTTTTTTTTGCGAATTCAGGTTTGGTCCCATAGTAAAAGTTGTTTGTTATCATGAGTGCAATTAGGTGTTTAGGTATCGGTCACTAATTACCAGTCACCCTATATTATAGATTAATGATTTCAATGATTATAATTCTGTAAATACATACTCGTTACTACCAAACAAAATATGTACATATTATTTTGTTTAACATACAACCTGACACCGACCTGCAAGTTAAAATAAAAAACACTCATAATTTTTGCGGGCTACCCGTGCGCTTCCCCCTTAAAGCGCAGCTTCATTTCTCTGTAGTCAGGACAATTTAAGACTATCTTAACTTGTCCGTATATTCAAGTCACAACTTGGACAGTTTTAAGAAACGGTTATAACGCGGCAAATTGACGTAAGGTGCCAATTTGCTTATGAATTAATTAATCAACCTAATAGAGATTAGGATCTACGACTAATGTATCTTTTAACCACATCTCACACCCTCATGGCTATAATTTGGTAACGAACATGAAGGACAACTACTTCCGTGTCCACCTGAACGTACTCCACAATTTAAGACTATCTTAAGTTGTCCGTATATTCAAGTCACAACTGTCACTCTTTGACAGTTGTATGAAACGGTTATAACGCGGCAAATTGACGTAAGGTGCCAATTTGGTTATGAATTAATTAATTAACCTAATAGAAATTAGGATCTACGACTAATGTATCTTTTAACCACGTCTCATACCCTCAGGGCCATAATTTGGTAACGAACAAGAAGGACAACTACTTCCGTGTCCACCTGAACGTACTCCACGTGGTCGATGGGGTCACGTGCCTCTCCCACAAGCGTTTTGCTCCAGAAATGTATCAGCAGCTGTATGGCAAACATGAGGCCTTCTTCAATAAACTGTATACTAGATATCAGGTAAGAGCGATAGATACGAGGCTTTATACAAAGTTGATACGACAGAAAGGCTTTCCTTTAAACTGCTTATACTAGGTACCATTTTCAAGCTCTGTACCAAATATCATTTAATTTGAAACAGTAGTTTAGTCGCAAATGACTTTTTAAGTTTTTGGCCCGTTTGAACATGATGTATTTTTCTTAACAGCTGATTATGTCTATAGGCATAGGTCATGCACCTTAAAACGATAAATCTACGATACGTTGTTGCCGCTCTTACGCAAGTCATAAGCAAATACGTCCTACAAAAGAAAGTGACAATCCCATTAGCAAAACATCACGCGCGTAAAAGAAATAGAAATAGGTCAGTGTGTTGCTATTGCATCTTTGGTCCTTGCGAGGGGGGCCTCTAAAAACTAAAAAACTTGGTTTTTTAGTGCGCCAACGCTATCCTTCCGGGACGTACGTTACGTAACACGGAAGTCCTGTGCCGCTATTGTTTTGTCGAACTCGTGCGCTGACAATTGTGATTTTGTTTTGTTATTGTGAATAGGACACTTCTTTCTTTTTTTTTATTGTGACAAGACACGTAACTTGCTATTATAATTATTTAGTGTTAGTGTTTTTTTTTGTGATTTACTGTTTTTTATTGTGATAGGACACGTAATTAAACTTTGGTTGTGTGTGTGTGTATACCTAATTAAAGTGTTCAACAATGCCTCGTCTAACTTACACGGCGTCAGAATACACTGACATGATTTTAATTTACGGTGAATGCCGTGGAAACGCAGCATTAGCTCTGCGAACATACAGAGAAAGGTATGGTGACAGCCGCAATTGCCCTAGGAACGCCCGCACCATACAGTTGGCAGTACAAAGATTACGGGACAATAAACGTGTAGTGCCGCAACAGGAGGGAGTGCCACCGCGGCAAATACCCGCTGCATGGGACGAACGAATATTAGATCATTTTTCCCGCAACCCGACAACGAGTCTGCACAGAGCCGCCCGGCAGTTTAGATGTTGCCATAGAACCATCCACAAGGTTCTAAAACGTAACAAACGCAAACCTTATAAATATCGGAAGGTGCAAGCTTTGTTATCGAGAGACTTACCGATCAGGAACAGTTACTGCCAATGGCTATTAAATAAAACATCCGAAGACCGCCATTTCTTAACAAATGTAATATGGACCGATGAGTGTACTTTTACTCGGAACGGCATCTGGAATCGGCAAAACCTCCGGTACTGGAGTTTGGGAAATCCACACGTGTTTCGAGAATCTGAACACCAGTACAGATTTTCTCTCAATGTGTGGGCTGGTATCCATAATAATAATATTATCGGCCCTGTTTTTACTGACGGCACCCTTACAGCGGCGAAATTTTTAGATTTATTAAGTGGTCCTGTGGCCGAGTACACTGACCAACTACCTTTAGCCGTTCATGGCAAGTTGTGGTACCAGCTGGACGGTGCGCCTCCACATTCTGTGATGGCTTCCAGGGAGCGGCTCACAGAAATGTTTGGGCAGCAATGGATCGGTCGATTCGGACCTGTTCGGTGGCCACCACGATCTCCGGACCTCACTCCCATGGATTTCTTTTTGTGGGGATACATTAAGGGTGAAGTGTATGCCTCCGAGGTAAATACAATTGTTGAACTAAAAAACATGATTATTTTAGCATTTCACAAATTAAAGTGCTTAGCGACGGACAGTGATTTAATTAGAAAACTAAATAACAATATTCTCCGTCGGTATAATTTGTGCATTAATGTGAATGGAGGACACATAGAGAATTTAAAAATTTAGTGTTTTTGTTGTCGGCGTACTTCAAAACTATCTAACATAACAGCCAGCGCGAGCGGAGGCCTAAGCCGCCGCCCGCGCCACCGCCGGCCGCTCGCTTCGACACGAAACACATGCCGCGCCCCGGCGCGCATGCGACGACGTTGCCACTTTGTAAGGTCAGTCGCCAGGTCCAAGTTTCTATGAAATTTGGGTTTTTCCTTTATTTACAAAGGGTGGTTGCGTTTTACTCTGATTTGTAAGCTATTTAGTTTGTTTGAAAAAAAAAAATTCTCAATTTTGGAGCTTTTTATTTTTATACCTTATCGAATTAATACTAAACACGTATAGTATACGTAGTGTAATTTAATGCCCCTCTGTCGTATCAACTCTGTATAATACCTTACACCTTTCGTGACTATTTATGTGAAGTACCTATAGCGTTTCAAGGTTTTTTTGGCGCCAAAATCGGAAATAACGCCGCCATTTTGTTTTTCAATACATTTCACAAAACAATTGCATAAATATTTTGACCAACAAAGCCCTCTTGTAACGTCATTTGAACGCTAAAAGATCCTTGTAGCAGTGTAGGTTGGTACATTTTCAATAACAATTTGAATAATTTTGAAGGATATTGCTAATTCATTGCTTCATGTGCTCGAAAATTTTGTCTGCGCAACAATGTAAATAACGCAATGAATGTCGTTGAGCTGTCAAAATACAAGCCATTGCTAATTACTGTCAGTGAGTTACGCAATTACCCCGCTGAGGTTGATACGGCCTTAAAAATGGCACATCAGATTTTATAAAAAGTTCGTGTTGCTTGTAGAGTTGTCGCTGTCTCTGTCAATCGTACTTGTATCTCTTTCTAAATCACGACGTGTCACATTGACGTCTGGACATTGTATCACCAGTCTTAAACAACTGACTACTGTATTTGCAGAAGAATCAAATAGAAGATTTCTACGAGTTCTTCACGCAACCTTGGATGTCGGCATTGTACCAGGAGACGTTTAGAGATCTCGTAAATGAGATTAACGACCAAGACCTTGGCACGGTTGGTACTATACTTGCAATTATTGACAATAGTTTACTTCCCTTTTTTCTGTTTTTATAATAATCTCGAAGTAGGTACCTACCCGTGCGTAGCTAGATGGACTGCAGAATTTTTTAATGAACAGAGGCCGCACTTTGAATTGGTGCTAATGCTACCAGTTTTTTCCGTTGCGAAAAAGTGCAATCGGTTGTCTATAGCCGTCTCACTCGCACTGGGATAATTTTTTGGCTATAACAAATGAAAATACGTCCCCTGGATACATAGTTCGCATTATAGCTTACCTGTACCGAGTCTGATCCTCGCATAGCATGACTGACTTCAAGATTATTTTGTAGTATTTCAACCATCAACGCCATCTTTTGTCATCAACTGTGTACTAAAGTTCCCCCCTAACTTTAAGTATGTAAACCATTACAGTGAACTATTTGCAAGCAGGGTGAGCTTGGAAGCTTTGGAAGAGCTGTGAGAATGATTTGTAAGTCTGGCTAGTAGATGGCGTTAGATTCGCATAAATCTTGAGAAGTTCAAGGTGTATGATCATCAAATATTATGTATGTTTGAGCTAATTTTTTCCCGTATGTAGAAATAGATCGTTAATAATCGTGAATATCCCTTTTATTCTGTAAATATATGTAGGTAGTTTGTAGAGATGAGAATCGAGGTTGGGAGCAGCTGGATGAGAGTTGCCAAAAATTTAGTTGAATGGCGTCCAATTGGAGAGGCATATGTCCAACAGTAGACTGCTGTAGGCTAGGGTAGAGTGAATTATTTTTTTTTTTATTTTCACTATGGAATACCCGCAAAAAGCTCCGTGATAGGCATAATAAACAAAAGCGACTTTGTCTAGGTTTATATTTAAAGGTGCTTCCGATAGGACAAAGTTTTGAAAATAGAACAAATTACATTTATTTTCAAAATTCTTTTGAGTTGGTGCATCTCGAACCATTATAATACATAAATGATAATTATTTAATATACTTTATTTACCTACTTATTCATAGGCAGCTTTTTATCACTATGCTATTACTTACAAAAAAAAAAAAAAAATCTTCATACATTTTCACTCCACCCTACTGTAGGCTGATGATGATGATGTAGGTAATCTCATTTTTAAATGTTAAGTAAGATTATGGTCAGGATCACACAGGGAAGCACCATTACGTTGTTGGCTTAAAATTCTCTTCTCTTTTGCCAAGCCAGGTGATCATACCAATCCTTAACTGTTTTTTTCGACAAGATATTTAACGCACTTTTAGAATTGAAGAGGCCTAACTAAAAATTTTAACAAAATAACTTTGATACAATGTAAGTATCAAAAAAAATTTCTTTAAAAAAATTTTAGTTAAGCTAAGTCAGTGCGCGTATTTTGTGTATGGATTTTTTTTTTAATTCTAAAAGTACGTATATATTTAATTAAATTTCAGATAAAAGATTTAGTGAAATCAAAGTTCGCTATGTTTGACTCGGATCTGTCTCAGATGAAATCAACATTGGTGGATACGGAGCGTTCCTATGGATCCATTTCGTCTATTAGTAGCTACCTTCATGTTAGTATTACTTATTTCTTCTCTGTTTTTAACAACTTAAATAGTAGGCCATGTTTGCACTTGAATGTGGATTAAAGACTTGTTGGATCAAAAGAAAGTAAATACGTTTATTTGCGGCTAACATGACGTAGAGAAAAAAAAAACACTACAAAGAAAGTTAGGGGAAAATATGCATCACATCTACGCAAAACCGTCATCACTTTGCGTAATGATAGTGACCCTATGCGAGACAGAGCCCCAGCGCTAGTTTATGACCGATAACCTGCTTCTTACTGCTGAAAAAACCTGACTTCAAGCCCGGTAGTCACCACTGCGAGGATCGCCCAGAGGATACGGTGGAGGTCTGCCCTACTTGGGCGGAGCACCGCCGTGTTCTCGTAGAGGCGATCGGCAGCGGCGGCGACCTCTCGCGCCCGGCCCTGGTTCAAGTCATGGTCCGGGGCGAGAGGGAGTGGGAGGCAGTCACCTCTTTCTGCGAAGCAGTCATGCTAGCAATGGAGGTGGCGGGACAGCTGAGGGAGAGAGCCTCACGTCCCAGCCGCCGCGGGAGACGCTCCGGGCGTCGGGAGCCGCGTGACGATTCTCGGCCACCGCAGGCGCGGGCCTGCGGGCGGAGAGTAATGGGTAACTCTCCGTCCGATCAGGAGCAGGCCCGTACCGGACGGCGCGTACGTGTTCCACGCGCGCTTCACAGAGATGTCTGCTGTAAGGAAGGGGCCCGTAAGGGCCGAAGCCTGCCGGGGCAGCGGGATTGTCCGAAAGGGTTACCGCTACCCCGGAACACAAAGGGCTAAGGAAGGAACACGGGTGGGTTTTAGTCAGTAAGAGTCTGACACTCCCTTCTGCTCCACCTAGAGCGGGAGGGGTCATTTGATGATTTCCCATCCTCAAAAATAAAAGCCCTTGCATTGTGTAAATCACAAAGCAAGTTTCTTGCCCGTTCTATACAATAAAATCGAAGCAATCAATTTTGGATCATCCCAAGATTCAAACACTTATTTGGACTGTGGAACTTTTATTGCTGCCTCAGCTAAATTGTTCGCGTGTTAATCAGCCTTTAGTTCATCGATTGGTTTATCTAATATACGTAGAGTACAGCACAGACATAGGATTGAGCAACTGAGCTTTGACGTGTTCGCACCTCCATCCATGTAGAAATAGCGCGTATCGACGTCCAGCACCCTAATTGCCTAACACACTATCAATAGGAATCTGAATCATTTTGAAGCAAATTGCTAATCCATTGCTTCATAAGTTCGAAAAATTTGTGTGCTCAACACGTAAATAACGCAATGAATGTTGTTGAATTGTCAAATTCCGATTGATAATGTGTTACGCAACTGCCCCGCAGGTATCGAGATAGCGACCGCGATCGCGAACATCTTCTGTATGTAACCCTTAGAACCCTTCAGTGCTTACATGCATTAAATTCCTTGAATATTACGACTCATGCAGTTTAAATGAAACGCTGTAATATTTTTAACATTTTCTGTATATACTTCAATGTTATAGGATCCTCGTCGGCAGGGCACATTCCGTTCTGTGATTGATAAATTAGTTGCGAAGACAGCTTTTGTAAGTACCTATTACTTTATGTTTTTGTTCTTATTCTACTGAACATGTTCATCTAGTAGAGTATAAAATCGACAGTTCACTGCATGTTAATAGTTCTCCAGACAGAATTTCGGTAATGGCGGCTAATCACAGCGGAGACCAGCCATCGACGTGGGAGATATTAAAGTGTACTAGTGTATGCGCAGACACAGGTGCACTCTATTGTCCCTTACCCTCATAGTTCGATGGGACGGCAATTAGACACGACCGGAGAGAGATCAGGCGCAGGACTAGTTAATTTTGTCAACATAACTTCAGCTGTTCTCGCATAGATGACTCATCAAATTCGTAACAGCCTGGAGTCCGCAATTGTGCCCGGTTGATGGCCCACCCCCTAATCTTCTTTTTCGTCGTTCCCTCAAAGTTGAGGCTTGTGACCACACACGACGCGTCTCCAAGTTATGCGGTCTTCTGCATTGTGGAGCGCTCGATAGATATATAGATAGATGCTGCCTTCGACAGCCTTGATCGAATCTGATGATCTTGCCGGTGCTCTGCTTTGAGCCCTATATGAGACTTAAGAGCGTTTACGACGTACGGCATTTCATACAAACTTTCAACTCCTTGTTTTTCGAAATTAATTAATCGATTTTAATGAAACTTCATATGTATAAGCAGGATAAAAAGGTCTAAAAAGTTAGTCCTGAACATTTTTCGAAAAATAGTGCTACAGCCAAATTAGACCGATTTTAAATTTTCCATAGAAACAGAGATTTCCAGTTGTCTTTTTTTAATTAAGACATTTAGAAAATGTTCTTTAGTAACATTTTAGACCTTTGTATCCTGCTTAGGTACCTACACGTATGAAGTTTCATTAAAATCGGTTCATTCATTTCGGATAACAAGGGCTTGAAAGTTTGTATGAAATGCCGTACGTCGTAAACGCTCTTAATCATACTTAACTGGCGAAATATGGGTGTCAAATTGGGGAATACAGATTTTTTATGTTATTATTCTTATAAAAGTAAATATACTGAAATAACAAGATAGTGAATATAATAATACTAGCCGACCCGGCGAACTTCATCCTGCCTCAGAATCAAAAAAAGTGTTTCATACAAAATGTATGAGAAACTGAAATATCTTTATTAAGTTTTATTTTTTCCGTGAATTTTTCCCATGTTTTAATAGTTATTCTGCTATTCGGGGCGGAGATAAATCCAACAAAACAAAGATGATAAAAATCGGTCCAGCCGTTCTTGCGTTATTAAATGGTGTAACTAACCCGACTTTGTTTTATGGATGACTGGATTTTAAGACTAAGACCCTTCTTGCGCGCACTAATATACCATCGGTAAGAAGTGTTTATTTTTGGACATAAATAGATTTCATAAAGTACATTCACCAAAATAGATAAGTTGAAACCAGCAGTGCGATTCTGTAACCATCTCACCGTGAAAACTTAGGTGAAGTGGGCGTGGAGTGAGCTGTCAGTGTCATCCTGATGCTAGGGATTGATACTCTTTACAGTTCACTCTAAGCTCACTTCACCTAACTTTTCACGGTGAGATTTTTAGAATCGATTGGCTGGGGGCGTAGCTTTGCCTGAATTCACGGGCGTTTCCTGTTCCGCATCAGAAGGGCAATTCTCAAAATTAAAAACGTTCAAATTCTGGTCGCAATATCATCTCACCGATAATCAATAACAAAAACTTCACAAAAATGTACGAATTTTGCAGGTATTTTTGACAGATTGAGACTAAGATCAGACTATTAACGTTTTTAGTTTGCGCCCAAACTAAGAATGAATGACAACACGATACCATTTTGACCGCTTTCCTTACTCCTGAGGGCAATTCTCGTAATATTAAGAACGTTCACAGTCTGATCTCAGTCTCAATCTGTCAAAAACACCTCAAATTTCCCTACATTTTGACAAGTTTTTGATATTTGTTTGTCGCCGAGATGAGACTGCGACTAGATTTTGAACGTTTTAAATTACGAGAATTGGCCTTCTGGTGTTTTTGCCTGTCTGATTTTTTTTTTGTTTTTTGACCCTGTATACTTATTTAATTTTTGGTGAACGCTGTTAGAATTGTTTTTACATATAAACTTTTTATGTTATCAAACAATGTACCTTTCTGGTGGAAAAATACCTCTCTCCGTTTATCCCTTTTCTCACGGCATCGGCAGGTTACCATTTTCTGTCTTCATCTCATCATCTATGCCTCTTAGGTCTGTTACAGTATTTTTATCTCACATCTCACGAAGTGTATGTAAAGAAGCATAGTTATTAAGTGGTGTTACTATTATGAATACCTTTAATTGAAATACTTGCCCCGTTTTCTGACAGCCAGGTCACTATTGCACGTAATGTAATGTAACATGTTATGATTGGTCGGTCAAAGTTACAACAGCCAATCATGTTTAAACATGAGATTTGTCTAAATATTAAAATAAAATGCCTTGTAGAGACAATCTATCATCTTCCCGTCCTTACAGCTATTCACATGCATACTCGAAACTATACCCACGGATGATGATGATAATTGTAATCCCCGTCACAAGAAGCTGTAAATTTTGTAAATAAAGAACTTCTACTAAGTTACGTAGCGACAATTAAATCAACAACAAATGATCCCAAATTCATTCAGCTCATAGTAACATACGTATAATACGAAACTAACGTACAATTTTACTTGGTCGGGTTATATTTTAGCGATATAAAGCGCTATCGTCTAATGTTTTGTGGTACTGGAACGCGTCCAACTCATGGAACGTAAACCTTTGGACCGCCATTTTGAAGTAAGTTCACGCTGATGCTGTCAATGCTGCAGAATGCAGATGCAGAATACTCGGAATCGTCTGACGACAGTAATTAGATGTGTTTTCAACATAGTTATAAAAATAAAAATCATTACAAAACTGTTTTTTTTTATTTGATCTAAAGGTTGCAAACCCCTGAATGTGTGTTTACAAAATTTATAGCTATATAAATAAAATTTCCGTCACGTGATGACGGAAATTTTATTTAAGACTGTTTACAAACTCTAGAATTATCATAAAATTGAGCGATTTGTAAAAGGCATTGGGGTGTACGATATAGTATAGTCGACCTCATAACTAACTGCTTTGCGTAAGGTTGAATGTCCCTTGCATGGTATAAAACTATAAGTTCTGTTTGCCTATGTGCCTGTTAATTTTAACTTTAGTGTAGTTTCAATGTTATAGGAATTGTTGCCATAAATGGTAAAGCATCGACCATTATTTCAACTTTTTCTTATATACAATATTGTGTGCATATTTTTTATTAAGAAGAATCAATAAATTCGATTCCTTTTTGTTTTCTACAGGAATGTGGACAAAGCAAGCAGGTACGCACTGAGGCGGCTAGCTTCTGGAAAAAAGCTGGCGGTGAACGCATAGTGATGGCGCATGTGTCTCGATATATTGAAAAGAACTCTGTTACTAACCCGCACTTCGCTTCACCCAACTCTGATAATTAGAGATTTGAGGAAAGTGTTCTATATGGAAAGAAGGTCTTATAAGTCATCAACATTGCCACCATTCAATGGAAAGAAGATACAACTGAGTCCATTTTATTTTAATAATAATTTAACATCATCAATGTATAAATAAATTTCCTAGTCGTCGTAAAGCTTTGATAGTCGTTTGAAGAGTTCTTTGTTATTAATGGATTTTTTAAAAGAATTTGATATTTAGAATCTTATGTGTGTGTTTATTGTAATAAATTAAACCAGTCAATTACATTTTAGACAATTTATTTCATTTTACACATGTTCATTATTAGACAAGTTTTCTTACATATTATATTTACATTAAAATGCACAGTATGGCCACTGACTGTGAATGGAAATCGCCGAAACAGTCTTAATTGATATGATTTTGGTTTTGTACAAAAGCCGAAACAATTATAATTATTTTCATTTTATTTTATTACTAAAATTACTTCACTATGAGATCAAAGGTTGTTGATAAATGTGTATAAGTTTGACTAGCAATCTTTGGACTTATAGCCTTTTCACACTAGGGCTATATGTGAATGCGACGGCGAATCACAACCGCGGCTGGGATAGAGAGCACAATATTAATGAGTATGAGAGTTACCATACCGCGTGTGTCGCCGCGACATCGTGATCGTATGAAAAGGCTCTTATACTCTGTTAAAAATGTAGTGAAAATGGCCTCTTAATATAAATTTGACTAAACAATATCTAGTTAACATTACAATATCGTTGAGCTGTTAACACCTTAGAAATGATCATGCAAACAGATTTATATTTACACAGGTTGTATTGCAGTGTTAATTCACACTTTATTCTATGACAGCTCTATGTTAGTTAGTTAGAAATCAACACTACAGTTTCATGGTTTTGAATCATGACGCTGGCTATAGGCACTCACTCACGAGAAGAACAAGAAATTAGAATGGTTCCGGATGCCGTGAACAAAAATATACTGGTAAAACTTTATTCATTAGTAAGAAAACAAATGAGTAAAAATGATCAGATTTAACCCTTTATTCATAAACGTTGCTCAAAGTTAAGTAGTGATTAGCGACTGTTTAACCATACATTTTTGACGTTTAAACGTCACTTAATTAATCGTTTATAAATAAACCTCAAAAAGTAAAAAAAAAAAAAACTTTCATGTAGAACACTCGAAAAGTAAAATATAAACGTGTTACAGAAAATTTTAGATTTTTTTATAAAGCAAGGCGTGCATGTGCGTGTGCCTGTGTGGCACTTTTAATAAAGAAGATTTTTGAAAATTTCTTTTAATTTTAAATCTAAAAATCTATTTTCCAGTTAAGAATAGAGCCGTCAAAGATATAAAGGTATTTATCTCAATTAATACAACAATCAAGAAAATACATTACTTATCTTATTCGATTTAAAATGTCTGTACAATAATGACTAGCATACACAATTTACGCATATCGTGAAACAAACGTTTCAGACCGGTATTAATAAATCACTAAATGGCTATAATCGTCGTATATTTACTTGAAACTTGGTGGCGACTAAGGTTGGTGACGATTTTTTTCAGATTTCTTCAAAGGTTCGTGCAAATGCAAGCATCGTACTGTAATATTCGAAACATACCCCCAAATACGCAGAAACCACTTTGAAATGTTCATTAGAGTTGTTCTGTCGCTACCATGCACCCTTCAAATGACAAAGACAACATGAGACTTAAACAGCGGCTTCCAAAGTTGCCTTTTTTGTTTTCGGCTGTTACAAGGCTAGGGTATTTAGATCATTAGGCTTCAGGCAATCGGAAAAAAGAGTTTTATGAAATTGATCCGAATGAAAACGCATCGAAGATGTAAGTACGAGTAGTTGGTAACACATTTTCTTTCGAATTGAACAGTTTTCACCAACATAGCAATTCTTATTTAATTTATTAGTCCACAGCTTAATACATATCTAGGTACTTATTAATCTTTATCAACATTCATTTACTCGTAGGATACAGATATTTTATTTTGCAAGTATGGGTCCAGTACATGGTGATATAGGTTCAGACATGATATTTGACCAGTAGGCATATAAAAGTTGAGATACCTATAAGTGGTTTACTAATACAGGCCTCAATAAATTAAAACACTATTTGTACCTATGTATAGACTAAACACGTATTCACGCGTGAAAGTAATTCGATAGAACTTTTAGTTTGCGCACCAACTTGTGACATTTCCCAAATCATATTAGAAATTATGTTTTTTTTCTTCGTGGAAACAGACGCATCACAGTGGCTTTAGAGCACATTTTGTTGAAAAGATTTTGTAAGTTTTAAAGGCGCATCTACAGATTCAGGTCAGGACTTTTCGTACTTCGGCATCTCAGCGAACATGAACGATGAACTATTACAAATATTATGTTAATTAAAAATACTAAAAACATTAGGTTGATGAATTAGTTTAAAATCTCTTTTGCAATACTTTTTCAGGATCGCTGCTCCGCGATACATTTAAATAACAGATGACGTGAATTGTCGACATTTGGCGTGTAACCAAATGTGAAAATTCATCAATTCGCACATACTCGCTAGTACAAATGACCGCCACCATTCCAAACAAAAATTTAGATTACCGATCCTGAAAAGAGAACAGGGGATGTATAAAAGAGATGGAGATATTACAGAGCATATAACGCCACCTCATTCACACTATGATACGTCCCCAGAAAATATTACACAAACGATAGGTAAATGTACACTTGAAAAATTGTAACCACGAAAAGTTATGCGACGTTTCCACATGTCACAGTGTTTCGCAATCCATTGCGCGCTGACTACGGGGGTGCGTAGTCATGCGCCGGCGCCGGCGAGTAATCGGCGCCGTGCAGCAGCGATTAGGTCTGGTATTGCAGCATCGGCGCAGCCGCGAGGTTTGCGTGATGGCCGCTGTTCATCCGGAGTGCGGATAGCGATTTGTTGTACCATTCGTCCTCTGCGCTCATGCCTGTTGATGAAATATCATTAGAATTTATAATATAAATACAAAGTAAGTACATTTCTAAAACAAAATTATTAAAAGAGTGAACCGCATGCAATATTTTTAGGATTTGAAATCTTTATTAATGTTAGTTTGATATCAATACACATAAGCTTCCGAAATAAATTCTCTAAATGATGGTGAAATCTGCATCATGATACGTTGCGTAGTTTAGAAGAACTACGCGGTCACACAGACAAACACAAAAAGCGTCTTTAATTTAGAATATGTATTGATAGTAACATAGTTCACCAGTCAGGCAGTCAACGCCAATCTGCTGTAAAATCTAGCTTTCAACCGACTTCTTTTCTAATAATATGTATAATTATTTGGTTACCAATCCTATCAATTGACTTGAGATTCAGTTGTAGGTAACTCACTAGGTTTTTAGAAGAGTTTCTTTAATCTTGAATAAAAGTGACAAAAAAAATATTATGATGTACTGGCCATTCTAGTATTAGAAAATAGGTTTATGCAAGTTTGCACTTGAATTTCTAAATCGCGTTTGTTACTAAATCATTAATTGCATTTAAAAGTAAACGTCAAATGAAAACCGCTCTTATAATACAAGACAAAAAACTAGGTTAAAACACTAGCTCAAGTAATATTTAACTTCGTTCAATAAGACATTAGACATTGTTAGTACGAAGAACATATTAGCAGTCTACGAGAGTTCGTAGCAAGTTCGTAGCACGTTCGGCCCGTAGCTCGTAGCACCGAGTCCCGCTATGTAGCTATATATTCGATGAGTACGTAGAGGAGGGCAGGGAAGCGAATAGTGAGGTACCGAATCGACCCTCGCGTTTTCTCAAGATGCAATCTCGCCGCAGGAAATAAGATATTTGCCAAGACGCCGCGAGGACGCCCGCCAAAGTAAATGTAGTGGAAATTTTCTTATTAGAATATCTACGCTACGATGCCTCGCCTCCATTACTTGCTCGTTTTTTCTTACGCAGGAATCTTTGCGCCCGCGGCCGCTTCGTATTTCACGGTTTATCGCTTCGGGCTTTTTTTCTCGTTTCTATTTTTGAAATAGAGTGCAGTAAATGGATTCTCGGTACGGAAACCTATTAAGAATGTAATATTGAAATTTACGAGTCTATTCGAGAAAACGAGTTGAACTGGAAAGCCACAAGATTTTAAATTGTATAGTTTAATCGCAACATCTATTATTTTCTTTGTCTATACCGATAAGGTCGAGTTTGTGCAGTTATTAGTTTCGCGTATTAGGATATTAGGTCACACATAGGGTCTTGACTTGAGTATGGCAAATGATTAATCTCCGGCCGCATGTTCAAGATGCGATCAGTTATACAACGCATGGGTTGGACCTATATCATTAGATAACTGTGTAAGTTCCTATATTACATTGCAATCGATATTTAAGATGCCGTGTGACAACGGTCGCGGAGATAGATGAAGATAAGTTCAAGTACGTTTTGTTTTAGAATTTGTGTATTAAATTAAATAACAATTTCTTAAGTAAAACGTGATTATGTAGATCGCGAGACAAATATTGTACGGTGAGTTTACTTATGTCATTTTGGAGATACTGCTTGTTCAAGGTAGATAGCCACCAAAAGAGATAAGTATCTAAACCGATGGATGGTTTCGAATGAAATTTAATTTGATAAATGGACTGTTTGTTTTATATTAATTTAATTAAATTTTATTCGAAAACATCCATCCGTTTCTTACTAATATTCAACTATATTTGACGGCCCTGGTTACTTATCTCCTTTGGTGATCGTACCTAATAGGCTAATAGCCCTCCTGTCATGAAAATAACATTAAAAAAAGAAACTTTTATTTGAAGTTAGTTTTAAAATAATACGTACGTGAAAAAGCAGTACACAGATTATTAAATTTATGATCACGTTAACCGTACTACACCACTAGGTACTATATCGAATGATGTCGTGAACTCGTGACGGTAACAAAGTCGTGCCACTAAACTCGTATCGTAACAACATGTTACACGTGTAAGTAGCAAAATACATTTAACCATTGCATTTAACATCTTTCAATATCTCTGACAAAAGATTAAAGTCGTATGTCCGCAATCACAAACCCCGACAAAGAGTAATAAAAAACCCAGAACGGGTGATATTAATAAATTTTAATCTAGTTCTTTTTCTTCGCGATCATCTGTCGGAACTGGCGGCCGTGTGGCGAGGACCAAGTTTTCCCATTATTAGAAGGAATATTTGTATAAAAACGGGGCATCATCTTCGCTCCAGCCAACTTTATAATTGCCTTGACGGCTCTAATAGAAACTTGATGAAAGCTGCCGCTCTCCGCCGTCTACCGCTTTTTGTTTTACGCTACAAACTTACATTTTAGTTGGTATCGCTCTTAGTGTAATTTGTTGTATGAAAATATTTTATATTTTAGGGTAGTTAGCAACTTATTTTGTTAGTCATGTTGGTGGTTTTAATTTATTTTTGGTCGTTAACGTACTTATTTTTTAGATATTTTTGTCAATGGCACAAAACAACATGGATGAATTATTTGCAAAGATAAACCAGATCAACTGAGAACATTATAAAACAATTCCTTTTTTCGCGTTTATTAAACTAATACCTAGCCATGTGGAATAAAATAAAGAATCAATTTGCAAAGATAAACCAAATCAAGTGAGAACAATATAAAATGATTTTTATATTTTTTTTTGTTAAATTATGACCCAACAATGCAGAACGTATTTCTAGCACGTACCATAATTTACGTGCGTTTTTTTCACGTGCCATTTACCACCCAAGCAGTCGATTCAAATCAAACCTTTTTCTCTTCATATGCTGCAATCTACTAACTCTTAAAATAGTCTTCAACTCACCCATAGTATCCTGCCTCATGCCGACGGCGCTCATGTTGGCGCCGTGTCCCATGGAGAAGCCCTGCGGCATGGGGTAGGAGCCCCCACCCATCTGTGATAAGGAGAATATGTCCTTCTGCAACTCTTCGTAACTGCCATGGTGCTGTGTGACATAATTTTAAGATTAGCATATGAATTTGCTTAGCATAAGAACGATAATTCTGCGTATAGCAACTTTTAGCAGTTATTACTTATACATTTCTGAAGTCAACGATAGAGAGCCTCAAGTTCTCAAGGTAGACGACGATCCCTTAGTTTACGACTAGATTCTGGTAAATAGAGAATAAGGGATCAGTGAGAATGTGGTGCCTGGTGTACCGACCGGACATCTTTTCTTGTCATTAACTGCTTAGCCTTTTCTCAACTATTTTTGGGGTCAAGTTCCAGTCTAATAAAATGCAGATGAAAAGCAGGGTTTTACGTGGAGCGACTGCCTATCTGACCTCCACAACCGAACTACTGGGTAACACTATAACCCTTAGTAAGACTCGCGCTTGACCACTCGTAACGACTCTCAAAGTATTACTCTCGAGTTGCAGCCGGGGCCAACGGCTTAACTTGCTTTCCGAGGTACGGAGGGGTCTCGGTATGTAAAGATGGTCACCCATTCACGCACCAACCGCGGCAAGCGTAGCTTAACCAGATTGATCGTTATTATTTAATTTTAGCATACTCGTGGTTGAAATCAGGTCAAATAAATTGTTATACCTTCACGCTTTGGCCAGTCAATGGGAACAGTTTTGTACTAGATTTAAAATAAACCAATGACAATATATGTATGGTCAATCATACATAATCAGCCTATAATGTTCCCACTGCTGGATCACAGGCCTCCTCTCTTCGAGAGGGTGGGAGTGGGCTGTAATCCACCAAGTGCGGGTTAGTAGATCTCACATCTCTTCGAATTTTTGGTTCTAGGACATGCCGGTTCCCTCACGAATCGTGAGGGAACCAGGTAGGGAAATCGTGAGTGAGTCGTGTTAGCCTTAACCGTTTTGAGGGCAGTGGTGATGAAATAATTTACACAAAGTAAAGCGCCTGGGCTCGAATCTACGATCTACAACTAGTGAATCGCGGTCGTGACCACTGGGCCACCATTGCTCTCAACCAATGACAATGTCTGGCTAGAAATATAGAATGTGTTATAAAACCTACACAAAGTCCGATCGCACTAAAAGTTCTTACTTCTTTAAACACTTTAACATCGAACAGTCATTACCATACAAAAACCTACTATTATAATAAGGCGTAGTATTCGCAATCTCGTCATCGCATTACTGTCACGCAGCTTCGCGCGGCTGCGAACATAATGATTTTTCCCGCCCTGTTTTATGTTAATCGCGTAAATTAATCCGTGGCTTTATGTTTTATACCGATTAACACTTGCGTTAATGGGATAGCGGTGCGGAATTACGTTAGGTCAGCGACGTGGCGGCGGTGGTTAGGTCCGCTTTTATAACTTATTTTAATTTAAATACTTATATTGTTATTTGTTAGTGGCACAGATACAGCTATATCTACATGTAAATAAAATTGAATTGACTGTTTGTTATATCCATAACAGCTTTTTATTACTAAATGCGTATGAAAGTATATACGGTACTTAAAACAAAAAAAAAAAAAAAACAAAAAAAATGTCTGTCTGTCTGTTCGTTCCGGCTAACCTCCGAAACGGCTGGACCAATTTTGACGGGCAGGTAGCTGATGTTATAAGGAGTAACGTAGGCTACTTTTATTTTAAGAAAAAATATATATTTCCGCGAAAAAAAATTAAAACCCCTGAAGTCGGATTTGTTTTCCAACATGCTCGCAAATGAATTCGCGGGCACGTATATTACAATATATAGCCGATTTCTGGGCCGAGGACATTTAGATTGCAATCGACAGGCTAAGAAGAAGTGGCACAGAGAGAGAGGAAAAGTTGAAGCGGGCTAGCAAGCTTTGTGTTGTATGAAATGTCATGGATTTTTTTAAAAGCAATTCGCTTTCTTTGTACGGTAGAAAGTAGAATTTAATGAATACATTAAATTCCACTTTATATCTTTATTAGTTGCGCGCCGCGGTTTCACCCGCATAAGTTTCGATCCCGTGGGAAAGTGGTATAAAAAGTATTTTATGTGTTGATCCAGGGTGTCAGCTACCTCCATAGAAAATTTTACCAAAATTGGACCAGCCGTTTGAGCGTGAAGAAGTAACAAACATATTATGAAAACACACACACTCACAAACTTTCGCCTTTATAATATTAGTGTGATGTGAAGTGTGATGTGATATATAATAATAATATTATTTATATATATTATAGTAGGAAGTAGGATTTAGATTCTATTTTTTTTTTAATATATTTTATTCTAATTTAAGCTTATGGCTAGATGAATGTTTGTCGTCACGACATTTGGTGCAATGACAATGTCAACTGTCAAAATGGGTAATTAATAAAAAAAAGAAAAATTAAATATTCTTTTTTTTTTATATGCGGAAGATGTATTATGGGACTAAAACTATACTTACAACTCTGCCTACCCTTTGGGAAACATGAGTAGTGTTACGTGTACCGTTAGAAGTGATAAAGATAACAAGATAATTCGAATTGTTTACGACTAGTTAACACGGCTTCGGCATTCCAGATTAACATCTAACTGGGAGGCTAACCCTAATCCATTTCGCACAATCAACGATTCCACCAATAAACTTCGGGATCTGCTGAAACCCATCAGAATCTACATGGTGATACGTTTATTTAAACAGTTCCAGAATTATTGGAATGTGTGCCCAGTATTTGAATTATTTTCGTCGGTCAGTCGGGCCGAGCGTTCAATCGCATTATGCCGTAATCACGGAGATTGATTAGCGCCGCATAGTAATGGCGTTCAAATTGTGGCGAAAACGAACACAGCCTGTATGTATGTTTTAAGTTCGTCATTAATTATGTGACCAAAATGCGGTTTCTGAAAGCCTGGTCAGCGGTGATATTCTGTGAAAATGTCACCGTGAAAACTTAGATGAAGTGAGCTGTCATTCCACTTTATGCTTAGGTATTGACACTATTGACAGCTCACTTCGTTTTAACGTGGAAACTTAATCTACGTTCGCGATTTATTTGCCAAAAATGTAAACAAATATGAATTAATGGAAAAATAACTTTTATTCCTCCACAATAAAGTTCAGTTTACGCTATAACTTTAAACATTTTTATATCTTTTTCAATAGTGCTAGTCACTCTGAAATCAATTAGAATGCCATTAGAATTAATTATATTTTTGTTTGCGCGTGTTTCTGTGATAAATAAACCTATTTTTCTTTCTTTCTTTCAATTTAATACTCGTTGAAATAAAGTTGATATTTGTTTAACTTGAAATATGGTAGGGGTGTGCAGCACTGTGCACTTTTACTGTGACTCTAGTCTGTGAAAATGTCACCGTGAAAACATAGGTGAAGTGAGCTGTCATTCCGGAGGCAGAGACAAATCCAACAAATCAAAAATTATAAAAATCGGTCCAGCCCTTCTGGAGTTATACAGGATGGTCAAAAAGTCGTGGATCAAACGAAATAGTGAGATAAAGGAGGCCATTTCCAACAAAAAATCTTTCTACAGCATGGCCATAATTCAATTGCCCTAAAAGTTATGAATATTTTTGTATTCTGAGTTCTTTTACAATTAAAATAATTAAAAAAAATGTGATAACAAACGGTGTTGTATTATTACTAGATAATGTATCAGAACTACAAAAGTTCTATTGCTGTTCTAGGTACCTTTCAAGAGCAATTCATTTTTTCAAAAATTTTGGCGTTACCAAAATATATTTCTCACTTTAAAAGCGTTGGAAATGACCACCTTTATCTCTCTATTTCGTTTGATCCACGACTTTTTGACCAACCTGATGTGGTGTAACTAACCCGAATTTGTTTTTTTGATATCATGTTCACCATAAATTACCTGTGGGTATCTGTTGATGGTGTTCGGGTGTGGGTACGGCTGGTATCCTCTGTAGCCCTGGATGTTCCTCATCATGCCGTTGCAGCCAGGAAGCACTGCTGGTGCCAACGCCTTCTGTAACTGCTTCTCTTGTTTGCGGTACTTGGCACGACGGTTTTGAAACCACACCTGTTAAAAGTATAAGATGATATTGTATTATAGTTCTTTGCTCTTGTTTTATGATTATTGTTGAATATAATATGTATATATATATATATTTGTACAGGTTTTATGTATGTTTATTTATTGTAGGTACCAATATGTAAATGGTACACCACAGACTACGGACTACCTATAGTATTGTTCTCTCCTTCTCCCTTTAATTCATTCAAAATTTGTCTTTAAAAGATAGCTTTTACCGATAAGATCACCCATTGTGACACCTTATGTAAAGTTTATACATTTAAATCTGTAGATTATGATGTAAATAGTACTTATTCTATTTATAATGTTAGAAATGATGAGTTTTGGCTTGATTTTTCTGTTTTTATAAAAGTAGAACGAGGCGTACGACGTTTTTATTCTTAGAGAGTAACAAAAAAAAAAAAAAAATATATGAAAGGTGTCTCTGAAATACCTAATACACGGTATTTCAAGTACCTTTTGAAAGCATTACGTTTAATAACAATAATCAGTTATAAGTAAGAACTTCCCGGTGCTTAAAAGTATTGTAAACTACCAACTAGCGTCTTATTTTGAGGAAGTATATAACCAGACAACAAACTTAGGTACTTCAATCTGCCATGTTTTCAGTGTTGTACCTATAAGTTTATAGATTTATATAGCTAAAACAATGGCCGAAACACACGAGCCCCTAATCTGTGTGTTGTCAACAGGAATAGAAGCGTGCGTCGTTTGATATGGTGATTAGAGCTGATTAGAGGGAGAGGGTGGAGTGCCCCCCCTCTCCCTCCCACCTCGCAAGCCCGCGAGGGCGGAGCGCCCTCCGTACGCACTCTCCATATAAATAAACCGATATACCCTATACCTAACAGTTAGTGAAGCCACCCCATCCAAAATATACATTATGTAGGTACTTTGGATCGTTGCTTCTCAACATTGTCTTCTGTGATTTGTTTTTATATTTATAAGAACTTTCATGTTATTTTGCCGTATTCAACTGAAGATACATATATTCTAGCTGGAACAGTAGAAGCGTTGCATTGCATGCTTTTTATGCTTCTTGATAATGGCAAAGATTCCTAGGAATTTCTAGAAAAATTCCTAGGAATTTTTAAATTGTATTTTTTTTAATGCAAAATGGACCAGCTCTTGACCTCGATCTCGTCTGGTGGCAAGCGAAGCATGAGGTCTATGATGGAACGAGCAAGCCTAAAAACAAAGTCCTAAAAACCCAAACTATGAAATGTGTAGGAAATCTTTTTCTGCCAAAAACCACGCGTCTCTCCATATTTATGTTAGAAAGGGATGATCCCCACAGATTGGGAACCGCTCCCTTCTTATATGTATGGATGGATGGAGGAAACATAAATGGGATATTAGTTTTTTCGCAAAGCTACCCGACTTCCGCCCGCATTGCGCGTTGTAATGAAAAACGAAGCGATTTCCTAACGGTTTAAATAAACGTAGCTTCGTATAAATGGATTCGATTAGGGCAGTAATATCCAAACTCTTTTGTAGTTATTGGTTCCTACATACTTTTTGGAAAGATCGAAAGTAGAAAGAACTGGCTCAATGTACCTAACTGAATGTAAGAATATGGTAAGAATAAGATTATTATTCAAAAATTGAACGAGAAATGTGAGGAGAAAAGCCGGAAATTGTGTGTGAAAAAATCAGCATGAAGCTATTGTCAAAATAAAAATAAAGAACTGAGATAAAAACATGATAAGGTAGGTACAGACGGCAGCACATCAACCTACCCGAAACTGTCAAATTTGACAGTTTTAGCGATAAAGTTGAAAATCTATTAAAGAAATCTGACAGATTGTAGTAGCTACTTGATGTGCTGGCGTCTGTACATTTAAATTTTTGCCGCAATCAGTACCTAGATTTTAAAATAAAACACTTTATCTAATAAATACTTACTATTTTTTTAACTTCGATATCGATCGGTTGGAAATAATATTTTTTAATTAATTGAGTAAATCCAATTTCACTGAATAGATAGCGCTGCAAGCATTCTCAATAACAAGCAGATGAAACAGAGTCCAGATATTATTGTGGAGGTACGGGGCAACTACCATACATGCCGATATTTCTCTACTCTCTCTTGTAAAAGTATGTAGCTAGATGTAGCCTAAACTAATAATAAAATGACAAAAATCTAGCAAACTCAACAAGTCTTTCGGACCGTAAGTTGTCAGAACGCAAACGATAAATTGATTTGGGTTTCCATTGTCTAAAAGCTATGAGTAGAGCTTGGATCGGCATTATTTTTAATTAAAACAGAGTTGTTTTAATTAAAAACAATGCTGATCCAACCAAAACTAATAGACATCATGATAACTAGAACATCAAATATTTTCAAACAGAACACTTCCAATCAACAAGAAACAATTTCGAGATAGAGTTAACTCAGTAAAGATCCTTCTCTAAGACACTTTGTTCTACAGAACGATGTATAGATAGCTATCTAATATCGTGGCAGAGGACCGAGTTATCCGAAGAAAACGGTCGCCTTTAAACTGAAAAAGCACGGGATCCAACAAAACATTTTCTTATTTCCAATTGTAGAATTCATTTGAGGGTAGAGACAATGTCGGGAGGCGCGCGGGGAGGATGAGCGGCTAACTTCGTTACGGATCCATTTGATGGGATTGCAATGCCTCAGGGGCCACCCGCCCCGCCCCGCCACCCGCGACCCTCGCACACCCGGCGACGTTGTATTTTTATATCGAAATTTCCTCTAGATAGAGGGAGCTCGACGACGACGTCGTCTTTAACGTTTACATTCTTATGTAGCGTCGCCTAAACGTTAATAGCCTCCTACGGAGCGCGCGTACACGGGCATACAGTGTTAGACATACCTCATGTATCGGCTCGTGTGTGTACATACACGTACCTACCTACTTACTCACCGGTACTCACAAGTGTGGCACGCTCGCCTACGCGCATTTCACGTGCTTTTAGCGTCGCTACCGACATAAAAGTATGAAATAATGTTGTTTCGTTCTTAACCTTTCATTTCTAAGAAAAGCTTCGAAATTCTTTGCGCTTGAAAGAAAAGAGTAACTGTCGTCTTGATGGAGCGCCAGTGAATAAAATATCACTTGAAAGCTATTTCATATGTATGAGAGTTAATATGTGATGATTAGATTAGGTACTTTTGGAAAGACGAATTTCTTTGTAAGGTTCGCGTTCGTAAAAGATAAGAGCAAGTCGACGAAAAATTCATAGATATACAGACAGCGCGACGTTAATAGAGGATGCTAAAAGTCATGTTCTGAATAAAACATCTAAAGCGACAAATTAGGTGCTCCGGGGACAAATCAATATCGAGGGTCCTGGGGGATTGAGCAATTTTAAAACTGAGATAAAGATCTCTCGCGTTTACTGTAAGCATTTCGTATTCATACGGCCGAGCCCGACAGATGCCACTTTAATTCAATCCGCCTCCGGCCTACGCTCCAAATTGTATTATCCGAGTATTCGCGCATCATTGATATTTCGACAATTCCATCCAAGAACGACTGGCGTGATACTATTGTGTTGGCTGCAATATTTTGTACGTTTTTATTCGCACAGCGGGTGGTCCATTTTTGCCGACATTCCTGTGTACGTTAATTGAATCGTGAATGTGGTGAATATTTAACATAATGCATCTGAATATCCACCAGGATGTTTTCTTTGGAAAATTAATACCTATGTATATTTCAGACATTTTATATGGAGTTGATAGCTACAGAAATTGTATTCTGTAGGCCAACAAAGTTGAGCCTTGTTTTTTGTGAATTTTGTAAAATTAGGGCAAACCTAAATAAAATCAGATCGGTTTAACAGAAATCAATAAATACAAATAAATCAGCCGTACTTAAATGGTGTTACCAAGCAAGTGCTATGTCATGAGTTTTGGCCCAGATGAGTAATTTTGTTACACAAAAATATAAAGAAGAGAAAGAAAGAAAGAATATTATTTATCTGATGCAGTTGGTGGCATCAAATCTGAGATTAAAATTACAACAGTCGGGTTTTTAAATACCTTGTTTACATGTCTGTAATGTTAGATTTGTGAATTATTGAATCGCACGGATGAATTTTCTTGTGTGATGAAATTTAAAACCAGACAAATAAAGAGGTGTTCTACATAACAGCTGCGTTCATCACGATTGCGATGTAGGTACGTTACATAATAAATTGTAATAAAGAATAGGTAACTGACCTGTATCCTCGCCTCGTTGAGTTTCGTCGTTCGGGCCAGCTCCTCTCTGCAGTAAATGTCGGGATAATGTGATTTGGCGAAAGCCGCTTCTAATTCTGCTAATTGTTCCTGTCGCAATGAAAACAACAATAATTTAGTAATAGTAATTAACCTGTTAAGAATATGGGACAATGAGAATGACTCAGATTTTGTTTTAAGTAGTTTTGAATGAATAAGTCTGGAGAGGTGGGATAATATTGGACACTGTACCTATTGGCAACTTCGCTTGATTAAAAATGCTTCTCCATGCCAACATTTAGGAGTTGTGCTGAAGAAGCTTTGGGGCAGAAAAATTGTCAATACGAGCTACGTATGAGTAATCTAGTATAACACATGAGCAGTGGTGAATTAAAAGAAAAAGTAGGAAATGTGTTCTGTTTGTCTGTAAACTTGTCTGCAATGCGCTAAAGAAATATAATAATGTGCTAAAGAAATTTTGGGGCCATAGAAAAAGATATTAGGGGCAGACTAATTTTAAATATGACCTCCGTCTACTGATGCATTTTCAACCCAACAGCAGTGTTGGAGGAGGAAATCCGTTCTTGTAGACGTCAGTGGCGTGTGATTTTATTTAACAAAAAATTATCTAGGATTAGGTATCATACCTAATCCTAGATAATTTTTTGTTAAATAAAATCTTAAAAAACCGCTCGAAGGTGTTTTTGGGACATAGACTATGCAGATTGTCATAGTAAAAGAACTGTCCTTTACCGACGGCATGAGGCCAAATATGTACATTAATACGAGTAGGTATAGGTAGTGCAATCCACGAAGACGCGCCCCACTCTTCTTCCGAATCGTTAGTGGTTATCGCTAGTTAATTCCAATAGTGTTTTAGTTTTTTCGATACACACTAATTAATTAACCACTAAAATTAGTGTGTATCAACAAAACTAAAACACTAGAAGAATGTTGCACACTTGTTTTGTAAGCATTAGGAAAAAGAGTGGGGCGCGTCTTCGTGGATTGCACTACCTATACTTAGGTTTAGTTAGTTGGGTTCGTGCATGTGCTAGAGATCTAGAAAAAAATGGACCTAAATACACACATCAAAAGTGTCTAGGGATCAAGCATTTTTATGCGGATTTCTTGAGATTGAGATGTGGCTTTGTAATAAATTTATGATTTTATAAATTTATATGGATCCTTTTTGGTGCATTTCATAATTTGAATCAGGAACTGTGAATCAAATTCGAGTAAAAGATGAAAATCAGCTGTCAATATTTTCCCTATAAAAACATACAACGCATTGAAGACATTATTAGTGCTACTGTTTCCCTACTACTGATTAAAACCAACGTTATTATGGAGCGGCGACGTCATTTAAGCAGGGAAGAAATGCTCAGAGCCGTGGGAATGATAGAAGCTGGTTCCCGGCAACGTACTGTGGCTTTAGCTCTGAATACAAGTCAGAGTGTTATCAGTCGACTTTGGACACGTTACCGAAGCACTGGTACCGTGGTTGAGCGCCATGGAGGACGGTATCGCTGCACCACACGGAGACAAGACCGATACATTCAAATCTTAACTCGAAGAGCTCCAACAATAACCGCCATGATGTTAGCCGTGAGGCTTCATCACTCTTCAGGGAACTTAATTAGCGACCAAACAGTCAGAAACCGCTTGCATGAAGTGAACCTTCATTCCCGAAGACCGCTACGGGTACCACCTATAGCAATGCACAATCGTAGGATTCGATATCAATGGGCTCTTGAACACAGAAATTGGGCAGAAGAACAATGGCGTTTCGTGTGCTTTTCTGATGAGTCTCGTTTTGGTATGAGACCGGATACAAGACGTATACGACACTGGAGAACCCCTGGACGCCAACAGCGATTAAAATCCTGCCAGGAAGTCCATCCTTATAGTGGTGGAACCATCATGGTATGGGCGGGTATTTGGATCGGCGGAAGAACTGAGTTGATTTGGATCAGAGGCAACCTCAACGCTCAAATTTATGCTGAGACGATTGTATCAGACGTCATCGTTCCTCTACAAGTGCAAATCGGTCCCTTATTTCAGTTAATGCATGATAATGCACGACCGCACACCGCAAGAGTTGTAAGACAGACTCTCGCCGCAGCTAACATCAATGTCCTGCCCTGGCCTGCTCAGTCGCCAGACTTGAACCCGATTGAGCATGCATGGGATATGCTACAGAGAAGAGCTCTGCCGAATATGGAGGGTATCCAGTCGCAAGAAGACCTTTTTTTGTTGTTGCAACGAACATGGGCGGCCATTCCACAGCGTGATTTGGATGAACTCATTTTGAGTATGCCAAACCGATGTTCTTGTGTTGTTAGTGTTCGCGGTAGAAACACGGATTATTAATTGTTTAAGTTACCCAATAAAATTTTAGAGAAAACTGTTATTTCAGTCTTTTTTTCGAACTTTTGTGTTAGTGGTTCAAATGTCAAAAATCCCTTTATTAGGAAAATGGCAAATTTCTTTATTAATGCAAAGGTGACTTGGTTTATCGTTACTGTGACAAACGAAAACACTTTGTTTGATGAATCCTTAAAGAAAATTTTAATTAATATCAATCAGGAGAAAAGTTATTGCAAAAATATATGTTGATCCCTAGACACTTTTGATGTGTGTATAATGCTTTGGATACGCCTACCTGCCACTGTTGTGTCGTTTTTTTCTGGTAGATGTCAGTACTAACACTAGTTTTTAAGTCGTGTATATACTAACCAAATGGACTACACTTATGGGTCTGAAAAAAAAAATTTTTAATGCTTTTTATTGGAAGTAAATGTCTTTTCTAAAAGTATCTGATTAAACCATATTCAGTTTAACTTCTAACGCAGTCATTCCCTAAGAGGAATAAGTAAAAGATACATCTGTATTTAGAAGATTTCAACTTTATACCTCACCACAATTTCCATTGAAAAATCATTGACTAAAATTAACCTCAATTGGCATCCCTGTGACATTTTATGATCCATTTGTTTACAATTTAACCAGATAATTTTGGACCATAGTAAGCCGACGGCACGCGAGCGCATGAGGCAGTGATGTCGGGGGTGCAAAACTTGCTCGCAGAGGATTGACGAATGGAGAAGTATGGAGTATCACACATATTGTTCTACTATGGCTGTGCCGACGACGTGCGGGTGTGGGATAGGACGCTGTGGTAGCTGTATGTCCTACATGTTGAGAACCTAATACTATACAATACATATTCTTTTATAAAGGGAATTATACTTCTGTGGCCTTATCCTGATGATGTATGGGTCTGGGACAGGACGCTGTAGTAGTCCCACGTCCTAAGTGTTGAGGAGTTGTTGAGGCCTCCCTTTTTTTTTGTTTTGTTTTTAACTTTTACAGACGCCAGCACATCAAGCTACTACAATCTGTCAAGTTTCTTTAATAGATTTTCAACTTTTTCGCTAAAGCGTAAGGTTCAAAGTTGATTGAGAGAATTTGACAGTTTCGGGTAGTTTGATGTGCTGACGTCTGTACATACATATTCTTCTATAAAAGCAATTATACCTGTGTGAAGGTGGTCCTATGTCGACGACGTGCGGGTGTGGGACAGGACGCTGTGGTAGGTGTATGCCCTGCGTGTTGAGGACCTAACGCTGGAGACAGGGCTGAGGCGCCACTGGACACTCCGCCACTACCCCCACCTGGTTCTGGCTTTAATTTTTTGAAGGCGCCTTCCGCTGTTGAAGAAAAAAAAATGTTTTTTAAAATATTGTAATATTACCTATAAGAATGTGGAAACCCACATTTAAATTACATCTGTGAATGAATTTTCTTTCAATTACAGAAATATGCAATAGTTAATTATTAGACACCTAACTAATTACACTAAGTACAAAATTAAATAAATAATCTGTGAATGCATCCATAATAAACGTATTAGCCGAAAAAGGCCTCTCACACAAACGTATTCGATGCGGTACCTAAATAACTAAAAATAACATTCCATAAAGGGGTTTTTAAAATTTTAATGTCATTGATTTTTACATTCTGTGACTACTCTGTAACTCACACACTTGTTAAATTCTAGGAAAATCATATAACGTTACAAAATTTTTTTGAGGACCATGTATCTATCACATAATTTATTTACCTGTCATTGTTTTATTTTTAATTCTTATTACCTTTTTTGGTAGAGTTATTTTATTCTCGGTGCATCGTCTTCACATATAATTATACTAGCGGCCCACCCCGGCTTCGCACGGGTGGAAAAAAAAGAAAAAAAAGCCTATATTAATCAGTGATAATATATTAATATATTAATCAGTGATTCAAAGGGTGAAAGAATTTTTAAAATCTTTTTGAGCACATTCGTTACTAACATACATACAAATCTTTCCTCATTATAATATTAGTATAGATAATGAATGTATAAAAAATCTTGTAAAACATTTGAATATAGTAACTGTGGTGTTTCTTGCCCATTCTTCTCCATACGAAACTATATTTTTGAAGGGGCGACTAGAATCAATTAAATTTTTTGTAAAAGTCGTTCAAAAGTGCCTTTTATGTGCCTATTTGAAATAAATGATTTGACTTTGACTTAGAACCAACAGTGCTGCAATACCTTCAACAACCGAGGTAAAGGTCTGTCACTCTACTTATTACCTCCTAACACTTATAATTTTCCTGCCCTTATCCTAATTTATTTGGAAGTCGGCAACATGTGTTTTTTTTCCATACTTCTTTAGCGTCTTACTTATCTTCATCTCAGTAATCACCCGCTTCCTAGGCATATCATCTTTAACACAGTCTAACCTTACCTCCCACTAACAAGCCTAATGAATTAGATACTATTTGATTAATTTTCAATCGGCTTCGGTAACTAAAGAGCAAATAACTATCCAATTGACCTAAAACAAAACATCGTCGACTAGCAGTCACTCCAGATTACCACGAAGGCCACAAGTTACTTCCTTCTCGATCCCAAATCAAGTCAAATCCACTACAAAAGAAACGTGCTCAAACTCAAACTCAAACTCAAACTCAAAGCATTTATTTCAATTAAACCATTTCCAGGCACTTTTGAATTGTCAAAATTAACTAGTCGGTCAGTTAGTCAGAAAGTTGAAGCTAGTTGCCCATTCCAAAACGTAGATCTCTTGGAGAAGAACGGGCAAGAAACTCCAAGGACACTCTTTTAAATTAAGATATTACAAAATCCTGAGTACAGTATTCTTGTTGCTTCTATATGTGAGAACAATGTTATGAAGAAACAATTCAAGACAGTTATAAGATTAAAAAGAAGCCCTGGCAGCTAAGAGATGACCAGTCTCAACTGACAGCGCCCGTTCACGAACATGACGCATGGATCAGCACCATCCAGCTCAACCATTTTGAAGGGAACCGAATGATCCAACACACGCGCCACCATCAGTGAGACATTTAAGTGAGCATGACACATTCTCAACTGCCATGCTCTTTCAAGTCAATATAAAAAAATTATAATGAACGGATCCATGGTTCTTACATTTACAAAATTAAAATAAAAAAAAAAAAATGCTTCTAAATTATACAAAACTATCGTTACCAATTTATTTACGAGATGAATAAAATTTTACTAGAAAGAGGTATAAGATATTAAAGTAACAATTAAAACTTGATTGAATTAAAAATACACATTAAATTCGAATGTCAGAAACACTTAAAACTGCTTATTTGCATACCGGCGTTGCGCATCGACCCCTTGTCGTAGGTCAAGATCGCGCGGCCCGCGTAATTGTAATTGCGTTGCTTTAACTAACGCTGTTAAGAGGCTAATGATTACCGACCAGAGTCGAGCCGCATACGTTTGAGCTGGCCTATTGCCGTGAAACTGGGCTGTGGAGATTTCTGTTGCTTTGAAAATTTTACACCATATTCAAGGACCATTTGGACGCGTGAATATTTCAGAGACTTTAAGACAAAACTGGCTCTTTTGTATTCATTTCAATGATGGACATAAAATCGTTAAAAAAACATGTTTTATTCTGGATTTTTTGTGTTTTTTTTTTGTCAAATAATTGTAATTTTTTAATTGCTGACATGGAATTAGTTAGTACTACTAAGCTCCTTAACCCAGACAGCCGTTTTACTTTGTGTAAATTATTTCATCACCACGACTCTCAAAACGGTGAAGGAAAACATCGTGTGGAAATCGGCATGTTCTGTACTAGAACCAAAAATTCGAAGACGTGTTACATCTACCAACCTGCACTGGGCCCACGTGCTAGATTACAGCCCACTCCCTCTCGAAGAGAGGAGGCCTGAGTCCCAGCAGTGGGAACATTATAGGCTGATTGATTATATACTCGTACCTATGTTATGTACTAAGCTCCTTGATTTAAACATGTCAACCATTACTAGTTTACTTACAGCACAGAAATATTAATAGATCTACATGTGTCAATATCAACTGAAAATAACTCCATAGACATCATCCGCTTAGGGAAAAATATAGACCAAGCAGAGGAGAAAAGTAAATTCACATTTTAAAGGAGTTAAAACTCATAACGAATACCAAATAGCGATCCTTAGCTCGTTTTAAATGTATTCCCACATGGCCATCCTGCACTGGAATGCCTCAAACGTTCATTTTTCTGAAAAATTCTCATATTGGCAACATAATCACTTTACCTTCGGTTTCTCTGAGCTTCTGAATTAAGTGGGGGAGATTTTAAAAGCACCGTCGGAGGTCGGTTTGGAAGTATTCATGCATTCCCTTTGACGCTGTTCCTGGCTACTTACTAATTAACATGGAGCTAAGTGTTTGCGTCCGCGGTAAACGGGGCCTTTTAACGTTTAAAAGGTTGTATTTTTTTAGTCGCTTCCATGTTTTTAGGGGCTTTGATGGCGAATATATTGGTTTCGCTTTTTACCTGACATTTTTCCGAGATGCGATTAAGCCATTAGAGATAGAAATTAAAAATGGATATTTTAGACGTTTCCTTTAAAACGTTCTGTTTTTGTGCGGTGGACATGATTTAATCGTCTCAGTTAGTGGCGGCTATTAGCCGTCAATTATTTACCAATATATCGATATAAATGTACAGCAAATTGAATCGATCAACAAGGAAGGTCACATCGATATTGATCGAACAGCTTCTAAAGCATTTCTGTTTCTAATTCCAACAAACAATTTTATCTCGGCGAAATCACCAGGGGTAATATCAATTAGAATCGAAAAATTGCGCCTGACTCGCAACAAGTCAGCGAACAGTATTTATTTGTTGAACATTTGTTCGGGGGCGTAAGAGAGATTCAATGTAACATGTCATTAGGGGGCTGTAATCCCCTAATTATGACGATTGACATGAAAGCGCCATCTGTGGCCGTCGAGAGTGTCGGGTGACTGCGCGAAGTGTCGCAAATAATAGATTTTGTGTAAATTGAGGCGTCATGTCTTGGGGATTATGTTAGTGGAACCTTGTTGCTTTGGGTGAAAGTAGAACAAAGACAATACTGATAACATGTGGTCATTTTTACATATGGTTTGTTTTGTATGAATAAAAAATATTAATCGTAGTACAGTGTTGAAGAAGGTAATACAGTTTAAGTGTATGCTGTGTTTAGTGTTTAGAATCCTGGATGTGTGCCTCACAGTATAACTTGGGATCGGATGTAGACTTGTTTCCCTTAGTAGGTCAACTGGAATAAACCATTTTGAAAAATGCACTTTCTCTCTCTGTAGACATGAAAACATTTAATACCTTCTACTGTAGGAAAGTAACAGGGTCATAGGAATTTTATACTCGTATCTACCGGTTTGCTCTGTAAAAATCTCATCGTGTAAACTTAGGTGAAATGAGCTGTCAATGGTGTCATCAGGTGAAATGACAGCTCATTTCTAAATGCAATAAATTCTAGATTGGCAGATCTAATAAAAAAAGATCAACATTTTAACGATACACATGAAAGTAGAAAAATATTACGATTCATTAAAAAGTCTATTTCTACTTCAAAATTGAATATTTCGTGAAGGGGACCCCAGTGGCGACCACCTCGGGCGAACCGCGGGGTACTCGCAGATCGTCCATATGTTCTGCACAATAATGCACTTGTGATCGACACAAATGCCGCAAATCCTACAGAATGCTGTTTAATTGTCGATTTAGAAAGAGGGCTATTAGAATAGTGGTATTACATGTAGTCAACAAAAGAGATAAGTATGCAGGATCGTCCGATATAGTTGAAGTTTAGTAAGAAACCGATGGATGTTGTCGACTGAAATTTAATTGCTAAACGAGCTTTTTGTTTTCAATTACTTAATAAAATAAAATTTTATTCGAAAAATCCATCGGTTTCTTACTTTTACTTCAGCTATATCCGACGATCCTGCATACTTATCTCTTTTGTTGACGGTACATAGCTTTTGGTATCAGTGGAAAAAGACCAATCCAGACTGTTTCATTGTATTGTATAGAATCAAGTTCTTCTAACTTAATAGACAGATGTTTTGCTGACGCGTTTGTTGCGCAACTTCTTCTTTCTAGCTAATACACTAGGAAATGGTGAAGGACGGGCGTCGTGCGGGACTGTCTTATGTTAATTTTAACGTTCATAAAGTGCTGATTTTTAGCCTAATTTGAATACATGACTTTGATTTGGATTTAATATGGATAATAAAGTGAATTAAAAACCTTTTTGAAAAATGTGACTGAGAATCAGACCGACGAGACAGCAATGCTGTCTTTGCCATAGCAATATCTACCTACGTGTTAAAATTCAACTAGTAAAAAAATACGAATAAAACCTGAATATCAAGTATTATGGCGTATACCTTAAGTTACGCCTGTCATCAGCCTACGGCAATCCACAAGCAAAGTTGAGAGCTAAAAACAACAATATCAGAATCAATTTAAGGCTAAAACGCCTCAATTTTGTAACCCGTCAAATACCAGTCAAAACAATCGGATTCACATTCCTAACCCGTTAAATAACTTTTTTTCGAGTGCCAGCTGATTCCGAGGGTAAATGTATAAATCACAATAGGTTTAGCGGATTTGTACGGAGGGTGCGCGCGCGCTTACAATCGACACTCCATTATGTCGAGAGGCTCTTACAACGAGATTATTATGCGCATATTGGTTAGCTGTTTAGGGGAATTACTGGTACTTTTATTTACAGTTTATTTTTTTTTTCCTTTCGTGCGTGGTCAATGTGCCAGAATGGTGGGTTTTGTTATTTTTTTGGTAGTGTGGTTAAAGGTGGTATAAATAATAAATGACCGCTGCAAAAGAAATAGCTCACCCTGGCTAGAATTACGAAGTGCGAATTAAAATGAGGTGACAAATGGTAATGTTAGAATCAATTTCTGCACTTTTTTACGTTAGTAGTGACATTATTCATTTTTTAGACCCAATAAATTAATCTGTTTAAAAAAAAATCTTTCTTTTAAATGAGCAAGAAAATCTTATTGCAGCCAAATGAAAATAAAGTGTAGGTAATGCTTTCTAGAAAAATAATAAAACATGTGCACAACTCCAGCTTCCTCATATGTGATAGAATAATTCTACCCCAAAACTTATTAAAATCCTGCCGCACCTCAGAACAATACATTACAACATCTGCATTCCTTCAAATGTTAGACCACTTCCGTCCAAATATGTCGACCATTACTCGTAAAAGGGGATAATGATAAGCTCATAGACAGGTGTGAACTGCACACGACCGCCACGCGTCACGGATAAAATATAATAAATGGATAGAGTGGAGTGATGCTATGGGGATGCTTTTACCCAACCGTGTTGGAGTGGGCTTCCAGTCTAACTGGATGCAGCGGAATACCAGTATTTATTATTGAGTGACTGCCTATAGGCCTCTACAACCCGGTTACTGGATAACATCATGCCCCTTGGCAAGACTAGTTGACAGACTTTTGCGCTTATCCGATCCGCAAGGATGCGAAAGGTTCATGCGGGGTGGTAAAAGGAATGCCATATGAAGTGAAATAGTACCTTAAGGGCCCTTTCGTCAATGTCCGGATAGCCAGTATCTATCAGTTTTGAAAGTTAAATACTGAAATAATTGGTACGAAAGTATCTGCCAGATCATTCAATAAGGACTTGGGTAGTGAAACAGGTCATGAATCGATAAGGTTGAAATATGCTTTTGGTTTGGTGATGTGGCGGGTCTTTTCACACCTTTATGGGGCCACGATTTCGCCTTACCTATCACAGACAGTGAATAAAACGGTATAAGTATTATCTAACCACTAACTAGCATGAACTATATTTGACCGCCCAATTTCTTAACGCCAGCGCTCACTAGGCGCCACGGCGGGCATGGCTTCGCAAAAGATTTTCGTAAGCGGAAATGATTCTGAATCTTATTTTTATACCCTTAGCGCTCACATTTTGCTGAGATATCGTCACAAGGGGAGTGAAGCATGCTGTAGGATGCAGTCACGGAAGGCTTTAGCATACTGTAATAAATAAATGTTAATGCTTTGCCAGTTTACCATGCCATGTCGCGTCGTGCCGCATATTAAGCGCGGCCGGCCTCTACATAAAACCATAATCACCGCGATTTATTTGCCAAATATAAAAACAAATATGAGTATTTGGAAAAATTATTTTAATGCCCACACAAATACAGTTCAGTTTACGCTACAACTTCAAACATTTTTTTAACTTTTTCAATAGTACTAGTCACTATGAAATCAACTTAATAACCACTAAAATAAAGTTGATATTTCTTTAACTTGAAATAACTTACAATAAAATTAGAAAAATACATTTGAATAGACTTTAGGTAACATTATATCACGCCTGTATTCCTGATGGGTTAGGTAGAGGTGCACCTGTAGTACACTACTATCAAGTTATGGTCAAGTCCGATATAATAGTATAACATGGGGCGAGCCTATTGCCCTCAATCGGACACAAATCTAGACTCCCGACTGCTACTGAGAAATTCCATTCCATAGAAAACCCAATAATACTTCCCCGACCCGGGAATCGAACCCAGGACCACAAACTCCGCAGTAGCATGCGACCACCAGACCAATGAAGCAGTCACTCTTCTTCTTCTTTTCGTGTCGATGGTACTCTTCCTCGTTGTTTTTTTTTATTTAGTTTGAGCAACAATGGCATTCTGTAGGTTATCCAAGGTGGGGCACTTAGGACAGTCCAGTAAGTTTGGGCATAGTCAGAACTCTGAAGCACCGCACTACACTAACTTCCTATTAAAATATAGGTAGGTAGGTTGTAACTACGGGTTGTAACCTCCTGAAAATTATTGACAGCTTTACTAAGAAAACTTTCCTGTCACATTCACTAAATCATGTCTTGCGTCATGAATATAAACGAGTTTTCTATAGAATTTGTGAATAAGTAAAATATCATTTTTATAAGATTTTATTGATAATATTTTCTGTACCAATAATAGCCGTGTAGTGGACAAGAGTTTATACATGCCCATGCAGAACGTTTCGTATAGTTTTTGTATATTCTTTACAACACGTGGTTACATTCGACCCGAGAAGAAGCCAGTTGATATTTATATTGCTTTGATTTGTTAATAATAGAATAACGAACGAAGAGACTCAGGACATTGGCTCAGTTGTGCATCAGTATGAAATAAAACATGCTTCAAACAATTAAGGAATCAGCAGTGCGATTCTGTAACCATCTCACCGTGAAAACTTAGGTGAAGTGAGCTGTCAGTGTTATCCTGATACTTAGGGATTGATACTCTTGACAGCTCACTCTAAGCTCACTTCACCTAACTTTTCACGGTGAGATTTTTACAGAATCGATCGGCTGTTTATTAGCTGTTCGTCGTATTTGTGATCGTCGGTGTTACCATGTATTCATTTCAAAATTTTCGAAGTTTATCATGTGTATTTTATATGTAACTAGCGACTCGCCCGGGCTTCGCACGGGTGCAATGAAATTTAATAAATTTAATTAAATAATTAATCATTTTAATTCAATGTTTTTTTTTTTTAACTTGCCGCCAGCCCCTGCCGCCGATACCGCAGCAACCGCTATGTCCCTGTATTTTAAATCTGCAATATCTTCGAAAATATTAATTTAAATAACATGCTGTGAAGAGCCATATTAATCTATATTAAATGCAAAATGTATTTAATGTAATTAATTGGATAAGGATTAATGCTGTATTGCTTAAAATCGCTTCGTAAATAAGCCATCATTTCTCGTAAAAAGTAAAGGAAAAAAAAATGGTTATTGTGGGTTATCCCTAAGAGATAGACATATACCATTACGGACTTTTTTGTAGACCTTTTTAAGGTGTACAATACTGTAGTACATTATTTTGATGTATCTCATAGGGTTCAGCCAGCGTTTGCAATGTAAGCGCAAAAAAAGGGTTTATTTACGACATCACATTAGAAACCTCTAAAATTATCAGTGTTTCTCTACTATATTATACATGTATTATACACATAAACCTTCCTCTTGAATTACTTTATCTATTAAAAAAACCGCATCAAAATCTGTTGCGTAGTTTTAAAGATTTATTCATACATAGGGATATAGGGACAGAGAAAGCGACTTTGTTTTATACTATGTAGTGATTTATGGTTACAACAAGAACATTTAGAAGTGGTCATAACAGAAATGTCTAAGACGATATATCATTTATTATAAGTAAGTAACGAATACTCTTAGATTTGTGGAGTTTTAAGGAATAGACAAAGGTGTAGATTTCCTCGATTTTTGCCGATCGACACGTGTTTTTTCTTTATTTGAATTAATCTTTAGTACCTGCCTTTTCCATGGAATACCTAATTTTGGGCTTATAATCATTGTGTGCAGATTGGAAAGTGCCCGTTTTATTGTGCATTTTTCTGAGGACGTGAATGAAAAAAGAATATGTTAAGTACCAAAAGCTTACTGGTGATATAAAAGTGTAATTTGAACATTTAATTTGTGCAGGCTAGCAAAGCATATTTAGAATATTTTCTATATTAGACAACAGAAAAGCACAGGTTTCAAAATGACGTCGGTGGGTACATATTTCTGTGGATAATTGTGGACCCTAAGTGCGTTTGTCCACCGCATCCGTCACGTTGATTGGGAAAATTTGACAGTTTCGGGTAGCTTGATGTGCTGGCGTCTGTAAAATTGCCTTAACATGTTCTCACCCCGTACGGGATTTTGCAGCTTGAATAGTTTACCTAAGTAAAGTCAAAGGGAAATTAATTGTTCAGCAAAAACACTAGAGTGCGCGCAAAATAAGTCTGCGCGCGGCCGAAATCAGAAATAATCGTTTGCCGTTATATGGACGTTTATTTCAGGTGTCATGAGAGTGTGCTGTGCTTCGTGTTTTCTAAAGTAAACAATTTCAATCATTACGCCGTAAGTGATTAAAAGTGCTGGCCTATAATAATATAATCTTGAAGTCAAACGTCGCGCGCAGACTTATTTTGCGCGAACTCTACTAACCTTAACTGTCATTATATTCAAATCACAATTACCTTTCTTTGACGGTTCTATTAAATGGCTAAAACACGGCTAATGGGCGAAGAAACAGAAATTGAAATCTTTGAAAAAAATTGTTGATATCGACGCTTGAAAGGTAAAATTGACTAAAGGACAGGTCGAACTGCTCAGAAAAAAAAATCATATAATCATCCTACAGGCATAATTCTTACTGTTTTGGAAATCTTATTAACCATCTGAATCAGAATTTATATGATTTTTTAAAATGAAAAGTTAAACTTTAAACTGTGTTCCTGTAAAGTTAGTCCCACCCATGTCACTTAGTCAATTTTGCCTTTCAAGCGTTGATATACAGATAGGATTGGTCTAAACAGTCAAAAATTAGAATTTACAATTACTTTAATGTTATTATAACAATCATAGTAATGCGTCAATTTGCTAACAAAATGATTTCCCTGACCGCACATTAAAGCAAATCTTCCGAAAAAAAAAAATTGCAACCTTTTGGGCTTCGCCGTAAATGAAATTATAACGGCTTGGCACATACTGATAAAAATATTTTCAGCAATGATGCTACGGTACATGTACGTATTTTTTCCGGTCACACAGCTCTGATAACTGAAGCCAGAATATTAGATCAAATCAGAAATATGCTCAGTCCAGTCCGAAGTCATCCTCAGAGTAGACAGGATCTTGATAAACTGTTTTCCCAATTTCGAGGCAACGGTGAAACTTTAAACGCAATCAACCCCACTGAATTTGATCCAAATAATCCAACAATATCTGCTGATCCGGACTATCAAATACAATTTGATTATTATCAAGATCAAGGTTACAGACTTATTGATCAGACATTAATATTAAATGAAATTAAATCAACTTCTGATAAGACAAAATTCTTTTCCTTCGGCTTACACTCCACAAGTGGCTTGTGGAGTGTAAGCCGAAGGAAAAAACCACCTCCTGAATGCCCGAAACCAACTTCTGAATGTCCAAAACAACCTCCTGAATGTCCAAAACCACCTCATGAATGTCCAAAACCTCCTGAATGCCCGAAACCACCTCCTGAAAGTCCAAAACCACCTCCTGAATGTCCGAAACCACCTCCTGAATGTCCGAAACCACCTCCTGAATGTCCGATACCACCTCCTGAATGTCCGAAACCACCTCCTGAAAGCCCAAAACCACTTCCTGAATGTCCAAAACTCCCTCTTGATTGTCCAAAACTTCCTCCCTGAATGTCTGAAACCACCTCCTGAATGTCCAAAACCACTTACTGAATGTCCTAAGCCTCCTGAATATCCTAAACCACCTGAATGCCCGAAATCACCTCCTCAATGTCCGAAAGCACCTCCTGAACATCAGAATATAGAGATAAAACCAAACTTTATAATAATTCAAGATTTACAGTCTGTCAGTCCATATAAGCAAAAATCACCTACTGTCGATCCGTATGATTCAAATTTAAATCCTGATCTCGTAAGTAATTCAAAGTTACCTTTTGATGGTCCATATAATTCAAAATAACCTGCTGACGGTCCATTTGATTCAGAACTACCTTTTGACGGTCTAACTAATTCCAAATTACCTTCAGACGGACCTTATAATTCAAAATTCCCTTCTGACGGCCCTAATAATTCAGAACTACCTTTAGACGGTCCATATCATTCTGAATTACCTTCAAACGGATCATATAATTTGAAATTACCCTCTAATGGTCCATATAATTAATTTCCCATAACACAAGCTCTGCTTAGCTTGGGACTAAATGGCGTTGTGTGATAGTTGTGGAATATTATTATTATTATTATTATTCTGAATTACCTTCAAATGGACCATATAATTTGAAATTACCCTCTAATGATCCATGTAATTTGAATTTACTTTCTGTCAGTCCATATTATTTGAATTTACTTACTGATCGTCTAAGTAGTTCAAAAATACTTTCGGACGGTTGTAGTTATTCGAGATTACCACCTGTTGGTTCAACTATTTCAAAGCCACCTAATGACGACGTAAGTAATTCAAGGTGGGATACTGACAAGCCTAATAATAATATCAATGATGTCAACGATACTTATGAAAGCAATAATATATGGCCCGATAAAAACAGAGAATTATTAGCAACTGCATCGAAGAAAATAACCCAGACTGATTACGATCACATCATAGCCCAGAAGTTCCCTACTGCGGTTAAGCTGCTCGAGATGTTTAGAAAACTAAACAAACTGAAAGAGTTACACAAAATGAACGAAAACAATGAAAATAATAACATAATTAAAAATGTTAATGAAACAATGAAAACTCTAAAGCAAGGCCTCAATCACCTACAGTTAAATCTAATAAAAAAATTAACAATGAGGACATCAATGGGTTGTTGCAGCCCAAAGGTGTTTATATGAGGACCACAACTAGTCCAAGCGTTGACGATGATAGACCTGTTATGAGAAAACTCATAAAAAGAAGATTCTACTATCAAGCGCGAGCGGTTAAACCTAAAAATAAGATAAGTAGTAACACGGGTAGTAACGAAACTGCCTATTTTTTTAATTAATTTTTTTTAACAACATTTTAATTAGGTACTTAGATATATGCGTTTAGATGAACATTGGCCCTGATTCTGTTGTTCACAAAGTAAATTAAATTTAAGTTCAGTACATCTTTTTCTTTCTATTTCATTAGGAAAAGGACAGAAGACAAATTTTAGTTTAACCCTGTCAAATTAGATAATCCATAGACAAGTTTGTTTGATTAAAAAATTGGCTACTAAAAATACGTCAATTTACGTCAGGCGCTGACTAATTTGACAGGACTAAGCTAATATTTATCTTCTGTCCTTTTCTTATTGAAATAGAAAGAAAAAGATGCACTGAACTTAAATTTAGTTTAGTTTGTGGACAACAGAATCAGGGACATTGTCACGCTTTTGAATAAACGGCTATGAGAATTGAAGTACAGCTGGCTTTGATTGTTTCGACTATTATATTTCAATCATGGGTCTCTGTTTAATTATTACTATATTAATTTCAATGTTATCATTCATGTGTTTCATAATTATTAACAGTACATTATGCAGTTCGCTTTTCATTACATTATCGTGGATAGATTTTACTGTTACATCAAAATGAATAATTATTAAAATTAATATAATTAATGTTTGCACTTACTTTTCTGTATGTATGTATGTTGCATTTACTTTTATGTATGTTGATAACAAAGTCGGTGACAGAATACCAACACACCTACGAAGCTATTACTATTCTAGTGTTTTAAATATCATTTTCAATCCGAATTTCCGCATTAAAGTGACATCTCCTTTTACTACGGGGTAATTGCGTAACAAACTATCAATAGCAATGGCTTTCTAATCAGGAGGTACTAATTCGCAATCTTATTGCTGTATAATAAACAGGCTATGTACTCGATGGGATTTCCCTTTAGCAAGAATAACGAACTTCATCCCCTATTTAACCCCTATAAGGGGTGAATTTTAAAAATGGTGTAAGAACTTTATTTTTTCTCTTAATTAACAATAATTCACTCATATAAATATAGAAAAATCTACTAGTATTTGTCTGCTCAACAATTTTAAGAGGAAATGCGGGTGGTCGTTTCTCCATAGAAACGCTCTCACCTGTTTCCTTTCTGGCTAATAAAGCAATGATTTTTTACAGAATAATAAACATTAACTACTTGTGTGTCCCTCTGTTTTCCCCTTTTTAATGATACATTGTTTTTATAAGCATTAGAATCCTCGGAATAAATCAAAAATGCCGATTTAAGCCGCTGTCAACAGAAGCCTAGTGTACAAATTTGACAACTATTAATGAAAAAAAAAACATAGGTACACAGTATAAAATATCCTTTTTATTCAGTTTATGAAATGCCTTTTAAATTGGTCCAGTATTGGAGGAGGAAATAGGCGAGAGCCAAACCTCGAATTATGACTTTTTACTTAGGCTTTTTCAAAAATCTCTACGACCGCATTACCTCTTAAGAGACTTGTGCAAAAATTCGTGCTTCTAGATAGTTTAGACTTTAGACTGTGCGTTGCTTGTCAGTCAATGAATGTGTGAATTTCAGATATTTATTAAGTAGAATTACTATAGCAAGTAGGTTTCGTTACACTGTTGCAGTGACTATTTCGAACGGATGCCGAATTTTGGATGCCCGTATTCACAGCCGAGCGATGAGGCACGTTCCTATGGCCATTGTTAGTGCTTGCCTACGTGACCAGCTGCATGGCGTAGTCTGTAGATGTTTCCTTTGTTAGGTACTACGTGTTGCTCACCATCGATGAATATATAGGCATTTACTACCAACCGAAGCATCAGTTGTGCTTGAAATAATTAGAGCGTGTGGCTGCATGAAATATTTTGTCAAACAATTTCAGTATCGCTATTTTAGCCTAGCCGTGGATATTCAGTTGATACCTAGTCCAAAACTCTGGATGTTGTTGGTTTTAATCTCATAGCAATGACGCGTTAGATGCACCTAATCACCACAAAAAATATCCCTAAAGTGGATCACTCCAACATTGCCACAAACTAAGTTGTTTATTTAAATGTAAAATTACTTAATTTAGCTGAAACCTATTAAACTAAACAAAGTTTGAGTAATCATTTCCTATACAACGTTACCGCCGCACATTTTCGTCAATGTAACAATTATTATTCAGCGTACATTAAACGTGCAGAGCGTATATTCAACTCGGCAACCCGAGTCGCTTGAAAATTCAGGCTTCGCTCGCGGCGGGGGCGCGACGGGAGTGGGGGCGCGCGCGGGGCAGAGGACGGTCGTTAGTGACATTTCGTATTCATGACGTCACCCGCGGGCCGATTGTTTGCAATATTACTCTAATTGGAATTGTAATTATACGCACATATCCCGCGTAGAGGCTATCTACGTGCTCGCTTCTAGCTTCAGCGAATATCGTTGCTTTAAACATATTTACTTTAGCAGCGACAATAAATATATTTCAGAGGAAATACATATACCTTCAGTAGGTCAAATAATTGTCACTTTTCTAAGTACAGTACGCAGCATTAAGGCTCATCAAGGTTTAGAATTTGGCTTTGCAAGGCGTCGTCTCTGTTTCATATCTCTGTATAGCACAATCAGCCTATAATGATTTAGATCAAATTTGGCACATAGATTTTATACGTAGTACCGTTTCCATTATTTCCAACCTACACGTGGGCGAAGCCGCGGGTAAAAGCTAGTACTTTATAAAAGAAAAAAAAAACTATGAATACTCATCTTGTAGAAATCATCTAAATTAAACTAATAATTGTACTATTGAATTACATTTTTGTTACGTCCAAAGCATATACTAAAGATAAACAAGACACACTGACCTCCTACCAACTTTTGATGAAAGAATCGTTCCCCTAACCGATGCATGGTTTATTTACAATAAAGGCACATTGAAAAATGAAAGCAAAAGCTCCGAACAAACAAGTTCCATTCAATACCCAGTTTACACACAATATACCAGAAATATGGAATAGCACATAAGTGCATAATTTAAGTCGCCGATGACCTGGTAAAGGCTACAGGAATCTGCTGGATGCGAGAAGCACAGTACCACTCGAGGTGGCAGAGCTTGGGGGAGACCTATGTCCAGCAGTGGACGTCTTCCGGCTGAAATGATGATGATGATGACATTTTACATAAAATGTATACGAGCCATATAAGTTGCTAGTCAATTTGGTAAACAATTAATTTCCCTGATATTACATTAAGACTGAAGCTGAAGACTATGTGGGTTCATTTTATTTTGCCTTTTTTTTTCTCAGATAGTTTTAGTCATGGTCTGGCAGTTTGAGTAATTTATACGACCCACCTAAATGTCCTTTCTTTGGTATTGTTCGTCGAATCGTTGAGCTCCTTAAGTTTGAGTTGATCTGCATGATTACTGACAAATGCGTGCACTGACTGGACAGGTCCACTCAATCTGTGTGGTTCTTACCTCAAAAGACCGTTTCAGACACCAATCTACATGGTCTCCACATGATCTGACCAAGATTATGCCTGGACTTTAAAAGAGACTGTGACCTCTGAGTTTGTTTCGGCCTTTCTTTTCAGAGTAGTCAGATAGGAAACGCCGACCTCATCTCGTCTTTAAAAAATATGATTGACGTGTAAAAGTGTTTGAGTACAAACCTACTTAAAGAAATAAATCATTTATCATTGAAGGGCTGATTTTTCCATCGCCTGATAATTATATCTGAGGAATAATTTTGAATTTTTGACAGTGCTTCCATACCAAAACTGTCAAATGTCAATTTTATTCAACGAATAAAAAGTTGATTGAAAAATCAGCTCTTAAAGTGATAATGACCTAAGTTATCTAAGGCCCGTATTACAGAACCTCACTCAAAACTCAAGCATTACTTAAAACTGTTAAAGCCATTTGATTGGTTGAATGTAGTCTTAAGTAATGCTTGATTCTTGAGTAAGGTTCTGTAATTCGGGCTTTCGACTAGTTTAGTTACCTACCACATTAAGAATCTATGATATCTTGCAGTCTTACCAGAAAATAGATAGGCACGTTATCAGACCACATTCGATTTAATATTTTTTTAAACTTTGTCCCTAAAGACTTGCCGGGCCATTCTGTAAAGATCTCACGGTCAAACTTAGGTGAAGTGAACTTGAAGTGACCTGTCAATGGTGTTAATCCCTAGCGTGAAATGACATCTCCAACACATGCGACATTTTTACAGAATAGATCGGTTGGAGTTGATGAACTTCAAAATCAAACTAATTAAATATGTATTAGGTACCTAAATCCTGGGTTTTTACAAGCTTTTTAGTACGTCATACCACAGAGTTAATAATAGTACAGACGCCAGCACATCAAGCTACCCGAAACTGTAAAATTTTCCCAATCAAATTTGAACCTTATGCTTTAGAAATAAAGTTGAAAATCTGTTAAGGAAATTTGACAGATTGTAGTAGCTTGATGTGTTGGCATCTGTACAAGTGTCGGACACAAGTGGGAAGATGTAAATCCAACCTGGTGAAGTGGGGCTACCTTGACGGAATGGCAGTAGGGTGTGATTGTGGAGCTATGTGACAAACCATGCTCCACCTCCTATCCTGCCCTCTGTGACCCTAAACATGCAGTCAAAGTGATTTCTGCGCTGCCACCGATAACGCCGTGGAAATGGCCGTTTGTTGCCCGTTTGGTAAAAAAAGATTCCGTAGAACTACTAAGCGATCCAGTAGTACCCCAGGAAGTTTTTTTTACTCGTGTTTACACTCTTAGTCGACATTTCATAGTTTGACACCTGTCACTTTGACACTTGTCACTTTGACTTTTGCTATCTGAAAAGAACCCCGCAGAAGCCAGCGACACGAAGAAGAAGAAGTACTTACAATTAGTGTCATAGCTAAAGGAGGCATTTACCGTGATTTTAATTGTAAACCTCATTTTGTTTTTGGTCAAGATGTTTAAGCTTACAGATCCAATCTCCTGTTCAAGTTTAATAAGATCCTCAAAAGGTTTAATTTATGAATGAATATCAATCTGCTTCCGGGAATGAGGTTTTCTCATGCCATACAAATGCGTTTTCTTATTTTAATTTAATTGACCTCATTGTCCAATGTGATAATTATCAAACAATTAAACTGCCCTGATAGTCATCTTTACCTGTGAGGGAATTTTCAAACTAAGTACCTCTTTTAGTTATTGGTAAGTAAATAGTGTAGGTACTATCAGCGACAAAAAACGATTCACGATTAATCAATTTTAGTATTTTCAAATGTTAATTATTTGAAGGAAGAAGTGAAATTAAAACAATTTTAACTGTTAACTACTGTACAGTTTGGCAGGTATATCGACGCACAAACTGCGACGCACAAACGAATTCAGCACATCATTCTAGCATAGAATTTTTATGTAGGTTATAAAAAAAAAATCGTCTGTTTCATAGAAAAGTGCAATACCTACGCGTTCAAAATGTATGGAACAGCAATTTTATTTAGGTTAGGTACCTAGACCATGTTATGTGCAAACAAACGGACCTACTTAATAAACCACAATTATTATAGCAGTGTAACCTGATGAAGTAAGAAACTTCTACTACATACTTATGTGCAACAATGTAATATAATTACCATGAGGTCCTGACACTTTTGCATTGAAGTACAGACGCCAGCACATCAAGCTACTGCAATCTGTCACATTTCTTTAATAGATTTTCAACTTTATCACTAAAGTTGACTGATTGGAAAAATTTTACAGTTTCGGGTAGCTTGATGTGCTGGCGTCTGTACCTCTGTTACTGGGAATAATAAAAACCTTTATAGCTGAGCTTTTAAAATTATTACCATTTGTTAGATTTTTCTTTTCGAGCCTGTATAAGTAAGGACTAATTTTTCAATAGTCAGATTACTTTTATCTGAGGAATAAACATTGCGGTCTGACAGTTTTTTTTATAGAAAATATGTCAAACTGTCATAATTATTCTTCAGATAAAAGTTATCTGACTATTGAAAAATCAGCTCTTAGACTTAACTAAGTAACAATAACTTTAATTTTCAAAATCTAAAATCGCATTTTTAATTAACATTTTCACCTCTATAAATGAAAAGCAGTGCTATTCTGTAAAAATCTCAACGTGAAAACTAAGGTGAAGTGAGCTGTCATTCCACCTACAGTGCTATTCTGTAAAAATCTCACCGTGAAAACTAAGGTGAAGTGAGCTGTCATTCCACCTGATGTTAGAGGTTGCCTCCATTGATAGTTAACTTCACGCTCACTTCACCTATGTTATCACGGTGAGATTTTTACAGAATCGATAGGCTGATGTTAGGGGTTGCCCCTATTGATAGCTCACTTCATGCTCACTTCACCTAAGTTATCACGGTGAGATTTTTACAGAATCGATCGGCTGATGTTAGGGATTGTCGCTATTGATAGCTCACTTCACGCTCACTTCACCTAAGTAATCACGGTGAGATTTTTCCAGAATCGATCGGCTAGTGTTTTTCAGTTTTTAGTAATTCCCTTTCGTAGTAAGAGCGCTTTAACGCTTTTGGCAATTTATTGCAGGCATTTATATATCTAATGTACCTACTGTTGTCGGAGTTCCTCGTCATTTGGCGATTTCTTTACTTTTAATGCTTTTTGTCCCTTTTCCATATAAATCTCACTATGCCAACTACAATCAACGGTTTAAATGGAATCTTTTTTTACTGTATTTTTTGTGATGTTTTCTCGCAGCGTATTGACTAGGAAATCAGCGGTTATATAAAAATTTTGCGAGTTATAATAATCATCTCAAACGATATTGTCTAAATCAGTCTCTAATTTTTCATAAAAGTGAATGTCTTTTATGTGCAATACTAAAGGACTATGATCTGTCAGTGGGACAAATATGAAGGGTTTTTGCATGCTCATGCATTTTGACCATATAATGATGAAGGCAGTTGCCTTGTCTGGTAGGTTTTGTCAACACCTTGTCTTAGATCATGGGAAACTAGCATAGTGATTTATTCCGCAGTGTAGCCAGTGATCTTTTCCAGGTTGTTGATATTAATATCACCTTTTTATTGCTGAATGGGCCCCGCCATTGACGTCGATCACGCTTGAGGGAAAGCGATGGATGAGGTCTATATTGGAATGAGCGTGCCCAGAAGATGCCTAAGGCACTGGAACTCACACGTATCGACGAAACACAGCAGGCGGTTTGACGCCGGACTGGGAGGGTGGGCGCAAACCAGGCGGGCGTTAGGCCTACCACCGCAAGGGAAGAATTGGCCAGTCAAATAAGGTGTTGGGTGCGACTGTCCAGGATGCGCCGAGCGCTCGGTTCAGTTGAATAACTAGCGGAACAAACTGCGTTACACGAAGAGGCTTCTTCATGCATCCCAAAAATTCAACATTAAAAAATATTCTTCATCTCCAGCAAGAATTATATTTTCAGAGGGAATGTTAGTGAGCAATTCGTTGACCAAAGTAATGTAGTTTGCCGGATTGGTGTAACATGGTGGTCTCTATGAGGCAATGAGCGTAAATTTGTCCATGTTTATGACAAGACCCGTGAAGTATTGCAGTGAATAAACGTATTTTCTTTCTTTCTTGCTTTTTTTCTTTCAGTGAGGTCTCCTTCATGTAGGTAATTAAGTACCCTTAGAATAGGTAGGTATATCAATGCGATATAAATATATGATGTAAAAGTTTAGCGATTATTATCAGCACGAAAAGTCATCCTCCGGCCGTCATGTCAATTCGTTTGTGGTCGGCGAAGCTTGTCATCTTTTCAGTAATCATCTCCTTTCTATCCATATCATCTTTCACACAATCCTTCCATAGTTTCTATAGACTGGCCGTATTTTAATCTAGGCATAAAACAAAGTGGGGTTAGTTATACCATTTATAACTCAAGAACGGCTGTACCGATTTTTATGATCTTTGATTTATTGGATTTGTCTCCGCCCCGAATAGCAAAATAGCTAATCAAATATTGGAAAAAATGAACAAAAAAAATTTTTGAGGCGGAATGAAGTTAGCCGGGTCAGCTAGTTTGATATAAATTTACTAACTCATTCGATGTCCCACGAACCACATATGGTTCAGGTTGATTATTAAACTCTTGTTTACTTTGTGGACAGTGAACGTGCCAACGGAGCAACGCCCAAAGTTGAGAACTGGTCAAACTACAGCATTTGTTGATGCCAATTAACTATCAATAATAAAAACATAATTTTAAGAACAAATCAATTTCAAACACATTCCTCCACCAGACCACCACTTTTTGTCAGATCGGTCACCGATGTTCCTTCATTAGCATTAAATAACTATTTCGCTTTACCCCCAGTGTAAATTATATGTAATTTACATTCTAATTAAAAACTTAAGAACTCTAAATTATGTGGTCAATGATTTTGGTGCACGGGAAAACTTCAATGAGTTTATGATCGGAGTAACTTAAATGTACTACTGAATAAAGAATTTAAAAAAATACAATTCCTTAATAGTGTTAATGTAAATAAAGAGAGTAAGTACTTGATACATTTAATGCTGAAAATGTCTTCCAGCTCTAGATAAGTAAGCAGACAATTTATGATCAAAAGTTAGATAGTATTGTTAGCAGGCAAACGAGCAAATAACTCAAACACAATACTTATTGTTGCTTTAATTCAGTTTTGTAAATAAACAAAAAATCAACAATGAAGAAATGTGTCAATTAAAATGCCTGTGCAGACCTGTCCTTCCTCAAAAATATTAGATCCCCCCCTCCTTGTACCTCTATTATGATATCTGTCGATCAAGATCCCATGCACTTTGAATAATAAATACCATTAGCTCAACTGTGGCAAATGAGACACGATTGAATTTCTATTGTTATAAATCAAATTTTGACTTTTCACAGTAGAAGCATAGAATTATTAGATATGGGTATTTCACGGTGAATTTATTAAAGCAAACTAAACATTGAAAAGAATAACTAATTTCATAGAAAAGCCTGCGAGTAATAGATAACAACTGCAACACATAGGTAGTGACCTAAATATATGGGTAAATAAGTTAATAGGTTCTCAAAACGGCGAAGGAAAACATCGTGAGGAAACCGGCATGTCCTAGAATAAAAAAATCGAAGACATATGACATCTACCAACCCACACTGGGCCCGCGTGGTAGATTACAGCCCACTCCCTCTCGAAGAGCTGAGGCCTGTGCCCCAGTGGGAACATTATAGGCTGCATTATGCTAACTTAATAGTATTTATATTAACAGGTTAACTTCTTTATGCATGATTGTATAGTTAGTAAGTCATTTGATTTAGTACCTTGTGTAAATAGTTAGTTGTGTAATACTTGTATATAAAGCATTTGAATGTTACTTATAACATCGCGGCACGTCTTGTATTACGTCTTCTTTAATTCTTTTTTCCTTATTATGAAAATGATTTGACTTTTCTACGAGTATGTAAATAGGTACACCACATTCGTATTTGCTACGAAAAGAACGAAGAATTAGGTAGCATTTCCGGATCGCGAGTGTAATAACATTTCCCTACCTATGCTCTACATGCAGTTTAAAATACGTTTTAGGTAAATACTATACGAGGTACTGTCAGATGGAAAATGTTACATATTAGTAAGGTTAAGTACTATATTGTTAAGTACCTGGTACTTGTTGACAGGCCTATACTGTCCCCGTATCTTTTAAACTACCTTGGAATGTGGTTTTACCTTTTAAAACTAAAGTGGAAATATTGTAAAAGCCAATTATTTAAAAAAAAGTGAGTAACTGTGGAGGTTCTTGGCGGCTCTTCGCCTCATAAGAAACGACCAATTGGAACCGACCACCTAGCTTCTTAAGTGCCCAATGAAGATTTACGTGCAATAACACATTTTGATTTGGATTTTGGGGGACATACCTGTGTTGTCTTGTAAGGAGCGGCTGAGTGGCGGCGCAGGCGGCGTGGCAGCGTGCTCGCCGCCGTACAGCCCACCGAACTCCTCCGCAGACGATGACGACGCGTTGCTGCACTTGCGGCCCTTATCCGGCGTGTACTTGCTCTCGCCGCCCGCTGGATGGAACTTGGCATCCTGTTGATGCTCGTCTAGAAGCCCTGGCACACCCAGCAGCCCCCCGACCAGGTTCGGCCGCAACTCCTCCATTATCTTCGAACCTTGGCCGCATCCGCCACCGCCGCTGAAGTTGAGCTGGCGGCTGAAGAAGGCCGGGAAGATGTTGAACTGCTGCGGGTCCGGCAGCGCGCTGAGCGGCGCGGGCTCGCCGGCGCCCGCGCACGCCGCGCTCTTGAACTCCACCGTGCTGTGGCCGGCGCGCTGGCTGAGCGACCAGCGCGGCTCTCCCGCGCTTCGATGCTCGTGCTCCGTGCCGTCGCCGTCGCCGTCGGCTCGGCCCCGACGCTCACTGACTAACCACATTATAGTGACGTCGCACGTCGCGCCGCACCGACCACGCCGCCCCGCGCGTTAATTGTTCGCGACTGCGCGAGAGGAACTCACGTCGCCGCCCACGGGCGAGACAGAAACGGCCTGCTCCCATACCCCCATAATCGATGTAAAATCTTTATAGGGATGCTGCGTCTCATTCATCCGCGGTAGAGAGCGCGGGTCGGCTGGGGCGGGCCGAAGGGGCGGCCGAGCTCGCTCGCTGATTGGTCGCCGGCCGATGCGCCCGCCCCTCGCCCCGCACCGCTCCGGGCCAGATACGGTTTTCTTTGTTTTATTGTCCCCACGGCTCCTCGTCGATCTTGCGTTTAAAGTTTATGCATTGCACTATGTTTTGTTTCACAAAACGCAAAATCATGTATGGAAGTTCTTGAGGTAAAACGTGAAACAGAGAAGGGTGGATGCTTTTAATGTAGCGAGTGCTTTGTGTCGGTGATTGTGTCTGTATGTACTGCACGAGGTGTACCGGGTGTTCCGGCTGTAGTATGCGATGATAAATCTTTGTTAAATGTTAAACGCAATTATGGAACAGTTACGCCTGTATCATCTATTAGCTGCGAGCTTATGACTTGTGAACTTAGCCGGGCACTTTTTTCGTTACATATTTTGACTTTGAAGAATAGAAAACAATTAAAATGCAGTTGTATACTTTGCATAGAAAGAATCATGAACATAACTTCTAGATAATATCAAGAAATAATTTGCATCTATATGCCTTATTTAATTTTTTATTGTTCTACCTAAACAATATCGATGCAATGTCAGATTATCTGATATAACTAATAAAGAAACAATTTAATGTGTTTTATTGATGATACCATTTTTTTAACAAACCTTACACACATATACGTACATTCACGCCTTCTTTCCATAGGGTTAGGCAGAAACTACAGGACGCCACCGGGTACGATTCTTACATAAGTAATCCTTTTGGTTCGTTTACGTCAAACCACAAAATCCTTAAAAAATATTAAAGAAAGTTAAAGGTAGGTATGTAAATTCAGTGTAGATAATCCATTGTATGGTTAAAACCTTCAAATTGATTAAATAGCGAGAAAGGAAGAACAGGAAGGAGAACGCCTAGGCTGTTCTATCATAGACCACATCCATCGCTTTTCATCAAGCGTGATCAAGGTAAAGAGCTCAACATTCGGTAAAAAAAAGTAGGTAATTCTTCTGAATAAAATACCAAAACCAACATAAGGGTTCTAAATAATGTTATCACAACCAAATCTTCCTTTGAACAAGTGTTCAAAAAACAACCCTTTTGCATACGACCCTATACCGATTATGAATATCATTACCAGTATCAAGTTTGAGAGATTCATTACCAGATGAAAGATATCTAATTGATATTCAATTTCAGTTCAGATCACTTTGAGGACCTCACCGCTAAATGATTGATGGTATTCCATTAATTATTCTGCGGATTCTAATATAAAGTGGCATTGGCTTTGAATGCAAAGGGTTTTTCAGTGGTTGGTGTAAATGCATCTTGGTTTAACGGATATATGCAGTTATGCACATAACAGGTGTAAAAATAACCATCACTGAGCGTAGAGAGCTGCTACACACAATATCAGCAGCAATGACTTTCATGTTGACAGTTCAACAACATTCATTGCGTTACTTATGAGGAAATGCGGTCGGAGAGACTTTTGAAAAAGCCTAAGTAAAAACTCATAATTCGCCTATTTCCTTTTCCAATATTGGACTAATTTAAACGATATTTTATAAACTGAATAAGAAGGATTATATACTGTATTCCTATGTTTTTCTTTTTTCGTTATTAGTTGTCAAATTTGTACACTAGGCTTCTATTGACAGCGGCAATTTTGAGCAGTTTTTGAGGGTTCTAGTGCTTATAAAAAAAAAAATGAAAAAGCGAAATAATTTTTTACAAGATATACCTAATTACCTCCGCCAAACTGCAAAGCAGTTTGTTGGCAGACGTAGCTCCCTTTTCTATACTAAAAACATTTTTTTTTTTTTTAAATATAATGACACTTTTTCACAAAAATAAAACTATTTCTATACTTAAATTTAAAAACAAAAACAGACATACAATTTTTTTTTTTTATATAATGTATCATCAAAAAGGAAAACATAGGGACATACAAGTAGTTAATATTTATTATTCTGTAAAAAATCATAGCTTTATGGTCATTAACCAGAAAGAAAACAGGCGAGAGCGTTTTTATGGAGAAAAGACCACCATAAAGACGAACTTTTAGAGCATGAGAAGAGAAAATATTATTTATATTATAGTCATCTATATAAATTCGGGTTGTTATTTATAACTCAAGAATGGCTGGACCGATTTTATGATCTGTTGATTAGTTGGAGTTGACAATTCATTTTCTCATAGGTACGTTTTGTATGGAACGGCTTTTTTGATGATAATTATCTCGAGAACGGATTGGCTGATTTAGATGGCGGTACGAAGTTCCGGGTCAGCTTGTTAACAATAATTTGTATCTGAATTTACAGAAAATAAATTAAATAACACGCAAAACAAAAACCTTGACAACGTAAAGACAAACCCCGCAGCTATAATTTTTAACGACAGCCCTCACTACAACCGTTTTATAGTGGCCATCGTTTTTCTAGGAGACTGTAGCTTACGGCCCAGCCGTTCGATTCTGTAAAAATCTCACCGTGATAACTTAGGTGAAGTGAGCGTGGAGTGAGCTATCAATGGAGGCAATCCCTAACATCAGGTGGAATGACAGCTCACTTTACCTTAGTTTTCACGGTGAGATTTTTACAGAATAGCACTGCTGATCGCGTCGCTGTGTGAACCGGACTTAAACTTTCATAGTAAGATCCACGCACATTTCTAGGAAAGGAACTACACTGAAGCATAACTCTACATATAATTTTGTTAGAGTAGTTTGTTTGGGTCGGAAAAATTCTCGGTAGTAGCTCGGAGTCTAGATTTGTGTACGATTATTGGTAATAGGCTCGTCACGGTGATAAATGGGACTAATGATTGTTGAAATGTTATTGCACGAACTTAGCTACTTCTGCATACCCCTTTGGAAAAGCAGCCTTATCATTTAAATTATAAATATGTTTTTAGCGTAACAGGAAATAATAGGTATAAAAAATAAGTTTAAAACTAAAACGCGACTACTGAAAAGGATGAAACAAGAAAGTACCTTGCCGTGGTGGTCGCATGCCGCTGTACTAACATACTTATAAGCTACAATGGTAGCGTGCGACCACGGGAGGGTACTCTCTTGATTCATCCTTTTCAGTAGTCACGTTTTAATTTTAAACTTATTTTTTATTTGATTATTTTGCGGCTTATTTCAGTAATATTTATATTTTTAAATGTGCTAATTAAGCCCTTTCATTTGATACCCAACAAGGCACTATCCCGAAATATTTAGTTTTTAATTCATTACTTTATGTCCTCTAGAGGTTGCCATATTGAATTTAGTGTGACGTCCTATAGCCTATAACCAGCGGACGGTCAAGTCGTTTCTAATGATACCTCACTTGTCAAATTATGAAAAAAAATTGTAAAATGACTCAAAGGCAGGCGTATTAGTAATTATTTTAATTTAATAATAATATTTATTTTTTATTTATTTATTTATTTAGTACATGGAGGACTTACAGCTACTAAAAACATAAAAAAAAGAAACTTTAGTCACCAGGAAGCCAATTACAAATCCTCACGAATAATTTATTATATGATAATAATAAAATAATGATAATGATATAATTTATTTTATGATTTTAATTTAATTTAATTTTAATTTATATTATTTAATCCATTCGTTATTTTTATTTAAACTTATTGTGACTGAAATTATAATCTTTTTTACGAACTAAAATGGATTGAAATAAATGATTTTTTGAATTTGAATTATAAGTACTTTTGAAGTTATGAGGGAACAGATGAACATACACACATACATATCGGTCAAAATCATAACCCTCCTTTTTGCTTCGCCGTAGTCAGGTAAAAGTATCAGCATATTATTGTCCCACTGCTGAACAAAGACCTCTTCTCATACAGAGAAGGCATGACCATTGAACGTTTATAGTGAAACTTTATTTTCTGACATTCAGATTTTATCTGGCGAACATTATTGTGTCTTACTGAGAGTGATAAGCGAGCATGAAAACCGTAACCTCATTTATGCACATTATTATCATTTTGTTACTGCATCAACACAAGATAAGACGTGCATAACTGTTCCTTAATACAAGTAAATTAATGTGCTAGCCTATTAATTAACTATGTCTATTAAATTTTTCTGTCAGTAGAACGTAGACCTCATCGCCACGGCGGCGTAGAATTCAATGCTACGGCCCTACGGGTATAGACTGTAAAATACATTGTTTTAAAGGACTCAGTGTACCTACCTTGGGAATTCATCCCTGGCCTTCACTAGGTACTAACTCTGCAGTCTGCAACCCATTGCAGTCTCTCAAGACTCCCAAGACTCCCAAGTAGTAATAATACTTTGAAAAAGTGCTCTAAACTTTTAAAACACCCAATTTAATGGACAAAAAGGGAACAATCTTAACATGAAAACGTAGGTGAAATGAGCCGTCTTTCTACTTGATGCTAGGGATAACCAGCTCACTTCAATCATAGTGAGATTTAAACAGAATAGATCGCCTTGTGTACTCTTAACTTGTGTAAGTACCTATCTGAAACAACTTATACGGACAGGAAACAGGAATGCTACCCTCGGGCAAGCCTTCTCCTCGTGCACCTTCAGAAAAACAGGAAATAATACCACGAACAGATACTTAGCGTTGATCATCCTTAATTATTTCACGAACTTTTCAAATCTTAACAACAATCATGAATATCCGCGATGGAAAAGGATGGAGGTTGCGAGGTTAGCCGCCTACGTGCACGCTCTCTGGCAGAATAATGACACTTCCTAATTAAAAATGACTTTACTTGACAGTGACAACCGAAAGACAGATGGATGGGGGGACAGGGACCATCACGGGACACAGCTCGCTAAACAAACACTTCCACACAATTGGCATAACTGACAGGTTTCTATGCAGGACTTACAAGGAGGCTGAGGAAACCGTTGCATTGAATGTGCATACAATGGCGTCACCCAGATTAGGACAGAAACCTCGGGGAACCCAGGTCTGACACAGATGTTCTTAACAGAAGAGATGTAATCAACTTCTGGGGGGAGGTGGGCTGGTTGGAATAACCACCGAAGGTCACAATCCTCCACCTGAAGGACTAATTGCGGAAAACCAAACCTCTAAATTCTACGGATACAAACAATTAGTTCAAAAACACGCATTAAGCCTACCTCTATAGGTATTATGACATCTATGTTTCCGAACAAAAGGTATTTGTTCTCATCCACTTCGCGTCCCTAATTAACGACTGACGGAAGGCAACGCAAAATAGAATTCATCTTACACTAAAGATAACTTTTCGGGGAGTAAGTAGGGGAAGTGAAACGTCTTAGAAGTTTATTAGTAGTTTTAATTGATTCCCCGCTCCTTGAAGTAAGACTTGGCGCTTTGGCTAAGTTTTGTCGTGTATGTATGGGTGAGGTTGGCGTGGCGAAGAAAAGTAGGGTCGTGTCAGCAGGTAAGTACTTATAATTAGGTTTTTGTGTGTCTGCGTAATGTAAGTTGGTAATCTTTGACGTAATTTGGCGGTGTGCTCTTTTAAATGTAGATGTATAATTATCTAAATTAAGTTTGTTAAGGAAGCCTTTACCAGAAGTGGGCATCGTATTAGGGCCGGTTTTTCACTCGCCAGTTAACTTTTATGCGACGAATAAGTATGTCATTTTGACAGTTTTTGTATGGACAGTCTGTCAAAACGTCACCTTTATTCTTCAGGTAAAAGTGATTGAAAATCGGCCATTAGTGGTTTAGCAGCTTTATCATCAGGATTGTGCCGGAATGTAGCAGTTCGTCGTGGGCGTGGTACGACAGCGGCTTCCCTGACATCATCTCTGGCATCAGAAGACAGCCGCCACGCAATCATCGATGCGTAAGAGCATCGATTCGACGCTCAGCTAGAGTGACTGTCACCAGCCAGTGTCACTCTTATCCGACCTTTTCGTTGATTCCGATAACTTCGTAATAAAACGAGGGGGCGCCACTTGCTGCGCCGTCATATTTAATAATGCGTTTGGAGATGTTGATATTTTTAACTCGGGAATCTGTATGAGATGAGGCCTTTGAACTGCAGTAGGACAATAATATAATTATATTATTACTGTTTTATTATAGATTGTAATTAGATAAAAAAAAAACTAGAAAAACAAAAATGTTTATTGCGACCCTGCCAGGATTCGAACCTGGAATCTTCTGATCCGTAGTCAGACGCGTTATCCATTGCGCCACAGGGCCGGATGATAAGTATTGCAAAAGTTCCGTTATAAACATAATCAATTTATTTAATAGATAGGTCAGTAGATACTGCTTGTGTCATCTCATTAGTATACAAATTGAAATGTATTAATTATTTTGTTTTATTTTTAGTAGAAATTATTTTGTCTCTGAAACTATTTTTGTTATGCAAGAAACTCCAGTGCCATGTCAGATGTGTGACAGGTCGGGAACCAGTCAAGGTCATTTATTGGAACAAAGTTCCTTAAAGGACGTTATACCTACAAGTTCTTTCACAGTTATTGTACCTCAGATTTATACCTGTCCAACTCAGTGATCTTTATTCTCATTCTAATAAGGTTGTTGCTGGGTTGCTGCCACTGGCAAGTCTGTCAAAATCATTGTGATCTTTATTATCGTTAAAATAAGGTTGCTGTTAGGTTGCTGCTATCAGATGTAAAATAATTGTGAACAGACTGTACGTACTCTGCACACTGTTGGCGAAAGAGATCTAGACCAAAAAAAAGTGTAGCTTATTGACCGTTATGACACTTTTTTTTCATATATTAACATAATGCTAAATATGTAAACATATTATATATATAAATACAGTTAAGATGAAAGGTAATGCTCTTTTAATCGATCATTTTTCATTTCGAATGATCGTTACATTTCTATCGGTTCATAGACTAGTTTTGCCCAGCCTCTATTAGGAAATCGGATTGATAGATTTGCATGTTTTGAATGTGGGTTTTCAAATAAAATAGTAAATGATTTAATTTAATTTGGTAGTACTTCAAACCGCTGTCTAATTGCCACACAGAACATGCAGTTACGATAAAATAAATTAAAAGTTAATTATCAACTTGTTCATTTACCAAATTATTAATTTTTAGGGTTCTGTAGTGAACAAGGAGCCCTTATAGTTTTCACCATGACCGTCTGTCTGTCCGTCCGTCCGCAACTTAGCTCAGAGACTCTTAGTACAGACGCCAGCACAACAAGTTATTACAATCTGCTAAAACTTTATCGCTAAAGTACAAGGCTCAAAGTTTATTGGGAATTTGACAGTTTCGGGTAGCTTGATTGCTTGCTTATCCGCTCGAAAGGTTCAAGGTTTAAGATAAACCTCAGAGAAAACTCAAGTTAGTTTGAGTTTAAGAATAACTCAAGTTTAAGAAAAACTTGAGTTTAAGAATTAAAGGTATAGAGGTATGAGGAACAGGGTGTAAAGTTCACTCAACCTCCATAGAAAAGGGAGGATCCTCCGACCAGACGGGTGTTATGTCTGGCTGGCAACTGCCCGATGATTCATGTCGGGCCGTTGTATGTATTCTAGTTGCGCGGTAAACTCTGCTTGCGAGATGCAGGAATTCGTGACGTCAGTATGATGCGTTGTTCGCATGTGGCGTTGTAGATACCGCTACAAAGGGTTTTAAGAAAACTGCATTAGGGGCTTATTTAATGAGTTGCTACCGCTCCGAAAACAACGCACTTTAAACGGATCCATCTAACAAACCTCTATTCTTCTTTCTACTGAGAGTGTTATTGGTATTTTTTTAAATCCTTGTTGTATTTTTTTATTTCTAAATTATAATGTTCAGATTTACTTCCTACCCTTTTATTTTATTAGGCTAGTAGATTTGTTACAGTTTATACAATGTGGAGATGACAATACGACAAGTGTACAACACTATTAGCACTAATGCATAGGAGAATATAATAAGGTGTTTCAAAATCAACTCTACAAACTTTAAGAGCTGCTTTAGAACATCAAACTGAAAAACTTTCACTATATGGAACCAATTCTGAAAACACAAAAAAAAAATCGGCTGTTTCATACATTTTGGTCAAGTAGGTATTGAACTTCTTTATTAAACAGCAGATTTTTTTTTTTGAGAAAGAATTCCCGGCACACTTTTTCGTCTTTTAGAATATCTTTTCGTAGGAAAAGTCAAAGACATCGATAGACCGGACTAGACAAAAGTACGGGGGAGTCCCCGAAAAAAATAGAACTAACATGACTACGCGCAACAACGCACACAGCGAACTTTAGTCCGGGTTGACTGCGTTGAGCACTCGAGTCCGAGAGTGACGTAGGTTATTCGCGACGATAACGATGACGCATGAAATCTTCTCTTTTTCTTAAACTTCATGTAAATAACACAACGTAATCTGAGAATATTTGCTTCCTTATCGTGCGCTTCCTTTTTTCGATCAACAAATGATCGCACACCGTGTGCGTTGAGTACGTGGCAAATTTTCCGCGGACATTTTATTCATGATTCAGGGATTTTTGTCCTCTGATGCGTAAAAAAGTCCCTCGTCTGCGCAGGCCAGTTTGCAATAAACGTTTCGAATTTGACTTTATTTTATAAACTCAGAAATACATAATAATTATATTATATATTATTTATGTTTAGCTTATGTATGTTGTTTCACTGCAGGGTATGTTCTCCCTGCATTCAGAAATACATGACAAAAGAAAATTAAGATAGTCAAAAATTAAGTGTGACATTTGTTGTGACCATGTGTCGGGTCCGCCCATACCCGCCCTCGCTCTTACGATAATACTATGTCATATACGCTACAAATAGAAATAAGGCATTGTATAGGCAAGGGGCTGTGCAGGCAAATTGCATAGCTTTCATCCACTTATCGCTGGCACGTGGCATGTGTATTCTTAGCTTTATTTATGCAAAAATATAACTTGTTTTATTTGTGGATAAATGATCCTGTATCCTGTTCTTGTCTATTCTAAAATACTGATTTTGGAACGTAACATACAGGAAAGCGGTTGATAAATGAAGAGAAGACGCAAAGCACAATTATTTAAACCTATACAACTACACATGATTCTAGACCCTTTGGCGTAGAAATTAACGTCGGTTATAAAAAAAAAAAAATCATAGTTGCATAGAAAAGCGCAATACCTACGCGGACGAAGTATAGGTATGGAACAGCAATTTTTTTTTAATAACCGACGAAAAATTTCAAAGCAAGTTCAGAATCATGTAGGTACTAAAAGAAAGAAAGAAGATACATTTATTTATCACAGACTAAAATACACACAATAAAACAGCTAAATCCATGGTAACAGGTTGTGTGTCGATGTCCCCCTGCAACCCTGTATACAAAGTGGAGATGACAATACAACAATCAATTATAACACTAACAATAATAATTAACTCAGCCTGATTGCAGTCCACTGCTAGACATAGGCCTCTCCCAGGCTGCGCCACAACACAATGTCTTCCGCCTTCCTCATCCAGTCCATTCCAGCCACTTTCTTTAGGTCGTCCGTCCATCTAGCTGGGGGGCGTCCCACACTATGCTTGCCGATACGCGGTCTCCACTCAAGGACTCGTCTGCTCCACCAGCCATCGGTCCTTTGACAAACATGTCCAGCCCACTGCCACTTCAGTTTGCTTACTCTGCAAGCGATGTCGGTAACTCCGGTTCTTTTCCGGACAATTTAATTCCTTCAAAGAAACTCCGAGCTTAGCTAATGCATGGGAGTATTTAGGAACCATCAAATAAATCCTAACGTTGAAATTAAAAAAAGTGATTTTTTCTATCATATTAAATAGCAAGAAGCGTAAACAAAAAAGAACACACTTTAAATATTGTGGCAACAGCGCGGTGTTATTGTCCCAACAAACATTATGGCCGAAACCTGAAAAAATGATATAGATCAGTGTGTTGAGCACCACTTTTTTTCAGGTTTGTAAAAAATGTTATATTTCTAGTAAGTAATAACTTCCGCATGCATGACTCTTATGTCTGAAGCATAAGGTATATATATGCATTCATTCGCAGCAGCAGGTTATTGAACTAGCGAGCTGGCAACATGTTGCGTTTAACAGCAGACGTCTGTAACCTATTAGTTCTGGTTTGTTAACAGATACATCAAGTAGAAAATTTTAAAAATGAATAATAATGTTTAGTGACTAAACTATTGGATATATTTGATTGAATTTTTGTATGCCGACTGGGAACGTCATTAGGTATACAAAGTTTAATTTATTGTTGTATTGTCATTTCTATTTTGTATATATTTTTAATGATTCTCAATTCATGTCAACTGATATAAGGTATTTTGAGGATATAATTATACTTATAGTCGAACGCTTGACGGAATACAAAAATAATTTATTTGCTGTTTTATTGAAGCAGTTTATTTTTATTAGTAGACCAGCGACTTCGTCCGCGTGGAATAATGACTTCCGGAAATTGAGGCACTAACTCTCATAGAGTTTAACCGATGTGCTCTTTCTTCTGCCGATTCTTGAGAACGCGTATTTCTCATTCAACGCGTTTTTCAAGACAATAGCGGGCGGACGCCGGCGTCCGCTTGGGGCTTGAATAACTAAAAATATATAACTACGTCTAATATATAAAATAATATATAATAAAACCTACTTCACTTAAAACTAAATACCTATAACTACTATAATTAATAATACCTATAGGTACCTATAATTAATAAAAGTACCTACGCTTTTACCTACTTAATATTAAAAAAAAACTGAACATAAATTAACCAAAACTTACCTACTACTAACTAACTACTACTAACCTATTACTACTTCACCTAAAAAGAAATCCTGTTTTCCCAACATTTCCCTTCACTGCTCTGCTCCTATTGATCGTAGCGTGATGAAAAGTATACTATAACCTGCCCAGGAGTATGAAGAACAATTGTACCAAGTTTTGTTGAAATCCGTCGAGTGGTTTTTGTTTCTATAACGAACATACAGACAGACAGACAGACAGACAGACAGACCGACAGACAGACAGACAGACAGACAAAAATTTTACTGATTGCATTTTTGGCGTCAGTAACGATCACTAATCACCCGCTGATAGTTATTTTGGAAATATATTTCATGTACAGAATTGACCTCTCTACAGATTTATTATAAGTAGAGATATCTAAGCTACTTAATTTTCAAACAACGAGCCTGTTACCAAAACTCTAGCAGCTTTCTCTCCATCTATAGATATCTTATTCGCAATCTACCTACAATCCCATATTTTACCTTAATGATAAAAAGGACAACAAATTTATAAGATATTAAAGCCGAAAAAACCCAGCCATCACAAAATCAATGTCTTCCGTTAATTTAACGCTAATAATCTTCGGCTCCCGATATTTTATATCGGAATAGTGAAAATATAGTGAAATAAATTCCGGTTCGTTGCCGGCGACGTGTCTGGTTCCGGTGACTAGGCAGCCGCGGCTTCCGCCGTCGTGTCCGACGGGAGACCGGCTGTGGGTACGCAGCTTTATATAGATAGACAGTGGTTTACACGTGCTGGTCAATCAACCGTCCGTGAGGTTAATAAATCGATAGCATTTGTTTTGTTTTGATGAGTGGTAAGTTGGGTGTACCTATAAAAACACATTAGATAATGAAGTGATAGCTGATTGTTATGACTGAATTATAAATTAGAACCGATAAACGCTCGGTTAGCGAATCAATAGGTATTTTCTGAGAGAGTAAAGCTTCTTCTTCTTCGTGTCGATGATTCCATTTATATTAACCTATATTTTTACCTGCGTTAGTATGTGTTGCAATCAATGATATTATAATATACTTACCTCTTTATTGCATATAATATCATTGGTTGCAATGCCTTTATTTTTTTGTTAGGAACCTTCTCCGGCCCGCACACAATAACTTACCGAAGTGTCATCACAATCGTTTGAGCCATTTTCGAGTTTTTGTGAGACTAACGAACGGCTATTGATTTTTATATAAATAGATAGACAGATGTACATTATATCTTATACAACGTGTAACGTTAAATGCGCAAAACCTCATACACACCAATTAGAGCAATGAGTTAAAACCATAATACAATGACCAAAACTATTATTTTTTAAAGCTAAATCGTGTTAATTTATGCATTCAAAATTGAGTCTTATTGCCTTAAAATAAGATTTAATTTTCTTTGTCAATCGGCGGATAGTATGGCAAAATACATAGTTTTTGAAAAAAACCTACATTAAAAATTACTGAAATCGATTCAATAGTAAATTATGAACAAACTATTTTCAGGTTTTGCGCATTTAACGTTACACGTTGTATACAAATAAAGATATAGAAGATTTTAAATAAGTTTATTTTCAGAATTCAACCACTTCGATAGTTAACTTATAAAGCTGTGCAGTAGTACTATATAAAGTGCAGCAAATCTTATGCCAATTTAAGATTGCAGCCTTCAACATGTTCACAAGAAATTAACGAATTCTCCTATCATTCTTTTTACAGTAAGATCACGTGCTAAAATACGTCCTCGATTTTACTTAGAGCTAACACTAGCCGGGCGACAGGTGGGGGCGGTTGCGTTGCGGGTCTACTCAACTTGGGAGGGAGGAGTAATTGCTCGAGATGATGTTTAATAAGTTTTTAATGGCTGTGACGGTGCGGACCCCGCCGTTTAACCATACCCGAATACATCAATTTTTAGAACCAGTTTTACTGGACACCCCTACCTCCTCTCCACTTGCCATTCCTCAGGCAATGACAGGGGGAGAAAGAGGAGCTCCACAGGCCAATTTAAAGTAGACACACGATTTATCTGTCGTTTCAAGAAACGTTTCAATTTTACTTTATAATTTACCCTTACCCTTTAACTTTTCGATTTGTCTTCCCCAAATTATTGATGCTCGTGCTTTATGTAAGGGAGATTGCTTTTATTTAGGGTCTTTTTATTGTTAATTGTTTCTTCATTACAAAACAAGTACCTCATTCGGAAAACTCTTTTTTATGGCCACATTGCTATACTGAAAATGTTTTAGAAAAATAATGTTTTAATATCGACACAATATGTTGGTATACATTTATGGGGCACCCTTTTATTACGAAGGGACTGAATTTACCGTCGACTGAGTGTAGGCGACCCTTGAAAGGGGTGCCTTCACCTGCCCTGCAACGTGGAGTGCAAAAAGAGATAGAAACATCGTGTGTAAAGCTCTTGAAAGCATACCCTTTTCGGTCGCCACGAAACGTTTGAGAGGTAATTTCATAATTCATCCTTTTTGGACCATTTTCACTGATTAATAATTTATTTAACGATCCAGATTTGTTAGGCAGGTCACTTAGCGTAATGAATTATTTCCATCGCATTTATTTTTAACGTTTACCGTGCTCGTTGAACGAAAAAGGTGGAACATTCACTCACTGCGTAGCGTATTGTGTGTTAACAATAAAAAGTAACAAGTAACTATTATGCTAATTGTGGTTTTGTTTTGTTAGTTGAAAAGTGGGTGTTAAAGATCTTATTGAATGCGAACAAGTCAATTGTTTGAAAAAATATTTTGACAGGAAAATTCTAAGTTACCCCGCTGTCAAAATTGCCGCCTAATTTGGCGCGCGCGCTCGCTTACGCCCACTGTTAATTTGAAATTAGAACTCTTAACTTTTTTATTGCAGCCACGTGGCTTAGACCGATGCCATTGTGTTTTGATCATGATTTGTTTGATACATTTTTTAAATGTATTTTCTAGTCGCGTGTGCTCGTGTGCTACGAAATCGTACACAATTGTATCGTACCTACTGAAGTAGGAGTATTATACATTTTGTGGTAAAACAAGAACCTAACATTCCTAATCAGGTTAATCCGTATTCGACGAAATGTTTACCCTGAAGTTCGATTTTTGTAGTGGTTTGTACAATGACTTAGAAAAGTATTTGTAAGTTCTTATCAATATTACATAATGCAAACAATCTGAGAATTCTAAGGTGATCATGTATTCTTTATGTTACCTGTCCTAATTAATAACATCCGATGTATTAGGTATAAAAATATGATCTATTAATTTAAAATAAATCGAAGTACAGTATATTTTACTGAAATATCAGAAAAACAAAACTAACACAAACAAAAACAAGCTAACAAAAACCCTTCTCGGAAAATACAACTTCAATTTTAGTAAAGAGTTTTTATGCAGACTCAAACGGCGACCTGGCTGACAAGAGTTTTTTTTTGTTTGTAGTTATTTTTTCGCGGCAAAACGGCTCCATATTCGTTTTAGTCGTTGGCAGTACACGGACGACGTCAAACGAACGCGCGGCAGTCTTAAAAGCTCACCAATTACGGGCTAAAAGCACCTTCGGGCTCTGCTTGCTTCGCGGCTCGCGTGGTTACGTTCCCTCATCAATTTTGTACGTAGCTCTCTCGCAACTTAAAAACTTTACATTCTGGGTAGAAAAATCACATAAGTGATCTAAATTGACTTTTTTTTTCTCTTAAAACGAAGATTTGAGGTTGGTTGGCCTTCAATTTTAATGAGTTGAAAGTCTTTAAGATTTCGATCCCTATTAGGTTTACTGAAAAAACGTAGATTTTTAGACAGCTTTTGGTTTAAGTGATAAGTTAAGTGCATAATATGTCAAAATATTTCACTTATACAGAGGGGTAATTACGTAACACACTAACAGTAGGAATGGCTTTCATTCTGACAGCTCAACAACATTCATTGCGTTATTTACGTTGTTGAGCAGACACATTTTTCGAACATACGAAGCAATGGATAAGCAATATCCTTCAAAATTATTCAGATTGTGATTGATAGTGTGTTACGCAATTAGGGTGCTGGCTGGGAGGGACATCGACGGGCAACCTGTTACCATAGATTCTGGACATGATTACGAACTCTCTTCGGAGAAACTTTAGTACGGTTATTAAAAAAAAATGGGTCTGGAACAGTGGCGAAGGTACCATACAACACGATTCCCGCCGGCTTCCCTTAGAAAATTCTGAACACAACCACTCTATAGTCAATTCATCATTGAAATATAATGAAACGGTTTATTGACATTTTTTTTTGCTTCGGCTTACCTCTGTCATAAATTCACCCTTCGCCATTGGTTTGGAACCATGTGCTGAATTCATGGTTTCAGTTTTCGCGTCGATGTCGATGCCACTCTATATAAATAGGTAGGTACGTACTTATATTTTTATATTATAATTGCTAAACTCTGTCTAACGGTCGGCGCTGACTGACGTCGCGGCACGGAACTGCACGGCAAGGTGTTCTGCAGCCCGAAGGACTCTTTGGTAAAATGTGACATGGAGCATGCTGCGTCACGTCGTGGCATACCGCACGAAACCCAGCCTGCCAAAACCTTATTTCAATTAGTTTAGCTGTCATAATTCTGTGACCTATGTGGCTTGTGGGACGCGGTGGGACGCCGCGGCAATCCGTGGAATGAAACGGCATGACGCGACATGCCGCGGCGTCCCGCGGCATGCCACGACTTTCCGCGGCATGCCACGACGTGCCGCGATATGATTGTATTGAAATAAAGTAATATGAATTCTAAAGTCATTGATATAAGGATAAAATGAACTTGATCAGAAATAAAATCCTTTACCGTGCTGTGCCGCGACGTCAGTCAGCGCGACAACTTGCCGCATTTGAACAACGTACTCAAATACGCGAGCCGCATGCTGTCGACGACACTCGTCGACGGCTGCAGTTTTTCTGCCGTTGACACGTGTCGCTCGTGTGTATGCACACTAAGCGGTTTTGGATGATATTTGGATTTGGATAGACCAAGACCTTTGTCCCGGTGGTACGTTCCGTTGGATAATTTCCGACCTGCGCGCGGGTGAAGTCGTGGGCACAAGGTAGGTAGTTATTTATGAAGTGGGTACGTACAAGGATAAATACGTAGTGATGTTGCTAGTACATGGTTAAATTGACATAGATAACCTACCGCCAAAGAACAATCATCTAATTTTGACTCAATTTTATTACATAACCTAGCTTTTGCCTGCGACTTCGTCGGCGTGAAATTCCTTGTTCCTTTGACCCACCTTCGTCGCACCTCATCGCCTGCCCGCGCTATTACTTCGTTGTTGCTTATTGTTCTTTTTTGCTCGGTTTCTAAGGGTTGCAGCGTGATGTTAAATAGCCTATAGCGTTCCTCAAGAATTGGGCTATCAAAAGCAAAAATAATTTTTCAAATCCAACTGGTAGTTTCAGAGAATAGCGCGGTCAAACAAACTCTTCAGCTTTATTATTAGTACAGATAGATATAGATTATTATAGATATTATACCATGCAATATTAATATTTGCATAGTAATCACATTAACCATAATTTTCATCCTTTTAAATGTTCAGTATTTATACCTAGAGTTTTATAAAACCGTTTAAAGTGCATTAATGTCTTCACATACAGGTAAGTGGCGAGGCAAGTGACTCAACATTTTCCAACATAATGTGAGCGTGGAAATGTTTCATCATTTTTTGAAGCATGTCGAGCACTTACAGGAAAATATGCTTCATAGCTATTTTATTTTTACTATTTTCGGCTATTGGCGGCATTTTTTTTGTAACAAATAATGAAGAATGATATGTATACATACATATAATGTACAGATCCTAACTAATATTATAAATGTGAATGTAAGTTTGTTTGTTTCGTATTCACGCTAAAACGGCTAAACGGATTTGGATAAAATTTAGCACATGTGTAGACCATGACCTGGAGAAGGACATAGGCTACTTTTTATCCTGGATCATAGACAAAGTCGTTGGGAACAGCTAGTATATATAAAAAAAATCAAAGTCCTGACTGACTGATATATCAACGCACAGCCTAAACCGCTGGTCCTAGTGACATGAAATTTGGAGGGTGTGTTGTTTGTGAAAATTAGGTATCCACTAAGAAAGGATTTTTCAAAATTCCACCTCTAAGAGGGTGAATGGGGGGAGGGTGAAATTTCACACGGACGAAGTCGCAGGCAGAAGCTAGTGTATAAATAAATTAAATTGAGGTGTCTGTTTGTAAAATCAAAATAACAGCTTTTTACTAAATTCCTTTGAAAGTATGTAAGTGTGTAAGTAGTCTGTAATTTTACTCTCCGTGCTTCAGAAAGTGGTCCCGGTTGTAGTGAGAAGCCCAAAAGTCTGACAACCAGTCTTAAACAAAGGTATTTTATTACCCGCTTAGTAATAAACGTATCTTAGGCTCTAGACAGACGGACTGCATTTCAACTGCAATCCAACCGCAAATTGCAGTTCACGGTTTGCAGTCGTGTCAACTGCATTCAAACTGCACTTGAACTGCAATTTGCGGTTGGATTGCAGTTGAAATGCAGTCCGTCTGTCTAGAGCCTTATCAGATGAATAATTACACACCGATTTCTCTCTTTCAGTAGTCAGTAATTTGACTTTCGTAAGAAGAAGACAAAGCGTTGTGTAACTATACAGACGCTATACAACGTTTGTATGTAGTCAAAATTACAGTCAGTCAGTCATTTATTTCAAATTTGAACGTTAAAACGTACAAAATTAGAATTGATTCTAGTCGCCCCTTCCAAAAGGTAGTTTCATATGGAGAAGAATGGGGATGAAACTCCACAGTTAGTTTCACAAGGTTTTGTATACATTCAGTATACAATTATACTTAAGTGAAGACGATGCACCTAGAATAAAATGAGTCTACCACAAAAGGTAAAAATAATTAAAAATAAAGCAATGACAGATAAATAAATTATGTTCATATTGAATAGGTATACCTAAGAATCTAAGATTATTATTGTTTCCCCTAAGCAGTTTTTCTATTGAAATTAGGTGCAGGTTTCTCCTTGCAAGTACCTAGGTACTCACCTAATTCAGAATAAATACCTAATATGACATATACAAATCAAATCATCTCTCGCAATGCTAGTAGAAAATATATCTCTTTCGCTTCTCTAATTGTATTAGGCGACGCTTGGTTCGCATCCTATGTTAAATTTATATATACATTTTACGAGTCAAAGAATTTCCTTATATCTGCTTAAACAAATTAGGCTGTAGATACCAATTTCGAGTATTTTTCTCAAGAGCATTTTAGCGGCACGTGTAACCCCTATTCATGATGTTTTTCTCCGAAAGAGGCTTAAAACAAAAAGATGGCGAATCCGAGAGCCCACAAGCAAACCTTAAAAACTTTCCGACATGAAAGTTTAAAAGTGATCCGGGTAGGGAGTGGGGGTGGTGGGGCGGGCGGTTGCCTAGCAACGCCGCCCACACCCGCCCTACGCCGCAAATCTCCGTGTGATACAGAAAACCGAAAATTTATTGTTCCTAACATAGAGATTTATGATTCATTTTGCGATGTGTATTGAGAAACCAAATATTGTGGAGATTTTTAATTTATTTTTTATCCGTTTACGACTATCGTTACAGATCTTAGTATTGAAGTCATTGTCTGCCTAGCCTTTTCCCAACTATGTTGGGGTCGGCTGCCAGTCTAACCGGATGCAGCTGAATACCAGTATTTTACATGGAGCGACTGCCTATTTGACCTCCCCAACCCAGTTACTGGATAATACGATACCCCTTGGGACTGGTTGTTAGACTTTCGGGCTTCTGATCATTCCGTCCATTGGTGAAAATCGTATGAAAATCCGTTCGGTAGTTTTTGAGTTTATCGCGTTCAGACAGAGAGACAGACAAATGGACGCAGCGTAACTTACATTAGCTTTTAATATCTTCTGAAAAAGAACAAGGCAGACCTGTTTACAATTTACTAAATTTATTGTGACGCATCGGCGTTATTTGAATTCAGTGTCGATCAATTCCCTTGAGCGATAAGGATCGCCCTTGAAAAATGAATTGATTTGATAGCTGTTTATCAGTATTACAGTTCAATTGCATCATGGATTTGTTGTGTTGACGAATCTGCATAACGTTTGATAAATATAATAACATTTAAATTTAAATATTTATTTTTTATTGTTATATTTATCAAAACTTAGGCAGGTCCTTGCCATTGTAAACTATTTAGATACACATCTCGATTTAGATAAGCACACATTAATTTGCTTTTAAATAAAAGGACCCATCGCAATCAGTTTTCAAAAAACACTTTTCCAAAGATCCTCACTATTACCAGTCCCACTAAACTGCTCATCTACTACCGAACAAGACGCTAATTCGTCTCAATTTGCGTCACACACGCTACAACAAAAGGAACGCAGCGAGAGAAGTCAATTAGCATGCAAATGTAAGAAAACGACCATTAGGGAGCCTTCGGGACCGAGGACACGCAGCCTGTTCGTGTATTGATCATACAATCCCTCACACGCTTACATACGCCCGTCTCTTTTTAACTTCCCACAACAGATCGCTATAAACATAAACATTTTCACACTAAAAAGTCTTATATTCAACTACTTCTTAAACAAAAATCAACTCTCATAACAGTCCGTTTAAGATTAAATTTCAATCATCCAGTCGGATGTGTAGATACGACCTTGTACTTGTGACCAAAAGCCTTGTTGTGCCAGCAAATTCTGTTCCTATCTTTAAAGGAATAAAGATCTATTTCAGAGTGGAGTTAAGAGAAAATGAATCGTATATAGAAATTTCAAAGGTTATTATCGACGGAGAGATTGAGATGAGTTTTCAGTTGTTGACAAGTGTGTTGCTATGGTGTATATGTATGGGTTGTTGGCTAAAATAGAGGGTTGTAAACACCATGATGAGTTGCGGATTTTGCATGTAGCTACTTAGATTATGTTAGTTGGTTTTGATATGGGAGATATAGCTATTTACATAGAGTTAGTTAAGAGGAAATGCGGGTGGTATTTTCTCCATAGAAGCGCTCTCGCCTGTTTTCTTTCTGGTTAGTGCCCATAAAGCATTGATTTTATATAGCATAATAAATGAAAAATAAATGAACTACTTGTATGTCCCTATGTGTTCCTCTTTGACGGTACATTATTTTTATAAGCACTATATAGGACCCTCAAAACATGCTCATAATTGCCGATTTAAACCGCTGTCAACAGAGGCCTAGTGTACAAATTTGACAACTATTCATGAATTTTTTTTTTGACTTTATTCTTTTTCATTTATTAACAGATTTTATTTAACACACTTAAAATAATAATAATATGTACAAGTATATAAAAAGAAGGGGAAAAAAATCATCATTAAAAAATTCGTCCGCATCGCTGTCAACAAGAAACGTGCCAAAAAGGCTGGCAGCATTGCCACATTGAATGGCAATGCTGATTCTTTGGCCAAAAAATAGGCCAGCCCTCTGGTCACGTGAAGAGTCGACCAACCGCTTCGCGATGTCTCGAAATACTAAACTATGAAATACTACTCTATACTTTTTATTTAATGAAAAATGAATTTCAGGGACACAGTATATAAATCCTTCTTATTCAGTTTATGAAATATCTTATAAATTGGTCCAATATTGGAAGAGGAAATAGGCAAGAGCCAAATATCGAATTATGACTTTTTACTTAGGCTTGTTCAGAAGTCTCTCCGACCGCATTTCCTCTTAAGACAAACTGTTAAGATTAGTTCATCCACATCGCGTAGTGTAATTCTTTTTATTTTTAATAATAAGAGCCCTGATTGAAATAATTAGGTGTTTGATCTAATTTTGACAGACTAATAAAACGTAATGAGCCTACACAACAGAAGGCTGACACTCCTAACCATACGCCAAGTAGATACCATAATTTAAATTATACCTAATGATTATAACATTTCTAGGTTTCTTGAGCTAGAAAACGAAATTGGTCAAAACACTACCATAAAGATCAAAGTGATACCCATAACCTAACCTTTTTTAAAAAAAAATGTATAAATATCGTAAAATAATTTCCACTCTTTCCATTTCGGCTATCTCTACTCTGATGACGTGTGTCGTCTCGTCGCTAAGCAAAAATATATTTTAAATAGTTAGGTCATAAAACACTAGAAATTTATTTGGACTATTTTCTTCATTGCTCAGAAGAGAAAGAAATTGGAATATATCCTTACCTCGCGACCGCATCCTAACCAAAGCGATCAGTTGTGCGAATACACAATCATCGCGTTCATACCCTGCGCCTTTACCGAAAGCAACTGTCGCGTAAATACGCGGTTACGCGATCATTTACCTGAATAACGACATGTATGTATGTCGTACACTTACATACACTTAATTTATCGCGACAATATGTATTCATATAAAATACTGCGACGATCGCTTTCGACTAGGACGCGGCCATATGTTACTTATTTATTCGGAAAACTGGAAGGCGCTCTCTGTCGGTTCGCCAAAGAAAGTGGACTCGACAGTTGAGTGTTTGCGCGACTGTCGCTTTGATTAGGACGCGGGTGTGACTGACCCATTACAGCTTTGAAAGCTATAAATGTGTGTATTGTAATATTGGTTAAAATTAAGAGTATGCTAAATAGTCTAATACTTATTGTAAAAATAAGCAGTAAGCTGTGTGATGCCAACACACAACTAAACTCCATGCACATGTTACTAAGTACTTAATCGGTACTAAAACAAGAAGTCAATAATATCGTTTCAAAATTAAAATAAGTGCAAGTGAAAATTCGCTCCAGGTCACAGTGTCCACTTTCCTCGTATCCCTCCCTTGCTGACCCATTCCCCCATAATCAATTAAAATCTGTGATTTGCAATCTACGGCTATTTCGATAAGTGAAAATAAAAGCATGTTACGATTTCGTCCCTTCTCGACTCTTAGTGACATCTAGCGGAGGGTGTTGGAAACAACGGCACCCTCAAAGGGATGAAGCTTGACATGCGCTAAAACTGATCGTGGAACAAGCAACAATAGTCTTAAGGTATGTACAAATAAAGTATCGGTTTGCTTGTACTGTTTGCGCGTGCGCTGTTAAATTGATTTCTAATGTCAGCCCTTGACAGATGCCTCAAAATGTGTTAGTAGAAAACTGTGATGTTATTTTGTTTTTAAAAGGAAATCAAGTGAGAATCTGAGTGATGCAACAGAGATGAAACTAGAGGGTAAGAATTTGATTTTATTTTATTAATTTTCTTGGTTTTGCACGAAGGAATTCCGAGTTAACTTAACTGTATAAGTATGAAGATCATAGAGGTAACCTAAAAACTCTTACAATCACTCACTAATATCTGATAGGAGTTTTCATAGAGATTTTATAACCTAAGTAAAAAATTTCCTTTTAGTTCAGAGTCTCCAGGATCTTGAAAATCTTCTAAAGAAAGTGACAACTTAAAAAATCATTTTTGATGATCATTTTTGTGTACATTCAATCACGACCGATATTTGATCAATTTACGCCTTCTGAACAGCGCCATGAAATATTTTAATGAGCTTACTCCACCACTCTCAGATCCCTATCTCAAATCCCACTTCATTAGTCCATTATTTGGCATTGTAGTCTAAAAACCAAAATGTAACCAAGGCTCAGTGCAAAATAAAGGAGTCTGTGACCCGTGGCGACGGATCCATTGTAATCGCATGGGATTAGGGTGTTATCAGACGATAATATGGCGGGATAGAGGCCGCGAGACCCTAGTGCATTCATACTTGTGACATACTGGGAGGCTGGATGGCGACTATTTAAGTTAAGAGAATTTGTAACATCGTTATCATTCTTTTGCCCTTGGTTATCCCAATTTATTTGAACTCGCCGCAACATGTCTTTTTCTTTTTTTTTCTATTAGTAATCTTATTAGTAGTTATCCCCTTTGTATTCATTGTCAAGAGAATGTGTAGGTATTAGTTAGCCCTAAATTTTGAAGTCTTGACTATTTAATGCCAATTAATTCTATTAATCCTTTAGATGCCAGACTTTCAAATAGAGGAATAAAACTGACCCTTGGATGAATATTAGCGTATAAACTATTCACAGCTGTAGATGGATGCCCTCGTTGGCCGCTTAAATGCTCTGTAGTATGAAAAGATAAGAATTGAAATTGGGGTCATTAAAAGAGCTTTTGGAGAAAATCTAAAAAGTTTTCAGAACTGACAAATTAAGTATTGTTTGGTCGAAATTAATATTTTTTTTGTTTTCGTCTATCAGCTGTGCTCAATTTTTTCATATATCAGTTTTTACTTATTCGCCGTTCTACCCGTCCCGTATGCCCCAAGTCCAGAGCACCGCTTGCTACGGACACCCCGACATATGGACAGCGCACTTGTCACAGCGAGTGCATAATTTGTCCCCCATTACGGCTTTATACTGCTCTATAATAAAGTGGGGTCCGATTAAAGACCAGTCTCGTCTTTCTCTATGCCAACTGTTCAGAAATCGAGGGGCTAAAATAAATTATGCATTCGATACATTGAAAGTTCTTTGTAATAGTTTTTTTTTATGTAAAGGGTGACGGCACCTGTGTCTTTTTGTTTTAATGGATGTTTGTAAGAGGATAAAGTTATCATGTTCGGGGCAGGCGGAAAATTGGGGCATTTTTGTTTGATATGTTTGCTATTACTTGTGTTTAACTTTTTATTTATCAATATTTAGCTGTGACTTAAACATAAACGTGTCGTGTAGTAGTCAGAAGCCCAAAAACTCTGACAACCAGTCTTCCCAAGGGGTATCGTGTTACGTAGTGACTGGATTATGGAGGTCAGATAGACAGTCACTCCATGTAAAGTAGCGGTATTCAGCTGCATCCAGTTAGACTGGAAGCCGACCCTAACATAGGGAAAAGGCTGGGCAGAGTGCTCGACTTAAGCATAAACAAGTGTAGGCAGAGAATGTGCAACTTGATAGTGTGTTTCCTAGTCTAAAAATCTTATTTAAAAGCGACTGCGTCGATTGAACTATTATCTAAAGCATAGCTGGTAAAAAATATCAATTTAAAAATAATTGAAAATTTAAAAATCTCACACATCAGTTTTTCCAAACACATCGAATACTTACTTTGCCATTTGAATTTAAACAAACACTCAAATTACAATACAGCTAATTTCAAACCGAAATCGCAGCAAATATTCAAATTGACGTGCTTTTGACTAGGCGTTGACAAATGTAATGGGCAGGACTCTTGTGAAATGAGGTGTGAATATTGGGTCCCGGCGGGATGTCCATGGACCGCATGGGGTATCAGGGTACCCCAGCTGCCACCCTTTATGTTGCGAAGTACAATGCAGTGCAAATTAAAGACAGGTATTAAGTACTGTTAGTTCTCTGATTGTTGTAATATTTGTGCACTGTTATTAAAATTTGTCGACTGATGCGATGAATTTGTGGCGCGTGCCGATTGTTAGCGTTTGGGTACGGGCACGTATTAAGTTGTTCGTTATTTTTAGATTGTATGAAGAGTGCAGTATTGATAGCCTATATCAGGGATGGAGAACCAATGGCACTCCTGCCATTGCTAACACATTTGAATTTAGGTACCCGCCTAGTTTGCAATAGGAGAAGTCGCATTAATATTATTTAAAAAAATGTTAATTTTAACATTTCTGTAAGTGTAATGAAGGTATTATTATAAAAGTATGGTTGCAAATAAAGAATATTATTGTGAAAGTATATCGTTTTTTTTTCTAGTAGTCAAGATTGTTTATTGGCACATCATGGCCACAGTCATTTAATTGGAAAATATGTCACGAAAATGTATAATGGTTCGCTATCACAGGACTATTTTGTTTTATTTTTAAATTTCTTTTTATATTATTTTACATTTTATTTAAGATTGTGTTTAGTTTAGTTTGTGATCTTCCTGTACGAGTCACAATCAATACTTTTTCTTTCTTTCACTGGCCTGTATGATGTTGCACATTAATGTTAACTAGGCAGTAAAGTTTGTTATCAGTGTTTCCTAATTAGGATCTCTATCACCATAATAATTAAATTTATTCAAAATTAACGTTAAATACAGTTACAGTATGACAAGTTCACCCATGATTTGTGTCTGAACTAGGTAATCCTATTTTTCAGGCGATTGGAGGTAACATTAATTGATTAAATAATCACATAAATATACATATATGTGAAAAGGTGTGTAATATAACTTAAACATTTAATCCGATTAAAAGCCCACCAATCCCTTTCTTCTTCCAGCATGTCTAGTTCTAATGCTGAACGCGCTGGCGTTGGGCATGCGTCGCGGGCCTCATCATCCACACGGACAGACCCCGGTTGAGCTGAGACACCACCACTACAAGCCACGGGGCTCGGAGTCACTCACTGGAGATGTACAATTGTTACATGATACCAAGTATGTTGCTAATATAATTGTAAGTAGTTATTTGTAGTAGTTGTTGTTGTTGCAAGTGAGTTGTTGTTGTTCAAGTTGCTGCCGGTCGATTCTGTAAAAATCTCACCGTGAAAACTTAGGTGAAGTGAGTTTGTTTTTTCTAGGGATTGACACTATTGACAGTTCACTCCACGCTCACTTCACCTAAGTTTTCACGGTAAGATTTTCACAGAATAGCACCGCAGGTCCGAAATTATCACTCTAATCTATCTATCTACGAGTACAGGTACTAATGTTTATCGGAAGAGTTTGTTTGTTTATTTGAACACGCTAATTTTTGGGACTACTAATCGGAATTTAAGAAATATTTTTGCGTTTGATAGCCCAATTCGCTATTTAACATCACGTTAAGCCTCCAAGGAGCCGAGCAAAATGAAAAAAAAATCAGAAAGAACGCTAAATAAAACGAAGTAATAGCGTGGGCAGGTGTTGCAGTGCCACTGGTTGGGTCGGGGGAACTAGAAATGTCTGTTAGTCAGGTCTAAATTATTATTCAGTAGCCGAATTGGTACTAACGGCCACATGAAAAAAGTTTTTTAAATATTTGTCTACCAATAAGCTAACTGGAACTTATCCAAATGGGTGACGAGTGGAGGGGATCGTGGGGTCGTATATTTCAAGAACTGAATAAGGGACAAGCTATGGCCTGAGAAAGATATACAGCAGAGGCGGTCATGATGAAACAAAAAGGGTTTCGAAAATTCGGATTCTATTATTGGTACACGACCTCCATTGTTGAATCTCAACCGAGTTCCATTCCAAGGCTAACTGTCTTATCTCGGATGATTCTTACTAGAAAGACACAACTGTTGCACGACATTAAGTAAGTGGTCACAATGGTGACGACGTTCTGGTCTGCGGCGTGGAACGTAAAGATTGTTAGCAAATATATAACAAACGTGAAATTCAATGATTCTACTCATTACAGACATATTGAAGAAGATACACATGTTCTTACGGCAGAAGCGCTGTCAAAGATGACACCGGAAGAATTAGAGTTCCATTACTTTTCAGCTCACGACTTTGATAAAAATTCGATGTTGGATGGACTGGAGCTGCTAAAGGTGAGAAGAATAATCAAGTAGCCTTTAACCTTGGAACTTCTATTCGAATCAGTTAAGACTCAGTGAGAAAATAAGTTCTTGTTTGTAGATCCTTCCGGAAACTTTTTAAAAGTCTCTTTGTCAATGTTCGGTAAATTACGTTGTTTTATAGCATATACAGGGTGGAGCAAAACCATGAATTTTCAGGACATGAGACTAGAACCCAAAGCGCAGAAATTTACCGCCAGATATCAAAAAAAAAAAATCTGCTGTTTCATAAAAAAGTGCAATACCTATGCGGTCGAAATGTATGGCAGAACAATTTTTTTACTAACCAGTTTCAACGCAGGGGTTTCAGAGTCATTACTGAATTCATCGAAGCACGTTGTGCGTCGATGATCCAGTCACCCTGTATATTTCGAAGAGTTTATGCATATTTTAACAATAGTAATCCTAGTTTTTGAGGGGTCAATATTCTTTATTAATAGTTTTAATCCAATGTCTTTCAGGCAGTATACCACACCATAGAGCATGAAGCTCCTGACCCAGATGCTGATTCATCTATAGAGCCGGAAGCAAATGATCTGGATGCTTACATAGGTAAGTTGTACTCGATGGCAAACTATGTATGCTGTCAAAATTCCAACTTGCATAACATACATTTGGGTGAATTTCAACAAATGCCAATTTTTTATCATATCGGTGTACTTTTTCATTTAAATGGTTTTTTTGTATATTTTTCAGGTTTTATGTAATCTTTAGGATATTAATTATCCCCAAATTTAATATCATCAAAATTCAGTTTGAATTCCGGTTTCCACTGATATGACAAACCGGCACGGATTATTTTTTCCGTACACCGATATGATAAAAAAATTGGCATTTGTTGAAATTCACCCATTTTGATCTTCAATATGTCGAACAAGTAACAAATTAATATTTAATGGTTAATTACATACAGGGTCAAATAAAATTAGCAAGCGAAACTTCGCAGACGTGATTGGTATTGATATCAAAACACAATGAAACATATTTTCTGAACTCATACTTCAAATAACAACACTACCAGCGGTCGTTGTCCCCTAAAAAAGAAACATTAAATCTCTTTTATTTTAACTTTATCATGGTTTGTTAGCGATGCCTATCATGTCTGCAGAGTTTCGCTAGCTAATTTGATTTGACCTTGTATATGCATGGTGAATAGAGAAACATATTTTATAAATTATGCTTATCATTCGAAAGCACTTGTAATTAATTATTTTGTTCCCTATGTCCAAATTATACCTTATTTTGATATACTAAGATAAAATAAGCCGTTACAATTTCAGCTCTGGTAGATCGTACCCTGGAATCCGACGATAAAGATGGCGACGGTTATGTTTCCTACGCAGAATACCGAGCAGCTCGAGCTAACGACCCTTCGGATCGAACTCCCAGAGTATTGGCTGCGAATGCTCCTTAGTTCATCAAAAAGTTGTGATAAGAAATAAGGGACATTGATAGGACTAATCAAATTTGTTTTTTTAATGTTTTGGAGGTACTAACGGTTCCTCTAATTCAGAGTTTGAAATTGAGAACTTGTCAAACTCTACTTTACCATTATTTAAACTAATTCCGTTAATGTGGGCGCAAATTAAAAAAATGGCAACAAACGTAAGAAATTTTGAATTACGCGGGCTATCACCTTCAGTGATGCTAAAATAGAGCTTTTTGTTTCCTGAGAAAGCGGTGAACGAGCATACAATAACGGCTGTCCAAAGACAGAGCGTTTTTTGAGACCTTAATATCAAATACTGGGGAAAACGACAAGTTTTTATAACGGTCGTTATAATATGATATAATTATGACCTAATCATTTTCCCAGGAAACTAAGGCTTTAGTGAGTTGCACGGAATTTTACGGTCCGATATGGTTTTTCGAATTTTAAACAAATGGCACATGATCATCTGGCAATTATATGAACCGTAAAATTACGTGTGCACCAGCCTTAGAGGCAAGTATTTTGTAAGGAGTCTAGTTAGGAAATAATGGACCTATAACTTGTGAGTGCATGTGACTGATTTGGGCTAGTATTGTAGTGTGTGAGAAACAATGGGAAGGAACCAGTTTTATTATTGCAAAAGAATCTTTAAACGAATTTTACAATGTTAAATGAATACATCCGCTTACCTGTACAAATTAAGTTTAATATTACGAAATACGAATTCGAAATAAACTACATTTTCTCAAATTAAAACCTTAACTCAATTTAGTTTAAATTATGACTACATCTTATTTTAATGAATTTCTATGACTTACTTAGAAACATAATAATTATATAATATTTAGTATACTAGAAACAGATATACATATTATAAAATTACTGTGTCCAAGTCATTCATGCTTTTCAGTACACAACTTATACACTTTTTCAACTCAAGCAAAATTAGTTTATCTTTAAATTTCGTTTAGATAACATTCATCTACCGCTTTGATAAAAAAAAAAACACCCAAATTATCATCATATACAAATCTTTAAACCTATCTTCTTCATCCTTTCGTTTACTCTCCACATTTGTATCTGGTCTCGCAGTTCATCCCTCCTTCTCCCCATTCAGCTGCTTGCTTGATACCCATCGATATTTCAGCATAAGGTTCCAGATCTACACTCTCCCTGTAATTTAACGAAAATATTCAGGTCTTGATCAATTCAGTTTAAATATATTGTGTATTTTCTTTAAGCTATTTACTTCAACCTGGTCCCCAGTTGATAACACATTACCACAAAGTGCGTGACTGTGAATATTTTACAATAAATACAATATTCATTAGCTAATAATTTAAAATAATTTTGTTTGTGATACGAACTAGAGAGTGATTAGGCTAACGACAACTAATAATTTAAAAAAATGGAAAAAATACTGATGTCAAACACGAACTATAAGGTGTCGCCATGTTGATGACTTTACTATTAGATGCTGTAAATAGTCTTACAAAGTAGTAGATTACAAAGTAGGTAACTGAATTGTTGAGGCCAGGTAGGCAGTCGCTTCATGTAATATACTGGTAATGAGCAGCATCCTGTTTGACTGGAACCTGACTCCATCAAAGTTGGAATATTGGTAGGTAGATGATGAGATGCTAGAGGACCATAGGTAATATTATACGTACCCTTGCAACATCTTCACTCCTTGGAGCAACAATTCAGCTCCGGATGAATACAGTGCAGCCTGCTGAGGTTTCTGGCATGAGAGCAGGTACAGGCAGCCGTAGTCCTTCTTCTGCTGGCCAGCAAGATAGCTCAGGTACAGCAGGATCTCGTCCTCGCTTATGTAGGTCGCGTTACTGTTGTCTAGATAGATCGTGCAGAAGAAAATTATTATTTTTTGTAAGATAACACTATCATTTGCTTTATTCTAGGCAATGCGAAAGACAGGGAGCGAGATGACTAACTGGATAAGTTCACTGGCGCAGTATAACTTTCAGATGCTTTGGAACTAAACTGTGTTTATTTGAATAGTATAGGATTATACATTAGAACAGCAGTGCTATTCTGTAAACATTTTACCGTGAAAACTACGTGAAGTGAGTGAATCGATCGTGTCAATCCACGGAGAGATTCTTACAGAAAAGACCATGTATGATAAAGTGAAATAATTGAAAGACGAAAAGTGTAACGTCGTCTTGAATCTTGGTGGATTTTTGAATGGGTAGTCTATTAAGTTAGTCATGTGTTCATAGAAATGATTGAGAAGTCATGTGTTCATAGAAATGAATGAGTTACGGGGTGTTTTAGAGAATGTGCGTGAGTCCATAAATGCGCAGAAATAAATCAATTATCTTCACGCCAATAACAATGATCATAGATCACATAATTGAAAGTCTATTTTAAAATATAAATTGGATTTTTCCCGTTACGAGAGAATATACTTATCTACCGGGTTTAGTAGTAACAGTATTTAGAATCGAAACTTTCAAGTAACAATGTCCATTTACTGATACAATTTGCTCGTCATTTGGCGGGTGGGTGTATGGAGATAATCCCATGGCAATGGGATTACGAGCCGGACAGTCCGGACACGGCAAACCCATCGTCCAGTTTTATTGGATTATTGACACGGTCAGTTTGTTTGTCTCGCACCCTTGACAGGTGGGCGGCAGATGGTTGAGAGACTGATTTATGATTACCTGATTGGTGTCCGGTAAAGAGTTTTAGATGTATTTGTAGGTATTAAGTTAAGGCAAATGTGTCAGGGTAGCTCACGATATTTAAATTTTTATACGTTTCTTTGCAATTCGCGGCCGTAACAAATATTTATCTACAGAATTATAATGAATTGGCAGTGATTAGGTGAGTTATTCAAAATCAAAAAAATAATGCAGAATATTTTATATTATGTCCTATGATTAGAATTATCGACACGACGAAGAAAGTTTAAAATTAAGCTGCTACCGTAGATTGATTCTTATTTCAAGAAGTTAGCAGAATTATATTTTGTAATTCGGTTAAGAAATATCTAGAAAGAGGACGAATTATAATACTTTCTCTTCAATTTAATCTTGTACACCACTTTTTACAGTTAGATTTATTTACACGCGTGACTGATAAGTATTTAAAACGAAAGTGTCACTTACCATCAAGACTCCTTCCGTAGTAATGTCCGCCTTTCCATGCGCCCGCGCCGAAGAAGCCCGCAGCTAAGATCAACGCTTTTAGCACGATCAGGATCACTAGGTTTGTCAAATTTAAGCTTAGAACCTGCAAAAGTAATAAATAGAACCATTAGAAAGGTAGCTTAATAGTTTAATACTTTACGGGACCCTAAACGCCCAGACGTAATAACTATAAAATTTCTATTGCGTCTCGTTCAATCCTTCAATGGGTTAAAAATGATAGTCTGATAATATAGTTTTATCCCTAGTGCCACTCTCACGAAGTGTTCAGTACGGATAGTCGTGAATTCCCATATTTGAGAAGCTTATTGAAAACTATTTTGCAAAAAATGGCGCCAGCTAAAGACTCGAAATTCTGAAGTTTTAAATAGCATTCGAATTAACCACTTACTGGTGATGGCCATTCAGTATCTACTAGATATTGAGTTGTTGTTCCTACTTAGATAACAAATAAAAGCAACAAGAAAAGATAAGAAAGGCACTTTCACAGGAACGCAGCTGATTACGTCATTCGCTACAATTTGTTATGAATCACACTAAAACTATTCTACTTCGGGATTCCAGACGAAAAGCAGACGACTCATGCAAGAAACGCGTGCAACTTTATGAAGAAGTGCTTTAAATACGAACCTGGGAAGCGCAGTCAAAACCAACCTGACTGCTGCCTGTGGACCTGGCAATGAAGTCCTTTGCTATGCTGGTCACTACTTGTCCCCCCGTGCCACTGAGGAAGCTGCCTGCCGCGTCCAGGAATGATGACCTCCCGTACTGAGCTGTGTCATTAACGTTGTCAAATCTTGCAATCGATACTGGGTCCTCCTCTTTGAAAATCATCGGTGGTTTCTCACGAGGGAGCAATGAATTTGTGTCATAACTTTTTTTCGGATACATCTTTTTCGCGTACTGCGGTGATGAATAAGCACCCGTATGCTCCGCGGATATCACCGCAGTGGTTACGGTGAGTACAAAGATGATCGCAACCATTTTGCTCGGTGGTTGAGAAACGACTGGGACCAGGTAGTGTCCACAATGGTGACTGATAGTTTGAAGTGGTTTGTCCGTGTTCCGTTGTTTTATCTCTTCCCGGCTTCTTTTGTTTGCACGCACGATGACATCTCCTAATGGTCCTATTGTTGTTGGGTTTTAGTGGCGAAATGCCATTTTTTTACGAATATATCGAATGAATGGGTAGGTGTATGTGCATTTATATAATATTTAGAGTAATGGTTTGTTTATTCACATAGGTAAAATTGGGATGTCATTATTCATCGATATTTTGTTTGGGTCAGTTTACAGTTCGATTTTTTTTTTGTATTCACACCAGTTTTGGTAATGGCTTATGATAAAGAATTGTAATAGGTAGGTAGTGTACTGTTGTCCCAAAGTCATGATTACCTAAAAATGAAGTAATTCCTATTGTTATTTCCTTCAAACCATGAACTAGAGTTATAGTCGTCGAGATGGAAATTAAAGAGGATTCGTCGTTTCTTTCGGTACGCAGTCACCACTCCGAAACCTTTCGACCCCATCGGCCATTTGATCTGCGAGCAATGTGCCCCTGCCCACTACCACTAAGTTAAAAAAAAATCGGTCTATGTCGGTTACCTTGGTTCGTCTGCGGATTTCTTCGTTTCTTATTCGAACACGTAAGGAAACTCCATGTATTACCCTCTTCATTGCCCTTTGGATGACTTTCAGCCTTCTAATGAAGACCATTGTGAGCGGCCACGTTTCAGTTATCACTGTGACCATCACTGGCAACACGCACTGGTCAAAAACTTTCGTCTTGAGACACTGCAGTAAGTGAGACGAGAAGATATTGCGTAGCTTCCCGACACTACCCAGCTGCGTCGGATTCGACGATGTTGTTGATCACTCGAAGTTGTAGACGGTGTTTACCAAGGACCAACTGTCCAGTTAGAGAGGTCTATCTTTGAATCCAACGTACCTGCTTAAGAAGAATAAATTTTTTACTCTCTGATACGTAATCCAACCCTCATCCCTCATCTGTTGGTCCTTGGATCTTAACAAGAACCAATAGATGACGGATCAGTGACCTTCCCACACCAGTGGGGCTAAATCCATAAACCTAGCTGTGCTCAATACTTTAGTTACCGCAGATGCGATCCCATTCTCTATGTCTGTAAGTATACCATGCAAGAAAACAAAACCCACAATAGTGTCAAAAGTAGGCGACAATGTTTAACTGAGTGGAACATTTGTTTACCTCGCTGAATTTCTGTTCCGTAAGGCACACATTTGGGGCGGCTGTCGTAATTGTGACATAACAATATGTCACGACGATGTTATGATACTATACTATTGACATCGTTCATGAGGGAAATAATAGAGTTCAGTCACCGTGAGTAAGACAAATGGATTTAAATGTTATGAATGGTGGATTTCTGAGGTTTATAGAACATTGTATGTTATGATATCCCTTTATTTTTCTGTTCTACTTATCATTCATTTCTTAGGGAATATTACATTTAGATCTATGTGTCATCGAGTCTATGAATCATTTATTTCTATTAGATTATTACCTTTTTAAATTAATGAACCTCTAAAACTTTCTGCGTTTAATAAGTGAGTGTCTATTCAACTTTCTGATCTTTTCTCATAGTTTATCGCAATAACTAAATAGACCAAGCGGGTCAGGTTAGAACGGTGACCAACCGCGCTAGATCGAAGTTGGTCGTTTATTGTTATTGTATAGTTACTTGGTTATTTAGTATTTTGAAGACCCCACGATTGGAACTGTTTAAATTTCACAAAAAAAGGTGCAATAATTATATTAGAGAGAAGATCAATAATATTTGAAGGAAAGCAAACTTGGAATTATTTGAGCTTTCACTTTTCATGTGACTAGAGGGCTGGCCTAGTTTTAGCCCAAAGAATCAGCATTGCTATCTAACGTGGTAATGCTGCCAGCGCTTTGGGCACTTATCCCATTGACAGCGATGCGGACGAATGTTTTGATGCCCAATGAGCTCCTGCCTTTTTCATTATTTCTTTACTATATCATCATCTGGCTAGCTTTTTGCCAACTATGTTGGGGTCGGCTTCCAGTGTAATCGGATGCAGCTGAATACCAGTATTTTACATGGAGCGACTGCCTATCTGACCTCCACAACCCAGTTACTGGGTAATACGATACCCCTTGGTAAGACTGGTTGTCAGACTTTCGAGCTTCTGATTACCCGTAACGAGTGTCAAAGATCTACGAATAACAGCCGGGACCAACGGCTTAACGTGCTTTCCGAGACACGGAGGGTCTTGGTATGTAAAGATGGTCACCCATCCACAGACCAACCGTGGCAAGAGTAGCTTAACCTGATCAATCGACCTGTGCGTCTGTTATTATTTAGCCACGGGCCCCTCTATTTTTATTATATACTTGTAAGTAGGTATATAATATATATTTTAGTGTTAGCTTGTAAATTGTAATTTTGTGATCGATTTTATTCGAATCGAATTCGATCGAGACTAATCATTTATCTAAGGTCAAAATATTCTTACATATTAGCTTTGATTAAATACCTACATGCCATAACAAACTAATACGGATGAAGTTTTTCATATGCAACAAGTGACTTAGCAAAATAGCATAATGAAATAGTCAACTGGTATGTAAATGCATCCTTCTGGTTCTACACAATCAACAATAGAAAAAAAACAAGAAAATAATGATAATGCCATAGCTGATACAATAGGTACATGAAGGTTTAAGTAAGTATAGACAAAGAAAGTAAAATTTTCTGCCTGGTTAACTGTATTGATGGCATGTTTTCATTGAAATAGTAAGTGAAATCAGCATCACAAAACAAGAGAGCATTCTCATCAGCTGTGACTGTGGGCAGAACTCATGTCCAATATTCCGTTGAACTTTTTGCCAGATATATTAAGTATTACTTCCTAAGTTTTGGAGATCACTGATATTATAGAGGTATGAGGAACAGGGTGTAAAGTCCACTCATCCTCCATAGAAAAGGGAGGATCTTCAACCAGACGGGTGTTGTGCCTGGCGGGAAACTGCCCGATGATTCATGTCGGGCCGTTGTATCTATGCTAGTTGCGCGGTAAACTCTAATTGCGAAATGCAGGATTTTGCGTAAAGGTAGTATGACGCGTTGTTCGTGGCGTTGTAGATATAGATAACGCTACAATATCAGTGAAGAAAAAAACCGAAACCTGGACTTAAATTTTTAGTTAATCGAAAACCCGTCTCGAGCAAGCGTGATGGTCAATGGTCGTGCCTCCTCAATATCAGAAGACGCCTTAGTCCTGCAGTGAGACAGTAAAAGGTTGGTATAATCCAATTGAGAAGTGCACCAGTTGCGAAGTTTACCGTATGAGAAGTGCACCAGTTGTTAAGTTCACCATTTGAGCATGGTGTACAAGTTGAGATATGCACCAAATGCGTCAAACCCATTTTATTATATTTACTGGAACTTAACCGGAGATGATGATGCATGCAATTAATTTCCCCTCAGCCACCTATCTGCCTCCAAGACTCTTGGATGATTAAAGTCAATTCACGCAAAGTTGTTGTATCTCTAGAAAACTTTACTATTAAAATCGTTGTAAGAACTGCGAGTCGAGATAATATCATGAAAGGGTGACGATTACTCAGCCCTACTAAAAATCAACGTTACTGACATCTGGTGATGTGTCTTGGAATCATTTCGCAAAGCACTTTCCTACAAGCTTCGTGCTATAGTTTTAGATGACGCTGTACACGACTGGTTCAGCGAATTACTTCTCATACTGATGTCAGTTTAAGCTAATAGATGGCGTTAGTTGAGTTTTGAAAATGGAGCCACTTTTGAAATAGTCTAGTCAAACTCGTAATTGGTGTATCACAAGGTTGAACACCACTTGTGAGAATAGCTTGTCTTTATGTAATAAAACGACAAGGTATATTTGTGAAGGTATGTGCTATCAAAAATGGAAAAACGACAAGGTCGACTATACCCATTCTCGAAGGCTCTAATGCTCTGATATAAACATTTATATTTATGTGTAATTAATTTAGTAGCCTTTGTTCAGCAGTGGACGTCTTCCGGCTGATGATGATGATGAATTTAGTAAAAAAAAAAAACAATTCAGTGGACTAAATTTGCGTTTATTTGATTTTTTTTAAAGAGTATATTTGCGCAAGATATGAAAAGGATTGTTTAGCATTGAGGAAGACAGCCTCATTTCCATTCTATAGAAATTCGATGTAGGAATAGATGAAAATGACACTGAAAAATTCGGACTTTCTTGTCAGCTAAATTCAGAAATAAGAAAAAAAATCAGTAAAAGCTAAAAATATAAACGATGTGGTAAATGAATAGACCGCGATATTCCCAAAGAGACTTAGCGCTACCTAACTTAATCTCAAATAGAAATACTTTTATCTATCTTTCCCCGACGCAAGGTCGGTCAGGCGCCTAGTGGGACTACACTTCAATCAATACAGTAATTTAGAACTCGATTATGTTTACTTCTTCTCTTGATACAAACTATTTAGGAATAGGTCATACCAGCAGAGCAAAAATGACGATGAGCGGGACTGAGTAGACTAGTCAGTGGGGTAATTGAGTAACACACTACCAGTGGCAATAGGTTTAATTTGACAGTTCAACAACATTCATTGCGTTATTTACGTTGCTGAGTAGACAAATTTTTCGAACATATGAAGCATTAGATTAGCGATATCCTTCAAAATTAGGTTTTTAGAGTTATATATTACGCATTCGCTATTAGGGTGCAGGATTGGATAGACATGCAAGGAAGGATGCTTTTATATAGATAAATGACACAGTGGCAGGAATTCTGAAACCTGGGTCGAAATTTATCGTCGGTTATTAAAAAAAAAACTATTTCATATATTTTGACCGCGTAGGTTCTATGAAACAGTTGTTTTTTGTTGATAACCGACGATACAGTCTAAAATTAACCAATCATTTATAAATTACAGACCTATTAACGAGTTGATGTCAAAACAGAAGATGGAATCATGTGGTCAATTCATGGTTACAGTTTGCGCATCGATGTACAGATACCAACACATCAAGCTACTCGAAATTGTCAAATTTCCCAATCAACTTCCCTTATGGTCCTTATCAACTTTCCTTATGGTTTAGCGATAAAGTTGAAAATCTATTTAAAAAAATTGACAGATTGTAGTAGCTTGAAGTGCTGGTGTCTGTACGTACCACCTTGTATAAAATGAGGTCATCACAGCCATCGAAGAAGGAAAACATCGAAAAACAACTTGAACTAATAATTTATTATTAAAAGTTTGAAATCGCCAATCCGCTTGGAGCAAGTGAGATGATAAATACTCATGCATTCTTTGTATGAGAATAGACCTTAGACAATATAATAATCAGCCTATAATGTTACCCACTGCTGGGACGCAGGCCTCCTCTCTGTCAGTGGGAGTGGGCCGTACCGTAACCCACCACGCGGGCCCAGTGTGGGTTGGTGGATGTGGGGCAATAATAAGTTGATATTATTATTACAATAAAGTAGAACGCAATGTAGATGAATATAAGAAATGTGTTCATAACCTTTGATAAACTTACCCAAGATTTGATCAAAGGAAAAGCAACTTAGACTATGTACAGAAGCCAGCACATCAAGCTACCCGATACTGTAAATTTTTTCCCTTATAGTTTAGCGATAAAGTTGAAAATATATTAAAGAAATTTGACAGATTGTAGCTTGATGTGCTGGCGTCTGTACTTATATTAAAGAGAGAGCGTAAAGTAAAATGTAAGTACACAAACCTAAACCCTTTCGCAGTTCAAGAGTAATTCATTTCATGGTCGATGCAGTTGTCGTAGCCCCATAATGCGTTTATTATTATTTTAAATCACTGCGCGCCGTGAGAGCGGACGGTGAAAAGTATCAGAAAGTGAAACCGCAGCGAGCCTTGACCGTCACGTCACGCCGCGAACGAACGAGAAGTTCAAGTTAAGTTGTACTTAAGTCTTAAAGTTACACGATTGTTATCTAACGGATTATAAAGTAAAAGTGTCATCTTAGTTGTTTTTTTTTTTCGGTTATGCTTTTTGAATAATGGTTTTGAGCGGTGAACTTAAAAACATTCGAATTGAGAACCTCCTCCTTTTTTGAAGTCTGTTAAAAATTATCTGTTCTTTCTCTTAAGGAATAGAGCTGCTATGAGTATTTTAGTTTGAGGATACAACGAATGCGGCGTAAGGTATCCATTGCAGTTTGAAGTTGAAATAAATAATATGGCAGGACACAAAGAAACTAGAAAAAAAAAATATGGATACAGAAATAGATTTTAGTTCTTCTCTGTGTATTTAATTTTAAATATACAAAAACATAATCTTGAATAACTTTTAATTTACTCATTCATCCCAATTTTCTTCAATTGCTAATTTGGATTCATATAAAACATTTTAGAAAATTAAAAAGTCTTCGACTCCACAGACCCCTCTAATCCATTCATCCATTAAAAACTATTTTGGTTCACGAAGTCATGGAAAGTGTTTTGTTTCTTGCTTTTATAACATTCGGTGGCAATTACGCTTTCGACCGTGATGCAATTGTACTCCGAGTAACGACTTATACGTAATAAGAAATAACGGTTTGCTTGTGCTGCGGACACAACGGTTTGTTTACGATGTTGTTAGACATATAGCGGGTTAGGAGAGAAGTTTTACAGAAGAACATACTGAGGAGAACAGCGAAGTAAGACATATCAGAGATAGAAAAAATAGGTGTAACCATATGAAAATTGAAGAATAGAGGAATGAGGAATAAATAAAAGAGATACAAGAAATCATTTCAATGATAAAACAGTTAGTAAATATACCTACACAAAGGGATATATATACATACGATAAAGTCAATCGACCAATCCGTTCCCACAGTGATACTGTCATTTCGGTTAACGGTAGAGTCCCTTAAGGGTGAAGTGTGGATTTCTCATTAAAACTAAAGACACAGTTCAAGGTCTGAACCTGCAAAGTTTCTTTCACTTTGATCTACGTTTTGGAATGGGAAACTAGCTTCAAATTTTTGACTAATTGACCGACTCTAATTGAAATAAATGCTATGAGTTTATGTTTGAGTTCAACCATTTTCAAAATACTTACAATCCAACAGAAGTAATTCCAGAAAAAACTGCTTTTTAATCTTGCCACTTTGGTTTTCCCTGGAAAAAAAACAAGACTTCAGATGTATTCTTCACCAGATACTAATCTTCGGCTAACATTTGTGCTTTTTATAACAGAGACAACAATATCGGAAGTCCGCTGTTGTGTACCTGCACTTTGCCAAAGAAAGCGAATACAACAATGTTGGTTGTAGAATAGAACGTAAACAGTTCGCTGCAATGGCGCTTTCTTTCTTTTATTTACAAGTATATATTGCAGTGAAATATGTATCAGGTAGCGAAACGGTAAAGTTGGATGCCATTATCGAAGGAGCCCTGCGGGGTAAGTGCGAAACACACTATTAGTAGCAATGGCTTTCAGTTTGACAGATCAACAACGTTCATTGCGTATTTTAAATTGTTGAGCAGACACATTTTTCCAACATATGAAGCAATGGATTAGCAATATGCTTCAAAATGATTCAAATTGAGATCGATAGTGCGTTTCGCAATTAGGGTGCTGGTAATTTTGCACTATAGGTATTGCGAGATTACATGGACATGTAAAAAAAAAAATTATCGGCCCCAACTTACGAATTGGAGATCGTTAATTCGAACTTAGACAGGCATTTTATTATGTATTTAATTCTATCACTACTACTCTCGAAACGGCGTCCTAGAACCAAAATCACAGCAGCGGGAACATTATGTTAAAAATTTGTTCGGGACAACGGGACAGCTTAGTTGTTCACCTAGTTGGGAAAGTAGCTATGAATGGAGTAAGCATATTTTTGCTTATAATGCAGGTAAGTACGTACGAAAAACAACTCGTCGTTCAAAGAATAACTGCTACTATACAGGGTGTCCCTGGAAGTATGGATCAAATCGAATCAATCGTGGGCAAGCTCATTTCCAAGCTTTTTAATCCTGAGAATGTCGGTGAACTTTTTACGGTTCAAAAGTTAAAAGAAAAAAATACGTAATGAAAAAAAAAAACTATCAGGGCTATCTAAACAAATTAAATCGATAGCCCTGATAGTTTTTTTTAAAAAACAAAAATTGGTCATAACTTTTGAACCGTATATTAAGATGTCTTTGAAGCAGATTCTGAAATTGAACCCATTGTAAATTATTAATCTATTAGTTAGAAATTAATATAAAGGGGAAAGTTTTGTTGTTGAGGGTTATCCAATAGTTAGTTAATGAAACTTGTGTCTGACTCTGCTAAGGTCGTGATAGAAATGGGTCAAGGAATGAAGGCCAATATAATTAATTAATTTCTTGTCGTTGAAAGAGGTAAAGGACGGTTTGCTTATAAATAATTTGTTGTATTTATCACTGTTAGATATTAGAGAAGGTATTTTGTCAATATATTGTCAGGCATTAGGTATTTAGAGTCTAAAATAAAAAGAAGAAGAGTGATAACCAGCGGGGTAATTGCGTAAAAAACTAACAGTAGGAATGGGTTTTATTTTGACAGGTTGACGACATTCATTGCGTTGTTTACGTTGATGAGCAGACAAATTTGTCAAACATATGAAGCAATTAGGGTGCGAGTTTAAATCGTACTCATATTTCGAATTGTTTCCAAGAGCAAGCTTCACGTCGAAAAATCATGTGCTAACTCTTCAAATACAACCTTCTCCATAAATGGCTAAGATAACATATGGCGCTTATTCACAGTGCTACGAACTATATCTATATATATTATCAATTTACGTAGCCTTTCGTGTCTGTCTGTGTCAGCGCTCTGTTCTTCTATACTACGCAACGCATTATATTCCTGAAGGTTTATGTAAACAGAATGTATCAGTAAGGTGTGGTCAAATTTGTACCTCGTCACCGGGCTGCAGGCAGTCCAAGGAAGCCATGCCAACATTATATGGCAAGCTTACCAGGCGTTTACTATGCTTGGACAGGAAAGGCCCGCGCTTGATGATGGGGATCATCATGGGACACTGCTCGCTAAAGAAACACTTCCACACAATAGACATAATGGACAGTCCCCTGTCCAGGACTTGCATGGAGGCTGATAAAATCATTGCGCATGTGCTCAAAGAGCACACAGGCGTCACCCAGTTTAGGTCAGAAACCCTCGGGACACCCAGATATTACACAGATGTTCTCAACAGACCAGGAGACTTAATCAACTTCTGGAGGGAGGTGGGCTGGTAGGAATAACCACCGACGGCCGAAATTGACCACGCACATGGTCCTCTTGAAGGACTAAGTGCGGAAACCAAATCCATAACAAAGAACATTGATGTATAAATACAGGTTGTATCAGTAAGGTGTGGTGTGGGGTATACAGACCATCAAATTGAACAACTTTCTCTATGGGATCAACCTCGCAATCGAGAAAAACTTATCAGCTGTCTCGAAAAAGACCAATATCTATTCGACCCAAATGCATGGGACGGCTGATTATTTTTTCTTGGTGGTCCTATGGAGAAAGTTGGTCAGTTTGATGGTCCGTATCACACCCTTAAATTTGACCACACCTTTCTAATATACCATGTATTTTTTTACATAATTCAAAATTACGTTGATACAAATTTTTACAAATAATAAAAAAATCTCGTTGTTTTGACAAGTCGTAAAAATATTGCGAAGCAGGTGCGGTTCGCTAGTAATAAATATCATAAAACATAGTGCAGGCGGTACCGGTAGGTAGACGGGTACCTACCACACGATGGTGCCAACTTGGTATCTTGTCACGGTCGTGGCGACACTTCTCCTATTCTCATTTAACGCCAGCCAATTCCTTTATGCTTTCTACAACTCGCAAATGGACAAACGTTTGATTTCTAAATCTTATTTATTTGAAATCTCCGTGCTATTTCCTTCCATTTTACAGTTCCTTCCTGAAGCCATAGAATAAATACACCTTACAAATAATTTTCTATATCTTACAGCAGATAAACAATTGTCTCGTATTGATGATCGAAGAGCTTAATTGAGAAAACATTTTCTTTAAAGCAATTTATAATGTATTCATTATGCAGTCATTATTTAAGATTTTATTTCACAAGAGGGGGCTAATAATAAAGGCATAATTATTGTACATTGACCCATTAAGGGTAATTATACTACAGTAATTATAATACGTCTTCGCTCGCGTGAACGCGTCTTCGTTTGAACGCAATGTATGACATTTATACGGAGAGATTTCTAATACCCACTGTCCTGTTACGTTATTTTTATAGTTACCTCCTTTCTCCACAATATTAACGTTAAATTGTGGTTACGTAAGTTTTGGTCCAAAAATAACGTGAGAGATAATTTGCGAATAAGTATTATCTTATACATCAACGTCATCATCATTACCAAAAGTGTGGTGATGATAATTGTGTTAGTGTTAGTTGGTTCGAGCAATTTTCTGTTTTACATAGGTATTTACTTTTTTGTCTTAAAGCCGCACATGTCTGCTAACGACATGTTATTTGTGGTGAAGGTAACAAAACTTGGGAAAATCATGCGTCTAATCATACCGTCATTAATCATTAGAAAAAGCAAAAAAACTGTCCTCGATAAACTTAATAAAACACAAACAGAAAGTCATCCGGATATTGCTGTTGATTTGTTCTAAATTGCCACCTACATCGCGAACAATAACAATAATATCTCTAAGAGAGAAAATACATGACAAACAATATTTCATATCGTTCCACGTGTGCGTTACTAAGGAGCTATACCGGCTGGTAAAAGTGCAGCGTACAATTAGAGCGAAGTTGATCAGCATCTAGATACGGATAATAAGTGGGCTTGCTATTATGGAGAGAGCAAACATGATTAGAAGGAAATAGACTAAGAGAGTTACACGTTTTAGGTCATCCTCTGCTTAGTTTTGAAAGCCTCCACTCGATTATGTCACAAAGAATGGGGTTTGGATCAATCAATTTGATCGCTCTATTAATGATTCCTGACATTGAATATGCTGTGTTTGTTACGGCACCTATCTATGCGATTGCATAAGCAAATGTTTTCAAATCGTAGACTTTTTCTTTCAGCTTCTGTATTCTTATTGTTGCGTCATGAGCTTATTAAGTTCCTTATTGTTGCTTTGTTGTTGTGATTTGTGGTAGAAAGTCCGTAAAAGTTGATAAATAGAATTTAATTATACCTATGCTGATTTGAATCATGCATAATAAAACAAGTGAAAAGTTGATCATTAATAAATGTTTGAAAATAATTACCTACTGTAAATAATTGCTTTGGTATTTTAATACTTAATTGTACGTTATACACGAACGGGTTTAGTGTTCAAGTACTAACAAAGAGATCACAAAGATTTTATTTAGAAACTTAGGCCTGCATGTCTTTGTAGTCAATTTACGTAGAGATTTGAATCATAATTTCACCGAGTCGTGTGTGAACCGCGAAACTTTCCTATTATCCGTGGAGAAAATATCCCATAAAATGAAAAACGGTTTCACCCGCGCTCGGGTCACGGCCCTGAGAGTCGCGATAGTCAATTAAGATAGTTGGCGGCAAACGACAATCGCCACATAATTATCTCGCTCATTCGTCGTGACCGAACTGAATCAGCATTGCATTAGAGCGCAGGGAGGGTTACTGTGCATCCACAATCAAAACTATATCAGTGGGCTGCGGCGGTCGCCGGCGCTCAGTACTAGCGCGCCTTGCCCGCGCGCCGACACGCGAACCAACGAAAGTGAAAATAAACACAATGAAAATAACAGTGCAACTATTTGTTTTTTGCGTTCTTGCCCTTGCGCTTGCAAACACTGATTCAGATCCAACTCAAATAGAAAAATATGACAAAAAAATTAAAACGTACCAACTGGATGTGCCTGGAAAGGATCCGATCACGATTATAGAAAATGCACGCGATTCCACAAATCCTGAGGATAAATGGGGAGATATTACTTATGAACATAAGAATAAGGATGATACAGAAATGAAGAATCTTATGACCCACATTGTGCATGACTTTGATGGGAACCGTCCAAGATGTTATGGCCCTTCTTGTCAAGATGGTTTTAATAGTGAAGAAGATGAAGCATTGGATGATTACATTCTAACTGCAGATAAGCTTAAAGACTATGGTGACCTTCCACAGGATCGTTTACAAGCTATATCTGCTCTAGCTGCAAAACTTAAAAAGGATAAAATAAAAGCTGATCGATTTACTACAGTGAATAGTGACGCTAACGAGGAAGACAGCAATGGCAAGGTGTACACCACTTGGAATCGTCTGAAAGTAAAACAACACAAACATCCATACGATGATAAAGACGGGTGGGTAACGTTAGAGCCAGTTGCATGGTCCACGAGCAAAATTTCAAAATGGAAACCTAATGTTAAAAAACAGAAGCCGAATCACTGGAATGAAGATGAAAATCGATTCCCCAGTAATGACAGGTTTCCTAGTGACGAGAGATTTCCTAGTGACGATAGATTTCCTAATGATGATAGGTTCCATAACGATGATAAGTTTAATAACGATGATAGGTTCCATAATGACGATAGGTTCCATAATGATGACAGATTCACTTCATCACAAGATTCTGGGAATAATTACAACTACAAGCCCCAGAAAAGACCACTATCCAGTCGGCCCGGTTATATCAATAATAAATTACACTTACCTTTGGAATATGAATCGGAAGTCCCATCAAAACCATCATGGTCTAAGCCGCAACAAGCAAACTATCCATCATCATGGGCCCCGGACGAAGGCAGACGTCCACACAAGCCAAACTGTGATCATCAAGAACATTATTCTGATGACGATTCAATGTATACTATGTCTGATTCTGTAGTGACCGACCACCGACCCGCAAATTTCCCTTACGAATATGAAGCTCTTCACCAATCCTCAAGTTCATCACAGAAGCGTCCTTTTAGAAGACCTACTCAAGTAGTGTATGCTGGAGGTCCAGAATATGAAAATGATCGCGTCTCAAGACCACCTCATGGTGACGGTCAATGGGTTTTGTTATCAACTACTAAAGGATATAGGAACAAGAAGCGTCAACGTTCCCTAAATCCTGCAGTTGCTGCTGATGATCGTGTAGATGTATCAACTATGACGTCACATCAAGCTGTTGCGTTAACAGTGCTACCTGTGGATAAAGCTCACACCAACATGACGACATCACATGGTGGTTTGCTGGAAGTTGAAAAGAGTTTCCAAACTGTTGAAGAAGCTAAAAGGGATATGGACCAGAAGAATGATTTAGAAGTTGCAATGACTCAGTATAGGCCTGTGCTTAATAGAAATAGGCTTGTAAAAAGGAGAATCGTTTCAAATGTCTCACCAGATAGTTCAACGCTTTTAGCTGCTGTAGGCGCCGGCATGGTGCCTGCTACCATGGCCATGGTAGTTCCCATGATGCTAGGCAAACGTAGGAGAAGAGAAATAAATAGAACACCAGCAGATTCGCAATTAGACACTTTATTATTATATAAATATCGATAGACTTCTAGTTTCGTAAGATATTATTTATTGCTATTTATTAAATAATTTATTTTGAATGATTGATTGGTTTGGAATGTTTGAGCGTTAGTATGATTGTTGTTATTGTTTTTTGTAAAATGTTTTAAGTACATGTGAATTATCTCAGTTAGATTATGTAAGATCGTTGTGATTTCTAGAGTTGTGTTATTTTTTAATAAATAAAATGTGTCTTGGACTAACAAATTATTCACATCTTCATCATTATGCTTTTGTATCCTTTTTTCTGTGTGTAAAATGTTAGAATCTTGTGTCTGAACGTCTTCAGACTTGTTAACTTTAGTATAATTTGGAAATTCATTGATTCACCGTAGTCGTCAAATATCATTCTCATCATTATTTAGATGACTGCTTTTTCATTGAAAAATCCAAAGACACCATGTTCTGTGTATTTTTAGAGTATACAACCATTTGCTCACTTAAAATTAACAGTAATTCGGAGTAAGTATAACAACCTGATATCCTCTTATTGTAATCTAGATTGTATCGACGCAAGATGACATAGTTTGATACGAGCATAGTTTCCAGGTACAGCATCAATCGAGACGCTTTACTTTCGAGATACTAACGGTAACATACAGTTAGTCTAACTAATGAAGTAGGCATTAAAACACATTTGGGCACATCGCTTATAAAGCTTGACCATAAATTGAGCTAATGTACTGGAGTCCATCTTGATTGGATTTATTCTTAAAAAGTTATAAAAATATTGTTTTACTTAATGTAAAGAATCTGATTGCAAATCTTATATATTATGTATAATAGACGACATTCAAAGGTCAATACAAAAAACATAATATTCAAGCTTAGTTTTTGTTTACCTGAATCTGAGAAGGGGTCATTGACTCATTGTATCTACTCCTCATTATAAACAACTTTTACTGTAATCGCGAAAAAATACAGCTGTTCCCTAAATTTCTACGATTTATGTGAACACTGGTTTTTTTTCACGAATTTAAGTTTGGTCCAAGTATAATGAGAGATGAGTACAGTGACCTCTTTTATTTGAACCATAGAGGAAAAACAAGTTTTCAGATCTTAGAAAATAATGATCAATAAAAAATATGCTTTTACTTAGATCTAAACTGCGTGTTTTGTGATCCGTTCGAACTGAGAAAATTGTTTAACAATAAATTATTAATATTTATAGTAAACTTCTCCGGGCCGGCTGTAGATGTTTCCTGTCCGGATTGCTTCCATCAGATATTTGACGCTGAACAGACAAATTATCAGGAGCACTGCAAAAAAAAAGAGATAATTAATTCAAATTGTGTCGTGATGGCCCAGTGGTTAAAGCCTCGCTTCTCATGCACGAGGTTGTGGGTTCAAATCCGGGCAAGTACCAATGTAATGCTTTTAATTAGAAAAACATCGTGAGGAAACTTGAACTTATCTATAACTATACTAATAATAAAGCTGAAGGGTTCGTTTGTTTGAACGGGCTCTTTGAAACTACAAATCGGATTTGAAAAAATCTTTTTGTATTTGATAGCCCAATTCTTGAGGTTATATGCGACTTAACATCACGCTAGGACCCTCAGGTGCTCCTGAGGGTTTTTTTTCTTTTTTTCTGCTGAGCAAAACAGAAAAAAAAACTTTTTTACAAAAAAAAAAAAAACAATCGACTTCCAAAAAAACACTACAAAGTGAAAAATAACTTTAATTTCGGAAGTCGGTGTCGTTGGTTCCGCATTTTCTTTTATTGACACCGACTTCTGAAATTAAAGTTATTTTTCACTTTGTAGTGTTTTTTTGGAAGTCGGTTGTTTTTTTTTTTGTAATTTTTTTTTATTTTTCGTTTTTGGGGGCCAGTTTCTAACTTATTTAAGTTACAATAGCCTAATGTCAACTGCTCATCACCTTTTACAAAATATTGCTTTTCCCGATGCAGGGACGTTAATTGTTGAGGAGTTCTCCTTGTAAGAACCAGGAAAACTGGAACTGATTGAGAAGTCACCACCAGCTCCACAACCAAATTAAAGTACCTAATCGAATGGCAAACCGTGAAGTATTTATTATTAAGTAGTTCCGATGGCCATCTGTGGTCTTCATCATCAGTTCCACTTCACCGAATGGTGCTTTCTGAGAGCAAATGCACGAGTCACTATAAAAAATACCCAAATCGCTATAAGTAGGTGTGCCTACAACATTTGAGGGTTTCCCTCTATTTCCATGGGATTCCCTCATCATATTCCGATTTGGTTTGGACAATGGAACCACCTCGGGAGCATACCCTTTCAAATAAAAAAAGAATTTTGAACATCGGGCCGTCATCGTAACAAACACATAAAAAAAATATATCTACCGTCGAATTGAGAACCTCCTTTTTTGAAGTCGGTTAAAAAAAAATCAGAAATAACGCTTAGCGAAAACGAAGAAAAGTGCGGGCAGGCGATGCAATGCGAAGGGATCAGGAGAATAGGAAATTTCACGTGGACGAAGCCGCAGGCTAGTAGTTAATATACAGTGTCCCTGGAAATAGGATCAAATCGAATAGGGGCGTTGGCAAAGTCATTTCCAAACTTTTTAACCCTGAGAATGTCGGTGAATGTTTTTACGGTTCAAAGTTATGCCCAATTTTTGTTTTTTCAATCACTTCGCATAGTGCTCAAAGAAAAAATCTATCTAAAAAAATTAAATTGACTTCCTTTATTTTTGTAGGTTAAAAATTGAGGTTGATTTTAAGAGTTTTATACAAAATTCTGAGGGGCAATTCTCGTAATTTTTAAGAACATTCACAGTCTGATCTCAGTCTCAATCTGTCAAAAATACTTCAAATTTCCCTACATTTTGACAAGTTTTTGACATTTGTTTGTCGCCGAGATGAGACTGCGACTAGATTTTGAACGTTTTAAATTAGCAGAATTGGCCTACTGGTCGCAAGGCGAAGAAAAGAATTTCTTCTCATTTAATAACTGGTTGAGGGGTTGTTTATTTTAGAGATTAGTCCGTCACGATAGCGTTCCGTTGGTTACAGATGTTAATAAGTCTCATAATTTAGTTTCTTATCTTCACGTCGGATCCAACAGTGGTTTATATTCATCATTTTAATATGATAAAAGGAAAAATTTAATTTTTTTTACGTTCACTATATCAAAGGTTAACATTATAATCTGCATTTGCGATATATTTACCAAAAATGTGAACAAATATGATTTTATGGAAAAATAACATTAAATCCTACACAATAAAGTTCAGTTCACGCTACAACTTCAAACATTTTTATAAATTTTAAATAGCGCTAGTCACTCTGATATCAACTTAATTACCATTAAAATGAAGTTGATATTTTTTTAACTTGAAATAATATTAGGTCCTTACTTATGAAATTAGCGTTTTGTCGTACTGACCACTTTGATCTCAAATATCTCCTCTTTGGTTAAGAATTCCAAATTCAAATTTATAAATTCATTTAGCTGGTGCATTTGAGTTTTGAAAACAGTCATTCATTTGTTTTTTCCTCATTATTTTTTTCTTTGGCGTCGCTTATTACCGCAAAATGGAAAACATGAAATATCAGTATATGTACGAGTTCGAGTTCTACCGTGGCACCAGTGCTGCAGAAACAGGCGCTGGTATCGCAAAAGAAAGCACGGTACGTTTTTGGTTTCAACGTTTTCGTTCTGGAAATTTCGACATTCAGAACCAACCCCGTGGACGGCTGGAGACCAAAGTGGAAAATTAAGTATTAAAGGCTATTGTGGAAGCGGATCCATCACAAAGCACTTCAGAGATAGCTGCAGGCTTCATGGTAAGTGATAAAACTGTATTAAACCACTTGACGCAAATCGGGAAAGTAAAAAAAACTTGAACGATGGGTACCTCATGAATTGAGTGAATCGAACTTGCAAACACGCGTCGACTGCTGTGTTACTTTGCTCAACCGACACCATAATGAAGGGATTTTAAATCGAATCATAACTTGTGATGAAAAGTGGATACTGTACGATAATCGGAAGCGCTCGTCGCAATGTCTGAACCCTGGAGAACCAGCCAAATCCTGCCCTAAACGAAAATTGACTTAGAAAAAGTTACTTGTGAGTGTTTGGTGGACTAGCGCCGGTGTCGTTCACTACAGCTTTCTAAAATCTGGCCAAACGATTACGGCAGATATCTATTGTCAGCAACTGCAAACCACGAAGGAAGAACTAGCTGCTAAACAACCGAGATTGGTCAATCGCTCTAGGCCACTGCTGCTTCACGACAACGCAAGACCACACACTGCACAACAACTAATCACTAAGTTAGATGAGCTACAATTGGAATGTCTATGACATCCACCGTACTCCCCGGACCTTACTCCAACAGATTACCATTTTTTCCGGAATTTGGACAACTTCTTACGAGGAAAAAAATTCAACTCCGATGCGGCAGTCCAAACCGCCTTCAAAGAGTTCATTGATTCTCGCCCCCATGGTTTTTTTTAGTAAAGGGATCAATGAACTACCTATGAGATGGCAAAAGTGCATAGATAACAACGGTGCATACTTTGATTAATTAAATATATCTTACAAAAAAAAAACTTGACTTTATATTCCTCCCGTACAAAACGCCAATTTCATATGTAAGGACCTAATATTAATTAGAAACATAAGTTTTTTTTTTATACTAATACATTAATACGAATTAAACACATTCTAACATTACGTCTTTTCCCTGAAGGTTTGAGCAGGGGTGTACCTACGACACTCACATTATGTCAGTTACGTTTAAGTCCCATGAAACAGGGATAGCCTATTGCCCCAAAAAGACCACAAATCCTGAATCCGGGTTCTACTGAAAAAATTCAGATGGAAAACCCCAATAACACTTTGCCCAACCCGGGAATTGAACCCAGGCCCTCATGCTCAGCAATAGCGCTTTTGTAACTACTAGACCAACGAAGTAGTCAATTAAATATGAATATTTATCAGTGAATTAAAGTCACTTTTCATGTCTGTCCGTGTGACCGCGCTGTTCTACTAAACTTCGCAACGGATCATTCACAGAATTTAATCTGGAAGGTGTATATAATTGTTTAAACATTCCTAACAAAGTTATCTACATAATATAAAGAAATCTCGACGTTTTGACAAGTCGTAGAATCCGTGCAATTTTACAAGAAAAATTGGACTGACGTGGGTTAACATTATAAACAACAGCTGATCTATTCTGTAAGAACTCACGACGAACTCTTAGGTGAAGCGAGATATCAAAATGTCAATATATCAAGTCCCTTCAGAAGAACAATAATTCCCGGGATCCCGTCATTAAAAACGTTCAAAATCTAGCCGCAATCTCATCTTAGCGACAATCAATTTCAAAATTTGTCAAAAATGTAGGGAAGTTAGCGGTATTTTTGACAGATTGAGACTGAGATCAGACTCTGACTGTTCTTTCACGAGAATTCGGGCAATTCTCGTAATTTTAAGAATAGTAAACAGTTATTCCACCGAATAACAGCCCACTTCACTAAGTTTTCACGGTGAGATTTTTACAGAATAGATGTTTTAAACTCCGAGCTAGTAAAACGACAGCGTACAATGACTTAGAATTGAGCTTGAAATGGAATATCATTCATACATAACTCCATTGTGATATAAGAAACTACATAGCTACAAACACAGTAGGTAATTACGTTATTCATGCGGTAGTTTCGACCCAAGGAAGTAGATAAGTTAACTATCCACTGATGTTACCGCTATAGGAGTTGTAAAATTTCTTATTAGTGTTTACGTAAAGAAGTCCTGTCTTCAGTTTTTCGCCGTTTTGTAAGCAACCTGTCTTTTATATAGCTTAAAAGTTCCTATCTTCTAAAGGAAATCTCTCAGATAAATCTAGAACTCTATTTCTTTTATCCCTAATTTGGACAAATCATGTTGGTTAGTCAGAGTTTGAATAGGTATGCACGACGATATATTAATTAATATGTATATTTCCAGTTATATTGGACCTCGCATTGTGTAGGCTTTTCGTGCAATGAGATGCCAGCTTATACTGGAAATGTATAGCTTGATATGGCTTCGTGCGTATATCAGAGGGGCAATTCTCGTAATTTTTAAGAACGTTCACAGTCTGATCTCAGTCTCAATCTGTCAAAAATATCTCAAATTTCCCTACATTTTGACAAGTTTTTGACATTTGTTTGTCGCCGAGATGAGACTGCGTCTAGATTTTGAACGTTTTAAATTACGACAGTTGGCCTTCTGATATTAATCTTACTTTTTATTATGTAGATAAGATTGATCATAAAATCACTAAGTATCGCCGGCTGATGCTGACAACCAGCGCTGCAGCTCTGTCTCGCATAGTGTTCACAGCAATATGCTAACGCATATTTTCCCTAATGTGTTTTTTATTTGCTTCATTTTTTACCGCAATTAAACGTATTTTCTTTCTTTCTTCTTTCCTTTTATTCAAAATCTCAATCAAAAGGGTTTTAAAATATCTAGATTATATTAAGAAGAAAAGGTAAAGGCATAAAACCCATTCATTTCACTACCATTGGAAATTTTAAAATCGGTTCGAATAGGAAATGAATTTTTATTGGATTTGAGAATTGCATCTAAAAGGAGAACCCCATTTCAATCGGAAGAAAATTAAATTAAAGAGCTTGGATTTAGAATGACGATTTTAGATTATTATGACTTCGGCGAAGCCCAAAAGGAGGGTTATTTTGTGCCCATTTTCTGTTAATTATATTTAGGCACACTGTCATTAAGGGTTTTCAGAAGCCCAAAAGTCTGACAAATGGTCTTTTCAAGGGCTATCCTTTTACTTAGTAACTGGGTTGTGAAAAAAAGAGATAATTTGCCTTGACACTATAGTGGTAGTATGGTGATAGAGCCTACTGATTTAATCTATGTAGGTAATATTGTACCCGGTTTCCGAGATGATCTCATCGGGAGTGTATGTAAAACTTGACTTTGCTTTTCCGAACACTCAGAGGTTTATTTATAAAACGTTTCTTAAAGTAATGATTAGCGACTGTTTAACCATACATTTCTGACGTTTAAACGTCTCTTAACTTAAACAACGTTTATAAATAAAGGAGCACGTTCTACGATTAAATGCGTTTATATGGATATGTAAGTGTTTCAAAACTACAGCTATTTACATCTAAGGTTTGTACCAGGTGCACCTGTTGATCGATAAAAGCAAAGTAAATATCAGTTGTCATCTATAAGGATGTCAAAATACCTACCATAAATCGTACCCTATGGCAATAGTGTAGCTTTATATCAGAAAAAGATTTCTTGTAGATTTAGTACTTCCAGAGATTCATTATCATCAACCACTCTGACTTCACTGTTAGATATACGCCTCTCGTTGCTTGAGCTTCCAGAGATTACCTCTTACATACAAACAATTTTAGATTTCATAGACTTACGATCAGACAGGGCGATTAATCCAAGCTGTATCCAACCGTCAGACAGCGCTTCCCACACAATCAATATTATCGAGAAGAAGAGGTGGAAAAAACTGTACACGAAGAACGTCGTCACCAGACAGTGGTTGGCCTGAAATTTAAAACAAAAGAGATATCAGTAACTGCAGTGCTATTCTGTAAAAATCTCACCATGAAAACTTAGGTGAAGTGAGCTGTCACTCCACCTAATGTTAGGGATTCCCACTATTGATAGCTCACTTCACGCTCACTTCACCTAAGTTATCACGGTGAGATTTTTACAGAATCGACCGGCAGTACATTACATTAAGAATTAGTAGAATTTGTAGTGTATCTATAGCATCAATTATGATGACAGGTATAAAGGGAACCAGAGAACAGGGTAACATAGGGATGCGCCTGCCTACACACAATCATGTTCGGGTTGACATGATTCGGCATAGGCCGGGCGGTAAAATTGATTGTATATTTTGCTGTCCGGCTGTGCCGAAATATACCGAACCGAACAAGAGTGCAGCAAGCCTTAGGCACTTGTCCCTACGCCGACAAGAAAGCGGTGAGCTATCAACGATTTTCTAGTTCAAGAATTGTACAAAAGATTGTAGGTACCGTTTAAGTTAAATAGATACATGTGTTAATGGTTGATCGCTGACTGTTCACACTATCGAGGCGAGAACTCTGTCTCCACTAGTTTGTTGCAGCGACGAGAAAGATAATACCTAGTGTATCTCCGGCCATCGAGAGAATGCGTTCTTGTCAGTGCGATAATTCAATAAGCTAATAAAGATCAAATTTGCAAAACACGTATTCGTTTGTATGAAATTGACAGGTGTCAAAAACGCATAGGTACTATCGTCAGCCACACTGTACAGAATAAAATTGAAACAAGTATCAAGATGTTTGGCCTGAGAGACCTTAATCTAATGGTTATAAAAAAAAAGATATCTATAAATTACAAAAATCGCGCCATAATTGTACCCAAAAAAGGTGTCTGACCGTAAAATAGTTTTACTGATTTCTCTTCCTTCTTTCTATTCGGATTACAAAAGTATCTATAATACCTAATTGCTCCAACGATTAGGTTTCTTTCGTAACGCCAATCTCAAATGAAAGTTTATATTTTAGCTTTAATAGCAGAAAATGTGTGAAAACTAATTTCGTATCTTTTAATTTATTTTAATAGTTGTTATTTAATTTGTTGACGTTTATTGAGGCCACTTTAGTTCCGCAATCGAGTTACGTAAGGTTGTGTGCGTAATGGCTCTGTGCGTGCATCGATTGACGTTATTGGCTGTATGATGGCGTGCCTGTGCCTCGAATCGTTGCGAGTCACGATTCACGTCATGGAATAAAAAAGAAGTTGAATGGACGCACTTCAGAAGGTGAACCTATAAGTTATAAAATATGATGATTGGAATAGTTTTTAGTCCATGAAGGCGACATGAGGCTAATGCGAGTAGCTTTATGTGGGTTGCAGACCAAGCGATAAGCTAAGTTAGTTTAGCTTAGCTTGCTTAGCTGACGCAGTTTTTCATACTTGTGTGCAGACCGCAAACTATGCAGAACTAAGAAAAATTACCTCAGCTATGCGAGCTAAACTAGACTAACTTAGCTTAGCTCTTGGTCTACAACCCGCATTAAAATGACAACAGTTTATTTGTAAGGATAACTTTCGAAGATCAATTGGTTTGTGTTTAGTTTATTAGTGTAGTTTGTGTAGTTATCTAAAATCAGCATATTGTTTTAGTTACCTACCTACCTGCGTAAGCCTGTTTAAGCGTTCATAAAGTCCTTAAGTACTCACCAGATTCATACTAAAATATTGGTAAAGGAATACCAACTTAATAATTGTGACTGGTTAGAATTTACTGGACAGATACGATGCTTAAAATTAATGGATTTATTTTTAAAAAATCTACTTGAGCACTTAATAAACCCTTAGTATCGATTCATGTCATAGCAACCGATTACCGACACCAGTCGATGTTTTCTCGATCCGATAAGTACAATAATATCGAATAATCTTGAATAAACTATTGATATCAGTGCTGCATCGGAGAGGTGTGAACGCTTCCATTGTTTGTTGTTTCTCCTTTTAAGTAAGAAGATTGTATCACACTGAGAATCGTACCGTGTTGCTATGTTGGTCCTAATAAGTAAAACAATGCATAATCTTTCCTTTACTCGAGCAGCCAGGGTTACGTACCATTTTGAAATATGATAAGTTGTAACAAAATCGTTAGACTTTAGCCACAGAATACCTAATAGTACTTCGTACAGAATGGCCACTCCCTACCCCGCGCTGACATCAGATACCGCACCTCACCCCGCACACCCGCGACATTTTCGGCGGTTATTAGCTCGGGGCGCTCACAAAGAACCGCAGCACTGTACTGCTGACACGAACACATAATTTTGCGATTTAAAAGTTTTATCTGAGTTTTAATCACGATGGTTCGATATTGTGATGCTTTTCCGAATTTGTATTTACATAAATGTTTTTAAGATATCGCATTTTAATACCATGCTATATAATAACCGATTATTTATAGTTAAGTAGGTCATTTAAACGAAAATATTTTAGTGTAAGCAATATTTAGCTAAGTACCTTATTTGCATGGGTATTTGCTCTGGGATAGCAACATTTAGTGAAGTGGAACTGATGATGAAGACCACAGATGGCCACCGGGACTACTCAATAATAAATATTTCACAGGTTGCGATTCGATTACTTTAATATGTTTGCTAAGCACAATTTATGCTCGTCACAATGCGAATGGTGAAATGGAGCTGATGATGGAGTACCAAGAGAACTCCTCAACAATTAACGTCCCTGCATAAAGCAATATTTTGTACAAGGCGATGAGCAAGTTGACATTAGGCTATTGTAACTTAGATACTTTATAAACAGACCCACTAAAAAGCGAGAAATAAAAACTTTAGCAAAAAAAAAACCAACTTCCAAAAAAACACTAAGTACAAAGTGAAAAATAACTAATTTCGTAAGTCGGTGGCAATAAACTAAAATACAGATCCAAAGACACCGACTTCCGAAATTAAAGTTATTGTTAAAAAGTTTTACATTTATTACTTAACTATTATAATATTATTTTTATTTCATTACGAACCCGATTAGATAAACAATCAAACTAGTCCTTTCTAGTCGCGTCGTCGTCGTTCCCGCCATTTTTTTTACGCTCCGCGCGACAACCAACCCTACTAGAGTTTACGCACACATTTGCACGTGTACCAACGTCATTTGGCTATGTAGTAGTAGTAGGTAATTATTTTGCGCGCGTTGTACGGAGTGTCCGGGGTGTGCTTTAGCCAAAAAGTCCGAAATTTTTATTTTGTACCATTTGTTTTTTTGTTCCCCCTATATGTCCAAAAGTTCGGACACATGAAAAGGCCGGATAAAGTCTGGACAGGGTACCAATAAGCCGGACATGTTCGGACAAATCTGGACGGATGCTAACCGTACCTTACTAGTTGCGAGGTACAGACGACATTTTTTGGAAGCCACTATGAAATTAAATAATGTTTTTTCTCATTTGTGGCAATGCAGATATACCGCAGATATTTGGCCGCATAATTATGTTTATAATGATTAAGTACCTAGTACTTACTAAAGTGGAGAATGGTTGACCAGTCGATTCAGGTACCTTACCTACCTGGATCGATAGATCAATAAGTTGGTGTTCGAACCCTTTTTGATTGAAAAAGAAAGAAAGAAAAAGTGTTTATTGCGACTCGTACAGGAGGATCACAAACTAAACTAAACATAGTCTGAATTAAAATACCAAATTATATAAAAAATAAATTAAAAAAGTAACAAAAAGAAAAATGAAACAGAAAGTCCTATACGAGGCCAAAAGGCTCCTGTCTCAACATGACATTGATTATTGACATCATCATCCGCCTAGCCTTTTCCCAATTATCCCGGATTTCAGTCTAACCGGATGCAGCTGAATACCAGTATTTTAGATGGAGCGACTGCCTACCCTTTTTTTTTTTTTTGAGGGTTGGAAATTATCAAATAACTTCTCCCGCTCTGGGCGGAGCGGGAGGGCGTGTCAGACTTTTACTGACTAAAACCCACCCTTGTTCCTTCAGTTGCCTGTGCCAGGGGCCAAGGTATCTCTCTCGAACAACCCGCGACCCTGGCAGGCATCGGCCCTAGCGGACCCCGTCAGTTGTTGCTGACATCTCTTTGAGGTGCACGTGGAACACAACGCGCCGTCGACCCGGGCCTGGTCCTTACCGGACGGCGAGCTGCCCATTGCTCGCCGTCCGCAAGCCCGCGCCTACGGTGGCTGGGAATCGGCTGTCGATTCCCGACGCCCAGGGCGTCTCCTGCGGCGACTATGGGCGTGAGGGCGCAGAGATTGCCTCTCTCTCACGCGCTCCGCCTCCTCCTTTGCGAGCATTACTGCTTCGCAGAAGGAGGTGACGGCCTCCCGTGCATTCTCGCTCCGTACCATGGCCTGGACTAGGACTGGACGCGAGAGAAGCTACTGCCTACCTGACCTCCACAACCCAGTTACTGGGTAATACGATACCCCTTAGTAAGACTGGTTGTCAGATTTTCGGGCTTCTGACTACCCGTAACGACTGTCAAAGATCCACGAATGACAGCCGGGACCAACGGCATAACGTGCTTTCCGAGGAACGGAGGGGTCATGGTATGTAAAGATGGTCACCCATCCGCGGACCAAGCAAGCGTAGCTTAACCTTATCGATCAACCCGTGCGGCTGTTATTACTAAATGATTGACAACAGACATAAATCCATTCTAAGCATATGCAAATTCTGATAACTAGAAGAGGTTGACAAAAATAAATAAGTACATTACCTATTATAAATCCCATTGCTTATATTAATAAAATTATATTTTATTATATTATATTATATTAATTATCGAATGTAAACGAGACAAAAGGAATATGTAAGTATCGAAGCAGGTGGCGTTATGTAGTTCTAGCAACCCCCAAGAGAAGAATGCGTGAGTTTATGTATGTGTGTATGTAAAGTCTATTCGAACTTATGTTTCAAACTAGCCTCTGCCACCGCGACTTCGTCCGCGTGAAATTCCATCCTCCCCCCATTCACCCTCTTAGGGATGGAATTTCGAAAAACCCTTTCTTAGTGGATACCTACTCTTCACAAAGAACACACCCTCCAAATTCCATGACTATAAGACCAGCGGTTTAGGCTGTGAGTCAGGAATTTGAATTTTATTATACTTAGATTATAATATTATTTCAAGTTGAACAAATATCAACTTTATTTTAATTGTTATTAAGTTGATTTCAGAGTGCACTATTGAAAAAGTTGTAAAAATGTTTGAAATTGTAGCGTAAACTGAACTTTATTGTGTAGGATTTAAAATTATTTTTCCAAAAACTCATATTTGTTGACATTTTTGACAAATAAATCGCGAATGCAGATTATATTAATTTTCTTCTGAATAGGTACTAAAAATAGTGTCTCTTACCTTATAAGCTCCACAAGTGAACATAATAGCGAATAGAAACAGTATCATTGCTATAATGATATAAGTTAGGTAATACGTGAGCACTATGATCCTTTCCAGCGAATCCTTTGTGGACCCAAATATGCTCTCCAAGTTCTCGAAGTTTCTGAACTTCTCATCTTTCTCGAAATAGTTGTTGGTCACGTTCAAACCTAGCTGGTATAAGTGGAACGCTACGGTTGCTATTGCTATCAGCTGTAACAAAGAGAAGTTGTGTTTTAGAACATGAAAAATAATAAAATGAAAATGTTTATTTCAATACGAATACTTTACGACGCGACGTTTTGAGTCGCCTCTTAAGCAAGGAATTGCTTGCAGCAGGAGACTCCGCAACTTCCACGTGATCTTTTTCCAACAATACACAAACGTGTGTAGACTATAATATACTGGTAAACAAATGTTGATGGAGTGTTAAGTAAGCTAAGGTGCCAAACGAAAGGTACAATTCTAAACTTTTGTTTTAAGTTAATAATGCGGGTACATAATACATAGCTTTACGAATAATTAAAAGAAAATTTCTATATGTTACTAACTTGATTATCTTCCAACCTACGCATTATCATTACCTGCTAATACAAGGTAGATACATATTGTTATGGCAAAAAAGACGCCATTTATCTGGACAGGCAAGTAAACTAAAACTTACAAGCACTTGCATTGATTAAACGCCTGATAGAATAATGAAGGCAAAGCCGCAACATAAGCACAAATCTACCGGTGTGTAGTCTACGACCTACGCTAGGCGCTTTCAACTAACATGATTATTATTATACGATGTTCAGCTGAGAAATCTATGCCTTAATGATTTTATAGTTTCATGAAGATTTGAGTTTGAACACTTTTATGAAGTGACGCTGTCATTTTGAACATTATTTTGGGTCGAAAATTAATGGACGAAAGGTTTTAAAAATGCTAAGTAGGTACTGCTTTTGATTCTTAATGATCAACTTAATGAACTTGCTCTTTATGTAATTGTATATTATTGACGAACAATAAGTTATATTTATTTACACTTTACTTCCAAAATAACCCTATGTAATATAAAAGGTAGCTTATGAAACCACTCCCAAAACCCTTGAGTAATATGCTCCAGTGGCTCACAAAAGGAAGGTAATAATACACTTTCATATAAATGTAAATATGGACAAGTAATACTTACTATAACAATGTATCCGAATATAATATTCCCCACCCTTAAGGGGAAGCAGAATAGAAACTTTCTCGTCATCTTCTCATCGGTATTCCTGAAAAGGATAAAAGGTAAATATGAAAATAGGTACTTATGAAGGCAGACTATAGTTTTTACATAGTATTAGCTTCTGCCCGCGACTTCGTCCGCGTGAAATTCAACCATTCACCCTCTTAGGGGTGGAATTTCGAAAAACTCTTTCTTAGTGGATAACAACTCTTCACAAAGAACACCCTCCATTTCATGTCTCTTGGACCATCGGTGTAGGTTGTGCGTATCAGTCAGTCAGGACTTTGAATTTTATATATGTATAGATTAAGAGGAAATGCGGGTGGTCGTTTCTCCATAGAAAAGCTCTCGTCTGTTTTCATTCTGGTTAATGACCATAAAGCAATGATTTTTTTATAGAATAATAAATATTAACTACTTGTATGTCCCTATGTTTCCATTTTTGATGATGCGTTATTTTTATAAGCACTAGGACCCTCAAAAGATGTGCGAAATTGCCGATCTAAGCCGCTGTCAACAGAGGCCTAGTGTACAAAGAAAAAAGAAAAACATAAGGACACAGTATATATCCATTTTATTCAGTTTATGAAATATCTTTTAAATTGTTTCAATATTCCTCACACATCAGGTCCAGTTGAAAACCAGCGTCAGGCACTAGTTGTCTGGCTTTATGCTGAACTGGGCCTTTTTGGCACGGCCGTGAGGCACACTCTCCTGCTAATTTCTTACATCGGACTTTACATTACTTACCTATATGTTCTGTTTTTTTATCTGATGTATGTACCTAGCTGTTTTATTGTGTCTTTTAGTCTGTGCTAAATAAATGTATTTTCTTTCTTTCTTTCTTTCTTTATTGGAGGAGGAAATAGGCAAGAGCCAAACCTCGAACTATGACTTTTTACTTAGACTTTTTCTAAAGTCTCTCCGACCGCATTTCCTCTTAATCTGGATCCTACAGTAATAAAATAATGTTAGGTATCTACGTAACAAAAATCACCCTCTTATCTTCGTGCCCTTGTCTCATGTTACTTGAGGTCGGCAACACGTTTTCTTCTTCCATTCTCCCCTGTCAACTGTCACACTATCACTCCCTTCTCTTTCATATCGTTCCTCACACAATCCCTCCATCTTTTCTTTCTTTCCTTCACCTTTAATGTGCCGCTATATTGGCGACATTAATCATGGGAGGTCCTATATAAATTTTATTAACTTTGCTTCGGCAGTTTTTGAGTTAGCTTCAATAATACGTATTTTTGCCACTTAGTTTATATTGATAATGTTATAATAACTTCCTGTCTCTGATATTTCAAGTAGTGTTATACGAGTTTAAGTGCCACGCAAAAATAACTTTTATGGCAGGCGTACTGCCTCCTTCACAATACCTAATTTACTAAACCAAATACCTGTAGAAATTAGAGACTCAATAAATAGTAAAAACATAAAGCGTAAGCTGAAAGAACATTACATCAACTCGATTAAAACTAACTGTTAACAGTGCGTTGATCAAATCTCAGACCATGGCATGCTAAGACAGACCCCAGAGGTCTAATTGTGTGCTTTGTTTACGTATAAGGAACTTGTATTTTATAAAATAAAATAAATAATAATAATAATAATAATGTGGAGTAAGTACAACTTAAAAGTGAAAAATAAAAAACTTTTTACAAAAAAAAAAAAAAAATACCGACTTCCAAATAAGACACTACAAAGTGAAAAATAACTTTAATTTCGGAAGTCGGTGGCAAACAACGAAAACACCGACTTCCGAAATTAAAGTGTTTTTCATTTTGTGGTGTCTTATTTAGAAGTTGGTTTTTTTTTTGTAATTGTAAAAACGTTTTTTCTTACATATGAAGCAAAAGATTAGGAATTTCTTTCAAAATCCATCGGATTGTGAAAGAAAGTGTTACGTAATTGGGATGCTGGTTTTAGTATCTACAATAATGCTTTGTTTATTTACAGCCTATGTGGTTAACATACATGCTTCTATCGAAAATTTTATGAATATTTGTGTAAAAAACTTATCGATCATGAATCTATAGGGTTTTTAACAACGTAAGCCTTATACGTAAGTACTAAGGTTTTTATTCTTAATCATAACTATTACTGTTAGAGAGATTACATACCTAAGCACGCATGAGAAATATGATAAGTAGTAAGTACTAACCTACCTACCAACTCAAGTTTTTAATGATTAAATCTGCGTTTTTCAAACTGAAATTCGCTTTCCCATGCGTTTCATATTGCAGCAAGGATCTTTTGGCGCTCAAATAACGTTCACAGAGGGGCGCTGTTGGTAAACATTTGAGCATTTGTTTTGTGAAATATATTGAAAAACCAAGATGGCGACGTTAGTTCCGATTTCGGCCACGTGCCAAAAAACCCTTTTACAACTAGTAGATATCTAGTTATTTTGAATTGTATCTGCTATGAAACCGACCAAAGTAATAGTCAATCAAGTCACTTGACACGAGAATAGACAACAGAGGGGGCCAACAAGAGAGGAGGCAATTTCTTTTTAAAATCACCTCTGATATAATATCAACTGGAACTATCTTGAACTAACCTAGGTACATTGTTCGTTATCCACTGCTCCTTCACTCAGCCACTCACAAAACAAACCAATACAAAACTATCTATGCACAACACACAACCGAAACGTTCGCTATCAAAACACGATGTGCTATTTCAGGTACCTAGGTAGCACACCTAATCGTCGCACTACACGACCAAGCTCATTAGGTCTTTAGCAACGTTGGTTTTGAATACATTGACGGTTTAATTAAAAATGGTCGTCGAGGAAGCGACTCTACGGTTCGTTGAACGCTGTAAAGGTTGCAGTAGGGAGAGGGTCCGGGTGAACGGGCCAAGGTCGGGACTTTATAAAAAGGTAGCTAAGTAGCTAGATAAAAGGTGCCCTTCCTCTACTTTAATAGAAGAATTCTGTAGGGAATTTAGACACCTGGCCTTGTAAGTAGAAGGTTCATAAATGGTTATGGACACGTGTGTCTTCTGTTTGTTTCAATGGACATTGTGATTGGTGAGCAATAAAAACTATAGCCATGACCATATTAGAATTCAAATACACAGTATCTTGGGCTAGATTCTATACCATTTTGTTTTTTTACGTGCTCTCTTTTTAAAAGTTCGTGCGACAAAACTGTAGTGGGTCAAACCCTGGTCAAACCGTTGTTTGGTAGCTCTAATACTTCGGTAGCGTTCGATAGAAATCTTTACAGAATACCAATTTCAAATCAAGAGAGTTTACTCTTGAAGTGAGAGGAACCAAGTGAGATTTTTGACTCTGTAAAAACAGAGTTC